>OY744526.1:49193344-49288344 GCA_963556195.1 Sepiola atlantica | reverse complement strand
TTTAAAGGCTCATAAGTTAGTATCAACAACTGATATGTCGAGTGAACGGTTCGAACCTCAGACCCTGAACAAGCGGCCAACAAATCAGCTGTGCGAATTATACATGCAAATACAGTAATTAACATTAACGTTCACTTACCCGAGAATCTTAGGACTCCCAAACCTTACGTCTCTCTATATATGTCTATTTATTTTTACAAATATATTTATATTTACATATAAATATATAAACGTTAAATATATATATATATATATATATATAGTTTTCTCTATCTATTTTTATCGATCTATATCTCGCTCTATCACACCGCCTCTTACTCTCTCCTCTCAAAATGTCACTCCATCTTTCTCTAAATATATAATACACCCCCCCACACACACATATATATATTTCAATTACTATATAACTTGTAAGATTTACACATATATATAAGATATAAATTATTTTATTTAAACACTATACATTACAGTTTTTGTTAGGCGATCTAGGGTTTCATTGATGAAACCCTTGTTTGCCTAACAGAAACCTTAATGTAAGTTGTTTTAAGTATATACATATATATATATATATATATATATATATATATATATATATATATATATATGTATTAGCTTCAGAACATTTTGTGTTTCCTCTCAACAAATTTAGATACACTATATTATATATATATATATATATATATATATATATATATATATATATATATATATATATATATATATGTATATACAGGGTGGGCCAAAATAAGGGTCCTATCTTTAAATTTGAATAACTTGAATTTGAATAACTTCCACAAAATAAAAGTTGAACTCACCAAACTTTATGTATGTGTAGACTGACCCTTCCGAGATTTTTTGAAATAAACAAAACAAATTTTAGCCGAAAAACACTTCTTAAAACTTACAAAAACTAAAGTATTGTTTTTTACACTGTTTTGAGTTTTTTAAGCAAAAATAATGTTTTCTAAATGAGGGTACGTTCCTTAGGGCTAATACGGCTCATGCTTGCTTCGGAAGGGGTCCTTTACTTATTCTAAAAAAAAAAAAAATCAATAAATAAAAAAGTTATGAATTTTTAAAAATAGGACCCTTATTTTTGCCCACCCTGTATATATACAATATAACTTTTTATAAACAAGAAATGTTTACGATATAGCCCAATAGTGCAATACTAGTAATGTTTATTACATTTAATTTTATGTAAACCTTAGTTAATGAAGAGAGCAAAGTCAATAAATTCATCAAAAAATATATATTGTTTTAATATCCTAACTACCGTCCTAGAACACATACATATTTTTGATATACACTGTATGCAAAATCATACAAAAGTATCGAACATTTTTATCTAGAGAGAAGCTTACTCATTTATTTATTATTGCTATTTACTTTTCAAATATCTTTCCGATTCATTAATTATATTATTACAAATGTTAAAAAAACATATGATATCCTTTTAACACGTCTTAATGCCCAAGCCTGTTTGAAACCACGTGCGCTTAACTTATCGGCGTTAAGAATATTTTATTGTCAAACATCGGTAAAAACAAATTCTAATATTTATATAAACAGGGTAATGTTTAAACTGACTGTATTTGTTTCTGTATAAAGTCTTATTTTTTCCCTGGTCTTACTTCTTCTATTTTAACTCCTCTTTACGTTTTTTTTATGTAGATCCACTTTTTTGTAATCGAGCCATCTTCGTGTTCTATAAGCACACTCACTTCCGGTAATATATATACACCAACATGTCATGGCACTCCGACTAACTCATTCATAATATTCTAATTATTATTATAAACTTACTCACATGTAAGGAAATTACATATGATAATAAAGTTAGGTAAATAGCTCTCTCTCTTCTCTCTCTCTCTCTCTCGCTCTCTCTCTCTCTCTCTCTCTCTATATATATATATATATATATATATATATATGTATATATATGAAGAGGGTAGTGCAGTATAAGTTCAGTTCCAACGAGAGAAAAAGTATATATATATATATATATATATATATATATATATATATATATATATATATATACAAGAAGTAAGGCTACCAACATTTGTAAAAAGTTTTTTTCAACATGTATTTATTATTTTGTTATTTTATCATTGTATAATTTTACAATTTTATAACGCGTTTCGAGCATGGTGCGCACTCATCAAATATGTAAATCCATTTGAAGATTTCTTCAAATGGATTTACATATCTGACGAGAGCGCAGCATGCTCGAAACGCGCTATAAAATTGTAAATTATAAAATAATAAAATAATAAAATTATAAAATACATGTTCAAAAAACATTTTACAAATGTTGATAGCCTCACCCCTTTACATATATATATATACATATATATATATATATATATATTTTATATATATATATATATATATATATATATAGAGAGAGAGAGAGAGAGGGAAAGAGAGAAAGAGATACACGAAGGAAGGAAGAGAGATAAAGATGTGCGAATGACAAATGTATTTCATCTTCGGTAGTTGAATGCATGGTGTACTCGATTAAAACATGTTTATCTTTTTCTTTCTTTAAGCCAATCTTTTCAAAGATTAAAATCTTATCATCAGAGGAATTACAGAGATAGATAAGTTGGCGGGGGAATAGAATAAATTCAAATTTTTTTTTTTTTTTAACCCAATGGAAATTAATGGAAAGTTAATGTGTGTGCGTAAAAATAAAGAACATGTCCAGTTAGAAAAATGTCCGTTGACAAAGTGTCCGGTGAAGATAGATCCAATGATGGAAAGAGTTCATAGAATTTGAAATAGATTTGCCATTCGCACATCTATATTTCTCTTCCTTCATTTATCTACATAATAGCTTGTTCCGTATATTGAGCTTTAATTATTTCAGTATATGTTCAATTCTCTAAAAGTATACTTTTAGTCTCATACTATATATATATATATATATATATATATATATATATATATATATATATAAAAGGAAATGTTAGTTTGCTTGAAGCATTACTAGTAAACAAGTAAATATGAAGGTGAGAATTCTGAGGCAGATGCAATGCAATGTTTAAAAGCCGGAAGTAAATGACAAGAGACGGTAAATCTCAGATCTATTCATTTATATTTCAAAATTTAAATATATAGATAGTAAAGATCCGGAATGGTAAAGTAATTGATCATTTCGAGAGTAACAACCTCTCTATTTCAAAAAGAAAACAAAAGTTGGACTGGCTCCTTTGTCTCTACCCGATCCCAAGGATCTCAACCACCTATCCACCTAACCCATCTAGATCTCCACACTCTCACTTTTCTTTGTTCTTCCTTTTACCTTTTCATTCGGGCACCCTTCCCCTTAACTGACACCCATCTTCCCCTACGTTCATTTCCCGATATTTCTTGTCGATACTCTTTCCAACATTTCTACAAATTACTATTCATAGAATAAGTCACTCACACTATTTAGACTTTATTCCCATGTATTATACTTACACTTAATTAGTTGTACTCACTATGAAATAATTCGTTCACTATGACTTAAATAAATGTTAATTTTAATTATATATAAACCCTTTTTTCTCTTCCTTTCTCTTCCAACAACCTTTTACTCCCACACTCTAGGCTGAGTATAATGTAACAGATGAAGGCTTAAGATAGAATAAGTTTATCCTTCTATCTGACCATGCATTATTTTACTTTACATTTTTATTTCCCTTTAACCATTTTATGCAGATCCTAATGATCTCCCTTTTATCTTTACCTGACTCTTCGAACATATATTTACTATTGAAACACTTGACATAAATATTAAATTTTAAATATTTAATAGAGATATATACTGCTAGAAAAACCACCGGAAACACTATGCGCGATTCTCAATTTACATAATCAATTGCTTATCAACTTCTAATAAATTATAATTCGCAAATATACACTCATGATTGTTCTCTTAAGATTTCCATATATATATATATATATATATATATATATATATATATATATATATATATATATATATATATATATATATATATATATACGCTATTTTGCACGCTAATAATCTTACTTATAAATTATAATTTAGACAGACATATACATAAACTCCATTATTAATCGATTTCTTTTATTTACATATATACATACATGTACTGCGTTACGTAGTTAACAACGCTGGCTTTTTAATTAGTGGTTTCCTCCCTCTCTCCGGTAATTAAGTATGACGATCTGATTAAACAGCCAGCGTTAATACGGCGCGTTAAATAAAATGTAAACAAAAACGCTGGCATTCACCGTTCTTATTTTTTCATTTTTAAAACCGTTCTAAGTTTTTTTATTTTCTTAATCTTATTAGCCATTATGTTTTAAAACACAAAGTCACTGAATCAAATAGTTTAATTAAAATAATAATTGATTAAAAAATTACTATTAAAAAACACGCGCGCACACACACACACATTATAACGAAATTAGTTTTCCAGTTTAGGACCAGCGCTAACTTTAACCCCGTCGTTACGGATAGGGTCAGTATTTTGTTTTTTAAATTGTTGATTTTAATTTACGCACACTTTTTTTCCGCTTTGAAAAACATGAAATATTACTTATTATATTCTGACGTGGATTTGTCGCAAATCTATTGGGTGTAAATAAATGCGAGCAGACGATACTTTGGGGGGCACCTATTACTGGGCAAGTAAGTAACTGTTTTTAGAATCGTATTCGCTGTATTTTTTTATTTTTACTTTTATTTTTGGTACACTTTTCTTTCTTCTCTTTGAAAAATTTAAACTATTATTATTTTTTATTTCGTAAATTCTTACGTGAATTCGGCGCAAAACAATTGGGTGGAAAGGAATGCGAGCAGACGATAACTTTGGAACGAGCATTCTGAAAATAATGACGGCAGTAGCAAGACGTTTTTCAATCGTTAAGAATTAAGCTATTTTCCCAACTGTGAAAAAACTAAAAATATTTCTATTTATGGGGAAGATTAATACAAATATCGGGGTGGAGTCGATTTTTTTCTTTATTTTCATCTAAAAATATTCTTCGTCATAAACAAAGAATATCAACGTCTAACCATCAGAGAAATATGAGTGAGGCTCCATCGGTTTACACGTCAGCGTTCATTTCTGACGCGGCAACCTAGCTAAAATATGCGACCGGATGGAGCATATATTTGCTAGTATATATAATGGAGATTATGTATCTGTCTGTCTGTCTGTCTGTCTGTCTGTCTGAAGCCAAAACGATACAATTTAAGACTATTGTACTTATTATGAAATAGTATAGTATATACTATTTTAGACAAATGTACTATATTTGAATGCTCAATTAAGGGGCATACTGTAGTGTAGTATCCGCTCTGTTGTCATGATTCCATCCTACCTGGCATTACTTCCCTCTTTTTTGAAAAGTGTGGAGGTAGTGGAGTATGTGTTCTGTTGTCATGATACCATCTGCAGAAGCATTATTTCCTCCTTTTTTGAGGGGTGTAGACGTAGTGTAGTATCTGTTCTGTTGTCATGATACAATCCTCTCAGGCATTACCTTCTCCTTTGTTAAGAGATGTAGCGGTAATGCAGTATCTGTTCGGTTATCATGTAACCATCCTTCCAGGCATTACCTCCTCCATTTTTGTGATTTGTAGACGTAGTGTAGTATCTGTTCTGTTGTTCTGATACTATTCTCCCAGGTATTACCTCCCTCTTTTTTGAGAGGTTTGGAGGTAGTGCAGTATTTGTTTTTTGTCATGATACCCCCCCCCAGGCATTACCTTATTATTCTTTTTATTAGAGGTGTGGGGGTAGTGTAGTATCTGTTCCATTGATATTATACTAACCTCCCAGGCATTACCACCTTCTTTTTTGATAGCGTGGTGGTAGTGTATTATTTGTTCTGTTGTCATGATACCATCTTCCAATGCATTACTTCCCCCTTTTATTTAGAGTTGTGGAAGTAGTGTAGTATCTGTTCTGTTGTCTTGATAGCATTACCCCAGGCATTACCTCTTTCTTTTTAGAGGTGTAGTTGTAGTGTTGTATCTTTTCTATTATCATGATAGCATTCTCCCAGGTATACATCCTCTTTCTTTAGGAGGTGATGTACTATTTGTTCTGTGGTCATGATACTACCCTCCCAGGGATTACCTTCTACTTTACTTTTTTAGGCGGGAGATAGTGTAGTATCTGTTCTGTTGTCATGATACCATCCTCTCAGGCAATAACTCTTTTTATGGGGGAATAGTGTAGTCTATGTTTTACACGCCCTCTGATTATTAAGTATAATATTCTATTTCGAACGCACAGAAAGTTCTAATTCAAAGAAAGAGAGAGAGAGAGAGAGAGAACACACATACAAACCAGGGGTGTGTTATTTGATTAATAACATGTAAACAACATATACTTTGAAAGTTATCGTACGAGTCGCTCAAAAATTATATATTTACTTTGATTTATTTATTAAAACTTTTTTTTATATTATTAGAAATTATGTTTTAAAGTACAAAATTATGAAATCAAATTATTTAATTTAAAAATGCATTGATTAAACAATTACTATTATTTTGTAAAAGAAACACAAACGCATTTTACTGAGCAATTAAATAACTGTATGTTATTTTTTAATTGATGCTTTTATTTAAGGTACAACTTTTTTTCGATTTGAAAAAAACTTCAAATATAATTAAGTTTAATTTTTTTGGTTTTACATTTTACGCAGAACTGTTTTTATTATTCCGTGTGTTATGTATGAAAATAAAGGATTAAAAAACACATTGTACTGAACAATTAAATAAAACGACAAGAAAATATGCGACCGGAGTATACATAATAAACGTTTATACAAATATATCATGGCTAAACATCCGGAACATGTTTCAATCGCAAATTTGATAAGCTCCATTTTATAAGCCAAAAATAAGTGACCACTCTTTATGTGTTCATATGCAAGAAAGGAACATTTTTTAATATGAAAGCAGAGTCAGAAAACAATTGGTTTTTGCCTGAGACAATTAAGCTTATCAAAGCTACGACTAAAACACGTTCTGGATCTGTAGCTATAACATGTTAGTATAAATAAAACTTTGATCATATATAAATAGCTCTATTTATTTTGGGCACTATTATATAAATACAGTAAAGATTGTCCGTTTGTTTACTTTGTTGCTACCTATCATTTTCTTTTAAGGCAAATACTGTAAACATAATTATATTTGAAATTATTTTCGAACAGAAACATATTTGCATACGGGCAACGCTAATATATATATATATATATATATATATATATATATATATATATATATATATATATATATATATATATATATATATATATATTGATGTTTCACTGATAATATTCAGTAAAGTCTGGAACAAGGCCAATAAAAAACAAGCTCAATGAGCCCCGATTATAGGGTACAGAGCAATTACGCGTATATTTGGAGAGTTTACTAAGATATTTGTCCATTATTTTATTATTTATTTATTCTGTAAAATTATAGTTCCCTACACGTGTTTAGCGAAACACGTGTAGGGAACTATAACTTTACCAAATAAATAAATAATAAAATAAAATATTTGTTCGTTGTGATGAATCCTCTCTGGAAGAAATATCTTGGTAAACTCTCCAAATATATATATATATATATATATATATACAATTAGTGATTAGATTGGTAGAAAAAATCCAACAAATTAAAAATAGTTTATATATTTTATTAGTTTTTTTCACAATATCTGACGCTTTTTAAGCGGTAAAATAGATGTGTGGGGTGTGCCTGCGTGTGTTTTAAACATGAGTATGGTTTGTATTCGGTGAATTGGAGTTAGTCGATGAGAATAATAAATAAATTGATTAAAGGTAAGGATACCGACTTTTTTCTTTATCTCCCTCCCACAGCGGAAAGATGTGACACGAGGTCGAAAAGTGAGATTAAAATGTCAGCGCCTTAGAGGAAGAGCACTCTGGCCTACAAACAATGCCTGTGTCAGCCTCGTCGACATACCTCGGTAGGAGCGCCTCAGACGATTAGCAATAAACTAACCCCGTCTCAAAGGGTGAGAAAGCAAAGCCCGGGAGGAAACACCTCCTTGAACAGGACAGGACAATACCTCAGACCAGACCGGGCTGAATCAAGGCCCGAAGGCCAAGACGGTACCGGTTTACAGAGTTTCGCATGTAGATAAGAACACCGAATTATTACGAGTCATATAAAAATCTTTCCTCGTCACCTGATGATAAGAGAACGTTTACTACATGACTGACAATAGCCAGTGAGATTCACTGACTTGAAACTGATGGTATCATGTTGATTCGACTTGATTTCTGTAGTACAATTAATAATATATATATATATATATATATATATATATATATATATATATATATATATATATATATATATTTAAACTCAATTTATTTTTCCACATGTGGTCACTTATTTATATTTTGTTACCAACCATGCCATTTATCTCCTTCCTCCTTACTCACAACTCTGCCCACTCCTTCTACTTCTATCACATATCTACTACAGGCAGTATCTATTCCTTTTTTCCTCCTACCACCGTTTCTCCTCGCATGGATTATTTTCTTGTTCCGTTGTATAAAAATATTGAGTTTTCTTTTAATAAAACAACATCACCGAACGAATATGGTCGAACCCATCGACGGAAATATATTGGTTAAGTTTTAATGATGTGTTTGTGTCCTTATTTTTACTAGCATGTTTTCTTGCTTTTCCACATTGCCATAACCAATTTTGCATACATATATATATATACACACACACACGCATATATATATATATATATATATATATATATATATATATATATATATATATATGTGTGTGTGTGTGTGTGTGTGGGTGTGGGTGTGTGTGTAGGGGGTGTTTGTTTTTGTACGTAAACCAACAGTGTTGGTCATTTTAAATAACAGAAATAACTTTGCGAAACGGTAATCACTAACCTACTTGTATTATTGGACTCATCATTTTATAATCAACAACTTTGGCCGCTGTTTATTTGGCCCTTCGTCTCGGAAGATGCAAAGGAATTTTAATGAAATCTGCTTGTTTTTTTCTCCCTTATCCCCTGATATCGTCCGCCGCCATTTACGTCACGTCGCACCTCGTTATCACCCTCTTAGTCGCCATATTGATGAGATTCTTGCTGCAGATAGGACAGAAACGAAAACATTCTCGAAGACATCATAGATTAACTAAATGAAACCCTCTTTTAACCGACTCACTTGATTTTTTTTTAGTTACTTTTACTTTAAAATATCCTTTAAAAGTACACGATTTTTTTTAAATCTTGGTTGCTTGGGGAATTTTTTAAAACAATTTCCGTGACAATTTAGAGATTAAATTTTAAATTCCGGAAATAAGTTTCTAAAGAACAAACTCTAACTTATAACCAATGATAGGATTGAGTGTTCCCGAGGATGTTATCAGCTCATTCTGTCAAGACTGCACTAAAATGTGGTAGTATTACACATTACATAGCAGTAAAATATAATAGTATTACACATTACATAGCAGTAAAATATAATAGTATTACACATTACATAGCAGTAAAATGCGGTAGTATTAATCATTACATAGTAGTAAAATGTGGTAGTATTATACATTACATAGCAGTAAAATGTGATAGTATCACACATTACATAGTAATAAAAAGCGGTAGTATTACACATTACATAGCAGTAAAATGCGGTAGTATTACATTACATAGTAGTAAAATGCGGTAGTATTACACATTACATAGTAGTAAAATGCGGTAGTATTACACATTACATAGTAGTAAAATGCGGTAGTATTACACATTATATAGTTGGTAAATGCGGTAGTATTACACATTACATAGTAGTTAAATGCGGTAGTATTACAAATTACATAGCAGTTAAATGTGGTAGTATTACACATTACATAGTAGTAAAATGCGGTAGTATTACACATCACATAGTAATAAAATGCGGTAGTATTACACATTACATAGTAGTAAAATGCGGTAGTTTACACATTACATAGTAGTAAAATGCGGTAGTATTACACATTACATAGTAGTAAAATGCGGTAGTATTACACATTACATAGTAGTAAAATGCGGTAGTATTACACATTACATAGTAGTAAAATGCGGTAGTATTACACATTACATAGTAGTAAAATGCGGTAGTATTACACATTACATAGTAGTAAAATGCGGTAGTATTACACATTACATAGTAGTAAAATGCGGTAGTATTACACGTTACATAGTAGTAAAATGTGGTAGTATTACACATTACATAGCAGTAAAATACGGTAGTATTACACATTACATAGTAGTTAAATGCGGTAGTATTACACATTACATAGCAGTTAAATGCGGTAGTATTACACATTACATAGTTAGTAAATGCGGTAGTATTACACATTACATAGTAGTAAAATGCGGTAGTATTACACATTACATAGTAGTAAAATGCGGTAGTATTACACATTACATAGTAGTTAAATGCGGTAGTATTACACATTACATAGTAGTAAAATGCGGTAGTATTACACATTACATAGTAGTAAAATGCGGTAGTATTACACATTACATAGTAATAAAATGTTGTAGTATTACACATTACATAGTAGTAAAATGTGGTAGTATTACACATTACATAGTAGTAAAATGCGGTAGTATTACACATTACATAGTAGTAAAATGTGGTAGTATTACACATTACATAGTAGTAACATGCGGTAGTATTACACATTACATAGTAGTAAAATGTGGTAGTATTACACATTACATAGTCATTATATAGCAGTAAAATACATTGTATTCCAACGCAGGTTATGTTTTTTTATTATCTTGTCACCATGCACACCTCATCGGAAGTGGCGAGAGAAATAGAATGGTGTAAATAAGTAAAAGAGGGAAAATGCGTGAATGAGAAGGGGAAGAGAGAAAGAATACAGAGAGATTTTATTAAATCATCACGAAAAGAGTCATTGAGAATAAGAGTAAAAAGAGGGTGAAATATGAGTCTACTTATAGGGGCAGGCAAATTACAGTTCGCAAGCCATATCCGGCTCGATAGTCTTTTTAATTCGGCTTGCTGAAGATTTACAGAATTGTACAAATCAAAACTTAAGTTTTTTTATTATTGTTTTATTGCGAATCGCATGTTCTCGCGTACGTTGAAGATTATTGTAATAGACTCTACTATCACATCCGAGTGAAAGAGGTCAGAGGAAGCGGATAGTTAGGTCAGAAAGACAAAGCAATTATCTATTATGACATCATGATGTTTTTCTCTTCTGTTAAATCCTTTAACTGTGTAATCTTTGTAAAACATGATTATAAACCAATGTATAAATAAAAAAATTATATATTAAAATAATATATATATAACAAATACTGGTCGAACGGATCTCGGGTGGTCTACAAGGTTTTTAAATGCGGGCAACGCATCTCGATTGCTGTTTATCGGTCAGTTTGTGTACAAGACTCTCGTTCCCAATTAATCTGGACCTTGACTTTGCCTTAAACAGTAATCTTTTAAGTTGAGTAAATCAGTTTTGTGTTTGCTGATTGTTTTTAAACGAATGCGTACGACTGGGTTGTTTTTCTACCAATGCGTACGATTAGATTTAGAAAAAGTAGAAATATTTTGTTTTAGTTTTGGAAGATCCGTTTTGTTTACATCAATCTAATCTTTTAATAGTAACCATAAATCTGGGTCCCTGTTTTGCTGCAGTCGAAATAAATGGCGTTTTCCTTGAGAGATCCTATAACTTCGCAATCTACTATGAATGACTATTTTTACTCTATCGTTATTTTAATGTAGAATGTTCGACTGGGCCCCATCTCAGTCTCCTCTTTGTGAGACATTCATTACAACGAAAAATACTTTCCTTTCTTTTTCCATGTACCTTTCCCCAGACGCAATTTTCATTGAGGATCTTCTTTGCTTCCCTGTAGACTATAACATAGTCGTCTTCAAATTGATATCAACAAGTACTTGTTGTGAACCGTTCATAAGAAATCAAACTAAGTTCATTGCATTCATCAATCGTTCAATCCCAGTAACCTTTATCCTCAAGAGGATATTGGTCTTGATAACTGCTGACTCAACAGTAAAAACAAAACGAAACAAAACTATTTTCATGATATGGTAAGAAACTTTGCATATTTTATTAATCTTGAACACTTGTACAAATATTGTTTATCTATTATTATACTAAAGCTGAGTGAACAAATGTTGGCTTGGCTATAACTTATATCGTATTCACACAAAATACGCGTTAAAATATTCATTGATTATAGGATTGAGTTAACTTTGAAAAACTTTTCTATTTTATTTTTCTAATTAGATCTAATTTCCAATTAACTCATCAAGTGACTCATCTCTGACTAAGTGGTTAACGACACCGACTGACAACGTGGGTGTGCCAAGTTCAAATCCAGTTCGCTCTACAGAAACACTTTCATTTAAAATGTTTGCAATGTTATTTTTATGGAATTCGCTCAAGACAAGGCATAAAGCCACTTGATGTAAGAGCTAAAAAATACTGCTACTTCACGATAAAAAATTAGCCAATGATAACTGTTAGATCGATAGATTCAGAACTAGAAAACAGCAATTAGTCTCCCTTTGTCAGAAACATCGATCATGGAATGTGAGGCAACATGACAAAATGTGGTTCCTCCCGTTCATATGCGATGCCTTTCTAGAAAGAATTCTAACTTAAGAAAGCTAGCGACAAAACCAATACGAACAATAGAATCATCTGATTAATTTTATTTCCTACCGTCTCTATAACTCTCACTTCCATATCTCTTCTTTCCGTATCTCTGAGTTTATTGAAAGTCAAAGGTAATGCAACTTTCTCTAAACAGAAGAGTAGAATAGTTCTTTATAAACGATAGAGAAAATCATCACAGTATGTGTAACTGATAGTTGTAGAGAAACACCGAGATTGAGAGCGAAAGAGAGAGATAGATAGATAGAGAGATAGAGAGAGAGAGAGAGAGAGAGAGAGTGTGTGTGTGTGTGTGTGTGAAAGAGAGAGAAAGAGTAAGAGTAGGGCAGAGATATAGCGAACAAAAAGACTCAGTTTTGATTTAGTCTTTTTTATTTTTTGTAACATTTAACTAGCTTTGCAATGCCATATTTTCCTGATTCATACAATCTAGCCCGATCTCAATGGGTGACACAACGGGTTACATTGATCTTGTGTTATTCCTATGAGCTTTTACCTGTTTATATTAAGAGCAGACAGATTTTACTATACAATTCGTATTTTAAATTTACTTAGTGTTTTCAATGAAGATCTTAATTTTATTAATGATTGGGCTGAAATGAGTATTGTCATATTTTTAAAATCAGGAATTTTATACAAGTTTATAACTGGACGCATCTTTATTAGTGTTATTGTCTTATTATTAAGTAACAGGCTTTATATTTTCAATGTATTTTATATGAATAAAATTATTTATTCAAACTTTTGAATGGACGCACGGATTATAGCTGTAATTCCTTATTACTGGAAGTGACGGTGGTTAAGCGGAATGCTGACCTGGGTGTGCCAAGTTCGAATCAAGTCGGTTCTGTAGTATCACTTTATCTAAAGATGTTGGCAACCTCCGCATTGTCTCTCCCGCATGAAGACCAACAACAGAATCAGCCCGACAAACATATTGACTCATACGAATTTGTGTTTTACTTTATTACTGAGTATCAGGTTTAATGTATTTATTTACTACTAGGTCAACGCTTATCAAGACCCGAAGGCTACCAGGGGATAATGGTTGATGAGAATGTCAATTAGCGATGAACAACATAATGAGAGGATTGGAAACGATGGATTAAATGGTCAGAATTTGATTATTAAAGTGGGCGGTTCGACAGGAATTTGTTAACATTTGACTTAAAAACAATCATGTACTCTAGTTTTATTTGAGTGAGTTTACTTTCAGCAGCCTCGTAACTCTCGCTTCCTTTATTTTGTCGTGTGGTCCTCACATTTCATAAGCGATGTTTCTGGGTCAGAATATATCCACCTAACAGTTATCGATGGCTAGTTTGTTTTGTTGAAGTAGTATTTGTTAGCTCCTCACATCAAGTGGCGTCATGCCTTCCCTGGAGCGATTTCCATTAAAAAATATATATATATATTAAGGTTAATCGCTTTTTAAAGTAAAATATAGTGAGCCTTATTTCTTCCAAAAGTAATTTATACATTTGTCATAAAAGGTAATTAAAAGTTAAAAAGTAAATGAATTAAGTTTTAATTTTGCATATCTTTTAAAAGGAAGGAGACATCGTTTCGTAAATTAACTAAAGTTAAAGAGAATAGTAGTGTTACAGTCACATATTTTATGTACTATTTTCCATTTGTTGTAAATACACATATGTACCATTGAGTATTGAGCCACCAGCCAATCAAAGGCCTCGGCGTAGGAACACAAGAATTGTCAGATTACTTATTACAACCTCCAGCGCGATTTCGGTTTTTCGCCTGGCCAGTAAGAACCAAGAAACGGGCTAGACAATACATATTTCGTTGTTTTTTGTTTATTTTATATCATTATTAAGATTGACCACGAGTTGTTTCTAAGAGTGTGTTTACATTGAACATGAAAACGACCATGTTGTAGTTCACTAGGAAGTAGTCGTGCAGTATTGGATTCTATAGATGGAAAGTTCTTGGAAATAAACTTTGTTCATGATAGTTACGTTTAGCTTTAGATACACAGAGGAAGAAAGGGACATTATTTGCAGTTGTTATAGCTGGACGAGTTTTTGCTGTAAATGCTTTCCAGGGTGAAATCGAGGAGTGGAGCTCAGTCGGGTATCTACTATGAAAATTACGATAGAGTATTGATTTACTCCTCTCCAGGAGTAAGGCACAAGGCCAGTTTTTATCTTACTCCCACAAGTAAGATGTGACCCAAGGTCGGGCCGGGAAAGTGGGGTTTGAAAAGCCAGCGCCCGAGAGGTGAGCACTCTGGCTATTAAAAATTGCTTGGGCAGCCCCGTCGGCATTCCCCGGTAGGGGCGCCTCAGGCAGTAAGCAATAAACTTACTCCCCCCCAAAGAGGGGAGGCAGAGCCTGGGAGGGTGGACCTCCTAGAACTGCACAGGACAGACCCATAGACAGGCGTAAACCAAGCCCCGAAGGCCAAGACAATACCAGTCTATTGGGTGCAGTATCCATCGGAACAGATACTACACTTTGATCTTAGCCAGCGTCTTTCCTGTGAGAAAGGGGATTCTTCACATTTCTTATCAGATTCTTTTATTCAACATTCCAACTGGTGCTGATCTAATTGTGTTATTGCCTTGTTAATAAATATCGCGCTTAATTAAGGATTTTTAAGTATTTGCCTTTAAATTAGTTTGTTAATATTTTCAGTCTTTATTTATTCTTTAAAACACATTCTTAACTCAACTTCGTATCTTTATGTGGTTTGTTAGCTTATTGCTAGATATCGGGCTTAATCTAAGATGTTCATGTGCTAACGAGTCATCACTTATCAAGACTCATAGACCATTCTAGGATAAGAGTTAATGGGTTTGTCAGGAAGACAGTGAAACAACAACGTAAGGATTGGTAACAATGGTTGAGATTGGCGAAAAATAGTCTATTTAAGAAGAATTTGTTAATATTGGCTTGGAAATGACCATGCTATAGTCAGTTTGGTAGCAGTATTGTGTTCCATAGGCTAAGGCTGATAGTTCTTGGAAATAAAGTTTGCTCATAGAAAATTATTTATAGTTGTTGTAGCTGGACGAGTTTTTGTTGTAAATGTTTCACAGGGGGGACGATAGATTGGATCTCATTCGAGAACCTATCATGAAAATAACGATAGAGCAGAGAAGGGCATTTAAAAGAAGTGTTACTGAAGAGACAGTAACATACGTAACATACGTAACATACGTAACAATCGTGTTACAATTAGGTAATGCATGTAAAGTTGATAATAGTAAATTATGAAATGATGAAGTCCTAAGTTTGTTATCAACAAACAATTATATAAGAATATTCGAGATAAATCTTTAGAAAATATCATGTAATTTATGTAACATTTTCTTATATTATTGAAGTAGTTTCACATATGTTAAGTAAGAATTAGTAAAATAGTCTATTAGAATTCTTAGATTACATCTTAGAATGTGTTAAACCGATGAATAACGAGGAGAGTATTTTGTTTCTTCTACTGATTATGTGGTTATGATTTATAAAACTGTAAATCTCATATGTCTAAAGTTGTTCTTACTAAAATTGGTTAGTTTCAATTGGGTCTTTCTAGATCATCGTCTATTTTGAGTAAGATGTTTTCTTCTGTGAGAAAGAGGCTGTAGAGCAGAGAAGAGGCAAGGTTTTTTTTTTCAATGAGAGAGCTATTCATTTAAGATGGGGCAAAGTGTGGATCCAAGCGTTAGTAGTGAAAAGAAGAAGCTTTGTTTTAGATGTATTGAAAGTAACCAGCCACAGTTTTCCTCATAGCACTTCATACTCCAGGTCGGAAGAGAGACAAAACATATAGATCTTGATAAATAATGCTTTTTATAGTTTTGTCATAGATCGTTGTGTAATCTGCATAAATATCAACGAATGAACTTAGAATGTGATTTGGCAGATCATTAATGAAGATCAGAAAGAGGGTTTGGTCCAGAATATTTCCATAAGTAACGCCAACATTGATACTATGTGCGTCAGATGTCTGCCCTATCAACGACTACTTTTATAAACCTATCAGAGATTTTCATTTTTTTTAGTTTAAAAAATGTCTCTGTAAATAAAATTATTTATTTAATATTCGAACTAGGTCATTATTCATGTTATTGTCTTATATGTAAATATCAGGCTTAATGAAATAGTATTATTATATTCTTTGAATAACTAATATTTATCAGTGCAATGGATTTAATACTTAATATCAATTTAGTATTTTTCATTATCAAACCTTAAATCAGATTGTTCAATCAGCTTTCTAACCTGGCACATTTATATTAGTTTTCTGGACACAATGTCGCTTTTCTCCCAATATACAAGGGTGAGTATATATATATATATATATATATATATATATATATATATATATATATATATATATATATATATATATATATATATATATATATATATATATATATATATATATATACATAGTGTTAGAGTGAAATAAGTTCCAGGAGAAAATCAGAGTATGATAACTCAATGTCATAAAGAGAGCAAGAATAAAATAAAATATAGTAACACGGAATCACATAATCACCGGTCGGTGCGATAATTTATTTCGACTCTTCGGCCTTTTCACGCCCAAAACGAGGAGATTACATGTTTGAAAAAATATATATATGCGTGTGTGGAGGTTATGTGAGAGGAGTGGATCCTTAAAGAGACGACAACAAGACAGTAGGTAAAACTTAAAATAAAACACATTTATTTTGAAGAACACAAGAAACACCTTCTCCCACACATGAACCTATATAATAATTATTTTCTATTTTTCTAACTATATATAACTATTAATTATAGTTATTCCTCAATTAATAAATTTATAAATAATATACAATAACCATTATAGGCGTTCGTATTATTTGTTTAACTACGAAAGAGCATCTACGCAGACACGTACTTACATAGAGACGAATACTTTTTAGGTGAGTGGGTGGTAAATAATTATTTCTACACGCAAAAATTGAAAGAAAAACAATTCAGCTATTAAATTCTGAGATTGTAGGTAATTATATTGTAATAACTAATATCTATCTGTCTAGTTATCTTACTCGATCAACCAATCAAATATCTGCTAATCGCACAGAGGGTTGTATGGCACTGGGACCAAGCCATGTCTGGGAAATTGAACAATCTGGGCCAAACATTCTGAATTACCAATTATTCGTAATATAATAATATATCTGTTTTTCTTATAAATGGGGTTTGAGGATGTCTATATCTTTCACGAACATTTTAGGAAAACTAAACTTATGAGGCGCCCGTAAAATACCTACACAAACACATCAGAAGCAAATAATTCACACATGTTTAAAGCTTATGCTTCCTCTGTCGACGGCCAGCACTTTGAGTCGTACAAAGCAGCAGTAAAAGTGTTAAACATTGATAGTTTATACTAATTGACATTTTGTCTGTTTCAAATATAAATATCTATCTCATATAATATCATTTAAGTATGGCACGGGGCAAAGACAAATGAGAATTCTCAGAGTTCCAGAGGAACTACATCATAGTTTAATCAAAAGGTGAACTAAATTATATCGTTGCAAACCTCGGGATGCCACTTCCTACTGTACACCGAGTGATTATCCCATTTATTAGAGAGGGTAAATAACAATTATTATCTCATCTATGTCCATCTAGACCATATGACAGCAGTCTTGATGATCATAATGATATATATCTACTTCTATTTCATCGGTGTATATTTAGAAACAAGTGTTCTTTGACCAGGTGCTTATATAGTCACAACTCTTGTAAATATTACTCCGATAACAATAGAACAATAGTTGTTTATTTCTTACATTGTTAAAGTGTTTCGACTTACACGTGCACATACATGTGTGTCTACTGTTTATTCATGGACTATTCAAAGAATATGTTTACGTAATTGCGATAAAATTCGATAACTGTTTAATTCTAACTAAAACTAAAACCTAAACTCAAACTGCTTCAACCCTAACGCTAACCATAAAGAGCATTGTTAAATCATCAAAAGTAAAAGTACTTTATTTTCTTCTTGAAAATAAGGTTAACTACTTAAGCATTTTTAACAAACAACAATCGTTCTAGAAATTAGACTCCGCGTTTTTCATTGACATCTGAGTTTATTTTTTTACTTTTTAAGGATTAGATAATTACCTCAAGAGAATAAGATGTCTTTTTGAATGCGTGGTTTAACGCCGCCTTTATAGTTAATGTGTAGCCTCTTTTGTTTCGTAAGGGAAACAAAGTTAAGGAAAAGGTCACACTTTTCACTAGGGAAACCACTTTTAAGCGAGACGGTAACCTGAGTTTCAGGATATAACAACGACACGAGAAATTACATAAACGGATGTTTCTGTAAATAAACAAATCGTAAAAATCCTCGTTTTGCCTTTTTATACTTTAAGAAAATGTGTCTCTTTCATCGGGAGTTTCGTCCATTGGGTTACATGGTAGTGTCTTCTTAATTATCTTTACCGACTGCAGAAGAATCTCGGGATACGTTGTTTTGGGTATATAATTTAGGTTGTCTTGTATTAAATGCAATTTCGAGCTAGATAAATAACCATAGAACTAAAATAAAATCATAGAAAAAATGTCACAGAAAAAAGTCACAATTTACACCTGAGATGGAAAAATACCGAAGTAAAATTTAACGTATCAGAATTGGTTTCGGTTGGTTTTGTTTATTTTGTTGTATTACCACCTCTTTTAGCTAACTAAATGCTAAAACACCACACCTATGGTAAGCAAGTTTAAAAAATCACTGTTTTTCCTCCTTTTTCTCTTTGAGAAAAAATGGCTTTTGTTTCTGGGGCTTCACCAATTGGTAATGTCTTCTTAATTATAAGTCTACTATTTTGATAGAAAATGTCCAAGGTGAGAGCACACATAGTCGCGATTTATTTTCATGGGCATATAATTTGGCTGACCTTGAAGTAAGGCATTAACCACTAAACAAAAATAAAATCAGAAGTCAAGCGTGAGATGAACAAAAGCCACAGTGAACATTCATATTTTATCAAAATGCCATATATGGTTTTATCTGATTTGATCTGTTTTGAGTCATTTAATGTAAAACACAATACCTATAACAAAAAAAAACACTGTAAACGATTCGTCATTACACCAATCATTAGTTTAGCCATAATCGATTAAAATAGTGGCTGCATGCCTTTTCCAAGGATATTAGTGTGTAATTGAAAAAATACCATAAATACATAAATGCTCGTCATTTATTGGCAATATATAACGTACGCATTCAATTTAGTAAAACTTATCTTTCAAATTCTTAATGGCGTCAAATACATTTCCATGATTCAAATACCTATTTGGTTTGATTTCTTAATTAATTTCATACAATTATGTTATTATTGTAGTTAGTTTTATGTAATTATCTTTTTTAAATGGTTATATGTGGTAATTTCATTATTTTAATTTGTTTCACGTAATTAGTTTATAGTTTTAATTGTTTCTGTGTCATGTAATTATTGTCATTGTGTGTGCGTTTACTTCAATGTGTGTCATGTTATATTTTTATTTCAATGGGTTTTATAGAGATATATGTTGATATTTTCATTAGATTTATGTAAGTATTTTATTACTAAAATAAGTTCTATCAAATTGTGTTAAAATATTAATTAGTTTTATGGCACGTTATTATTTTAATTAGCTATATGAAATCATGCTATTATATCAACGAGTTTTATGGAAATGTTATTTGGATTAGATTTATGTAAGTATATGATTTTAATTAATTCAATGAGATCATGTTTATATTTAAATTTTCTGTTACTTATGTCATTTTGGTAAAGAAAATCGTATAATTGAATAATATTTCTTCAAATATGCTGATATAAGTTTGTTTTTAGGCTTATAGTTTAAAAATATTCATAGTCTGTAAACGATAGATCCTATTAAAGAGTCGTTATAACTTGATAAATGCTTACATATTGACAAATCTATTAAATTCGAGGAACGATGTACTGATGTAGTACGGGGGCAGTAACTTCAAGCTTGAAAATTTGTGTAAAATTTCTTTCACATAGTTAGCTTTCTTTAGCTTTGTTTCAGTTTCCTCTCATAAAATGAATTCAAAAGTCATAAATTCTAGTTTTCCCACAATGAATAAAGCAACTTTATTATATATACGCACACATAATAAAATAATATTTTAGACAACCGTCTGAAAGAAAGTCAAATGAATATAAAGTTACAAAAATCGGAAATATAAGGAAAGTGCGCCGATAAAAATTGAAATACATTTACTTTATGCTTTTCTTTAGTAGATAAGGTTGAATTGAAAAGAACTTGTCCTAGTCTTTCTTATTCCTGCTTAGGATCGGTCGCTGACTTCGTTCCCTCTCTCAGTACGGCTCTCTGTCTCGATGACTATCAAGTGCGGAAACCCCGAAGTGACAGTTATTTCATTGAAACTTTCACTTGAGGTGAATTTTGTGATTAGATAATCAATCACAGACTGCGTCACAACAGGGATTACAGCTTGTGTGATAAATCAAGAGATGGGCGTTATAAGTGGAATTATTTTACCTACTATTATGATATCCACATAAGTTTAAAGAAATAAACACTTTAGTGTTTATTGTGAACAAATGTAAGTGTTTATCTAGTAGGTGAAGAAGATAGTGTAATATCAAAATATTTCTATCGATGGTGTGTGTAGACGCAGATTTTAGGTCATTATTGAACCATGTCTTTGTAGTGGCAATCTGTCTAGCCAGAATAAGAATTTTCGAAAATATTGAAGCGAAAGAGATGTTGTTATTATATAGAACAGGAAAAAAGACGAATCTAATAGAGAGAATCAAATATTGATTTGTCAGATTCAAGGATATCGCTGTCTAATTTCGTTTAATATAGTGACTTAATATTATATAGTAGATATATGTTACAATAAATCATATTGATGCAACGATTATGATCAGTTAAGCGATGTCATTCCTTGTCAGTAAATGATACTCTAAGAAACTTACAACCTGGTCAGTATTTATTGATTTTTCACTTAATGTGTTAACATATTAAAAACAGAGTTTTAATTATCATTTACTTATCAATGCATCTGCCAGCAAAGGATGAGGAAATTCAAAATGGTTACCCGTACCCGGTTCGGAAGTTGGAATTTAATGTAACAGCTACTATCCTATGACAGATAGAATATAAAACAAGAAAGTTGGTATACATTTTCCTATGGATCAATAGCCCCAATTTATATGAATTAAAACGTGTCTATGTAGTCAAATAAAAACGGATATTCTTAAGATGCGTCCATTAAATTTGCACGTATAACGATGAGTTTACTATTTCAAACTTAAACGTGAGAGACAAACCGACTGACGGACAGGATCACAGTATGGATGCATCTAAAAATGTATTTCAAATATAAGCATGATTTGAAAACTCAGACGTGGAATATAGACCGACCGACTTAGAGAACCGTTTAAAGAGATTGTTGGAAACATAAAATGAGATTCTGTTATTTATTTTGCGCGTTCATAAATGAAAGTGCTATTTTAAACTTACGCCTGACTGGCAGACGTAAAGTATCTCATAAAGAGATTTCTGTACGATATACTTGGATGTGAAAATTATATTTCAAACTTAAGCGTGACTGACCGACATACATGATCTCTTACAGGGATTCTTTGGCGCAGCTGAAGTAAAATTCGCATATTTGACTATGAAAATTATATTTCTAACTTAAGCGTGACTGACCAACATACATGAGCTCTTAAAGAGGTGCTTGAACTCAGCTAAAGTGAAATTCGCATATTTCCCTATGAAAATAATATTTCAAACTGAAGCGTGACTGACCGACATATATGATCTCTGACAGAGATTCTTGGACGCAGCGAAAGTAAAATTCTTGTGTTGTACTACGAAGATGATATTTTAAACTTAAGCGTGACTAACCGACGTACATGAGCTTTTACAAAGATTCTTGTACACAGCTGAAGTAAAAATTATTGCGTTTTACTACGAAGATAATATTTACAACTTAAGCGTGACTGACTGACATATATATTATCTTACAAAAATTATCGGACATAGGTAAAGTGAGATTCTAGTGTGTTACTACGAATGTATTTACAATTAAAGCTTGACTGACCAACATACATCATCTCTTACAAAGATTATTGAACACAGCTAAAGTAACATTCTCATGTTTTACTACGAAAATCATATGTCAAACTTAAGCGTGACTGACCGACTTACAGGATATCTTACAAAGATTCTTTGACGCAGCTAAAGTAAAATTTGCGTGTTGAACTATTAAAATAATATTTCAAACGTAAGCGTGGTCGACCGACCGATTTACAGCCAAAGCCTTTTCATAGCTAATACTGATTTACAAATTTACGGTGGTGCGCATATTTCAATGAAACGTGCGTTCAGTATAGAACATTGCGGCTAACAGTTAAATTAGTAAGAAAAATAATGATACTATGTTATGGTATATGTAAACAATTATGTAATCTAAGTTAATTATAAATTACACATCGATCCACATAAAGTATCTAACTCATATACGCGCACTTGACTTGTTTCACAATTTTTGCATGTAAACTTAACGAATTCAAACTTGCGTAAATGTAAAATTCGAATTGTAGACCCCTAGTTTCGCCAGGCGACAAGTAAGTCTTATATTGTTTGCACCAAAAACTTACATGACTCTAAGACATACATCACTGTGGAAGCATTTTAGAACACCAACCTAGTGTATAAACCGAACACATCTAGGTTTATATTACAGTATTATGGGATTTACTTGGGTAAAAACATTGGCTGTCAGCTAAATCTGTGTAATCATTGTCATATCGTTAACATATAGAATATAATATCTGCGATATATGTGTTGAACACGTAAGAGAAATTAAATGGGTTGTATGATCTAATGTTGTAACCTTTCTGTACTAATATTCTCAACAGAGAAAACATTAGACCATGATTATGATCACATGCCAGTGTCCATGATAATATTATTTTAACTTACTCGACTTAGCAGCAAACAAATAACACATAAACATAATTTTAAAGAGTAAATACCTTTAATGGAATATACCAGATTACTCAATGAGCTTAATTTCTTGCATTGCAGTGTAGGAAAATATACACATCATTTGTAGCCAAATCCTATCACAGAAACCGTGGCAGGCGTGATGGTCCTGGACCTGGATCAAACAGTAGAAGCGGACCGGACTTGCTTCATCCCCGCCAAAAAGAGTCCATCTTTGTCTGAATTAACTGATATAATATAATGTCTAAATTCTGCTGATTTAAAACTGAGAAGGGGGAGGTGAGAAAGAAGCAGAAAAAAAAGAAAGCTGTGAGAAAACGTCCAGTGATTGTAAGCCGGATTATTTTATTGAGTGTGGCAACAAGTCTATTATTATTTTCGTATATATCCGCTTCCGAATGAAGCTTCAGAGTGAAAGCTTAGCAATACAAACTAAAAGTCGGTTAAAAACTTCGGAACAGAAACCACTTAGTTAAACTAAATGAGAAATACATGCAGAAAACATAAAAAGTAGAGAGGTTCCGGTATTACAAATGCAAAATTTATTCAGATGAAAAGTGTAAGACTTTTAAATGAGTGACACCAAGCGTGGAACTGAGTCGGAAAAAAAAGAGAATACATTAAAATGACATTGTGTGAGACGGTCGCTATTGAAGACAAAATGAATCTGTATTAGAAGGAATTGTGGGACTATACTAACAAAAAAAATACATATTTATATTAAACTTGTCCATATTCTCTAAGGAAATAAACATTCGGTTCGCAGTTGAAGAGGTTAAACTTTATGTACCGGTCTCATTACAGTGATTCAAATGCGAGACATCAATAAACTGTATCATTTGCAGAGGGTAACAAATGTGCGGAGAATGTGGAGTAAAACGATCCCGCTGAAAAAAAGTAAACATTACTGGGCATTTTATTTTATCTATCATATAAGTATTTTAGGGAAAAACAGGCAATCAACCTACTCTGGGTGTTGGTAAGACTGGGGAGCTGATAAGGAAACACAACTCAAATTATACGGAATAATTACGAGATCAGAACGTGTCGATTGTAGTTTTATCTATGCTGCCTCGTAAGTATAATCTCCTCATAGATTTATGAACAACTCATAATTAAGAAGTGAGATTCACACGTGGGCCTTCAGCAAGTCACCGATAGAGACTCTATATACGAAAGGTTCAAATATAAAAAGCGATAAATCTGATTTCTTTAAATTGAGAAATGAAATAATCGAAAAACGATCGTATCAATTGCAGACCTCTACTAAAAGCTTATTTTAATTGAAAGAAACAAAAAGATTATGTCGATATCACATTGTGTAAAACATGTTTTTTTTTTCGTGTGGTAGAGTGTTTAAATGCAACACTTTTTGTAGTGATCGTTTCGCAATTTTTAAAATTGTGTTTATCACGCTGTGCATTCAACACTTTCACATGGAAACGAAATAAGTCTCTCTCTGATTCCAATATAGAAAAACTAGCATTCCAATATGTTACAGAATTATTAACACGCCCATTGCACTCTGCCCACGACTGTTTATCTAATACACAGTTCAAAACACGTTTTAGAAATAGATGAACGGCATTAAGTCATTCGGTCTCTCTATCGCGGGGGAGGCTTACCAGTTAAACGGAAATGGGATTAAGTCATATGAACCAATCAGTTATCTCTAAAACTCACTCTTGTCATTGTAATTACAAAGTGTGTTACTTACTATGGCAGAGTTCGCAAAAATAAAAATACGCCCAATAAAAAAATAGCAACATTCCAACTACAAATATATATATATATATATATATATATATATATATATATATATATATATATATATATATATATAATTTATTTAGATACTGTACATTACATATTTCAGCAATGTACCGCGGTTTCATCCAAAAGGGCAGATATGTAATATACAGTATCTAAATAAATTATATTAGCTCTGGTCGAGCACTTTATTTGATTTCTTTTCATATACAACCTGGCACACACACACACTATATATATATATATATATATATATATATATATATATATATATATATATATATATATATATATATATATATATATATATATATATATATATATATATACCTGGGTGCAAATCGTGCGACCCGCTTAAGTAGTAATCCTTACACTGATTATTCCGCAAGTATGAAACGTATACGTATGTAAATAATAATTACATATTTATTTGTAAATAATTATGTGTAGACCCCGTTTGGATAAACTCTTTAATACCAGATAAGACAGCCGTCAATGTTCCTTTATGTATAAAGCTTTCTGACTGCTGAACATAAAACTGTCCGCTTACTGACTTAAATAAATTTATTTCGCATGATTCCGTATGATTATTCATGCCGGCCTCATCGATTAAAGCGTCTGATTTGGAGTGTTCAACAAACCTTCGTTCCGGGAGTTGAATCGTGCTACCGGCTTGAATGGTTATCTCTACACTGATGATACCGTTAAGATAAAACGTATACGTATATAGATAATCATTGAATATTTATTATTGAATAATTGTATATACATTATATATATACTTTATATGAACACACACACACAAGCTTCATTTGTTATATACATATATATATATATATATATATATATATATATATATATATATATATATATATATATATATATATTCTAAGCATTCTAAGTCTGTACAAAATCAAGATCCTCACTTGAATCATAAAAAGAAAAAATCCACGAATAATTAAGTCTGCAACAGAACTAACTTAACAGTAACCCTAACCCTAACCCATGCAACACAACAGCAACCATCTGCTGTTTGATACCAAGCTATATCGGAATTCATTGAAAAGAAAAAGTAAATAAAGAGGTAAATATTCGTCACACAGTGTCGAAATAAAGACAACGATTTCATGTATCAATCTAAATGTATTCGGACGGTATTACTCGACGAATATTTAATAAAATCAGATCTTTATTAGATAAAATAATATCAAGATGGCCGTACATCCAAGCAAAAATAGATCAATGTGGGCGTGCCACAGTAATCGATACTTGGTTCTATATTTATTCGTCATTTTGATATACCCACAACGTAAATCCCTCGACCCATTTTTTTAGCAGCAAAACCCCACCGCCACTGCAGAGGTCCCTAGATCCGAAATATTTTCTACTCTAATCGCTTCATTTCTCGAACCGTTTATCTTCGAAATTACCATTACTTCAAGGACCATGTAACGTGCAGAAATTTGAATTCAATGTAAACAAAACTCTTGCTACCCAACTTCCCACTAAGGTTTCCCAATATAGAGTTGGCCATTAAAGCAGTAGCCCCTTACGCTTCAGTTATACTATTGCTTGTTTAGAGTGAACAAAATTAAACCAATAAAACAACAATTAATATATATATATATATATATATATATATATATATATATATATATATATATATAATAGTAACTCAGTGTCTGTATGTGTCCGCCTGATCTTTGTGTCTTTTGTTCACCAAAACCGCTGGACAGAATTGCTTGAAAATTGGCATGTGGACAACTGACCTCTCAGTGAAGGTCATAGGTTAAATAAGAAATATACCACTTCAACGCTGGCAGTTCTGGAGCGGCACAGACCTCCTCTGAAAACTATTTTCCTATAGATTCAAATGAAATTTAAACCGTAGGTAAATGGTAAAAAATGATGTATATTCCGAAAATTTCAGCACCGCGCTTCACTGAAAACTTTTTCCCCTTTGATTCAAATGAAATATATATATATATATATATATATATATATATATATATATATATATATATATATATATATGAAGAAGAATGGACAGGAATTAGTGAAGCAAAAGCCAAATCAAAATTCAATTCAATTGCTCAGAGCAAGGTATATTCCGTAAAAAGGCAATTTATTCAAGTTAGATTTTCCTTAAGCCAGGCTTTTCAAAGATCAAAATCTTATCATCAGAGGAAGTAGCTGGGATAGATAAGTTGGCAAAGGCCAAGATTTAAAATTTGAAAAAATAAAATAAAAGTAGTAGGAAAAGAAACAAAGGGCAAAACTCTGCCCGAATGCAAGCAAATGTATGATTGCTAAAAAGTCCGGTGTCGAAAAGTCCAGCGGAGAGAATGAGATGTAGATAGGTAGGTCGTTAAGAGGCACGACATGTTGTGAGAGAGGATTTAAAGTTAAATTCCAAAGAAGCCACAACTTCAGGTGCGGCGAAAATAGAAAATCCAAAGGGTAAAAAGTCCAATAAGAGGTACGCTCGTGGATGCAGGCAGGCTCAGTAAAGAGTGAGGCGGAAAATATTCGCCATTAAAGATACTTCCTGGGCTGAGATATCAAGGAAAGTGTTTTAAAATGGGAAAATGCAGCGTAAATATTTTAAAGCTAGCCCGTTGAGAAAGCCGACTTGAAAAGAAGAAAGGCAGAAACTCATATGCGACCAGTAGGCAGGGAGGGAACGACTAAAGGGTGTGGAGGAGGAGAGAGGAACGGGTGCGACGGAGGAGAAAGGGAACGGGTGCGGTGAATGAGTGCGGTTAAAACTAAGAGTGTGATTGTGGGGGTGAGTCGCATAAAGTTGAAATAGGATGTTAGCGCGAATTAGGGTTCAACTAGAAAAGGGAAAGAATGGAGTGGGGGTAAGTCAACGAGTGCTGGGAGGGAGAGTTAAAATACCAGAATGTGTCTATGAACAGAGTTCGGGGTTTAGTTGTTTAATCAGATGACCTTACTTATAAACAATGAGGCAAAATATATTTGAAGGGTAGAGCTAGAAAAATGAATAGTAAGAATAAGAATTAAAAATTGAAAAATTAAAAAAGTTAAAATAAAAATAGAATTAAAAATAGTAATAAGAAAATAAAAAATGAAAAAGAGATAATAAAATTAGTCTTAGGCTCGCAAGGAAAATTATGGATAGACCGATAAAAAAATAATAATAATAATAATAATAAAATGAGGGAAAAGTCGATAAAATTGGAGCTCGAGAGTGAGTATTAGAATAAGGAAAAAGTAAAAAGTAAAATAGACCTCGAAAGGATATCCGGAATGGGAATTCCCAAGGTGGTTAAAGATATGGGTTGAAATAAAATATGCTGTTACGGGACGCTAGTACTTTATGGATGCGGGAAAATTAAACTTTGAAACAAAAAATTTTTCAAAAAGAGGTAAATGGTTGATTAAGAAAATTATTAAATAGGTTAATGATGGCAGAAAGAAGTAAGAGACATACAAGGTTAAAGTAGTCACAATAGATTAAACCAGAGTGAGAATGAAGATCGCAGTTAAAAGTAAATATTATGGGGGTTAGAAGATGTAGAGCGAGGGCGGGTTGGGGGTTGAGCATGGTCTGAGAGAAGTGAGCGAAGGGCGAGGTAAACTAGGAGGGGAATAATCGAGGCTATTAAAAGAGTAAGAAGAATTATTTAGAAGTAAAACAGGAGGGGAAAAAATAATTAGAGTGCACAGAGAAAACAGTAAGGAGTTCGATATCGAAGTGTGCAAAAGGGATTAAGAGTAGATAAGGCGAATCAATAAGCAAATAAAAGGGCTAGGGTATAATGTGAATATGGTGGGTTAGTTACCAGGTTGAGAGGGAAGGATAGAAGGTTGGAAGTGTTGATGGGAAGCGGACGAGTGTATTAAAAGAAGTTAAAGGGGAAAGAAATGGAAGTCATATAAAAGTTATACGGTTAATGGGGTTAAGTAGAATGAATTAGGGGGTAATGGGAGAAAGGTATTAAAGCTAAGGGAATTGTGAAGCTAACGGAGTTTATGGGTAATTTTTTAAGTTAAGAGAAAGGCTAAAGGGATGAGGGAGATATATGCAGAGATTATAGAACAACAGGAATTAGAACTATCGGAAAGGAAATTCGAGATGTAGGGAGGGAAGATCCGAGATGATGGGAGGGTATTTAATCAAATGGGGGAGGGGTGTCTGGGGGATTACTATGGTTGCTATACTTGAATTTACGTTTATGCCTGCAACTGGAGATAAGTTCATTCTTAGAATTAATAATATTTTTAGATTTATTAGCAGTAGCTATCATAAAGGTTTCCAAAGTACAAAGTTGGCAATGGGATGCGCCCGGGGTATATGATTTGGACTTTTTAAGTATTGACCAGTGAAGTGAATAGGGAGTATTTTTAAGATTGAGGTTTCTAATAGGAATAGATATGGTTAGAGATCCGGGTTTTAATGGGGAAAGAGGACGCCCCAATATATGTGTGTATCTTGAAGGGTGGTGCTATAGTTGCATTGAGATTGCTAGTGGTATTAGATGAGATTTGGAGATTCAAGTTATGCGAGGGAGGTTGTTTGAAGAAGTAGGGCGGAGCGGATATAGGGGAAATGTGAGTTAGCCCATGGGCACTATCTATTATTGGGGGTGCTTGGTTAGAGGTATGGCTGTATAAGTGGGAGTCTTGAGGAGAAGCGGATTGGGGGTTGGGGGGAGATGCGGAATTCGGGTGGAGTATGGGAAATGTGATTGCTCACAACATTGGTGGAGCGGGGGAATTGTTTCACAGTACAAGCGTATATTATGCTCTTCTGTACACAATTGTTGTTTAAGGGACAATCTCTAGGTTTACGGCAGTTACAAGTGGTGAGGGATGCGGTGGGTGGTTGTTGTTGGATATGTTTGATTTTCCTATTGTTAGAGGTTATGATAGTATGTTCAATATTGGGCATAGTAGAGTAAGATATTTTCATAGAATTTTTGTTAAGAATAGTGCTATATCTGTGAGGGTGCTTAAAAGATCTGTCTAAAATTTGGAAAAATTCCTTAGGTATATTGGTTTTAACATTACTGCTGAAAGGCGAATTGAACCAAATGTTATTCTTTCTTCTAAGTTTTTTTCTTTGTCTGTGCGCCTGTGAGTCTGCCCGATTATCAATATTGTTAGTTCCTATGGGCTTATTAGCGTGTGTTTTGATTATCTTAGGTGCAGATGTGTTAAACTTTTTACTTCTGTGTGTGGTCATGTTGTGCGTGATAATGCCTGAAGGTTTGTTAACTTGAGTTTAGCAAAGCTTTATTGTAGAAGCTAGAATTTTGATCGAAGATATATTTATTCGCAGATATGTACGTAGAAAAGGGTTAAGTTAGGTTTATGGTATGGGCTGAAGGTTCCCGAGTTAAGATCTAATGTAAGGTCAAGAAAGTTGGATATTCTTTTCTCAGGTTCCACTGTAATGGTAAAACCAAAGTTTATGAAGAAGATATGCAAGTTTTATATATATATATATATATATATATATATATATATATATATATATATAATCGAGGTGAAAACCTCTCTGTCTGTGCATGTCTGTCCCTAAAAACGAAGATATACTAGGAAGTTTACTTTCACTATAATTGTATTCACATGCACAATTTGCATGTGAACATAATGGAAGTATTTTTGCGTCTCTGACGTCCTTTTAGAAAAGCTAATGACAGTTTTCAAACATGTTACACAATGAAATTAAGCTATTTATTAGCATTAGTAAAAGAGTATTTACATATATCTAAATATCTCGGTGAGTAAGGTACTTAGCTGACAGCATCAAGGTTGCTGTTAAAGTACACTCTCCCTACCATTATGTTGCATATGGTGCTATTCCACACTCTACAGTGGGCAATACCGGGTAGCTCTCCTATTGTTAATATAAAATAAATGCCAAACGTGTTGGTATATATGCACGAGCAATAAACCCAACAAATCAATCTACCTATTAACGAGAACTACTAGAACAATACAAAATGGAAGATAAAAGTTGGTAAATTGTGCCTGACTCCACATATATACATAGATAGTATATATACAGGCTGCTGCAGCACAATCCGACACTTGACTAAAAAGAAGACGAAATAGCAATAAAACAAAATTTGTATATGGAGAGACTAAACAGCTAGTTTAGCAACAGTTACAGTTACATACTACATTAGTTTTTAATTAAATCCGGGAAGACCACTATCTCAAAGCGGGCGCGAAATGTGTCACACGCTTTGGCGACCATGTCCTCGTCTGTAGCGGCGAACGCCTCCACGATGGCAGCCTAAAGAATGTCGACGTGTTGTGGGCGTGTTTTTTTTTTTTTCTTAGCCTCGATCACGCCCTAAAAGAATTGGGTCGTCGGGTTAGGAGGGTGGCCATAAGTCCGACAACTAGTGGTGAAGAACATTGTTGAGCAGCCACATTTGGGTCGTCTTAACATTGTGTGCAGGAGCAGAGTTCAACTGGTAGACGTAAGGGCGTCCGTAGGCGATCTCGTTCATCAAAAGCTTTACCACTCTCCTAAGCACTCTCTAGTAGATCTTGGCGTTTACATTTAGTGTCGGATTTTGCTGAAACACTCTCTATGATGAATTGAATGCCAACTAGAGAGAAATTGAATGCTTACTTAAGAGAAATTCAATACTTACGAGACATCAGCCTCGGGTGTATTTGAACTCTCTGTTCAAGGATTTGTAAGGACATCCTGATATGAGAATACTTCACATATGAATTAAACCAGGACCAATTGTTCAAAATAATCGTACGTCATCTCCCACGGACATCGAATAAGTGTTCCGGTTTGCGGACGTGGGTACTTTCTCTAGTAATAGATAACAGATTTGAATAACGAATGAGAAGACCTTGACAATGAGGTAATTACGAAAAAGATCAACAAAACCAAGACTCAGTACTGGTAGGCCGGCACCCACGATAAAGAGGGTCCATCTAAATGTGTACATAACTGACAGAAAGAGGTAAGCAATGGTGTTAGCCTTCCTCCCTCGGAAAGTGACACTCCAGCCATGATAGAGGCTAATCAGAGACTACCATCAAGCCTAGATTAAAAAGGTCCTGCCCCCTATATTTCATGTGCAGCGACAACAAAAAGAAATAGCAGACGCTTAAAATCTTAGTTATGATTAGTTGCACAGAAGAAGGTATTGTTATATTGCTACAACTATTGTAAGTTTGATAAGTGGAGCAAAACGTCAAATGAGATCCCAAAAAGACTCCGCCCATCTTGAAGGTTAAATATATGCACAACACATTACTATCTGCTTAAGTGAGAAACTCATCTATTCTGTGTTGCCTGTTACGCTCAATTTACACTGAGACATATATTGGTTAAAAGGAATGCTTTCAAGGTAATTAGTTTTCAAAATTACCAGAAGATGATCTAAAAGGAACTTTTGAGCAGGTCAATCCGAATAACATTTTTGATTTCTAAAGGAAGTAAGCTTTATTCACTGTTCATCTCAATGTATGTTCATATGGCTTGTCCAACAGAAGAGTTTGTACACAAATACAAATACACAACTCTGCTATCTACAAACTATTCCTCTGCAAAGAATCCTCACACAGTCTGATCTTTCTAACAAACAGAATTATTTTAAACGTATGATTATTCTATGTTTTCGATTTTGATCAACATTTAATGAATCACTGTTGTCTTGGTTATAACATAGCATAACCGAAACTAGATCGCAATGCAAAGTAATACAAAACTCCAACACTCCCGTAAGCTGATATGAGTGCGCTTCGTATCTATTTTATCTTCGGGGAGGCCGCAAAAAATAATTCGCTTTGAACTAATACCGAGTTTAGAGGTTATTCCCGAATGTATATTTTATTACGAATTAATCCATCGAAACATACAGTGTGTTAAGTATAAAATAAACTCGATAACCTAACGTGAGGTAAATACACTGAAAAACAAGCAAAAATTTCCAAAAATTTCCAAAGAAATGATCAGTGACATCAATATAAGTTACTGATTATAAAATAAATAATATTTACATTTTGTCTTTAGAAAATAGTATGTACCGATTAGCATATATCACTTTCCTGAGCGTATCTGGGTATGTCAATTTCCATCTGTATCTAGCTTCTACAGCTTTATAGCTAGTAAGTAGAAAATATTTGTGGGCTTTCGTGGAAAAAATACGTTACGCATTAGAGAGTAAGTAAGTACGATAAATGTATTTACGCATTTTTAATTGACAAAAACATTAAAAATGATGTTTTTAAGCAAAAATAATTCGCTGCAAATTCTTCTCGATTATCAAGAAAATCTCACTTAGTTAAAAAGAATATTCATGTAAGTTTGTTTTATGTCATGTTAATTTGTATAAATTAATCAAATACGTATCCAGTTATGAAAAATGCTTTAAGCCTTACGTAAGATTCGAACTCGAGTATTGACATCGTAAAACCTACTCCCTTTATAATGTGTAGTCCGCCTATTTCTTTTTTTATCTCAACGAATCACATGTGTGTATTCGCACACAAACTAACAAACTTTAAAACGCATTTCTCTTGTATATAGCTTATTTTAGAAAGTTCATTAAACCGTTTATTCATAAAAATAAATTCGCACATATTCCTTATGTTTTCGCTAAAAAATAATATATTGTTAACATGTCGTTTGTTGTCGCAAACATCTTAAATAAAAAATGATTCATTCTTAACTTGTCAGACTTATTCGATGTGTTTGCCTTACATGTTCCTAACATAAAAAAACAAGTTTATATTCATGGAAGCTTGTAGCCCATTACATATTTTTGTATATGCATTCTCAAAAGTATTTTAAGAGAGATGGCCATTCGGCCTCATTGACTCTCCCCGGCTGTTAAGCGATGGAATTCCTTTTAAAACAGTCTTCCATACGTAAGGGTAAATGACGCCTTTTTATTGTCCTTAAAAAAATGCCATTTGCGTCTTTCATTCATTCAGTCAGACGAATTCGATATTTTTGATCCATGACATAAAAATATGATAATCATATAACCTGATGAACTAATTAACAAAAACAAATATTGTACAGATAATCCCACAGCTGTTCTACTTTGTCCCTCTCATCTTAAGAATGGGTAAGAGATGTGGAAAATAGGAGTAACAGTGGCTACTGGCGACTGGGGATGTTCTTCCAACATCTAAGACGAAGAACGGTTGTCGCAGAGAATTTATATCAGTAGGGGATGGCGTTCAATTGTTATATAAATCTTCCTCACTACTGAAGAGCGTTACTCGACAATTGTCACCACACTACAGTAGTTATTAGACCTAAAGAGAGGGTCGCGAAGGAATTTTTTATTATTTTTCGCAACCTCGCTCTTCAGCTAGCTTCAATCTTGGTCATCTCTGATTTTTTTCGACATTTTGCGAAAAAAAAAAAAGAAGCGCGATACTGCCTCCTAAAAGAAGAATGGCTAACATTAGCAATGGTTCGAAATATTGAGTCTTGTTGTTCACTTTCCCTGTTGAGATATCGAGGCTTATAACGCACCTACTGTGGCAGATTCCAGGGAGCAGAACCTTACAAAGATCTCCATTCTGAAGATGAAGATTAAGGGAAGGCTGCGATTGTCCCATGGATCGGAAATTACTTCGGGTATATTCTCAGTATTTCACCGGGACATTTTGGAGTACATCAATGAAATAGATATATTTATTTGCCAACTCCAGATTTCCTGCATATCTGATGAGCAGAGAGAGCAAATGGAATCGGATTGGTTTAACTCTCAAATGTCTATACGAAAGGAATTAGAAGATCTCTGTTCCTCTCTACATCTGCCAGAGGCCAGTGGTTATTTAGACCAACCGCCCCTTCCATATACGTCGGAATCTACCTTGAATAGAACTCACTCATCGTTTTCAGTGAGACTCCCCCAGGTGCAGATCATGGGACCCACGTTTAGCGGTCGTGAAATGGAGAACGACCGAATGAGTTTTCACAACTTTTTGTCCCGATCTGAAAATTGTGTTGCGGGCATGGCAAACAATGCAGAGAAATTGAATTTCTTAAAATGTTCTTTGTCTGAGAGAACTTTGCTGTTGATTAATCACTTGAGTTGGGTCAATGCAAACTATCAGCAGGCGCTCTCAGTATTACAAAATGAATATCTAAATGTTAATGACATCATTGACAAAGTTTTCCAAGATATCATCGACTTCTCTCGCAGATCTTGGGGGTTTCATTAGCAGGACTGCTTCGATCTTGAAAGAGTAGGCCCACTCACTTTATTGCGACTTCTCTGAAGATGATTCGGCTGGAACTCGACTAATGGCCAGACTTCTGTTCTTGAAATTTCCGAGAGATTTGAAAAGAGAGCTGATTCTATTATGCAGAAGTAGAATTCCATCTCTGTCTGTCTTGCTGCGAGATACCAGTGAGGCTATCAAACGCATGCAGATTAAAGGCGATGGTCCTTCCCTATGGATTAATCGAAGTAATCCACGTGTAACTTTCTCTAAATCCAGAGGAACCATTATCCACCGAGATGCCTATTTCCAGGTTGTTTCGGATTTTCAACATCCCTCTGGGTATTCCAGTAAATTACCTCCTGTCATGTATGTTACCTTTGGTCAAGGAGGGAAGACTGTTTCAGGGAATTGTCTACTAGATACTGGCAGTGGCCGGACCTATTTGTCTGGTGACATCCTGCACTCCTTGGGATCTGTGGTTTCTGATGGATTGGATTGCCGCTTGAAGCTGACTACCCTTCTTAGAGAATGCGAGCGGATGTTCAGGGTGATGGTACTGAAGGTTAATTTAAGGTTCAGCTATACTGGGCACTTTCCAGTGCTGGTTGCTGGCACATTATACTTGTCTCTTCGTATGACGAGTTGGAACTTATTGTTAGAAGAGTTCAGGCGGACTGGACGTTTTCTTGCTGGGCAATTTGAATCTGGTACTGATTTAGTCTCTATAAAGGGAATGATTGGACTTGATCTAATGCCAAATGTGGGCCCCTTGCAGATGGGGCCTTGTCTGCAGGGTCGTGCTTTGTTCTATCACCGCTAGTCTTATCCCCTTTGGTGAGATAGACTCTTTTTTCACAGACCTTTCATCAGTTCAAGAGGAGGCTCTTTTGTTCAACTGGGTAATGGAGCATACACGTGAGGTGGAATTAGCTCATGTTTGATTCGTTCTGCTAGCTGATTCAACCTATGTAGACCCCTTGGTGGATGTTTTCCCTTTCAGCAATGTGGAGAGAGGGTTAGAGAGAACGTACAGCATTGAGTCATTGGAGATTCATGACGGAGAAGAGATTTCAGGTTATGATCGTAATCAGATCCAGCAGTTCCAGAGGTCCATCATCTTCAGGGATGGAAAATATCATGTTCAGTTTCCCTGGTATTTGGACAAACTGGTTTGGATTCCTTCACATCATGCAATTGCTTTGTACATTCTGGATCGTAGTGGCAGAAGCCTGGAGATGAGGGGTTACAGCAGGAGTATCTGAAGGTGTTCATCCAGCAGAAGAAGGAGAGTATCATTGAGGGAATACACGTAGCCTTACAAAGATTTGGTGAATATATCTGAGTACCTTATCGACCCTTTTTAAGGCGGATCCGGCAGCAACTACTAAGATCAGACCAGTATTTAACTGTAGCATGAAGGCGGGTGGCTCGACTTAACGAGGCTGCTTACTCTGGTGTGAATATGACGTAAAAACTGTTGGACTTGCTGATGTCATTCAGATCGAATGATTTTGTTATGCTCGTGGATATCAGGAAAGCGTTCTTGATGGTTCGTCTTGCCCTTGAGACAGACAGAAACAGGTTTTGTTCTTTTTGTTAAGGATGGTGACCGCCTTCGATGTTTCAGCTATTCGACCCTGATATTTGGGTTCACCTTCAACACCTTATTACTGGGAAGTGTTCTGAGGTTTCATGCGGCCCCTAGACAAATGTCGAGCAGCGATGGAGGATCAGTTTTATGTTGACAACCTTGTAGGGACTGAGTCTGACTCTGTAAAGCTTGCAAGACTTTATTCACAGGTCAGGAAGCGTCTGAAAGAAGGCGGATTTGTAGTGCTGTCATGCAGTTCCAACTCTGACGGCCTTAGGAAGGAGATGAGAAACGACGGTACGTTGAGTGCTCGTTAAGCCGGATGGGAGATGGTGCTCGGGTACAGGTACGATCTTCTTTCGGAGAAGCTGGGCATTGCCCCTGTTAGATTGGATTCAAGTGCATCTACCAAAAAACGTATCTTTTCTGAGTTAGCAAGCGTGTTCGATCCTTTGTCTCTCTGCCTACCGGGGACCATAAGAAGTCGGGTTTTGGTGGAGGAGTTATGGAAGAAGGGTTTTGACTGAGGTGATCAAGTCCCCCTGGAATTTCAATTATCTTGGAAGAGCCTTGCAGGGGACCTCTCGGGATTGAGTGATATGCATTTCAGCAGACAGGCCCGCGATGGGAGCCGATCTGGAGAATGATATCTATCTTGTGATGCCTTAAAAGAAACATACGGATTTTCTGCCTACTATGTGGAGAACCAGCTTTCAGCCTTGCTTTTTGCCAAAGCTAAGGTTGCGCCGATAAAGGATAAGACGTTACCTACGTTAGAATTGATAGCTGTTTTTCTTGCCCTGAAGTGTCTGCCAACCATCTTATATGGATGCAAGGGGGTCTCTTCCTTCAGCGTGTGTGTAGCAACGGACGCCCAAATAGTGCTGTCGTGGATTTTTTCACAAACCATGGCAAGCAAAAGTATTTTTGCGAGGAATAGGCTTAAGGATACTTTGCAGATGAGCCTTGCTTTAGATACCAGGTATAGCATACAACCAACCTCCAGGTATGTCTCCATCACTGAGAATCCAGAAGACCTAGCCACCAGAGGATTAAACTTTTTAAAAGTTCAAGTTCAACCTCGAATGTTGGTATCACGGTCCCTCTTGGTTGCGTCGAATTTCCCTGTCTTGATGATCAGTGTTAACAGATCGCCCGTTCCTTAGCGAGTTTCACTGTGGTTACGACAGAGGAACGTCCTTCTATAGTGTCTTTGCAGTGGTTCTCAACATTTACTCGGTTGGTTAAAGTAACCTCCTTGGTTTACCAATTCATCAGATTGACAAGGAAAAGGGAGACAGATTACGACAGGAAAGCTGCACTTTATTTGGTAAAAATCTTTCAACAGCAGGAATTTGCCACGGAGTCGGATTACCTCCAGGATTCCATGAGAAAGTCTGCACTTAATTGTGTCCCTGCGCTTGTATCTCTCTGGATCAGGAGGGGTGATCCGCTCAAGTGGACGTCTGGACAGGTCGTCTCTTTTTACTAATAAAGTCAAGAATCCCCTGCTGCTGGGAAAACACATCATTTTACGCGACTTGTTATCTTGGACTGCCATAACAAGTGTTCCCATCTTGGTGTATGGTCAACTTTGGCTAAGTTTAAGTGTTGTGGCTATTTGGTTCCTCAGGGAAGGTAGACAGTCAAGGGTGCTTTAACGTTATGTACCAAGTAGGAATATAGGAGTTGACTTCATGGGACACTTTTGGGTGAAGGAAGGGAACACGGAGAGAAAAATTCTACCTTTTGCTGTTCACTTGCTTAAGTGTAAGAGCAATACACATCGAGGTGGTTCCTGATATGAGCATCTTGTCTTTTTTCAGGCCCTGGTCCGATTCACTAATTGGCATGGTGTTCCATAATCAATTCTCAGTGATAATAAAAATACCTTTCTGGGTAGTGGAAGACTGTTTAGCTGCGTTTGTCTCCTTTAGGACTAGCAAGGCAAGTTTAGGTCCTGCAATATTAAGTGGAAAACAATTCCTCTGTTTCCCCCTTGGGTTGGGGGGGGGGCTTGGGAAAGTAACACCAAGACTTTAAAATCCTACTTCTAAAAGGTTATTGGTAGAAGTAAGGTCGATTATTATGCTTTCCTGACTATTGTCTCTGATATTCAGAGGGCAGTAAACAACCGACCCTCACTTATCAAGAGTCCTCTGAAAGGCAACTGACAGTTATCACCCCGAATATGTTTTTCAGACCCAACAATATTCCAGACTTATTACTACATCTAAAAAGAGATGATCTATCCACTTTGGTCCCTCTCAGCCGGCAAAGGTTTATTGAGACAATTGAACTGCGGAACCAATGGTTGACTAGGTTTAGGGAACTTTGGTACAATGAGTACCTGTTTGATCTTATAGAACGGTCTCCAGGAAGATCCCAGATACCATTCCAGAACCGTATTCAAAGGAGCGATGTTGTACTGGTCAAGAGCTTTCGAAAACTACGACGCTTTTGGATGCTGGGAACTATACTAGAGGTCTTCCCGGGACACGTTGGGAAGTGAGAATAGCTCGTGTCATACAGGGTCATGTGAAGGTCCACTCCCTAAAACATCTGTACCCGATAAAGATTTCGCAATCTTCTGAGGCCCCCGATGCTGATTCTTCTTTGCCTGTCGCTTCAGGCAGCAGTCGAAACCTGGAACCCTCAGGCTCATATCAGGAAAGAGATGACACAATCTGGTTGTGCCCTACTTGTAATAGGCCTCCAGGGATCCATGACATGATATACTGCGATTCTTGTGATGAGTAGTACCACTCTGAGTATGTTGGCATTGAAATAGCTCCGACCGAAAGACAGAAGTGGTACTGCTGTGATTGTGCAGCTCGAAGAAGACCGAGTCTACTTCCTGCTCAATAATATCATAGTCCTGGGTATAAGGACAACTACAACCGACAGCGCAGCTCCGGCTAAGATACAGAATGAGAGTACCTTGAACCACTGTTACCTCCAGGTGGCCCCTGACAATTGCCTAGCACCTGTCTGTCCCCTGCAGGGTCACGCAATTTTTTCTTTGCATTGTGTTTGTTGTTGTTGGGAGTGTGTGGAAAATAGGAGGAGCACTGACTTACCAGAGTGTCGCTATTGGCTACTGAGGATGTTCTTCCAACATCTAAGACGAAGAACGGTTGTCGCAGATAATTTATATCAGTAGGGGTGGTGTTCAATTGTTATATAAACCTTCCTTACTACTGACGAGCCTTACTAATAATTGTCTCATCACTACAGCAGTTATTAGACCTAAAGAGAGGGTCGCGAAGGAAGTTTTTATTATTTTCGCAACCTCGCTCTTCCGCTAGCTTCACTCTTGGTTACCTCTGATTAATTTTCGAGAGAGGTGAAGATGTTTTTTCATGACGGTATCTGATCTTTAGAAAATGTAAGCAATATTGACCTGATACATATTCACATACTTTTAAGAGAAATTTGAATAGGAGGTAAACTTATCTTAAATTCTCATGTTAAAAACATGAAAACCTATATTAATTATAGACTTAACGCAATTTTATTTTACCACGGGGGCGTAGAAATACCTGATACGGTACTCTGACGCGGTTTTACCTCTCTCAGCGGGATAGAGCCGTAGATTTTGTCAGATCATCCATCTAGGAGAAGGTATCTCTGATGTAAACCTTGCGCTCTACAGCGTGCCTTTTCAGTAATCTTACCCAACATGTCGCTAAAACTAGGTCTTGTAGAAGGAGAGGGTAATGTGCGTGTTATATAAGGCACAGCACTGCCATATATTTGTACAACCACACCGATAGAGAGAGGAAAATGCGCTGTTGATGTACTTTCGACAGTCCCGTACCACTCGCTCCCTCTATTCTGTCCCTATGTCCTAACTTTCCGAAAGTAATATTTCTGATACATGGGAAGGAAATGATGACTATAGGGTCGGTTTATGGTTAGTATGAGCCGTATTTGGAGATGACTGTTTCTATCTTTGTGTTTATATCACTAATAAATATGCTGAAGGTAAACGTTTTATCTAGGCTGACATCATCTGCCTGATTGTTCAAATACTCGAACTTTGAGAGTAACTTCCAAGGAGGCTCTCCTATCAGCAGGTGCAAAATACCGCGGCTGCTGTACTACCATTTAGTTAATGGCGTCTAGAACATTGTTTCATCTTTCTATCCATCTACTTATCTATTCGACAAATGTTTCCAATTCCAAAATCAAAACTCTCAAAACAAACGAAAAGATTAAACCAGTTCCCTAACATCTAACGGGCATCTTTTATACCGGGTATCCTTTTCCAAAATCAGTGCTCTACGTGCTAACCTTCCAAGAGTTGAAATGAACTTACAAGAGACGAAACCGGACCTATTTTTCCTGTGTAAAACAAGCATTAGCCCGTCAGCTTCCACTGACGATTTCATGATTACAAGTTACTTGAAGTTGGTATTAAAACCCGATCTTCAAGATTGTCACGGAAAATGAATTTGCGCCTACATTATTGACGGCTTTCGATGTGGGAGGGACATCTGCACAGAAAACCCAAAATTGTCTTATATTTATTTCTGTGTAGCTGATGATCACAGCACAGCTGCTCTGTTAAGTCCCCACAATGAAGGAGTTAGTATATTTGAGAGTATCTCTTAGAGATTTACCATGTCTTTTATGTTCACCATTCTGGCAGCATACATGTCTGTGGTGACTTTCATGTTCACAATGTTGAATGGCTAGTTCACTCAAACAAGACCGATAATATAGGGAGGTTTTGTTATGATTTTCCACTTGCCTATAATCTTACACAGATTGTTGACAAATCTACTTGGGTGGCCGATGCTGACAGACATTTTGCAAGCTACCTTGATCTTTTCGTGACAACTTGAACTGAGCAGTAATTATCCGCTGCGCTGTCTCTGCTGGGATTTTCTGATCACTCAGTTGTCTCAATTAGGATCAAAACAAAGTTCATTAAAACCTCTGATGTGCCTTTCAATCGCAACCTATATATATACTCGAGGGCTGACTGAGACAGCTTCAGATCTTTTATTTCGGAAATTCTTCTACATTCCATTTCCAGAAATAATGTGTTATGTATCGTATACAATATAACTTATTGGCTAATTGCTGGTATTGAAAGCTCTATACGCTCCAGGATATCCCAACATAAACCAAACAGCTAGCCGTGGTACACCCTTGTATCTGTCGCCAGAATTCCTCACAGAAATCATTATTCAAATTACTTACAACGTCATAGATGCCTTGAACCTAAAGTCGACTTCAGAATTGTTGGCAACCATCGCAAACGAGTTATAGAAAACGCGAAAGAACCCTATGTCCAATCAGTTCAATCTAGACTGACCAAGCAGATTCTAAGATTTCAGAAGTGTGAGTGAATAACAAATAGGAGACTGAACATATGTAATATCTCAATTCCAACCATCAATGGACCAGAAGGGATATATTTAGCATCTGATGATACCAGGTTTTCCACACAAACATCTTTGTCCAAGACTGTGTATGACCTGTATTTTCCCCTATGACTGGGATGTTGCGAAACTGTTTAATCGTATCTTAAAAGATAAAAGATTTATCGGTTTGTTCAGTATTTAAAAATATGTTAACTAACTGTGCCAGAAAAACACAAAAACATTTTTTTAAGTTTTGACTGTGATTCAATTTCCACCCGAATTTCATGCAGCACACTTTCTCTCTGCCTTTCTCTCCAAAAGTTTTGACTGTTATTCAATTTCCAACCGAATTTCGTTCAACCCACTTTCTCTCTGCCTTTCTCTCTAAAAGTTTTGACTGTAATTCACTGACTTCATTTATATCACCTGATATCCACATATGCAAACCAGACCACCATAAACACTTGCACCTATGAAGAGAAGACCTTTTTTAAATCTGCATACACGACATGGGAATCACCTCATTCTTTTTTCCTGATAGTGAGTGTTCCTCTTTATTGTCACAAAATACTATACATCGGTTTTCTACATCTCAGTAGAGACAATCGCCATATGCGTAATGAATAAGATGTTTGAATATGTGATAAATTAGGAAGTTGGAAGCCACCCCAGTAAAAGAATTTTCTCAGTGACATCTAATATGTAATTAGCATCGAAAGATCAAGAGCTGACGTGCTGACTGTAATATTACACAGGATCAGTGGATCTATTCATAGGGTCTTCCAGAGCAATAACTCTTGATATATCAAAGCCCTTTGATAGCGTTTAGATGAAAATAGCTTTACAACTTGTTAGTTATGCAATATCTAGAAATGTCATCTCAACCATCAAATATTATCTCTCTGATAGGTTTATGAAAAGTGTTGTTGATGGCTAGAAGTCTGAATGTCATTGTATCAATGCTAGCGTCCCTCTAGGATCTACTTTAGGTCCAACCCTCTTTCTGATGTTCATCAATGATCTCCCAAATACCATTCTAAGAGCATTCGTTGATATATATGCAGATGACACAACCATCTGCGAAAACACTTCGAAGAGCAAAAAGTATGAAGTTCTTTCTTATTCTCTTTCTTCGACCCCGAGCACGTTGTGGGGAAATAATGTCGCGTCATTTTTTACACATCTAAAGCTAAGCTTCTTTCATTTTACCACTAACGCTCTAATCTTCACTTTGCCTCAGTTTAAATAGCTGGAGCTCCTCTTTTGGAAACCTCCTGTGTCTGGGACTGACTTTCACCTAAGATCATAAGTGGAAGACTTACATCAGATCTGTTGCTAAAGTATCTGGTAAAATTGTTGGAGAATTCTACGACTCACGAAAGTATCTCACTCCTGATACAATCCTCTAGCTTTATCAGAGGAATATACGTCCTAAAATGGAGTACTATTGCCACATCTGGGGAGGTACTGCTCAGAGCACGCTCTCTTGTCTCGACAAAGTCCATAATCAACTTCGGAATCTAGTGGTGGATGCTCCATTCTCTCTCCTGCATTCTCTTTCTCACAAAAGAGACGTTACTCGTCTTTCTCTACTCTATCGTTATTTTCATAGTAGGTGTTCGACTGAGCTCCAATCCTTGGTTCCCTCTGTGAAAGATTAACAGCAAAATCGCGTCTAGCTACAACCACTGTAAATAATTTTCTTTTTTTCCTCTGTGTAGATAACACTAAATAAAATTTATTTTCCAAGAGCTGTCTGTCTGTCGAACACAATACCTCAGGGTTGCTACCCAGTTGACTACAGCGTGGTGATTTTCTAAGTCCAATGTAAACAATTATTTGTTGTGCCGTCTCATTAGAGAAATAAATTTCAGCCCAGATCCAACCATGGTTTGCAATCCTCAACGTGTTTGTCTCACCATTTACCTGACACTAACCATTCACTCTTGCCTTTTAATAGACCCTTGCGCCTTGATAAGCAATGACTCGTTAGTAAAAATATAAATAAACAACTCCCTTACTCTTTTCGCAAATCTAATGCCGAGTGTACAGGCTATTTCCGAAAGTAAGTTATCACACATTTACGAGGCGTTAGCACCTTCCTAGAACACGCTCCATTATGTAAGCGGCAAAGAATTTCATATTTTCGAAATGAGGGCAGAGGTTAATGCAGCACTACCGGGACCACTTATTTGGTCTCAGCACACTATACGCACAACAGCTCATTGTGTGGTACGCTGATGTCTCGTTGTGTAGATGACACGTCAAAGCAGTTCATTTCTCTTCCTTCTTTGTTTTCGTTGTTATTTTGTCGTAGTGCGCGTTGATTATGCGTAGCGGTTATAAACGATTTATTTGGGGTATAACAATGCTTTCGAAATGTTTATTTTTCTTCTTCTTCGGTGTACATACATACTACCCTCAATCCATCCTCCATATAAGAATGAGTACAGCTACGCCAATTACGATCACTTTCTCTGTCTCTCTTGATCTTTCTCTCTCTCTCTTCTTGCAGTTAAGAATAAAACGTATCACTACCGAATTCTTGTTATGAGGCAATATCCTGACACGTAAACTTAACTTCAGCTTGATTTATAATGGAAAATTCCATCCTCTTGCTTAACTAACCTGTAGATTCTTTCATTTTTAGCATTTTTATTACACACTCATTTTTAAGTATTGCTACATTAATCAATCCAATCAGTAACATTACAAGAGATGGGTGTCTATGCGTTTTTTCTTCGTTTATCTGTGTATCAGTTGACAATAAAGATTGAATGGAACGAGAAATGGTCGTAAGAGAGTGCAAGGTGGACAGTGCATGTATTAAACACGAAAGTATTATAAATGGAAAGTTGTGATTGGAATTCTCATACAGGTTAGTACATTTTGATGTCATCTTCAGTTCCACGCAACATTAAATTTCACTAAACAATATTCGGGAAGAAACTGATTATAAATAATGTAGCAGTAAGGTTGATTAATTCATTAATTTCAGATCGTAACAAAATATCTCTGACCGGCGACTGGTAGTACACTGCTCAATTCTTGTTTTGTTGATCTATCCTAACTTGTGGCTCAGTGGATTGTGACGTCTCTGTTTCTTTCTATCCTTCTTCTTGTTGTGACCGTCTGCTTCCTCTTAATAACTACGGTTGTAGAAGTTATTAAATATGACAGCACACGATTCATTTGGGGAGTGGCAATGTTTTCAGGGTTTGTTTTACCTGGTGTGACGTATACCTACATAACATCCCCAACCCATCTCGTATGGAGGAGTGATCAACTGCCCCAATAATAACTGAGATTCAATATTTGAAATATAAACTAATATATTTTAATGAGGCATTATACCCGACCTAAGGCTAAGTCGTGGAAGTAATGTTTTCGATGTCCGATCTTGATCGCATCAGATATTAAAGGGCCTGATCAATTATCTGTTATTTTTACCAGTTTTTCACGTCTACACCAATTTTCCCTTCGAAACTATTCGTTTCTCAGTCGTATACTCTGTGACTTGCATGTATCCAGTTTTAAAGGTCAATCTACTATTATTTTATTTTTCGTTTTACATTTATGTCAGTCTGTCGGCTCAAGGCCGTTGGCTCTGGACGCGTTCGTTGTTGCATTCATTTAATAACATAACACATACGGTAACTGTTATCGTTTCAAAGATAGGAATTCCAGTGAACGTTCGACCGCTAGTGAAAACACAATCTTCCAAAGTGTCCACGTCCTGTATGCGCCCTGTGCGAGACTGAATTACGCCTTTTCGTCACGCTCACGTTATAAAAACAGGCGAAATAGCGATGTGGATTTATAGGTCATCCATGACATAAGCAGTTTTTCAGGAGATGCAAACCTCGCCGCTTGCCGACGTCTGCATCGAATTAAAATCTCTCAAGGTTTCAAATGTTATGTACAACATTGAAAGCAAATGTGATTAACGTTTCGTAAGACTAAACATTAACAAAGACGCCGATTGCACCACCATTTCCGTATTGCGTTGCTTTAACCGGGCAAAAGAAGCAAACGTGAGTCAGCATATTTTCAGATGATCTCATCAGACGCAGAGCTCCAACCTCGTTTAGTTTGTATTTCGGCTGTTTCTTTGTTTATCATCTCTTTATCTATTCGAGTATGGTAATGTGTTGATAGATTTCATTTGATTCACAGGTATAATAAACACTTTCGGCACTTTCTACATAACCTGGTTTGTTTTCGTTTGGGTTGTCGTTTTTACATGCATATACACAGAGATTAAATACGTAAGTTAAATGCTGAACACTGTGGTCAGAAGGTTATGACAGAGATAAGCGATATAATATTGAGTATTTTCCGACTCTGATGAATTGAACTATCACTCGGTTAACAGTGGAAAGTTGAATCCCGGCGATCTGATGCTGGTTAAGCCCACTTTCAGATTAACCTATAATATGTCACTTTTAAAACTCACATCTACTGTTTCTTTTGCAAGTGCAATACTTTAATGCTGATATATCATAGGAATATTTATATATGAAACAGAAAAGATACCAATTAGTATAAAAAATGTCGATGTTTCAAACTTTTACTCCTGCTTTGTACGAGTCTGTCGAGGAAAGAAACAGAAACTTTAAACATATATGAATTATCTGATGTGTTATGTCTATTAACTTCTTTCATGGCTGTATACATACGTTTGGCTGATGTAATGCCAACAAACCTATTTACTCACTATACACGATTCTATATATATACAATTAATTGAACACAAGTTGGTATTTTATCTAGAGTTGGAACGAATCTGTCTGTTTACTGCGGTTGTCATCATTCCCACTACTTTTGTAAATTCAGTTGGTTTTTATAGCAGCAAATATACTGTATGCGCATGCAAATTGATTCCAACTATAATATTATCGATTGTGAACACGGGTTATTTTCCTCTGGCAAACGATCGGCCGAGCCGCGAAACATCTAATCTGTTTTGAAGATGGTAACTTTTCATTTTCGTCTTTATAGTTACACGTATCTGCTTCACTATTTAAAAAATATCTCTGCTATCGCTTCTGTTATAAAAGCTAGAGATGAATTCTGTCTACGCTCCTTTTAAAAATAGTAGAGTTCTGGTCAAAAAAAACACGCGTTCTTTACCAATTTACATTATCCACGATGGTACAGTGCTTTGACATTTTTTCGTAATGTGGCTAACATTCATTGATTGATTCGCTTTCTTTTATTGTTATATGTCATAAATTTCGTTCGGCCTAATGTGCTTTTCCATTAAAGCAAACAGATGTTCAAAAATTTATCCTTTGTTCTATTTTCAGATAAGCTTTTCAGGACCGTATGTTTACAGCAATTACAGACAAAACATGGCGCAATGTTTACCTTCAGTCAGCACTTCCTGAGGTGTAAAGTGAAGATTTAGATTGTTTGAAAATAATGCGTCTATTGTTCCTCCACATTGGCCAACTCCTTTATTGTTCACAGCAGCGCTATTTTTTGGTCTGTACTTCGAGGAAATTCGTCAATCCACAATACACCATTGTAGTTCACTCAAACGTTCCGTTAGCCCATTTCACTAAACACCATTGTCTGTTTAACATCGCTAATTATTGTGTACTGTTCGAACATTAAGAAATGGATAAAGACCACGAAGGACAGACGATACCAATATGGCCGCCGCGTCTATGGTTGTTTATTATTTATATACAAATTCAAGAGAAGGTAACTCGAAATGTTAGTTAGCTTAAACCAAGTATTAAAACATCTCTTATTCAAAGTAATAATCGTTGACCCTGCTCTTTCGTATTGTGTCGTATTATATCTGCTCTTCGTTTATGTGGCGTCATATTGGTTGACGCACCTTGTTCGTATCGTAATACCTAGGTAGCTACTACTTATTGTCGTAGTATTTGTAACCACTCTTCATTTTTATCTTGTTAGTTGTAGTCATTTATTATATGTTAATACGGTGTCATCAAAATTAGCCACTCGCAGTGGTAAAAGTTCTCATACTTCTCATGTCTTTGGTGCCATCGTTGTAGACATATCTGATGCGTATTACGTTGTATTCGCGGTCTTTCTGCGTTCGAGTATTGTCGTCATAGTACCCACTCATCGTTGCCGTAGACTTTCTGATATCTCCTGATTATTTTGGTGCTGTCTTCTCAACCTCAGATAATTCTTATGGCGTCGTTCTCGTAGCCGACCCTCGTTCGTATCCTGCTGGTAACCACACATTCTTCTCGTTTTCGTAACATCAACACATTGGTATGGCATCGATCTTTTAGCCACACCTGATTGTTTCATTCGTGGTTGCAATTCCTAGTCCCGTTGATCTCGTTATCTTAGCCCTTCTTCGATAATATGCTGCCGTCTTCATAGCCAATCGATATTCATAAGGTGTCGTATTCTCAACAACACATTGTCATCGTAATCTTTGTAGCAAATAATAATTCGTATAGTATCGTCCTCGTTGTCACTGACCGTATTAATGGAGTCATCCTGGTAACTACTCATCGTTTCGGAGTCTTCCTAATCCCTGATTGTTCGTATAGCATCGTCCTCGTTGTGGAATATCGTTGTTGTTCTCCTGTTAGACAATTTTATAGTGCTTCATCATCGCTTCTCTTCATTGGCATCGTGTTGTGCCTGTTGACATTTCTCCTTGTCGTAGTCCTCATAGCCTCTTTACATGCATTTTGCCGATGCCCCTATAGCCGTTTCTCGTTACTATGCTACTGTCCACCGTGTCGCGGTTCGTTCATATTGTGTCGTTTTCGTAGACGTATCTTGTTGTTGTTATTCTTGTAGTCGTCCTTCATATGTTGATGTCGTTTTCTTGAACGCACCTCTTTGTGGTCGTCATCGTATCCTCTCTTTATTCGTATGAGTCGTCTTTGTATCCGCCTAGCGCGGATTTGAGTGGCCGTCTGTTGACCCGGTGCTACCAGAAGTGTATCGTCTATCATTATTCTGCCCACACATTTCTAACCATGAATTTTCTGGCCCAAAGTTTCTAGTCGACATGGCTACCAACCACTTCAGGAAACTCAACAGAGTTATTAAATCTCTGCCTTCCGATTAGTAAAGTTCAAAATTTAGACAAAAAAACGGAGAAGTCTAGCTCTTTAAAGGTGGGCACGTATAAGAAACGGGAACAATAATAACAGCATAAACGAAGGATAAAACTAACAGGTTCACCGGAAGCACGAAAGAGATTACGAGAGATGTTCGCCACTAGGAGCAGCATACATGAGGGGCGGAAAGAGAAATATAACAGGAATCACTATAACTCATTACGAGAGAGAGGGAGCATTGCAAGCAGATAAAAACGAACATACACCGATGGAGGACGAGCAAATTTGGTTCGCTTATGTTACGCTCACACCACACGAATGCCGAACGTGATATACTAGCGAAATGAGACATCTGCATAGTAAACGATACAACTAATCTGCATAGTCGCCTACACTGTTTCTCGAATATCCTGACTCTTGTTGACACCCAATACTTTCTGGGTTTGTATTGACTTCCCTTGTTTTGAGAAAGCAACTGTTCCCCTTCTACGGCAAATCCAACAAAAAGGGACAGCGACATTTTGTTTTATAAGAACGGCTCTCACAACCGACGAAGGCGATGAATTCATTTTGTATATCAGCTTAACTAACTACCTCATTGGTTGGTTCAAGCGCGTTACTATTTTAATGACGATGCATTTAGCTATTCTAACTAAATCTCTCGGCGCCAATCCTTCCACCTTTGTAAATGCTTTACTCTGATAGATCGACAGAATCTAGAGGCAACCGTCTAATAAACAGATCAGCGTCAGGCTTAACAATGAGCTATACTACTTTTGTGAGAGGAAACCTCTGCGCGACCATGTCTGAAGTCACGCAGAATCGGTGCCACACATATGCATCGTAGCATATGAACATCATAAAGAAATAGATTCCTGTAGATATAACACGAAATCTGTATAGGTAATACAAAACTCTTCTAAAGAAGGGTCTTCCTGTGTTAACAATTCATTTCTGTGACGAGTAGGCCAAATGGTCATAAGCGGACGTTTTAGCCTGGGTGTTATTGGATTTTAAAAGATTATATCACACTAATAAAAAAGATGTACATTTTACGAGCTGAAAGAAAATTGTATAAACGGACCTACGCCTCTAGGCTGATATTATTGACTACTGGTGTAAAACCTGTGTTAACCTTAAAAGCCAAACGGTGGTATGATGGAAACTGGAGGACATTACGGAATAAATTGAAAGTTAGCTTCGAGCTATGCACCGTTGGACATATAATTCGGATGGTCTGACGGCTGATGAGATCCTGCTGAGGTGGATGATGGTGGCTCTCTTTTTAGCATCTATGCGAAGCTCTGCACTCGACTCTATTCAAATCCAGGATGTATCTTGTTCCTAAATCTGAGGACGCCACTTAGCTCACACACGTTCGTCAAATTGCTGTCCTTTCGGTCCTATTACGGTTTCCTGCATGCTGTGTTACATCATATTTAACAGAAGACCGGGTTCCGCTTTGCGGTAATAATCAATATATCAAATGTTCCACCATTAGGCATTTTTCAACCTGCTGCATTGCCCGGAGATTTCATAATGGCCATCTAACAAATGTAGCGATCTAAAGCCGATGTTCTATCGGAGAGTCGCTTCTCCCTATCATGTTGATTCATCGGAGCGAAGCAGCGACATCTGCTCTTATGTTTGTAAGGTTGACATCTAAAAACAGTTTTTTATGTTTAGTCAAATTTGACAAATACGGCAAAGTGTTATATATCTAAATTTCTTAGAAAAGGATTGATAATTTGTATAATTTTGTTTTTTCGGACTACATTTCTCATCTTGTGTGTTATTATCACAACGTTTCGGCCGCTGTAACCTCATACCTTCTTCGGGTTTATCCTTTTCAAACTCGGGAATATTTCTGTCAAACTCTGGAATTTGGACGGAATTCATACTAGAACTGTCCGCAAGAACCGGTGGCGCAGTGAATATAGTACTAAGTGAAATTCAGTTCTATGTGATAGTTATCTGAAGATTGAAGGTTCAATTCTCGGTGCTGGCGATACGAAGAATTCCGAATTACTGAAGACTTCTTACAGTCATGGCTTACAGAACAAGAGTATGCTACCAGGTGAATTGAATAAAGGATTTCGTTCGAAACTCCGTCCAGATTCCCGAGTTCGAAGAGATAAACCTGAAGAAAGCCGGATGTTACAGCGGCCGAAACGTGATGATAACACTCAAGATGAGAAATGTAGTCCGAATAACCAAAATCATACAAATGGAAAAGTGTTTCATGTAGATGACAAATCTGACAAATTCTTTGATTTATATTCCAAATCTGACTAATTGTTTGATGTAGATATCAAAGCTGACAAATTCTTTGATGTTGATATCAAATCTGACAAATTATTTCATGCGGATTCTATATCAGCCAGAGTTCTATAATCATACTAATAGAATTTACTATAAATATAAATAGAATGCTTTAAATCAGTACTGGGTTACTTTTCCTTCAATATAAAACAATTCCATTAATAACACATTTAATAAGACGGATGGTTCGAGTCTGTTATTCTCCTATTTTACCTCTGTAACTTATTAATAGTTAATGGTAGACACATTTTAAAAGTAGTTTTATGTATAATATCTAATAATTTTTACGATATAATCACGGAGACTATCTGAGAACATATAATTCGAACTCCACCTTAAATGTCTGGTTTCATAGATATGCCCCCCCCACTGCGATTTATGGTTGAGAAAATACTGTTTGGGATAAATACATAATTAGATTTACATGTTTTTACTTTCATTAACCTTGTATAATTGGGGTTGCAATACAGTATAAGTAATTTCGCCAAAATCGAGTTCAAATTCCGTGGGAACTTTTGCATTCATCTAATACTAATACAGTTTTAGTAGTGGGCAAGTTAAGAATAACTGTCTCCAGCTATGGGTAAAATAGAAAATTGTATTTAACGAATCATTGCCTATATGTATCGTGTTTCGAGATAGAAAAATAACTCAATGTTGTCGTTTGCAGAGAAAGCAGTCCCTGCCGGAAACATCATGATCGTTATTAAGTCAAATGTCAACAAATATTCCATTCATAACTTCCAAACATAATTTCCATGAACAGAGTTTCTCTCTACGAACTTCCTATCTGTTGAACATTTTACTACGGGATTGCTTTACTGGACTACAACAGGGTCGTCTTGAAATCCAATGTAAGCAAATACTAGTTATAAACTGTCCCCATGGGTTTTCAGATTTTGTTAATTTCATTGATCATTTTCAATTTTCTAATAATCTTATTCCTCATTTAACTGACAATGCATTCGTCTCGTTAACCTTTATCATCGAATCGCTTTTTTGCCTTGATATACGGTGACTCATCAGGAAAAAAATGCCGGCAATACAAGTAATCCAAACGAATAAATTAATCCTCTCTAATACGTATTTCCGTTTAAGCAGTAAATAACCAAAAGTTGGTTGAGATGCCGTAAAATCAATGCAAATCAAGCCAACCAATGAATTGCGTCTAATGAATAGCTATTGCGTTTCGGCATGTAATAACTAAAAGAAAGACGCATCAAACAAGACCAAACAAAACTGAGAATTTCGTCCAATGTTATAACTTTGTATATCGGATGTTCGTTGTTTAGATATTAACGGGAATTAGGCCGAGAATGGAATTGGGTTAATGAAGATGAATTTCTTTCAAATGTCGGTGGATGTCATCTCGTTGCAAAAGAACAAAAAAGTAAATCGAAATGTAAGCTGGTTCGTTTATCCCTGAAATCAGAATAGACTTCTTGAATTGTTTTTTTTTTTATATCAGCCTCTCTTCTCATCAACGGCAGAATAGGTAGAAATGACATTCGCTGTCTGTGAGTTCTATAAAAACCCGGTCTATTTTATATATAGCATATGCCGTTTAACGTCTTAGGCGACCACCAACTGGCTGTGCGTACATTCAAAAGTGTCTTATATAAAACAGACAGCTGTATCAACTCTAGGGACGGCTCATGGGGACACCGAGAGCTTCCCCAATAGTACCAAATATCATAGCAATAATAATATTCATAATAATGATAATAATAATATTGATAATAATGATATTAATAATGTCAATGATTATAATTCTTGCGAATTTATTGGAGAAACTCCAAGTTTTGTTTAAGTGCACGTGGTAGGTTAACGATACTGCAGATCTAATGCAAGAATTTCAAGTAAGAATAGTTCCTGCGAATAGCAGTCATAGAAGAAACCGAATAGTGATTATACATCATCGTCATATGAGATGTTACGCAACACAGAATATGCAGTATATAAGTGCATCTCCGTAGAACCGTATATTTTTTATTCATAATATTTATTTGAAAAAAAGTAATTTATACAAACCAAACATTGATTCTTATAAGTTTGGGAAGAGAATGATCTGTTGTCTTCAGCTGTCTACCTATTTTTTAACTGGAGGCAATCACATTGTTATTTTTATTGTTTTAACTTTTGTCCATCACTTTCACTTCAACAATCACCAAAATACCACACCTACTCCATCAACTGTCGTATTTAACAATAAGCCAATGTGTTTAAATTTTATTTGTACCAATTATTTACAATTTATAGAAAATGCTGGCGAGTAGGGCAATAAAAAAAACAATATGGTCGAGTTACTAAGACCCTTTCCGACACTTTAAGAGTTTGGAACGTCCGCATTTTTCCGTTTTTAGGACCGATGAACAAGCAGATCGGTCTCTAGTTAAAAGTGTGAATTAAGTTGGAAAAAATGAAAAGAAAATACAAGTTGGGGAGGCGTAGGGTTTTATAACGTCGGGAGTAGGTATCTTACGGGATTACTATTAACAATAAATCAAAGAAACGGACAAGACTCATTCATCCAACTAGTTGAAACATTGATTTACTTATACCAAGTTGGAGTTCAAAAGGATCAAATGCCACGTGTGCCATTGTCAGGCAAGGAACATGTACTCATATTTTGCTTCTTTTCTATGAACAGGCTCACAACTTGTTGCCACATTTTGTTCAATTCTATGGAAGTTAATCACATCTAATTTTAACCTTAAGTTGTTGCTTAAAGAAATAAAGCAGATACTGATGAGAAAAAAGACTCAACCCTATACAATACTTTCAGACACGCTATTCACATTATTTGTTTCTCCAGGGCGAGTCGACATAGTCAATCACGTTTGAAAAAAAAAAAAACAGAATGTGTTATTGATTATATAAGTAGAGCACTAATCCGTTATTAAAATAGTTAAACAACATGCTCATGTTGTCTTTAATTCATAGCGCTAAAAAAAGGATTGTCGTATGAATGCACGTGGTTTGCTTAATGGATACTGTCAAGGAATATAACATCAGTTATTCGAAGTTTGTATCTTAATGTGGCTGTTTCGCGGCGGGCGCATGATAGCAACCACGAGTTATGTACGTGTTTTGCCTCCATGAACGATTTTACCAAGTTGTAAATTAGACCGTTTCGGTTGCATGAAAGGTTGACTAAATTTGTGGTCGACGTAAGGCGAACGCGAAAGAGCGGATCAGTCGGGCCTGTAATCGCCGATTTACTTGCTTGTGCAGTTGCTCACAGTTTAGCCTTCGAGCTGGTTTGGGACAAAAGATTGCCAGTCCTATATGAAGAGACGATACTCACAAGCAGTATCTGATCGATGAGGTTATCACTCATTGTCTCCTAATTAAGGAGGCAGAATTGTTTTATTGTCGATCGCCTGAGGCGCCCTAGCCGGGAAAAGCACATGGTCCAGTCACGACTATTTTTGTATCAGACCAGAATGTCTCATTTTAGAAGAAGCTAGACTACTTGTGTCACATTTTGCCTCTGGCGAAGAGTTAAATAAATATCGAGAATCGCCGAGCACGCTCGATTAAGGATACGCGTTTTCCTAAATGCTACCTGTTCGTTGGTGGTTATATGTTCAGTTGTAGGCAACCCGTCCGTTAGAGGTTCAATAAAGGTTACCCGTTCGTTTAAAGCTTCCCGTTTGGTGAAGGCTACTTGTTCGTTGATAGATACCGATTCAATAAAGGTTCGGTGAAGGTTACTTGCTCGGTGAAGGCTTCCCAGTACGGTGTTATGATATACGTTTAAGTACGTTTAAACATATTTCATTTAAATAACATATGTGAAAATTCTAGAGATCAACTGATTCGAACACAAACATATCTAAAATAGAATACAAAATTGAAGTAATATTTCATATAAGTACCAGTGTCCAATTCTTCGTCAACCTGAACATAACGCGGCACATACGCACACAGTAAATGACAGAGATGTAATTCATCTAAACTCTAGGAAGTATTAGCATTAATTTCTGCCTATATGTAAATGAGTAGATGACAACTGATTGCTTTTTTATGTTAATTAAACTAAATAAGTTTAATCTGAAAATTTTGTCTTTAAATGTGTAGAAGAAAAATATGTAAAAACAACAATGTGGCACAGCTCTACAAAATCAATAAATTGTATTTCATGAAGTGGAATATGTTCGACGATTGTGCAGCATAGTAAACGAGATAGAAAAGGATCGAAATGCAAACAGACAACATATAACTGTTACAAAACGCAAGTAAATTTACTTTTCTACTTATCTATATAATTGCCACGTGTGTGTACTGATTATAATGTTTATTATTTATGCATTTGTTAGCCTCATTTTTACTTCGCCAACTCGCATGGTTTTTATTATGGTCGTCAATTTTGCCGGCACTTGGTTCGGTGTAGTGCAATGTATTTTGAAATAAAGAAGAACGTCAAAAGGGTTTCAGTGAGTGAAAAATATACTGATCGGTCGAAAATGCAATACATACCTGTGGTAACAGTTATTGTTGTATGTTTGTTTTCATTTCGATTCTTCAGCTGTTAAACATACGACAGCGAACATTCAAGTAAACAAACGACCCCTGTTTTTACAAGTTTCGTTTAGGAAACGATACAATATCTGGAAAAACAAATAAACAAACAAACAATTAAAACTAGTCCCCCCCCAAAAAAAAACTACGTATGTTAATAGTAGATAACATTTTCTTGCGTTTGGTAAAACTTATTTGTTGTAAATTTGTTTTTGTTTTTTTTTCTCTTGTTAACTATTCTGCAGAATAACTATATTTTCTATTACAAAATACGAATACAAATAACTTTATCTAAAATAAAGCTAAATGAATATTTCATTTGTGTCTTTACAGTAAAACGAAACTATCATCGAAAATGCTTACTAGGACATTTCAGAAATGCTGATTTCAATGAAGAGAGAAATCGAGAAGTTTGTTCGAAAATATGTGGGGTCTGCGTACGCTCTTGGCATCCATTTTATTTCATTGTATTTTATTTATAATATGAAAATGATAGAACTCAAACTTTATTTTGTCCTTAGCCTCCTTACATAGTGTTCATCTTGAAATGTGTTCGTAAAATAGCGAAAAGAAATAAGACAACAAAGAGGTAAAGTTAACAAGAGTATTTATAGAAAGTACAGACGTAATGTGTTCCCAGAGATTGCTTGTCTATTGGGCATGCAACTCTACCTGTTACCACCACTTATAATAGTCCATGTAGTGACGCAGTAGACAACCATAACAGAACCCATCCATCTCCAACCCCCACAACTATTTTATTTCTTCCTACCTAACTCAAACCCTTAATAAAAAAATAATATATATAAGTCAATGTTTGTTTGCGTGCTATAGAAAATGCTATGTTAACAGGACATTCAAATAAGTTTAAATAAGGATTATACAGGGTGGGCAAAAATAAGGGTCCTATTTTTAAAAATTCATAACTTTTTTATTTATTGATTTTTTTAATTTTTTTTTTTAGAATAAGTAAAGGACCCCTTCCGAAGCAAGCATGAGCCGTATTAGCTCTAAGGAACGTACCCTCATTTAGAAAACATTATTTTTGCTTAAAAAACTCAAAACAGTGTAAAAAACAATACTTTAGTTTTTGTAAGTTTTAAGAAGTGTTTTTCGGCTAAAATTTGTTTTGTTTAATTCAAAAAATCTCGGAAGGGTCAGTCTACACACACATAAAGTTTGGTGAGTTTAACTTTTATTTTGTGGAAGTTATTCAAATTCAAGTTATTCAAATTTAAAGATAGGACCTTTATTTTGGCCCACCCTGTATATTGCAGTTAATCATTAGACACTTTTTAACTTGTCATTCGATTCCATCTGTGGTAACTAGGGTCAATGATCGGTGAGGTCCATAAAAAACTGAAATATATTAGAACGTATAGAAATGGCATGAATTTTTTAATAACTTTTCTTCGTTTTGTAAAACAAAAATAAAATTGAACAATACATAAGAAGTTAAACATTTAAATAAGTATTTAATTTGTATTTTGAAGTTAAATCTTCACAATACAAATTAAATACTTATTTAAATGTTTAACTCCTTATGTATTGTTCAATTTTATTTTTGTATTTTGTTTTACAAAACGAAGAAAAGCTATTAAAAAAATCATGCCATTTCTAATTAAATAAAAAAGAATACGATTTGATTTTCTTCGAATCGTTAAAATAATAATTTGCCGTTTTACAGCTGTCAGCAAGTAGTTTTTTTTAGAAAACACCACCACGCTACTAGTTGTTTTTCATTACTTGACCTCATATTGCAAATGATATTTTTTACTTTTCTTTCAAGGCAAACATTGTAAACATGAACATATGTGAAATTATTTCCGTCCAGCAATATATATCTCAACTATTAGAGAATAAAGCTGAACATGAATATTTTACTTATACTTTTACACTGAAATGAAGCTATCACTGAATATCCTTACTTTTTTAATGAAGAATGTAATCGAAGAATTTACATGCGGTGTCGCTTGTAATGATAAATGTTAACGAATGCTTTCTGATTTCTTGGAGTTAGTCCAAGGTTAGTTTAAGTGCACCGAGCTGATGCACGAGAGTGCAAATCTGGTGCACAGATTGAAAACAAGAATAGCAACTGCGTGTAGCTATCAGATGAGAACTCGAACAATTATTTTGCAGTCATGCTCATCAAGTGGGGGGTTAGGCATCTCCGTGGAATCTTACTTTCGCATAGTATTCATCCATTTTTCCACCTGAGCGCTTTGCTCTAAGAGATTTAAATACCCCTACTCATTGGGAGAAATGTAATTAACTTAACCAATAAAGTAAATGCGGCATTATGGTATTATGGTGGTAAAAAAAACGTGAATAGGATTAACAATGGAGAGAACTAAGTGATATTGTAAATAGATGTAGGTCAATGAATGTATATAGTTAAAGAATCATTCTTTAATAAACATGCAGCGTATATTCGAGTATTTAATGATGTTATTTTGATAAAATTATGAAGGATGAAAGTGTAATATATGTTCTGTCTTCAGGCAATTAACTCTTCAAGAGTCTAATTTCTTTTTACCTTTCTATCGATCTATATATCTATCTATCCGTCATGTTACCTTCTCCTACTGCATGGGTTGCCTCCCTCCCACTCTTATTCTATACGGCATCTACTACTCTCGCTTCTATCTCTCTCTCTCTCTCTCTCTCTCTATATATATATATATATATATATATATATATATATATATATATATATATATGAAGAAGAATGGAAAGGAATTAGAGAAAGCAAAAGCCAAATCAAAATTCAATTCAAAAGTTCAAAGCAAGGTATATTCCGCAAAAAGGCAATTTATTCAAGTTAAATTTTCCTTAAGCCAGGCTTTTCAAAGATCAAAATCTTATCATCAGAGGAAGTCGCTGGGATAGATAAGTTGGCAATGGCCAAGATTTAAAATTTGAAAAAATGAAATTGTAGGGAAAGAAACGCAGGGCAAAACTGTGCCCGGGTGCAAGCAAATGTCCGATTGCTAAAAAGTCCGGTGTCGAAAAGTCCAGCGGAGAGAATAAGATGTAGATAGGTCGGTCGTTAAAGGCACGAGAAGTAATGTGAGAGGTTTCAAAGTTAAATTCCAAGAAGCCACAACTTCAGGTACGGCGAAAATAGAAAATCCAAAAGGGTAAAACGTCCAATAAGATGATGCAGGCCGGCTCAATGAAGATCAAGGTGGAAAACACTCGCCATTAAACATAGGTTTTTACCTTTCCTAAAAGTTCGCTTTTAGTACACCTCTTTATATATATATATATATATATATATATATATATATATGTATGTATACATACACATATATATATACATATATATACATATATATGCATATATAATTATTAATGACAATATATGTATTAGCATATACTATCAGTGTTTTTTTTACTTTGCAGCCTCTTAAAAGGATTCAGCTCGATGATTGTTTATTGGTAATAACAGAGCATATATACATCCTACACTAAAGCCATGATGCAGACAGTGACCTCTTTAATCAAAAGGGTACTTTAGAAAATAATCTATCATCCGAAGAAGGCGAACGAAGAACAAATCACCCAGATACACGCATAGTGGACCCTCCGGAGTACGATATGCCACTGGACGATTCTTGTAAAGCGTAACATTAAATGTTATAACATCAAAACGCGTAAGTGTCTATCAGCACAGACCATCCTGGAAAATTTTGAACCGGACATGTTCAACATGATAGGTAACTTGAAATTTAAAAAGAGGTGTAAATACTCCAACCCTACAATTAACAAGATAAACCAAACTTTTGGAAAAATAAAAAAAATGACCCTAACTTAATAGTACGAGCTGATAAAACAATGAACCTATATAGCATGGGTTTTTTAAACTTATGATGGTCTGATTAGAAAAGCACTACTGAAAAACTATAAAATAGCAAATGTAAATGACCTCAGTGATAACAAGTCTACATCCTTAGAAATATACATAAAATACATAAAACTGTTCTCCTTAAAACACCTCCATGGAAAATAACAAACCCAATAATAGACTTAAGTCTCTGTAAATACAAAAAAACAACAACGCATCCTATAAACTTCAAAACAAAATTTTGGGAAATCATAGAAAAATACCCTGAACACATCCATATTTATACAGACGGATCTAAACAAAACAACACAACAACTAGTGCAGCCATAATAAATAAAAAAAAACAAAATAACAAAATGCCTCCCCAAAAGCTGTTCAATCTTCAGTGCAGAAATCAATGCTATAAATCTGGCCCTAGACCTAATCAAAGAAAATAAAGCCTCGAAGTTCATCATCTTTACCGATTCTCAATCTGCCATTATAGCAATCAAAAATAAAAAAACAAATAACCCCTTAATTGCAAACCTACTCACGAAACTCCAGCAACTAAAGAATAAAAATGAAATCATACTCTGTTGGGTACCCAGCCATATTGGCATACAGGGCAATGAATTAGCTGACATCGCAGCAAAATCAGCCCACAACCAACCTATCGACCCCACCTTCAAAATCCCGTACACAGACCTCAAAAGAAGTATCAACGTATATATTCAAAATAAATGGCAAAATTATTGGAATAATTTCCCCAACAATAAACTTTATCAAATCGCACCAAAAATAACAAAGCAAAAAAAACAAAAAACATACAGCAGAAAACAAAATAGCATCATCACTAGACTAAGAATAGGCCATACACACTTAACACATGCCTACCTCCTAAAAGGAGAAATACAACCACAATGCTTTCCCTGCCAAACACCACTCACTGTAAAGCACATACTAACCAACTGTATAGACCTCGCAAAAATAAGGGAAAAACACTACAAAGAGAAAAATCTTAAAAGAAATTTTCGATAAAAACAACACTGGAAAAATCCTATCCTACATCAAAGAAGTAGGTCTCTTCCAAAGAATATAACTGCCCCCCCCCCTAAGAATATAATATACAACTGCATAATAATAATCACAAATAACTGAATCGCTAAGTGCTACCACAACAAAATATAAACACCAAGTATCCAAACCACAAAAATAAAATACCAAAACTCTTCTAAAAGATGAAATTAACAATTTGAAAAATACAAAAATAACCCATCAACACAATAAAAACAAAACTCCTAGAAATGAAAAATATAAAAATGTTATAAAAACCACTCTAACTACCCTAACATCTATATATCAATCCCAATGGAAAATCCTAAATAATCTTCAGCATGAAATGACCTAAAAGGTTGCATTGCTGTAAAACCAAACAAACAAACTTAGAAATATGCTCTAAATCAATATAGATAACAAAATAGAGATATATACTCATAAATGCTCCAGATATTCGTTAAAAGATCACAAATAGGATGCCAATAATAACCCTACTAGCAGATAAATCTCCCCTTGTATACGGACATAGGAGCAATTTGCAAAAGGATATTGGATAGAATCATACCAACCATTAAATCAAAGATAACTCACAATTTGTGTTCATCGTCGGATTAAATCATCAATTTGTTTGGGAAACTATCCTAAGGGATTAACGGGAAGTTCATCATGTTTGACATCAGGTAATTTTCCCAGCAATTTCTCCCACACTTCTAGACAAAGTTCTTGATATGGCACGAATAGAAACGAATATAACTAGACTAGAAATATACATAATAAAACTAGCTAGTAGAACTCTGATTCTGTATGTTAACAAACTATAGACAAGAAAAGATAGGGAAAATAATTTCGAAATTACTATTGGAGCACCGGACTCTGCGTGGAAAAGGATTTAGTAGGCGTTTACATTCTGAAGGAGCTCCATAAAGATCTACCACGTCTAAGGGGCGGTTTATACAGAGATGACGCACTATTCTTCGTCAACTCTGGCAATAGAAGGTTAGAGAATACCAAAAAGGATATACATAACCTTTTTTAAAAAGTTGGACCTTAAGATAACAATAGACTTAAACCTATACATAGTTAACTTCCTTAACATCAACTTAGACCTAAACAATAGAACATATGAACCATATAATAAACCCAACCAATCTCTCTATCATGTGGAGTTTAACTTTAACCGCCCGGGACTCATTAAGAAAGCCATACTCCCTAGTATCTCTAAGAGAATATCAAAACTATCATCTAACGAGACACTAGTCAATATGAATAAAACAATATTTTAATGAAGCGTTAACCAGATCTGGATATACTGGGAAAATCAATTATATAAAAGCTCGGAAAATCCCAATGAGGATTCTAAGGCAAATAGGAAAACACCTCACATAAGATCATACAACATGTCTATGGGAAATATCAGACAAATCAAAAAGAGAATAAATACTAATAATACGCGGGATACTGCACCTAATACTACACTTAACAATAGGGGATCAATAAACCTATTACCGGTAAAGAATATCACTGAGAAGAAAAATAGACGTAGAAATTCACTCTGGTTCCATCCTCCTTATGGCTTAAACATTCTCACTTACATACCTAAACAGTTCTACCAAATTATCGAGTAAAGCTATCCTTTTCAATATCGATAAACTTGACATTAACTATAGTAAGTTCAAATAACACACCAATCAACAAGATAAGTAACTTAGATAATAAAATAATCCAGAACCAAAATAACAGCTCCCAATTTAACTGAAGAAATGTCAATGAATGCCCTTTAGAAGGAGATGTTTAACTTCAAATATACTGTATACGTGTAACGTGATAGAAGAAAAGAGAATTAGAACATACCTGTGGTCGACGGAATGTAGTTTCAAATACAAGTTTAGAAACCATATACACTCTTTTAAAGAACCAAATAAAAATTCAAAGAACGTCCCTACATCGTTAGCTAAACATTTAAGTAAACAGAATAGTAAAAATATACAATACAGTTTAAAATGGTTTATACTAGGTAAAGCAGGTAAATATATACCTAATAAATCTAAGAGATGTAACCTCTGTATTCTGGAATCCTACAATATAGTTATGTCTAAAGAAAATTGATTACATAAAAGACAGGACGTAGTTCAGAAATGACTATATAGAACCGCATATAAACACATGTGGCAGTAACACTTTCATCAACATGAATATGAAAATATCTATAGTATAGGAATATTATAGAACTATGTAGGCAATAGAAACTGTAAACCAAATGTAGATGACAGAATACTAATACCTCAATATAAAACATTTAGAAATAGAACACATCACACACAACAAAAATAACCGAAGCGACTATGCTTAAACCTAGCCTATAGAATAAGAAAGGGTCAGTGGGCATCACCAGGCATTTTGTTTAGTAGATGAAAGAAAATGGATAATTTCGCAGGGCTTCTATCTTATTTATGCTTCATTGTTGCAGCTGCATTTTCATTATTCTGATAATATAATTTTACTAGCTCCAGTCTAGTTTCCAAATTAATTCGAATGATGTAAATAATGACCTGTAAATTATCAAAAACATTAATTATACAAACGCCATGAATATGTCTATGACATATATAAAAATGTTAACTAACATATGATTCGTGAAAATTTTTTTAACAATATAAAGTTTCGTGTATTTGTACTCACCCTGTATATATATATATATATATATATATATATATATATATATATATATATATATATATATATATATATATATATATATATCGCTGTGCGAATCGTGCTAATATATATATATATATATATATATATATATATATATATATATAGAGAGAGAGAGAGAGAGAGAGAGAGGGAGAGAGAGACAGACAGACAGACAGACAGACAGAGACAGACAGACAGACAGAAATAAAGAACAGAAAGAATAATTTTGAATTTTATTTCTATTTTTAATTTGACTGGCTTTGCAAACTCATTTATTTCTGATTAAAACCATCTAACCCGAGCTCAATGGGTAAATCAGCGAGTGATATTCGACCCCAGTCTATATTTTTTAATATAATTGGAATTATGTAAAACGGGTGTATTCCGTTCACGTAAATATTTTTTCAAACTAAATGCTACAAAATATCAAAAGCTTCACTTGTTATATATATATATAAATTAAAAAATAAAAATAAAATAATGATAAATAATATAGTATATGAATAAATAAATATTAATAAGATGCAAGCTTAAAGCTTAATAATTATACAATAAATTAAAAAATAAAAATAAATTATGATAGCAACAATTAATATTGATGACAAATTAGATTATCTAAACCTATTTTCTGCAAATCTGCCACCAATTCTCTGCGGCATTTCATCAACAGTTTTGTCCATCTCGCCTTTTCGATCACTCGGTCATATTTTTCATATTTTTTTTGATAATGACACGTACCACTCTCGAAAATTAAAGTTTAAAGTTTACCCCTTTTCCGGACCTTTTAAATTGCTTGACAGTAAACTTTTTTTTCTATTTACTGTTCTGGTATTTAAACCGTGAAATATTAATGAATTGATTTGAGATTCCATTCATATTTTCTCTTCTTATTTATTTTTGTTCATCTGTTCCACCTTCCGGTACCTATATCACATTGCTCCTGCCTCGGATTACGAACTTACATTTCTATTTACCAGCAATGCTTCAAGCAAACTACAATTTCCTTTAATATATATATATATATATATATATATATATATATATATATATATATATATATATATATATCGGGGTGCGAATCATGCGAATATATATATGCTCTTTAAATGTTTCCGAAATTTTCTGAAATATTCGTGAACAACTGACTTGTAACCTCATTAACTAGAATTGTCTCACGCATCTTGCTTCCAAAACTGTCTCTAATTTTCTGGCAGTCCACGCGTTCTTGCATCTTTAACATCAGAAACGTGTCTGAAGAGGAAAACTGAACAATTACAAAAACCTTAACTTAAAAGAATTTACGTTTTGCAATTACAGAAATGCGAACGACAAATATTTATCTTTGTGTCAGCATATTTCAAAGAAACGTCTTATGTCACTGGGATAAGTAGTTAATTTTGACACACCCTGTATAAAAATAAAAGTAAATAAAAGATTATTCAGGCATTGTATCTATTTTAAATTAAATAATAATATCTAAGTCTGCAACCGAAAACAACATATATATATATATATATATATATATATATATATATATATATATATATATATATATATATATATATATATATATATATATATAAGAGAGAGAGAGAGATAGAGGAGAATGATCAAAATTAAATTATCAAACAGAACAGTTTGGCACCACTTTTATGTTTCCTAATGAACATTAAAATCAAGATACAATAATAACAAACATTACACCTTATGTATAGAATCCGTTTTCCAATTATGATCAACATCCACTATATGATTTTGATTCTAGGAAATATTAAAAAATACAGCTTTGGGAGTTTTAAGAAAAATTGGAATTCAGGAGACCTTGCCTAATTGGTTTTTACTTACTATTAACTATAAATATAACATATTTAAATTTTCAAATAAGACGTAATGTGCATATATTAATTGGGATAATTTTAGAATGTTTATAACTTAACACTAACCTAAGTAGTCTAATGGAGTTCTGATGAGCAGCATGTACTGAAGCATTATAAGTATATGTTTATTCATGATTGTTCATTTCCATGCGAAACAATTGTCAAGATTTACATTGAATTTTTTGGTAATTCGGCAAGTAAAAATATGAATAAAGATTTTGCCATTAGTAATTTAAAATAGCATTGCTTACTTATATATATTCTGTTGTTTAATGTTAACATTTATCGAGCGTTTACATTGAATATATGTATGCATACACAAATATATATTTCCATACTTCCTTGATATGTCTATGATTAAGAGTTGATAATGTAAGGCCTTAATATGTATTTTCACTTGCTTACACCGTTTTTCCTTTAAAAAGCGATGTATTCTTGTAAAACGTTTACCGCCAACCTACGAAGGTTCTCACTTTGGAATATTGTTAACATTTGGGCATTCTATAAAGATTATGGGGTGACAGGTTACTATCTCTGAGGACTCTAAATGATCCCTCGCTGTGTTGATCTAATAACTGTATACCCTCTCCCTACCATCTAAATGAAACCACATTAATAAACAGAGATCTTACCATAGTTGTACCGTCGGTCTATATAGCTATTAATATAACCTGACTTCTATACGGGTTCTTCTATGCTGTTGAAAATTTTACTTCGCCTTTGTTGAAGACTATATGCAACTCAAAAACGCAAATAACCTTTACGGACAAGTGTCCGTAAGGTTATTTGAGTTTTACTTCGTTGCTGGGTATATTTAGACCTGTTTAAGGGTGTGTGAATGTATGTATATATATGTATGTACGTGCGTATTTATATATATATATATATATATATATATATATATATATATATATATATATATATATATACAGGGTGTTTACAAAAGTCTTGGGAACATAACGATTTTTAATAACTCAAAAACTATAAGGAGTTGAAAAATGAAATTGGTACTGTTGGAAAGGTTAAAGTTTCAAGTTTTGTGGGGAATCTTTAAAGTTGCTCAATATGAGCACCATTCGTCACACGGCAGACATCTAGTCGATAGTCCATTTCCTGCCAAACGCGTTCCAGCATCTTGACGTCAATGGTTCCCACAACTGCCGTTACTCGAGCCTTTAGTTCGTCAATATCTCTTGGAAGGGGCGGCACATAGACTTGTTGCTTGACAAAGCCCCAAAGGAAAAAGTCACACGGGGTAAGATCTGGAGACCTAGGAGGCCAGGGCATGAGAACGTCATCACCTCGCCCAGATCTCCCAATCCATCTACCAGGCAGCCTTGTGTTAAGAAACTGCCTTACTCTAAGACTCCAGTGTGGTGGTGCACCATCTTGTTGAAAAATGAAGTCATCAGATTCTGCTTGTTCCAACTGAGAAATTAACCAGTTTTCCAGCATGTTGAGATAGGATTCACCAGTGATAGTTGCCTCTTCATAGAAGAACGGTCCATAGACACCTTTCTTGGAAATTGCACAAAACACGTTCACTTTTGGTGAATCTCGCACGTGCTCAAGAAGTTCATGAGGATTCTCAGTACTCCATATGCGAGTGTTATGCTTGTTAACTTTGCCATTCAGATGGAAGGTCGCCTCATCGCTAAAAACAAGCCGGTCATCAAAGCTGTTATCTTCCAACTTCTCTTGCATTGCAATGCAAAAGTCACGGCGAAGTGGCTTATCAGTGTCCTTCAACCTTTGGACCAACTTGAGCTTGTAAGGTACCATTTGCAGTCGTTTCCTTAAGACACGCCAGACAGTTGCTGGAGCAAGCTGAAGTTCCCTGCTGGCTCTTCTCACTGATTTACGGGGGCTCCGCTGAAAGGCTGTCCGAACTTGCTCAACTGCATCTTCTGAAGTTGAAGGGCGACCTGTTCGCTTACTTGGGCACAAACACCCATCTTTCACAAATTTAGCATGCCATCTGACAATGGATTTCCTTTCAGGGGCTTCTTTTTTAAATTTCCTGTGAAATGCACGCTGAACACATGTCCACGATTCGGTCTTTGCAAATTGGAGGACGCAAAATGCCTTGTCTTGTTTAGAGAACGCCATTACTGCACCTGGAAAGATAACACGAAAATCATAAGTATGACCAAAAACTTGATTAAGCAAGCCTTAAAATGGCACCAGTTTCATTTTTCTACCTGGAATAGTTCATGAGATATACGCATATGTAATGTTCCCAAGACTTTTGAAACACCCTGTATATATATATATATATATATATATATATATATATATATATATATATATATATATATATATATATATATATATGAGGTTGTGTGTATATTCTTTTATATATGTATATAGCGAAGTGTCTGCACATATATGTAGATGTCTTCTTGTATCTATATATAAAGTAAGTGGTTGTTTATCTTTATATGGCTAAATGTAAAAATGTGTCAGTATAACACTGTATTGTATAAATTTGAATATCTTCTTGTGGTGACCATATGTTTGCGCACTGTTTTTATTTGTTATTTGTTATTAATTTTTTTTATTAATTTTTTTTATTTTTTAAAATGTTTCTACAATATTTCCGGTATAATATTTTTAATTAACACGCACACATTAACACACACACACACATTAGGTTCGAACGGTTTTGTGGATAGATGATATGGATAATAATTTCCAAGAAATAGTTTTTTTCTAAAAAGGTATTTTCTTAAAAATGATTATGTAAAGTCTAAATAATTTAAATAGATTTAACTTTGAATTTAAAAATGCATCCGTTTAAACCCCTTACTATTATTTCTCTATTTCTCTATTTTATTAGTTTATCATTTTATCAGTTTATCATTTTAATAGTTTATCATTTCTTTTATTGTACTTAATTAGATTCTAATCTTTATTCATTTATTTATTTATTCATCATTTTCTATTTTTTTAATTTCATTATAATTATTAATTGTACTCATAGGAGTTCTCACACAAGTTATCGTTAGTGATTACTAACCGACAAACACCGATGATGTTCTCTGGAATCTAAGTTACAACAAGCCTCCCCAGAGTTCCAGTATTCTTCACCTCATTTCGATTGCCACCGCAAATGACATTACGGTATCGCAATAGCAATAGTTTTCCTCTTTTCATCTCTAGCAGTGCACACTTCTCCATCGCGAATTCTATTTGAATGTCTTGGCTGAAGATTTCTCGTCGTATTTATCAGCTTTTCCAGTTCCTACCTATTAGGATGTGCACATGTTTGTTCATCACCTCCTAGGCAGTTTACCCCTTTTTTATCTGCTGCCACCACCCACCTCCAACCGTACACACATATCCTCATTACACTGAAAAAGGCCGAAGGAATCGCGGGCGAAAATGTGTTTCTTTTAAAAAAAAAGGCTTTTTTATAAGGGGCATTTGGTATTCTTATACTTCAACATATAGAAAATAAATAAAAGATATATAAAAATATATATTTTCACATTATTTTTTAAATATACACACACACATATATATATATATACATATAATTATTTTTCTTGTATGTAAACATATAATATAATATGTTGATGTAATATATTGTGTATATATTTTCAGTATTTATTTCAAGAGTTCTCAATACGTCCGAAGAGCTTAGTAGTAGCAGTATGTAAATATATCTATTGCCAATTAGCTACGCATTGATGTCTATGTTTCATTCCAAGCCATGTATTTTGTTATATATATATATATATATATATATATATATATATATATATATATATATATATATATATATATGCGTGTGTTTATGTGTGTGTTTGTTGTTTCGAATTAAAATACTGAAACAGACTGAATGTATATTTATCATCGTTATGGTATGTTAAGTATTTATCAAGCTTTATGAATCTGATACTTGTTAACCTGACGACCAATTTTATAAATATGCGTCAATTTAGAAATTTGAATAGAAATGTGCATTAAATAAAACTAATGAAAATATTGATTTCAAACCTGTTAGATACCGGACATTGTAACACACACACGACTCTGTAGACACGCTCAATTTTAAAGGCGTTTCGAAAACTTATATTTAAAATATTGTTCACTTGTTGTTTCTAACTGTTATTTCTTTCTTTTATGATGTCTTTAAATATATTACTAACAGCATGAGTTTTCATAGGACACATTGGAATGGAACGTCCTTTCAAATTGTTGTGATGGGACAACCATAAAATTAGAAAGTTGATAGATGGATTTTTCTTTGTTATGCACTCTTTATTACCCTCTACGTTTCTACGTTCGACTCACTCTCTAGCTGTGTTTCGTTTGTTGCAGTTTACCCCATTCTTTGCGTGTGTGTCCGAGTGCAGCTTATATCTCACAGTAGGGGGAGATAAACACTATCTCCGATATAAGGACAGGTAAATTTAACTTGGGCTTAAATCATGAAATATAATAATACAGACTAGTGCCTAGAAAAACGAGAAATTTATCAAACGGTAATATATTTTTACAGAGAAAAACTTTTATAAAGTTTTTCAAAGACTAATATCATCATACACTCATCGATGCTCAAAATGTCGTTTGTGCAACTCGAAGAAGTAAGTAAAAAAGGTTGCAATCACATTTCAACAAAATAAAATTTAAACAATAAAATTTACAGCCTTAAATTTCCCGTTTTCCTAGCGACCCCATTTTCGAAAACTTATGACCCAAAAGAATGATCCGAAAGTCGGGATCGAGAAGGTCCTTCCTCTATGATCGACATAAGTGAGCCGGTCGGCCTCCTGCGAAAGTTGGCTACTCTACTTTCATGTTAGAAAATAGCAAAGAGACAAGAACTGACAACTGGAGGAGAATACCTGACAGAGACAAACATTCTGACAGACATTTGTTCAAAAGACTCTATCAGCGCTACTAGTAATCATAGTTGTTAGATCATTTAACAGTATACTTGTATATGTAACATTCAAGTAAAAAATACAGCCTATAAAAACCAATAAACACAACCGGAATCAACACCAGGGCATTCGAATGAAATTCAGAATGGAAACGTTTGTACAACTAGAGATGAAACGGGGAATACTCAGAAAGCAGGCATATAGACCATAAAACAATAGCGAAAAGACTGGTAAGTATCGAAGACTGTTTGGACAACACAAAACTAAAACTAGAAAAATACTTAACTAAAAACATAGAACGACTGGTCATCGCTGCAAGAGGCTCAGCAGAGTTCGAAAAGTATAATACAGAGAAGAGCGAAACTGGGAACAAAACGTCGAACAAAATGGGACGAGAAGCAGCTACATGAACTACTTATTAGACTTATTGGATTGATAGAAGTCAACAAAAAGGAAAAGCTCAGCCACATCGTAAATTTCGCCGACCAGCAGTTTACATGGTGAAGACAAAGGAGACAGAAAAACGAAATAAATGCGTGGAACTTGCTAGAAAACTGAGAGGAATTTGAAATATGAAGAAAATAAATATAATACAACTAATTGTAGAAGCCTAAGATCAGTCCCAGAAAAATTTGTAAAAGCAATAAGAGAAATTGGGATCAAAGAAGATTTAAACTATACAATGCACAATAATAATGAAAATAGTTGACGTTTTCAGGAAAATCCTCGAATGTAGAAAACCAATCCACATAATAAACAAAGCTACGCAATAACAGGTGAGTTATAATGGAACAAGAACAAAAATATAGAATTTACATAACACACTGTCAGTAATTTTAAGAATTTACGATAATCCTAAAAGATAATCACGCGGCACAAGCATAGACTCATATTACCCAACATGGTCATTGAAAAACATTATGGAAATACCTAGAAGGGAGAAAACAAACGGTACGTCCACTGGAATCGTGCGGAGAGAACTAAAGGTTAGAACAGACGTATTGCCGAGAGGACCAATGGTCGTTTCCAGCGAGAAATCAATCGTAATCGGCTGTTGCGATAACGCAAAATTACTGGCGGCAGTTATCAGAAGAGGTGGAAATTACTGGAATGTTGTCACTCAGACTCCAAGGAACATAGCTGGTTATTGTTAGTTCGCAAGTTAATAATAATAATAATAATAATAATAATAATAATAATAATAATAATAATAATAATAATAATAATAATAATATTAATAATAATAATAATAATAATAATAATAATAATAATAATTATAATAATAATAATAATAATAATAATAATAATAATAATAATAATCTATTAATCATGGAGATTATGTATCTGTCTGTCTGTCTGTCGGTCTGTCTGTCTGAAGCGGAAACTCCATCAGAGTAATATTACTATTTACTAAGTCTGCCAGCTTCTATATATACTACTACAAAAACCGCCGTAAACACTATGCGCATTTCTCAATTTACGTAATTAATTGCTGTTTAACTTCTAATAATTAGTATTCGCAAATATACACTCATAATTGTTTTCTTCAGATTTTCACATGTATTTTCGCTATTTTGCTCGTTAATAATCTTACTTATGAATTATAATTATTTCTTTCATTATTTATATATATAGATACATGAAATGAGTTACGTAGTTAATCTATCTATTGCGAAACTGATTGAACAGCCAGCGTTACTCCATTGAATCGGTTACCTCCCTCTGATTATTCAGTATGGACGAAAGACGGGCGCGTTATTTAAAATGTAAACAAAACCCTGGCATTTACCGTGTTACTTTTCCTCTGATTTTTTTTAATTAAAACGTTCTGAGTGTGTTTATTTTCTTATTCTTATTAGCCATTATGTTTTAAAACACAAATTCAGTGAATCAAATTGTTTCATTAAAATAATAATTGGTTTAAAAATTACTATTTAACAAAACACACACACATTATAATGAATTTAGTTAAGAGAAACTTTTTTTCGAGAGCATTTAAAAAACTATTCGTGTTTACTGTATTTGATTTTTTAATAGTTTCATTATGGGTACACCTTTGCTTCCGATTTGAAAAATTTCTAATATTATCATTTTCTTACGACCTTAACTGTGTTTATGATTTCGGATTAACCTTTTACGCTGTAAAGCTTTTATTTACAAACTGTTTTAATTATTCCGTGTTTTATTTATTAAAATAAAAAATGTGATTTTTTGTTTTTCTCTGTCAACAAAACAATTAACACATTGTACTGGAAAACTATATAAGTGATTTTAGAATCAAATTGTTTAATTAAAAAAAGGTCATTTAACAAAAACAACACACACACATTCTAATGAATTTAATTTAGGTAAACTTTCTTTCCAAGAGCATTTACATAACTAATCGTGTTCACTGTATTTGATTTGTTGGTGGTTTTTCACTGTAGGACCCGCACTAACTTTGACCCCGTCGTTAGGTTTAGGGTCAGGGTCAAAGTGGGGGTTAGGGTTAAGGTTTAGAGTTAGGGTTAGGCTCATGGTCAAAGTTAGCGCGGGTCCTACAGTAAAAGTTTTTGTTTTTTTAACTAAAAATATTTCTATTTATGGGGGAGGGTAAAAAATAGCTGTGAGGTCGTAATTTTTCTTTTTCTTTATTTCTAACTAAAAATATTCTTGGTCGGAAACAAAAAAATCACTGTCTAACCACCCAGGATATATGAATGGGGCTCCATAGGTTTACGGGTGAGAATTCATTTCTAATGCGGTAGCCTAGCAAAAATATGCGACCGGAGGGATCATATATTTGCTGCTGCTGCTGCTGCTGCTGCTGCTAATAATAATAATAATAATAATAATAATAATAATAATAATAATAATAATAATAATAATAATAATAATAATAATAATAATAATAATAATAATAATAATAATAATAATAATAATAATAATAATAATAATAATAATAATAATAATAATAATAATAATAATAATAATAATAATAATAATAATAATAATAATAATAATAATAATAATAATAATAATAATAATAATAATAATAATAATAATAATAATAATAATAATAATAATAATAATAATAATAATAATAATAATAATAATAATAATAATAATAATAATAATAATAATAATAATAATAATAATAATAATAATAATAATAATAATAATAATAATAATAATAATAATAATAATAATAATAATAATAATAATAATAATAATAATAATAATAATAATAATAATAATAATAATAATAATAATAATAATAATAATAATAATAATAATAATAATAATAATAATAATAATAATAATAATAATAATAATAATAATAATAATAATAATAATAATAATAATAATAATAATAATAATAATAATAATAATAATAATAATAATAATAATAATAATAATAATAATAATAATAATAATAATAATAATAATAATAATAATAATAATAATAATAATAATAATAATAATAATAATAATAATAATAATAATAATAATAATAATAATAATAATAATAATAATAATAATAATAATAATAATAATAATAATAATAATAATAATAATAATAATAATAATAATAATAATAATAATAATAATAATAATAATAATAATAATAATAATAATAATAATAATAATAATAATAATAATAATAATAATAATAATAATAATAATAATAATAATAATAATAATAATAATAATAATAATAATAATAATAATAATAATAATAATAATAATAATAATAATAATAATAATAATAATAATAATAATAATAATAATAATAATAATAATAATAATAATAATAATAATAATAATAATAATAATAATAATAATAATAATAATAATAATAATAATAATAATAATAATAATAATAATAATAATAATAATAATAATAATAATAATAATAATAATAATAATAATAATAATAATAATAATAATAATAATAATAATAATAATAATAATAATAATAATAATAATAATAATAATAATAATAATAATAATAATAATAATAATAATAATAATAATAATAATAATAATAATAATAATAATAATAATAATAATAATAATAATAATAATAATAATAATAATAATAATAATAATAATAATAATAATAATAATAATAATAATAATAATAATAATAATAATAATAATAATAATAATAATAATAATAATAATAATAATAATAATAATAATAATAATAATAATAATAATAATAATAATAATAATAATAATAATAATAATAATAATAATAATAATAATAATAATAATAATAATAATAATAATAATAATAATAATAATAATAATAATAATAATAATAATAATAATAATAATAATAATAATAATAATAATAATAATAATAATAATAATAATAATAATAATAATAATAATAATAATAATAATAATAATAATAATAATAATAATAATAATAATAATAATAATAATAATAATAATAATAATAATAATAATAATAATAATAATAATAATAATAATAATAATAATAATAATAATAATAATAATAATAATAATAATAATAATAATAATAATAATAATAATAATAATAATAATAATAATAATAATAATAATAATAATAATAATAATAATAATAATAATAATAATAATAATAATAATAATAATAATAATAATAATAATAATAATAATAATAATAATAATAATAATAATAATAATAATAATAATAATAATAATAATAATAATAATAATAATAATAATAATAATAATAATAATAATAATAATAATAATAATAATAATAATAATAATAATAATAATAATAATAATAATAATAATAATAATAATAATAATAATAATAATAATAATAATAATAATAATAATAATAATAATAATAATAATAATAATAATAATAATAATAATAATAATAATAATAATAATAATAATAATAATAATAATAATAATAATAATAATAATAATAATAATAATAATAATAATAATAATAATAATAATAATAATAATAATAATAATAATAATAATAATAATAATAATAATAATAATAATAATAATAATAATAATAATAATAATAATAATAATAATAATAATAATAATAATAATAATAATAATAATAATAATAATAATAATAATAATAATAATAATAATAATAATAATAATAATAATAATAATAATAATAATAATAATAATAATAATAATAATAATAATAATAATAATAATAATAATAATAATAATAATAATAATAATAATAATAATAATAATAATAATAATAATAATAATAATAATAATAATAATAATAATAATAATAATAATAATAATAATAATAATAATAATAATAATAATAATAATAATAATAATAATAATAATAATAATAATAATAATAATAATAATAATAATAATAATAATAATAATAATAATAATAATAATAATAATAATAATAATAATAATAATAATAATAATAATAATAATAATAATAATAATAATAATAATAATAATAATAATAATAATAATAATAATAATAATAATAATAATAATAATAATAATAATAATAATAATAATAATAATAATAATAATAATAATAATAATAATAATAATAATAATAATAATAATAATAATAATAATAATAATAATAATAATAATAATAATAATAATAATAATAATAATAATAATAATAATAATAATAATAATAATAATAATAATAATAATAATAATAATAATAATAATAATAATAATAATAATAATAATAATAATAATAATAATAATAATAATAATAATAATAATAATAATAATAATAATAATAATAATAATAATAATAATAATAATAATAATAATAATAATAATAATAATAATAATAATAATAATAATAATAATAATAATAATAATAATAATAATAATAATAATAATAATAATAATAATAATAATAATAATAATAATAATAATAATAATAATAATAATAATAATAATAATAATAATAATAATAATAATAATAATAATAATAATAATAATAATAATAATAATAATAATAATAATAATAATAATAATAATAATAATAATAATAATAATAATAATAATAATAATAATAATAATAATAATAATAATAATAATAATAATAATAATAATAATAATAATAATAATAATAATAATAATAATAATAATAATAATAATAATAATAATAATAATAATAATAATAATAATAATAATAATAATAATAATAATAATAATAATAATAATAATAATAATAATAATAATAATAATAATAATAATAATAATAATAATAATAATAATAATAATAATAATAATAATAATAATAATAATAATAATAATAATAATAATAATAATAATAATAATAATAATAATAATAATAATAATAATAATAATAATAATAATAATAATAATAATAATAATAATAATAATAATAATAATAATAATAATAATAATAATAATAATAATAATAATAATAATAATAATAATAATAATAATAATAATAATAATAATAATAATAATAATAATAATAATAATAATAATAATAATAATAATAATAATAATAATAATAATAATAATAATAATAATAATAATAATAATAATAATAATAATAATAATAATAATAATAATAATAATAATAATAATAATAATAATAATAATAATAATAATAATAATAATAATAATAATAATAATAATAATAATAATAATAATAATAATAATAATAATAATAATAATAATAATAATAATAATAATAATAATAATAATAATAATAATAATAATAATAATAATAATAATAATAATAATAATAATAATAATAATAATAATAATAATAATAATAATAATAATAATAATAATAATAATAATAATAATAATAATAATAATAATAATAATAATAATAATAATAATAATAATAATAATAATAATAATAATAATAATAATAATAATAATAATAATAATAATAATAATAATAATAATAATAATAATAATAATAATAATAATAATAATAATAATAATAATAATAATAATAATAATAATAATAATAATAATAATAATAATAATAATAATAATAATAATAATAATAATAATAATAATAATAATAATAATAATAATAATAATAATAATAATAATAATAATAATAATAATAATAATAATAATAATAATAATAATAATAATAATAATAATAATAATAATAATAATAATAATAATAATAATAATAATAATAATAATAATAATAATAATAATAATAATAATAATAATAATAATAATAATAATAATAATAATAATAATAATAATAATAATAATAATAATAATAATAATAATAATAATAATAATAATAATAATAATAATAATAATAATAATAATAATAATAATAATAATAATAATAATAATAATAATAATAATAATAATAATAATAATAATAATAATAATAATAATAATAATAATAATAATAATAATAATAATAATAATAATAATAATAATAATAATAATAATAATAATAATAATAATAATAATAATAATAATAATAATAATAATAATAATAATAATAATAATAATAATAATAATAATAATAATAATAATAATAATAATAATAATAATAATAATAATAATAATAATAATAATAATAATAATAATAATAATAATAATAATAATAATAATAATAATAATAATAATAATAATAATAATAATAATAATAATAATAATAATAATAATAATAATAATAATAATAATAATAATAATAATAATAATAATAATAATAATAATAATAATAATCTAGTGGGTGAGGTATTCTACTTTTTCCTACGGGCACTTTCTCACAGATGAGACGTTGCTAGTCTTTTTTTCCGCTCCAGCCCTATTCTCATGATAGGCGCTCGACTGAGCTGCAATCTATTGTTCCTCCTGTATAACATCCACAACAAAAACTCGTCTACATACAACCATTGTCAAGAATGTCCCTTTCTCCCTCTGTGTGAATAAAACTAAACGAAACTTCAGTGAGCAAAGTCTTTTCCTGAAACTACTCGTCTGTTGAACACAATACAGCGGCGCTGGTTCTCAGCTGAATACAAGATAGTCGTTTTCAAGCCCAATTAAAACAATTTTCATTCAGCTGTCATCTTAAATATTCTGCCCAGTTTCAACCATCGTTACCAATTATCACAGTGTTGTATCATGGTCTACGTTACTAAATCATTTACCCTTATCCCCCAGTTGTTTTGGGGCCTTAATAAGTGAAAATCTATAAGTAAAAAACCTCAGAAATAGCACGTATAGACAAAACAACTTTTTTCATAATTCTGATCGTGGATGTGTCATGAGAGTGGGGGTTCAAGATTTTAACATTACTACTACTACTACTACAACTACTACTACTTCCTTTGTATTCTAGCTGGGAGCGGCGTGTAGTACCAGTTCTGATGCCGTACTTTGTCTTTTCTGTCGTCGAGCAGTGATGGAGAAGTCCTTCTAGATTGAGTTAATTTATATTTTCGTCCCAGTTTAGAGTACTTCTATTTGGCAGCTGATTTTCTCCACATTAAAAACCGCCTTTGCGTATAACTCTGCCCTTGTGAGGAGGCAAGTTAATAGGGACTACTACTACTACTACTACTACTACTACTACAAATAGCTAGTCTAAAATCCAACCTCTTGGCGACCTTTTACACCAGTCATATAATTTAAAATAAAAAAAATTAAAAAAACACCGTCACATATTACATTGATTAATTTCCTTTGAGTAAATCATTTCATGTATTAAAGAAACTAAGTCAGGCAGAAAATGTCTTTTAGAAGCCATTTTTTTTTCGGAACAGATGGTATTGTAAGAACGCCATATGTAACATTCATTACAGCTTGGAGATCAGCGAAGGTCAAACCTCGGCTTATTCTCTGTTCTATCAGAGCAGCTGACTTGCCTGATGACAAGTTGATGTATATCATTTCAGATTGAGCTGACGCCACTAATATATAATGATAAAAACGAAATGGCGTCTAACCCCTCGCATCTCAAACCGGGAACAATCACTTTTATGTGTTCTTCGATAAACGAAAAAAAAAATCATGAGATAAGAAAAATATCTTGAAACACACTCGTTCTGTTTTGGGATATTCGAGAGTCTGGGTGGTTATTGATGCAGACTGCGGTATTGGAAAGCCGAGTTCTAAATAATGTAAGAGGTGGTGTTGTATTCGTTTTCGCAGTAATACAGTTGAATAAAAGTGTCAAGCCCCTTTGCCGTAACATTTTAATTGACAAAATACATTTTTTCACTCGATTTATTTTCGAATTAATTTTTGAAAAATAATTACTGAAATGTCTGAATTTATATTGTTAGTCTTATTTGCTTCATCTGAATAACGGCATATCAACACTTTTGTTTAATGCCAGTAAATAATAATTCACACGATTCATTAAGCCCGAGGCGTCTTTTCGTTATTTAACACTTCTTGTTTTGGCATTTTTACGGAACAATTTATTTTTCTGAGTACACTTACTTATTATATCGCTAAAGAATCATATTTTATTTCATTCTTTTATTCAATATTTAGATTTTTTTTTATCAAAGAAATTATAAATTACGTAAAATTACCATCACTAATGTCCGGAGACGTATTTTAGAAAAACTAAATTTCCTTCTGTATTTTTTAACAATGTTAACGTTTTTTTTGTGGGGGAAGGGAGTTTTTTTACCGACGATTTTTATCACAAATAATATAATAGTGAACTCGCTACGTAATATTAACACATATTTTGTATTGTGAGTTTTTGTTTTTTTTCTGTGATTTGGAAACACTTTTCTGAATTTATACGCTCTGGCCACGCCTTTTCCACCCAAGTTCGATCACCGCCAGAAACGATGCCTAAACAAACCTCGAATGCACTAGTTTGTCCATACAGCAACTATTGGCGAACGAGCATTTATCATTAACCCCTTCATCTGACGTGTATAGCCTCTACGGGGAATGCCTTAACTTTTTAAAGATAATTATGTATCAAAAAACGAATACAATTTTTTTTTAATACGTAAAATAGCGAAAAAAGCGAAAAAAAAACAGCATAGCTCTAACAAAGGGTGAAATAAAAAGAATGTGGTTCAAAGCATAAAAGTAAGAAAAAATTATATTGGCCGCTTTTCTGCACCAGTCCGTAAAACTAAATAATTAAAGGAAAGAATGGGCAAAATTAGTTACTCCTCACCACGCACACGCACAAATATCTACGGTTGATATCTCACCCCAAACTCAAAGATTACTACATAATAACATTAAAAATAATGTTATCACATGCATGCTATTCTGTTCGGAAGTAACACAAGTCTATAAATAAGTGATGAGCAAGAAATAAGTTATAATTTTATATTACATTTATATAGGAAAGATATCCCTTACTCTAAACTTTAAAATATTTAGTGAATAAAAACGTAATTCTCTAACGTAAAGCGTAATCAGTAACTTTACACAGAAAAAATGATCGGTAAAACATGCCCAAAAAGTGGGTGGTAAATAACGAAAAATGATTGGTAAAACATGTCACAACGTGAGTGGTAAATAACGAAAAATCGTCGGAAAAAATGCCCCAAAAGCGGGTGGTAAATAGCGAAGAATGTGTGGTAAAACATGCCCCAACAGCGGGTGGTAAATAATGGGAAATGGTCGTTACAACATGGCCCAAAAGTGAGTGGTAAATAACGAAAAATGGTCGGTAAAACATGCCCAAAAAGTGGGTGGTAAATAACGAAAAATGGTCGGTAAAACATTCTTAAAAAGTGGGTGGTAAATAACGACAAATGGTCAGTAAAACATGCCCAAAAGGTAAGTGGTAAATAACGAAAAATGGTCGGTAAAACATGCCCCAAAAGTGGCTGACAAATAACGAAAAATGGTCGGTAAAACATGCTCAAAAAGCGGGTGGTAAATAACGAAAAATGATCGGTAAAACATGCCCCAAAAGCGGGTGGTAAATAACGAAGAATGTACGGTAAAACATGCCCCAAAAGCGGGTGGTAAATAACGAAAAATGGTCAGTAAACCATGCCGAAAAAGTGGGTGGAAAATAACGAAAAATGGTCGGTAAAACATGCCCAAAAATTGGGTGGTTAATAACGAAAAATGGTCAGTAAAACATGCCCTAAAAGTGGGTGATAAATAACGAAAATTCGTCAAACACGATTTAGTGATCGTGATTGCCTAATTTTACGCATAGTCAGCGAGAAATCGAGGTTCATACCGTTTCCAAGCGTATTAGAATAGACGCGACTAGATTTGAAATCAGTGTGTCGATTCTATAATAGGTGTCAATATGTTTTTATATACTAAGAAAGCCAAAAGCTACTCTAGGATAAGGGTCGATAAGATTGTTAGTTAAATGATAATAGGGTTCGAAAAGATGGGCAGCTTGATTACTTTAGAAGACGGGTTGAGAATAATTCTTTTTACTTTGGGCTTGAAAGGTACCATGTCTTCTCAGTATTCGTTAAGATACATGTTCTTCCACGAGTCCCTTACAGTTACATTTTCTTAAGAAAATAATTACTGATTTTTTACATTTTGGATTATGGCTGCATTCCCCCTCCCCTCCCCCCCCAAAAAAAAAATTGTACTAAAAAATTCATAAATTTATTTCTTTAGTGTTGCATCTTCTTTTTGATGAAAAAAACACTTGAACAAAAATAAAAATATTTAAATTAAGATCAGTTTATTTTTACTGAAGGGTCACCACCAATCAAGGTCAAAGGGCACTCGAGGATAAGGGTTTATGAGATGGAATGATAGCTCGTTGAAAAACGAATTGAGGATGGTTAATGGAATAAACTAAGTTTGCTTCTTTAAAAGGGTGGTATATGATAAGAATCTGTTGACATTGGATTTGAAGACGACTATGTTGTAATCCGTAGGGAAGCAGTTCCACGTCAATGTGTTCTGCGTAGAAGCTGTGTTTATTTAAATTTCGCCTGACCTAGGCACACGGAAGAAGAAAGGAAAGTTATGTTTCATTGTGGTAGCAAAGCGAGTTGTTGCTGTGAACGTTTTACCAGGGGGCACCAGCGATTGGAGCTCGGTCGAGCACATCACCTGACAGTAACAATAGAGTAGAGAGAGACTAGCAACGTCTCTTTTGTGAAAGAGGCTTTAAGGAGCGAAATAGATACTCCCCCACTAGATTTCGAAAACGAGTTTAAATTATGTTTAGTCAATAACTGTGCTGTTTTGATTTTAGAAAAATTGTTTACACGCATGTTTTGAAAGTTGCATTCTCTTTAAAAATAAAATGCTTCATACTTATATCGATGTTCTTGACTTCTCGTTTAGAAAATAATCGACGACCCGTGGCTCGTTAAAACGATGTCAATAAATTATACAATAGTGTTCGCAGTTATTTTATTTAAGCAAAAAATATACATTCCCAAAGTTAAAAAAAAATCAATAATCATAATGTTCATCGTTTGCCTTAGGCATGAAGCCCGAATCGTTTTGGTGGAGAGGGGTGTCAATGGTTATCTATTTTTTTCAAAAAATGTCACCTTATTCTACGCTAGACACTCACCAAACTACCACATTCTATCTGTTAAATAATATTGCTTAAATGATCCCTAGTTTGTTTTAAAAGGATTTTATTTACAAAAAAATCATTGTGGAGAGTGGGACAACATTTACAAAGATTCAAAAACGAAAGAAAAATGTGGATTAGTAGGGCCGTCTCAAACCGTTGCTAAGTTTTAGGCTGTTTTTCGTGTGCTCCGAAAGCAAGTAAGTTTGATATTGAAGGTGTTATGTTTTGGTGAACGAACTATCCGTAATTATTTAGTTACAAACATTTTTAAAATACAGAAAAGAAGTCTAAAACTTAGCACACTTGATTCCTCTGTTTATAGTGTTTAATGGGGTGTAACTGTAGCCTTCTTAAGCTACTGGACCTAGCAGATAGTTAATACATAGATATTTTAAAAGTACCTCCTAAGAATAAAAGAATAAATTTACTGACCGATTTCTATTTAACGGAAATTATTGACAATCCCCGAACGAGTCAGCATTCTTCAAATGCTGCTTCATAAGTTTACATTTTCTTTATCCAATCAAAACTCTTTTTGCCATGGTGACTGAATAGACAGACGATCATTCGCGATTTTATCCATGATTTACGTTATTTATTTATTTACTCTCTTACGTGGCTGCTACTAATACTATTACTCCCTTCTTCCTTTTGCTCCACAACTTACACTCATGTGTTTAATACATACTATGTGCAAACAAACAAAATTATCACGGTTTAATTATTATATAGATACCATAGATTCATGTGATTTGCATTACATGTCTTTTTATAAAGACATAACGGCAAATCTCATAAGTATATCTTTAGCGTTAGATAACGTTTTTAGAATATAATTACTACGAATATTAAAATTATTTCACCGGTGCTATACTTACTCTCAGAAAACAAATACTGAAAATGTTACATTTACGTCGTTAGCGTTACATTTTCATTCACCAAATAATTACTTTATTTCTATTATTTGGATTTTGCAGTCCATTGTTCTGATCTTGGGTGTTATTCTCACAACGTTTCATTCGATTTAACCTCCGACCTTCTTCAGACTCGTCTTGTATAACTCGAAAATCTCTTTGTTAAACTCGGGAACCATTACGAAATTTCGAACGGAACGCTTTATTTAATCCACGAGGGTAGGCTGCTCTCGTTCTGTCAGTCATAACCGGGTAGACGTCTTAAGTAATTATTTATTATATTCTTAGTATCGCCTGTACTGATTGAACCTTCAACCTCCGAAGACCGTCCCTTAGGACTGATTATAACTTAGCATTTTATCCGTTGACTCACGGGTCCATGTGCACAATTCTGGTATCGATTTTTAGAACATTTCAATTATTGACAGTTAAAAAGTGATCGATTGAAAACTCTGAAAATGCACGTTAGACATTTTCTTAAAACATGTGTAGCATGTAGAGTTTAAAATAATAATTCCCGAGTTCGACAAGACGCACCTGAACAAAGTCGGATGTTACATCGACCGAAACGTGATGAGAATAACATCCAAGATGAGAACAACAGTCCGAGTAAGCCAAATTATCACTCCTCATCTAAAAAATTCAGAGATATAATTACTTATATTTAGCGTTGTTTCTTAAGCGTTTACGTATGAGCATTAAATAATTTTTAAAACAAAATACCGAATTAATCTCCTTAGAGTTACTTCCCCTTTTAAACTGAGAGTACTTCAGATGTGACATGTATATCCTGTGCATTATACATATTACTGCCGGACAAATACTCTAATCGTTACATCCCTGTTCTTCTAGAGTGAAATACTGTAATTGCACAGTCACCTCATTAGTGCAAATATTAGTCTTCTGTCCTGAGTGTTATATTTCATTCTGAAAAAGAAATTATATTACTGTAATCATACCTAAATGTGTTTAGTACTTAACTAAACGAATACCCGTAACAGGACGAGTAAAATTATTTCCCCATCCAGAACATTTTGACGCCACTTTTACAAGGACTGAAATCAAGATATTATACTAAACTTCGTGTCTAGAATTCTTATTACAATTTTGATCAAGCTCCATTACAATATTTTGATTCTAGAAAATGTCTAAAATGTTAAGCTTAAGCTTAAAAGGGTCTTAATAAGAAATTAAAATTCAGGGAATCTTGTTTAATTGGTGTCTGATATTTATGGATCAAATTCAATGATAATTTTTAAAGATAAGCTTTTGTCCCTATTCTGCCCCAAAAACATATTCAAATGCTTAAAACAAACTGCAATTAACGGAATATTTATCAATTGATTTTTAATACCTATTTTTTAAAATTTAACAAATATCAGAGGTATCTAAATTTTCACGAAGACCTTCCGCCATCTTTTTCGTTCCATTTGCATGTAACTATATTAAACTAAATATACCCCACATTACCACCTCTTACGCATAGGTGCTGCGTTTCAAAAATTTATAATGTCCGATTGATTAGTTTCGGAGTGAATCCTGTATAACGAAATATATAAACACACACACATACCTTACTTTATATAAAAATACATTAAAACATTTAAAAAGGTTAGATTTATGTCAGCATTACAGAAAACTATCATGGAAGTGTTGCGTGTTTTGAAACCTGTTGTGTTACATGGTGTAAGTTTGCGTTACATTGTGTTACATTCCATTGTGAAAAAGAAAATATAGAAATAGTCACATGACTGCTCTTAGCGTTACGATTACTTTTAGAAACGATAACAAACAATTGAAAAGGTGATAGTTATCTATTTGGTGCTACATTTTATTTTAGAAAAGATGTCAGGGTTATTTACGATGGCCCGATTTAGAGAAGGGGTTAACTCTAAGTAGGTTCAACTGTATTTTTATGGAACTAATAAAACTAAAAGGGAACAGAAAAAATCGGTCAATCATTTTAGAAGTTGTGTCTTGACACTAGCACATTATAGCGTAATACAGCGAGTCTTATGCTATAGAAGGCGTCGTCAAGTAACCCCAGAATCGCTAACAGTAGCACACCAAAGACCTGATAAGAAGTAATAGAATTAGACGATCATACTGTTTTTTTTATTATTTAAATTAGAACGGATTTTTTTGGCATTCATAAAACAAACAAAAAAATTCTTCAGATATTTAAGATATTCAGGTTCTTAAGATTCTTCCGCTCAATCTATGCGTTTAGCGATGAAAACGCTATTGCAAACTTATATGTGACAGACTAACGAACCGATATGCGCTTAATATCTTATGGAGAAACTCGGGCGTATGTAAAAACACTATCTAAAACTTTGCGTGATATACTGAAGAAAATTCTAATTCGAACTTAAGCGTGACAGACCGACGGATCGATCGACGGACACACGGGATTTCTTACAGAAATGATTGGATGCAACTAAAAACGCTATTTCAAATCTCAGCGTGATATAGCGAAGAAACTTCAATTTCGAATTTAAAAGTGACAGACGAACAGACATATGAGGCTTAGATTCATCTAAACTATGATGTGTCCTCTCCAGTATGTTATTTAGCTATAAAATGCTATTGCACACGTTTGTTTACAAGGCACAAAAACTGCTCCATCAAACTTACACATGCCAGACCGACCGAAAGGTATAGTCTATTACAGAAAAGCTTGGACGTCCATTCAATCTGCCCGTTTAATGATGAATATGCTGTTAAAAACTGAAGCGTAACTTAGAAACAGACCGACTGACTGTCAGACAGAACCTCTAAAAATCTTACAGAGAAAGCGACAAAAGAATAACAAGAACTCGAACCCTCAAAGAGAGAAGAATCGGAAGATGTCAGACTTGTTTCCCATTTATTAACATCAGAGGCAGACTCGATACATACTACAAAGTAGACATTCTGTGTGCATTTCTTTTCTCACTCTCTCTCTCTTTCTCTCTCATATATATATATATATATATATATATATATATATATATATATATATATATATATATATATATATATATACGCATCTGCAGCAAGTTATATATACTTCATTCGGTAATACCTGGTGTGATATTCGCCCTGGGCGTGCATCCGGCTTACACTGAAAAAATACATTTCTAGAGAATATCAAATTTACATGCAGTCCCCAGCCGAATATATATATATATATATATATATATATTTATATACATATACGTATATACATACATATACATATATATACATATACATATATATATATACATACATATACATATATATACATATACATATATATACATACATATACATATATATATATACATATACATATATACAGGGTGGGCCAAAATAAGGGTCCTATCTTTAAATTTGAATAACTTGAATTTGAATAACTTCCACAAAATAAAAGTTAAACTCACCAAACTTTATGTGTGTGTAGACTGACCCTTCCGAGATTTTTTGAAATAAACAAAACAAATTTTAGCCGAAAAACACTTCTTAAAACTTACAAAAACTAAAGTATTGTTTTTTACACTGTTTTGAGTTTTTTAAGCAAAAATAATGTTTTCTAAATGAGGGTACGTTCCTTAGGGCTAATACGGCTCATGCTTGCTTCGGAAGGGGTCCTTTACTTATTCTAAAAAAAAAAATTAAAAAATCAATAAATAAAAAAGTTATGAATTTTTTAAAATAGGACCCTTGTTTTTGCCCACCCTATATATACATATGTTGGAAATTGTGCAAGGTGGGGGCGAATCTTATTGGTTGAGTTGGGTTTTCATGTTTGCTTTTTTCAGCCCTCTGATTGGTTGCCCTCGCCGGGGCTCTGGCTATTCTACCCCGCAGCGAAAAAAACCGGAAGCTGCCTCTTGGGCAAAACCCCTGAAGGGTAGAGCATGTGCATTTTTTGACTGGCTAACTAAAAGACAGCCTCGAACACTTTGGAGGAATTCCTCCTTTTACGTTTTTTAAAACGATAACCTTTTAAAACTAATAACAGACTCTTCCAGAGTCGCGAGAAGTTGGCATATTTTTCGCAATTCCCCCTGACTGAGAGGACAGAAATTCATCTCAAGGTAGGTTTGCCTTTCCATCGCCTTTTTCTTGCACTCTGCTGAGTTCTAAATTGTGTGAGGATTAAATTCCTCACAGTTTATTTTGCGAAAAATCCTAGTTTTATACCTTTCTCGTTTATTTGGAAATAGGGTCTATTGCTAGTATTTAACTCGTGCCTTATATTAATTTCGTAGGCCGTTTGAAATTATCTTGACGTTGGAGTTATATACATAACATAAATTGTTTAGCGCTTAATACTGCTACTAAATGTATCATAACTAAATTAACGTTTTACATTATCGTGGTTTACATTGACGTTTTAAGTTGACGTGTTGGAAAAAAATATATTAGAAGGAAATAAAATAAATTCCTTATTATAAAATTGGCTTGAGAGCCATGGCTATTCGACAGTTTAAAGGCTTCCGGCTCCCTTTGAGGATTTAAAATTACGAGGCTATTAATTTTTTTGTTTTTTTTCTTCAAATGAGATACGTCAGTACTATAAAATAAAATAAATAATAATTCTGACAAATTTATTCGTAAAATTTATCTCATTGACTAGTTTTCTTAATAAATTTAAGACAATGGATATCCACGTGGTTTTGGGATGGAGCTTATTTTCAATTAGGCTTCACGGCAGAAAACCTTACCATATTTCGTTAAGGGCACGCATTGTTCCTTGGTAAAACGAATACAATTAATTAATAAAAATAAATAAATAAATTCCTTTTAGCGGTCTTTGAAGCGATTAATCTCAAAGGGCTTTAATTTAAACTACCGCTTATTATTCTCATGTTATTATTCTCGTTTACACATCGTATGTAAACGATGTTTTAAGGAAAAAATTATTTAAAAATAAATAAATAAAATAATTTGTTTTGGCTGTCCTTCAGGAGTTTTAATTCGAATACAACTATTGTTTTTCGTCCTTAATGTCGCACGTAAGCGATATTTAAAAAAAACAAAACAAATTTATTTAGCTGTCTTGAAGTGATTAATTTCAGAGACTTTTTGTATTCTCCCCTTTTTTACGGTTAACTATATCCGTTCCTTGCGACTCCATAGTTTTTAGTGTTCGCGCGCCTTTTTCAATATGAGCGCCGGTAAGGATCTATTGGCTAGGGTTGAAGCTAGGAAGTGTCGGATATTGAACACGGTGGAATGGTTGAAGGAGAAGGCCTCTCCGTCTTCAAGTCAGTCGAGAGCGGCAGATGTGGAGAGATGGATTTCGGAACTTGACGAAATTATCGACCAACTGGTTCTGAAGTCCCCTCACGAGGAGAGAAGAAAGATTTGCCTTGAGGCAGAGCAGTTTTCTGCTGAAATAAGAGAGGAGCTACTTCGGTTGAGGGGTAGTCATGAGGTTAAAAAACCCTCCACTCATCTGCCTTTACGGATGGACTTGGAATGCCCCAGCTTTAGTGGAGCACCTTCGGACGATAAGTTCGAATTTAGAACCTTTTTACGGAGGTTTGATTTCTGCACCTCCAACGTGGGGGAAGCGGACAAACTGCTTCTACTGAAGTCCAAATTGAGGGGGAAGGCTTATGATTTGATAGCCAGTTTTGACGTCACTTCCAGCAATTATGTCGTGGCCTTGAATTGTTTGCGGGAAAAATATTTAAACACGTCTCTCATCAAGGACCGTATATTGGAGGAGATAATGCCTCCGACGGTACCCATATCAAATTTAGAGGACCTCAGGACCTACGTTGAACAGGTCAAAATGGACTTGTCGGAATTAGATAGGTCCTTTGGAACTGACTTCTTCTCTGAGAGTTCCACTTCGGGCATTATCTTCGCCCATCTATTATTTCGTAAGTTCCCTGTTAGCGTCAGGAGGGAACTGATGTCCAGAACGAAGGAACGTTTTCCTACGTTCCTATCTATTATGACAAACTTCTTTGACATCATAGATTTTTTACAGGCAGCGCCTTTGAACGTGAAAAAGCGGGAATATTTTGCACCCAATACGCCACCTGCTTCTTCACTTGACATCAAACCCAACATGGCGACAAATTACCATGAAAGAATGGCCAAATCAAAAAGGGGTTCGAATGCCCCAAAACCTAATAATAATGGTTTCCCGCAAAAGTTTTGCAAATTATGCAAACTAGCAGACCATGCCGTAAAGGACTGCCCAAGGTATTCCTCTTACGATTCGAGGGTTTCACGAGCCAAAGAGCTTCAACTATGTATAAGATGTCTGGGGGGTCATGGGGAGAAGGGATGTCCTGGGAGGAAAGGATTCCCTTACCCCTGTACTACTTGCGGATTAAAGAATCACTTTTCTAGTATGTGCCCCCAAGCTTCTAGATCATTTGTCGGAAAGACTTGCACGGATGGCGACAACTGTTTATTCCCGGTGATTAGAGTGTCCTTGAAGGCTAAGGGCGTCCCAGTGAGTTTTTATTGTATTTTGGACACTGGGAGCCAAAAATCTTTCTTTTCTCAATCTATTTTACAGGAACTGAGAACTAGGGAAGAATTAGTACCTAGGCCAGTTACTATGCCTGTAAACACTATTATTGGTGCGAGAACTATGGACCTTCATGAGCTCGATGTCTCCATTAAATTAGATAACCAAAAACCTTTTCCGTTTGCTGCCCTGTTTTCGGACTGCCTTAACTTGAGATTTCAAGCAGAAAGGTTTGACGAGATCACTTCCAATATAGCGGAAGCTGGCTTTCGTCTCTGCCATGGATACAGGGATCTAAATGGGAAGGATCTCCATGGCCTTGTCGGATTGGATCTGATTCAGCACATAAAAAAATTCTGTGTGGTAGAATGCTTAAAAGGTACCGCATGGAAGATGTCCAATAGGATTATTCCCTTTGGAGATGGGCGTAATTTTTTGAAGCCCGCAAAAATTAAAACTCACAGGGAGTTGCCTCCCTTTGATCAAGTTTGTGCTTCCTTACCCGCTTGTTCTACTTATTTGGTGGATAGAGCAATGGACTCTATCAAGTCGTACTCGGACTCCTTGGGTCCTTTTTTTGAAGATCTTCTGTGGAGCGCGGTATTGAACACTTCCTTTCACTGGATTCTGTTGGCATCGATGAGAAGGCTAAACTTTCTTCATACGATGAAACCAAAATAGAGGATTTCAAGAGAACAGTGGTGCTAAAGGATGGCAATTATTATGTCGATCTACCATGGGACTACGATAAGTTGGCTCAGGTAGACTCCAATTATGTACCTTCTCTGAGAATTATGCAGAGAGTTGCTGTCTCCCTGGAGAGGCAGGGATTGTATGATAAATATCTACAAGTGTTCGATGACTACGAAACCTTGGGCATTGTTGAACCCTTCTCTGTTACTCCTGGGGAGTATACCAAATATTGTTGGATTCCCCACAGACCCGTATTTAAAGAGGGCCTTGGAGTAACCACTAAAATCCGCCCCGTCTTCAATTGTTCCTTGAAAAGGAAAGGGGGGTTTCTATTAACGATGCAGCTTATGCTGGTGTGAATTTAACAGCACAGCTGCTCGACTTATTGTTAGCTTTTAGGAAAAACAATTGCGTCCTCTTGGGAGACCTCCGAAAAGCCTTTTTGCAAATTCGCCTGCGCACTGAGCAGGACAAAAACAGATTTTGTTTTTTCCTTAAAATTAAGGAGAAATTGTGTACATATAGGTACAATTCCATTATTTTCGGCTATAATGCCAGCCCTTTCATCTTGAGTTACATTCTCAAGCTTCACGCTGAAAGATATAATCCTGATGAGTTTTCTTCTGTAATGACTTCCAACTTTTATGTTGACAATTTGATCACCACTGGACGAAATTGTGAATCCCTCCTTGAAGTGTATAGTACTGTGCGCGAAAGATTAAAGGAGGCGGGATTCGATCTTCAGTCCTGTAATTCTAACTGCACTGAGTTGCAGAAACAAATGTTAGAGGATAACGCTATTGCTTCCCCTTTTCCTTCCTTTGAAAAAGTCCTGGGGTACCGTTATTCCCCTACCCTAGACACTGTCGGTTTGAGCCCTGTTGTGGTAGATACCACAGCCAACACAAAGCGTGGGATTCTTTCCCAAATTTCTAGCCTTTATGATCCCTTGTCATTACTGCTTCCAGTTACTATAGAAGGCAAAGTACTTGTTAGTCAACTATGGAAGGACAAACTTTCCTGGGATCAAAAAATCCCTGAGAATTTCACTGCCTCTTGGCAAGCCCTAGCCAAAGAATTGAACGGGCTAGGTGTTTTTGAGTTTCCCCGACGCGTGTTAGTGGATGACTCCCCAGTGCAGCTTATATGTTTTTGTGATGCATCTAAGCTCGCTTACGGGTTTTCTCTCTATGTAAAACAAGGGTCACAATGTTCCCTGTTATTTGCCAAGGCGAAAGTGGCTCCTCTTAAAAAGAAGACCCTTCCTACCTTGGAACTTTTGGCCATTTATTTAGCCCTTAAGGTAGTGCCTAATGTACTGAAAGCATTGGGGACTATCAATGTTGATTCCCTTTTTCTGGTATCGGATGCTCAAGTAGCCTTATCTTGGGTCTTGAATGGGAAAGGAACTAAAACCAACATTTTTGTAGAAAACCGTGTGAAGGACATAAAAAAAATGCTAGACGAATTTAATGAAAAGTTCCAAGTTCTCCCTCGGTTCAAATACGTTCCTTCATCCGAAAACCCGGCAGACTTATTAACTAGGGGGATTACTTCCTCTAAGCTCGAACAATTATTTAAATTCTGGGTACACGGCCCCAACTGGTTGAATCAACCGGTAATTGACTGGCCAGTGTCCCCTTTACCTTGCCTCAACGATGCAAACAAAAAGGTAATTTCTTGTATGTTTTCTGATGGTCCCAGTGCAGGTGAGAACTACTTCCCCATTTATATTAACAATTATTCGTCATTAACGAAAACAATTAATGTTCTGGAAAAGGTGTTGAGGTTCTGCGATAAGCTGAAGCGCCGAGACACTGACACCAATCATAGAGCTAAGCTATTGCTCTTTTCTTATATGCAGAAGGAAGAATATCCTTTTGATTTAGAATACTTGCGCCAGCCCTCTAATAAAGCTGTTCCTCCAAGAGTATCTGCACTTGGCTTATTCCTGGATAAGGACGGTCTGATGCGAACGAAAGGTCGCATTCAGAATACTGACATTCACCCCTTTGATGTCAAATTCCCTATACTTCTAGGGAAAAATCATCATTTGACCGAGTTGGTCATCAGGGAAGCACACTTAAATTGTTGCCATCTAGGAACCAACTCAACTCTTGCCAAGTTGAGATTATCAGGATTTTGGATCCCGCAGGGGAGACAATCGGTGAAGAAGATTCTTCGCAACTGCATTATTTGCAAAAAAATCAATTCGATGCCCTTCAAAACTCCCTCGGGTTCTCAGCTTCCCAATCATCGGGCTAATTTTATTCATCCTTTTCAACAGGTGGGTGTTGATTTTACCGGTCATTTTTTTGTAAAACAGAATGACGAAGACGTGAAAATGTACGTCTTATTATTCACCTGTATGAGCTTGCGTGCTGTGCATCTGGAGCTTTTGCCAGACATGAGCACCACTTCCTTCATATTGGCATTTGTCAGGTTCACCAACCAGTTCGGTGTTCCTACGCATGTCTACTCGGACAATGCGAAGACCTTTTTGGCGTCCGGTATCTTGTTATCTGAAGTGTTTGTCTCTGATGAATTCAAGGAGAACTTCAGATCAACTAGCGTTAATCATCTCACCATCCCTCTTTATTCAGCTTGGCATGGGGGTGCATGGGAGAGAATGATTAAGATATTCAAACAATGTTTGAAGAAGTTATTAGGCCGAAAGAAGGCCTGCTATTTCGAATTTTTGACAATTATTTCCGATGTGGAAAAGGCGATCAACGATCGACCACTCACCTATATAGAAGCTTCTGAATGGAGCCTCGATATTTTAACACCCAATCATTTTTTACAAACTGGGTATAATCCTCGTTTGTTAATAAATAGTCATGGATCGGATGAGTTGTGTCCTGATCCCCCCAGTCGGGCGAAACTTCTGCAGTCTCTAAAATTGAGACATAAGTATGTTGAAAGGTTCAGGAAGATGTGGCAGAACGACTATTTGTTGTCCCTGCGAGAGGTTGATGCCAATATGGGGACCGATAAACCTCTGAAGGTGTCAGTGGGAGAAATCGTTCTGATTAAGGCTCCAAATAAATCCAGACCCTTTTGGAGTATGGGCAAGGTGCTCAGACTCATCAATGGAACCGATGGTAGAGTTCGTTCTGCCTGTGTGCTGAGAGACGGTTGCGAACAGATTCACTCCTTAAAACACCTGTTTCCCCTAGAAATAAAGGCCGCTTCGGTGCCATCTTCTAATGAATTCATAGAGGAGGGGGGCCCTTTCTTCTGTCCGGCCTGTTCCGTCGCAAATGATGGATCAGATCCTATGGTGTGCTGTGATGTCTGTGACGGTTGGTATCACTTCGACTGTGTTGGCGTGAGCCAACAGGATACTTTAGGGGAATGGAGTTGTCCAAATTGTTCGGAGAACTAAAAATGTAACCTTCTCTTTCCTTAACTTTAGTAGTTGCCATTAAACCTGCATAATCCATAATTCTTAAAAAAAAAAAAAAAAATTTAACTGGCAACCTAGAGAAAGCAAATTATTTACAAACTA
>OY744526.1:49105844-49190844 GCA_963556195.1 Sepiola atlantica | reverse complement strand
CGTACCCTAAGAAGTTATTGTCTCTTCACGTATCCGAATTAATTTCACTTTTAAAAATGTTCATCTACAAACGCAAGTTTTTTTTTCACTGGTAAACGGGTGCTTAGCATGCGAAATATCCCACTCGCTTCGAATCTGGCAAGCCTTCGTTTTCTTCTCGATTATTACCGCAAGCGGCATTGTATTTCTTTTAATTTTCAAATTACAAAATATATTGATTTCAATGAAATTGTTTCTAGACATTACCAGGAGAGTTACATAAAGGACATTTTTGAGCAGATTAATACGAACGACATTTTCTTGATTTCTGGAGTAAGATTGTACTAAAAATAAAAATACTACACCTGCTTTCTACAAAGTATTCCTTTACAAAAAATGAACATAAAATAAATCAGATCTACCCAAAAGAATGTTTATAAACAATGGTCAATCTTTTTACCTTTGATTGGCTTTAAATGACCGACTGATATTTATGTGCATTAAAAAACCAAACCACACTACTCGCGTATGGGACTACCTAGCCTTCTGGTCGAGCCCATTCCTTCAAACTAAAGAAGCTGGAAAATATATTTTTGATTTGCTCAATAAAATATAAAATTCGAACTTAATGAAATAAAACAGATTCGTGGAGCCATTATGGAAATATTAACCCTGAAAGATCTCATATGAATCAGTAAGTTACGATTTGAGGGGTTTCTGGATTAAGGTGTTGTTCAACTTGGTTTTCTACATCTTTTGTAAACATGAAATATGTACGTGAATGTTAGGAACATGCCTAGTGTTAGCAGCGCATTAGATCCGACGAAACTCGAACTCGTTACGTCGACAATCGACACCTGTATCAGCATTCAATGCACCACAACCAAGAAAACTTCTTGCTATTTTGTATTTTTCTTTAATTATAAGACCATATTGATACTATTTTCTGCAATCTGAATAAGAAAAAATATCTTTGTTTTGACGGTCAACCGGATTTTTTTTTTAAATATTTCCTTTTCCTTTTTTCTCCTATTTGACTTCAGTTTCCCTTTTCTTCCTATTTGAAAAAAAAATGTGGTCGAATGTTGGCACAGGTACTAAACGTGAATCATAGACATTATTTGTTTTTAAATGCTGTCTGTTTCAGTTCAATCGAGCATTGTTCATATTTGGGGGGGGGGGTATCCTCTTCCTGTCTTGGGATTAAACGCACTCTGGTCGGATTGAGTCGTCTTATTCCAAACCGTCAAAACTTTCTAGGTTTCTGACATTAAAAGTACCTCGTGTTAAATCCTATATGCGTGTTGCATTTGGTTAATACTAACAGAGCAACTCTGAAGTGTTGACCCCCAAGGAATACGCTTGAAGGAATGAGAATATATCACGAGTTCAAGGTGTTTAAGGAGTTAATGTCTAGGAAGCAAATCATACAGAAATCTGGTGTTCTATATTGCTGTACGTGTTTAAGTAAGGAAAACATTGGATTGAGCAACAACTCAGTTCAGGTTATGTCGACAATTAACTTGAAGTAGTTAAATACGTAAATAACTTAGGTGTATTTCTTGCACATGTGAAATCGTTAGGAACTTGAAACTTCAACGTAGTTCGACGCGAACTTGCAACAATACATGTTGCATTTCGTGTGCTTAGTACCATCCTGAAAATGCAGAACCAAAAATATTATTGGCACCTAATGTTGTTTTTATTTAACAAAAAGTCAAGAAAATCCGCAGTGTATGGGGAGAATGCTGTAACGAACACTGTGTACTTGGACTGGTGTTCAAGCTTTTAATAAAGAATATTTTCGGTTGCATCTCGCTCCTGCCAAACAACTGGGAATTGTAATGAAAGAGTTAATAAACAGAAAGTTCGTTACATTACTCTGATGATACCCACGTATCTAAATTAAGTGTTGAAAACCATCTGCATATGCTTGATTACGTCAGCTGGATGGAGACTTGGGTTTCACATTAATTTAATGAGGCTTACCTACTAACGTGATGGATTTACATTTGCGATAGATTACGAAAACCAGACTTTACGAGAATCGTGTTTGGTGACAACGAATGGGTTTTCTATAACAATGTGGATATCAACAATGAAACACTACAAAAAACAGCCACAACATCAGGATTTCACCGGCAGAGTGTTATGCTTTCAATTTGTTAATACTAAAAACCAGTGTTTGTTGAAAGATTTTACCCAAAAAATGTATTTTATCGCAAGCTTAATCTTTTATATAAATGAGATATGTGTCACGGAAAAATACCATATTAGACCTTATTATTTGTAATGCATCATCGCAGACAACCCTGACTCTTTAAATACAGTCCGGGTCCTAGTTCGCACATGTCACTGAGAGAGTTCATTAATATAAGCCTCACGAGGTTATTAATCGTGAAATTTCTAACCCCCAAAATGACGCTCATTTAGTCGTTCATAAAATTTAAAAACCTTTTCTGATATTGAACTATATCAAAGACAAATGAACGTCAGTTTATGTCTGACTTTGCCACAAATACTTAATAAATATACAATAATCTTTGTTTTATCGCCGTTCAAAGACATGGGGACACTTTGGTAATCGTCTAATCAGTAGGAGATGTGAGCCTGAATAGGTTTCACTCATTGGACCTAAAAGCCCATTTTTTTTATCTGTAAGGCTATTTTTAAATCTAGGAAATATTAAATTCAAAAACTGTCCTCGGTTCCATGCGTATCCCGGTCAAGGCAAGACGATTTTAACGACGTTAGTTTTTTCAGGTTCATTTTTTTAGCAGAGAGGTGCCACCGTCCTCCCAAATACAGCGCCTGGTATTCCCAAATTGTCACTAGTCTGGTACTGGCCAGACCGAACATTGCTTAACTTCAGTGATCTTACGGTCTCCAGTGTGTCAATGTAATTATGCTATGAACTATACATTTCTTTGACCTTCATCTTGGTGCTAGTTTTATGAAAACATAATCTACGCAGTTCCTACATGTTTTAGTTTGCATGTGACAAAGTCTAAAAGTAATGTTGCAATTAGCAGGCAAACTTTATCAGGAAACGATTATAAATCTCACTGTAATCATTTAGAAATGAGCGATTTATATTTATTTGTTGCTGCAAAGTTTGCTATTACGTTTTATGTACGACTGCAAATGTATAAATAAATGTGTTTACCTGCGACTGCAAACGCGCAATTACAATGGTTATCTTGCTATGTGAAGGCAGATAACTGATAAATCTCTGCAGTTTGGGTGCAATGGGTTCATCCTCTCTCAAATTAAATGATTTCGAACCCCCACGAGGCAATGCATCTTCATAAGCATTCGAAAGGGTTCAATTTATTAAATATCAATGATTTTTTTTTATCGCAGAAAATTATCTTTTTTAACATTCTTTCAATAAATTCAATATTTTTATGAACAATATACGGCATAATCACGTTGACACACCGGTTCCCGTTAGATAATCGAAGTTAAGCGACGTTGATGCTGGTCAGTACGAAATGGGTAAACTTTGGGAATACCAAGTGCTGTATGTGACAGGGCTATCTGCTTATTACGGCATTATTTGCAGGCATCCTGGACCTTTCCATGCTCCTGGAGTCAAGCAATATCGGTTCAGGAGAAGTGTTTGTTTGGATTTCGCAACACTTGCTTCACAATAGACTCACGGCACAGCCATCTTTAAAAGGCGTATGCATTCTCTCCCGAGACTGAATGGAGATATCATTATTAACAATAAGACATATCGATTTTCAAAATAGTTTCGGCCAGATTAATACATATTCAGAGTAATATTTTTTTAAATGCTACCGTTAAACGCGACTCTATATTATTTCGGCAACATTAAAATTAAAGGAACAAAAATGAAAAATATGTAAAAAGGCCTTCAGTTGAATAATTCTAATATATGTCTTAGTTTAGGTTAGATCCAAATGGCTTAACTTAACGGTATGTCTATGAAAGTGTCCTTGTTAACAAGTTAATATCGTCGGCAAATTCCAACCCATTGACTTGAATTCACGCTACGGAGAAAAAGATCATCTGTAAGCTTGACAGCGATATCTGGTTACATAAAATCACGTGTTTAGTTGGATATAGTTATTTTGAAATAGTCGCCAAAATACAGGAATTTCATTGGTTGCAATTAGAGGTGATTTGTCCCCATGACCACCTAGAAAAAATAGTGGACGGTGCAAAGTGCAACAAACGTTACACAGCTAACTGGTCGATGCTTGTTTCAAAATGAAGTAAAATACGCTATTCGCCCCGCCACTACGAAGAAGACGATTCAGATATGGTTCATATGTAGAATTGAGAACACGCCACTAAGTGTATAACGCGGAAGGGTATCCAACATTTATTGGCTTTCCCAAATGATTTGAATGTGCATCGAAGTCAATCTAGACTATCGAACACACTGTTGTTACATGCGTGAAGGCAGGGACAACAATTCCACAAGTTTCTACTATTGTGATATAACGCATGGAAACTATGAATATACACTGCATTTTATCGAGTACCAAGGGTAAAGCTGTTCACTGAATACAATCCTTGGGACAATTGTTACTCGTCTATAGATTATGTGGAACTGTAACACCCCTATCTTTGGGATTACTAAATGAGTTCCAACTTATAAAGGCCAAAAGCCATACGAGTGTTAATTAGATGGATAGATTGTCAGTTCAATGATCAAGAATATGATGAAAGAATTAAGAATGATGAATGAAATTAACAAAATTTGATTACTTTTGAAAGACAGTTTCTGAGAAGTATTCCTTGGAATTGGATTTGAAAACGACGACGTTGGATTCTACAGGTTAACAATCCCGTGGTAACGTGTTCCACACATGGGAAGTTGTGGGAAACGTTCATGGAAATCACGTTTGATGTTAGCCATGTGGAGAAAGAAAGGAAATTTCTTTGCAGTTATGGTAGGATACGCGATTCTTTCGTCTTGATTTTACAGTCATGAAACAGGTTACATTTGCAGTGAAAAATGAATGTTCTCTGTTTTTAAAAGTTAAAAACTGCTGTATTTATTAATTTGTTAAAATCGTGCTTTCTAACATTCAATAAGTATTTTATATTTTTCCTTATATTAATAATAGACACTGTTTGTATGTAGCCATAACTACACTATTACTATATTTGAATGCTTAATTCAGTTAATATACTATTTAAGACTAATGTACTATATTGTAATGCTCAATCTAGGGGAAGGTAGTGTAGTATCTGTTTTGTTGTCATGAGAATACTATCCCAAGTATTACCTTCTCCTTTGAGGGTAGTGTAGTATATGTTTTGTTCGCCATAATATCGTCCTCTTAGACATTCCATCTTCTATTTTTGAGGGGGAGATATTATTTGTTCTGTATACATGATATCATCCTCCTAGTCTATAAAAAGTGTGCAATTGGGGCAGCATATATTTTCTGGTTTTAATAATGTATTTGAATAAAGTTCAATTATTAAAATGAAGCAATCAATTACTCTTTAAAATGATTCATTAAAAATTGACTCTGGTTTTTCTCACTTTGATCAGATAGGTAAAATTAAAATTAAATTAAATGCAATTACATTTAAACAGTTTGAATTATCGGAAATTGAATGTAATGAGTTAGACAACTAACTATTCCGAATCGCATATATACGACGACTTTCTTAGTCGAAACGAGTACCACGAAGTACGTGAACCGCCGATCTGTTTCCCATATACATTAAACGGCAGTTACCCAAATTGTAACTACCTATTGCATTATTTACTTACATTAATAAACCTTCGATCGTTCTCGTTATATTTAAATACGTTCGGATTACATTATAAAAAGTTGGCATTGCTAAAATCGAGACAACGCGGATTAATCAACCACTTACGAGAGTCGGACTATTTCGCAGACATTAGTGTCTATAATAGAATCAGGTACTCATGGGACAGATAGAGTAGAGTGTTCAAACATCCGTAATTAAAATAGTGCTACGGAACCGACAAGACGCGAAAACGAAACGCAGGGTCGTCAGTCCACACCGATGCCTACTTTGTCACTGCCAATGCTTTAGACTTGTTAATTGTAAGTCTTATTGAAGAAGACGACGACGCCGACGTGAATTTAAACTTTTACTATTTTATTTACTCATACAAATGGCTATTTATGGTCTTCACTAGGAATTGGTTCTGGCTATACCATCTTCAAATGAGACTCTAAGCGACCCCATTTATAAAATTTACATAACATATATCTTTACTAAAATGTAGACCGCAACTGAAATTCAACTATATTTTGTGTCAAGTAATTAAACTAACCAATCGTTCATATTACTTTCATATCATGTAATCTAGGGATCTACCTTCTCACACCTGTTAAATAATACCTATACTTTAAAACATTTGATTCAAATAATATTTAACATGGTGTTTCTACAGAATACGAACCTACCTAAATCAACTTTTGCCGAATGAGATTAACGTAAACGGCCAGAAAAGTCGAGTCAAGCCGCGCCGTCGTCAAACAGGCTATTAGTATCGAATGAAACAACTTTTACTTTAGGAATTAAACAAAAAGCATTCAAAAATGTCGATCACGTTCATGTCATAAAGAAGGATTTATTTCGGACGAAGACAAACAATTAAACAACTTTTCCCTCTTTTTCTTTCCTGTGAAATGTTTTTAATCATTAAAAAGACACACGTCGTCTTTTAAACGGTCTCGGTTGTCGACTAAAAGTCAATTAGCACATAAGTTATGGTTAGTTTAAGGTTAGGTTAAAAAAAGCAGATTTCTTCTACACATTTTCATATTAGATTTGACGTTGTCCTTAATTGTCGTCTGTCGCACATTCATTTCGCGGCTTTTGATTCGTTAACTGCTTCGTTTGTTTGTGTCTGGTTCCGGAAATCCGCTTAAGTAAGTCGGTTTAATTTGGTTCGTATTCTGTAGAAATACCTTTAACACCAGAGTTATTAATACAGTTACAGACATAAGGGAGATACATACGTTAAGAGATTAGTCACGGTGTTAGAAATAGAGAGAGATTGAGACGCCTTAGGTCGCAATGCTATGCTAGCTCACATTGTTCGGCCGTCCACCTCAGTTGTTTGTTTTTTTTGGCGAAGAGTAAATTTTCCATTTCTTCGCTCGAAGCTCCGACATAAAAAGACCAGGAATTACTTTTTCGTAAATCACTTTTCCGGAAATCACGTCATATTTCTAATTTTGCTTAACCGTCTAGCGCCATCTTCTGGAACCAAGATCCGTCAATCCTTCCGTCAACCGAAACTAAGCGGCTTCCTTATGTAACAAAACCAGCTGAACAGTTCTAAGGGAGCAAATAACAACAATGACAGCAGGTCTCTTTCGTGTAATTCTCTTTACATGTGTACTTTTATTGTTCTTTTTTTTTGTCTGTATGTGTGTCTTTTAGTGTCGTTATTATAAGTATTTACTCACTAGGAGTTTTCAAATAAGTCATTATCATTGATTGCTGTCTGACAATAAGCAGTGGTGTTCCCTAGAGTCTTAATGACAGCAAGTCTCCCTAGAGTTTCAGCACCCGCCAACTCTTCCGATAACTGTTTCAAATTATTTTGCTGTATCACAACAGCCATTTACCATTAGTCTTCTCTGGTAATTTGAGTTGCAATAGGCCTTTCGAAGGTCCCAGTATTTTCCACACTCTTTCAGTGGAGGTCTGGTTGCTGCTCTTGCTCTTCGGTTTTTTGGTCCATTCTATTTCACAATTTTGTGTGATAGAAGTCAAGATTTGGCCACCATGTTTTGGAGGGGGTATTATCCTAGTAGTAGTAGCAGTAGCAGTATTGTTGTTATTATTAATAATTATAATAATAACAACTACCTTACACTAATCTATATAATTTACTGTTAATAATAATAATAATATCACTTTTTGAAAGAAAATGTCTTTCAAGATCAATACTATTAAGAAACAATTACTCTTTCTTCTATAAAAATAATTGGCATTGCCAGCTAAATATTCTTTAAATAATTTTTTTTTAAAGTCTATTTTTTATTCATTTAAAATTGCAGCAAAAATAGTTTTTTTAAAACAATAAATATTCTGTTTTCGTAACGTATAAATAATTGTCAACTTAATATTCTTTGAATCAATTAAACAAATGCCACTTTTTCAAATGCACTTATTTAAAATTGTATTGTTTTAGTCAACGAAACGACATACTTCGATTTTTGGAACAATTCATTTTAAAATGGGTAAAGGCGGAATATTTACCTAGGCGACATCAGATTAAGTATCAATCTCCATCTGTACTTATCGGACGATGCCACATTTTAAAAAAATGGTGTGGAGGGCGATAACGTACGTACGAACATGAATTGCCTTAGCATATTATTTTATCGATAACAGTAGTAGCTGTAGTAGTAATAGTAGTAGTAGTAGTAGTAGTAGTATATGTTAAGAATAGTTGCAGACAAAAAACCTACTTCCTAACCTTATTTACCACGAAAGTTATCAATATAAACTTTCTTTAGTATTTTGTTATTTCACATTATGAAAAGATAATAGTGGAGTCCATTTTTAAAACACAATGGTGTATCAGTTGATCAAAATCTGCCCCATTTGATCCTGTGACCCCTTTTCCGAGTCAGTCATCATACGTCCATATCTTTTTCCTCCATCTATTACAATATGTTCGTATCTCCCTTCAACATCTTATTACTAGAATATATATTACTTTTGCTTTGTACGTGAGCCTGTTTCAATTGAAAGGGCTAATTATGAAGAGTAAATAAAACGTTTTAATTTCTCAACAGGTTATATCTTTTCATCAGTTCATGCTCTATATGTGTGTATTACCCTATTATGATAGGATTGACAATGCCAAGTCGGATGCAAAGAAGGTGAGCCCCCTATACCGGACTAGAAAACTTCTCACACCTGATAGTATCCTATATCTCTATAAGGCCACCATTCGCCTTCTTGGAGCATTGTTGCCACATTTGATCTGGTGTACCAACGACCAGTCTCTTTCTCTCTTGGATAGAGTACAATAAAGAGTATCTAACCTAAGAGGTCTCACACTGTCTACCAAGCTCCAGCGCTTGTCCCATCGCCGCAATATTGCATCCTTGTGCTTGTTTTAACAGGTATCTCAGCGGAATGTTCCCCGACAAACTTACACGCATTTGTACCACCCACACACCCGAACTTAAATACCCCTGATCAACCCGACAAGGAGCAAAATCACACCCCTTTACTGTAGAGGTCACGAAATACCGGATAACTTTCTTCTTTAATAGCTTGTTACATCGGACCGCCTACCTTTTCAATTCCATCCATGTGACAACACACAGAAATTTAAATGTAATGTGAACAAATATCTCGCTGCACAACTCCCCACTTAGGATGCCCCAGTAGGTATGTCCCTAAATTCATCTAATTATATCTCAACTTATTTCCTCACAGTGTTTGCCTTTGGAATTTACTCCTTGTTCCCTGTTTCCCTGACTGTGTCAACACACAGAAATTTAAATGTAATGTGAACAAATATCTCGCTGCACAACTCCCCACTTAGGATTCCAATATAAATCTGACCCATAATTTACAGTAGCCCCTTTTTTCACGTTTCGCTGACAATATGTCTTGTTTCGGGTGAATAAGAGTAAAAAGAAATAGTATGACCCCCACCTTCTGGATTAAGCACTAAGATAACTGAAAACGCCGGTAGTTATTAGCGATAATGCATAGCGATTCGTAAAAGTTAAACAATTTTTAGAATAAGCATTTAGATTTCACTTAATTTAGTAAACTTGTCTTAATAGCCTAATGGATTGCTTTTTCAAAAAACGTATCAGTTTGAGAGTAGAGAAGACTGGTTTATCTGCTGGTGCTTATTATTTTTAAGTTACGTATGAGTACGACTGAATTCAGAAAATATAGAGTTATTTTTTTAGTTTTTAGAAGGAGATTTTTTTCTCCAATCACTTATTTAAAACAAATAATTACTCTAAAGTTTCATTTCTTTCGCTCTGTAAAAAGAAGTACATGATTAAAATAAAAAGTATTATTAATCTTGGAGACTTTACAGACAACTCTAACTATCCGTTTCGTCGCTTTAATGAAATTATTTATTTTTTTCTAAATAAAGATAAATACTATTGATAAGTATCGATATTAATTTTATATCTTCATAATAGTTTTTTTTATTTTTAATCTAGATGTTTCATCAACTTTATAATTTAGCCTATCTTGATTATTCTCGCAAAGAAGATTGTGTTTTCCGTCGAGTTTGTTTGTTACTATGTGTGTGTAGCGTCTAGGGTCCACATCGCTTGACCAATCGTCACCAAACTTGATCAAAATATCGATCATCGTATCACTTAGAACGGATTTAATGTTGGGGCATCTATATAAAAGGTAATGTTCAAAGTAACGGAAATGGAAATTCACATTTTCAGCGATAACTTCGGTTCTGGTTATCGCAGAGACTCGCTACTTGGCCCATATTGTAGTGAACAAATTCCCGAATCTTACAGGACCTTGAACATTGACATCAATATTGGCCTTAAAAGTTTGATAACGGTCAAAATTTTGTCGAAATTTCAACTTTCGATTATTGTAAATATTCTGTATCTATCTGATGCTCTTTGATGACAGTAACCACAACATAAAAATATTTTTTGAATCACCAACCTTCCCATAGCACAACCTCAGGAATAGTTTATTTAATATGGTGAAGTACGGCCCAGATAAGACTTTGGCCTATCCTTACGTTGTCAGTCGCAGGTAAGTAGTCTCACGGCTGACTAATGTTCTTGTTAGTGTTATGGCTTTGTGCTTCCGCTGTCTAAAGATTCCCGGCAATAATGCTTAGATAGAATTACAGATAAAATTTCATTTACTTTTTATAGACTTTAATAACGTCATGTGTTTTAATCAGAAAACAGCAGTAGTTTACATGAATATTCCAATTATGAAAAGTGCATCAGTAATCACAATGCCTTATTATTGAGAGATGGATGCGTTTTGAAAGATCTTTTGAATAAGACTTAAACATTCAATTCCAGATACAAAACCAAACCAAACTCTGGTTTGCATCATTTATATTATTCGAACTACTGTTCTCATCTTGGATGTTATTCTCCAAACGTTTCAGCCGATGTAACCTCCGACCTTCTGCATGTGCGTTTTGTCGAATTCAGGAATATTTATGTCAAACTCGGCAATCTGTACGAAATTTCGAACGAAAACTTTTATTAATCCACGATGGTAAATCGTTCGTGTTCCTTCAATCATGACCGGCTAGAAGTCTTAGCTATTATTAATTGGATGCTCAGTATCGATTGTACTAAATAGTTAACCGTTAACCTCTAGAAATTGTCACTTAGAACTGTAGCAGTGGTCAATGTGAGTAACGTTGTGAGAATAATATAAGATATACTAAAAGTAGTCTGAATATTCTAAATCAGGGGCGAGCAACCGCCGGCCCGCGGGCTATATCCAGCCCGCGAAGGCTTATCATCCGGCCCGCCACTCTGTTATGCTTTATTATTGCAATCCGGCCCGCGGACCTCCCAGTAAAACTTATATCATTTTGTGACAGACGTAAAAGTAGGTTTCAATTAAGATTTACAGTGGGATGAAAATGTATAAATATCAGCGAGCGATGATGCATGTATATTTCATTTTTCTTTAACTATTAATTTCAAATCCTTGGCCTGAGATAAAAATAGAAAAAGAGAAAGAGAGAGGCAGAGAGGGAACGAGAAACGAGGAAAGGGCATTACACATAAAACTTATGTGACGTGTGTCAAAACGAATGCTGGATCAACTTGCTACTTCCACAGTTTCTTTGTTTTATGATTCCAAAATGGCTCTTCGTCGGCGCCTTTTATAACATCACATACAGAAGTCTCCTGAGAAAAATATCAGATTTGTAGAGTGTTCAATGCAATTTTTGTACAATTTATTCATGTAATCAAAATATAGTCATTCTGAGATTTCATTTTTCACTCCGGTCCGCGATCTCTTTCCTAAAGTTTCATCTGGCCCTCACTATGAAAAGGTTGCCCGCCCTGATACAAATTATCAAAAATTCCACAACATAATCGTCACAGATACAAAAGACTAGTACGTCATGAAAGAATGGTGTGACGGGTAAAAAAAGGCAACATCACCGGTGTCATTACCAATGAGGACGCAATACAATCCAGGGGAGCATAAAGTCGAGAAAGACCCACTGTTAGGAGCAAATTTTATTACTCTGGTAAAAAAAAAGGTTATGGGTTAACTTCATTGAAAGATGCAAACTTCTGCATTGTTACGAAGAAGTTCATCCTAAGAATATTTTTTATTCGTCATTGTTATAATCAGACAAGGGGACATAGGGATTAAAGCTGTTTACTCCACATGCTTAACTAGGTGTACACAATCAGTTTTTTAGTGTCCGTACAATCAAACATCGAAACAGATTACCTAAGGAAGCAGTGGATGCAGAATTAATAAAGTGTTTCAATAACCATGTTAATATATATGTGAAGATGCGGCTTCACATAAGACAGTAGTAATCTTACTGCTTTTCAATTTCCTTCGATCCTTAGTAAAGAACACGGGTTGAAGAGGTAGATTGTACTAATTTCCTCGCATCAAAATTATTATAAATCACATTAAAAGATGGTAGGGGATGTTTGTGGTGGTCAATAGGTATATTCTTTTCCCCATTCCTGGAGAAAAACGTTAAATGACTCTATTAACCTTAACATTGACTGACCACCTTTTGGAAGTTGATGAGAAGAAAACGGAATTTTTTCACAGTTCCTTTAACTTTAATTCAAACGTCGAAAAACCGTGACGTTTTCGTCATAATTAATCGTCCATGTCGGAATGAAAATAAATTAATACATCCTTTATCTTGGTGTGAATCAGTCGATCTGACATTTAACTTCGCACTGTTATATATTAAAAGAGTATTAATTTACTCCTCTCCAGGAGTTAGGCACAAGGTCAGTTTTTATCTTACTCCCACAAGTATGATGTGACCCAAGGTCGGGTCTGGAAAGTGGGTTTTAAAAATTGCCTGGGCAGCCCCGTCGGCATTCCCCAGTAGGGGCGCCTCAGGCAGTAAGCAATAAACTTACTCCTCCCCAAAGAGGGGAGGCGAAGCCTGGGAGGGTGGACCTCCTAGAACTGCACAGGGCAGACCCATAGACTGGCGTAAATAAAGCCCCAAAGGCCAAGACAATACCAGTCTATGGGGTGCAGTATCCATCGGAACAGATACTACACTTTGATCTTAACCAAAAGGCCAAGAAGAAAAAACAGAAAATTATCTTATAATAAATTGAGATTTTTTCCGTCCGTCATTCAAAATTTTTCCGTTGATCACAAATTTTCTAAACGTAATAAATACATTGCGGAATTTGTCTCAATTCAAAATATCAGAGAGCGTAACTTCTTTTCTCCTCAGAAGATATTTCACGCTTGACGCAATCCTCTACCTGTATACGAGTCAAATATGTCCTGAGATAGAGTCCTGTTGCCACACCTTGGAAGGTGCTGCTCAGAGCACTCTTTCCTGCCTTGACAGAATTCAAAACCGACTTCAATATCTAGTAGGATATAATCTTTTCTCTTCTTCTGAGTCACTTTCTCAAATATGAGATGTTGCTAGTCTTTCTCTGCTATATAACTAGTTCCATGGTAGGTGCTCAAGCGAGCCCTAATCTATGGTTCCAAATGTAAACCCTTTATAACAATAACTCGTCTATCTACAACCACTGTCAATGATTTTCTTTTCTCCTTATGTGCACCTGAAACAAATCAAAGCTTCCATGAGCAGAGTTTATTTCCGAGAACTACCTGTATGTGGAACTACGACTGACTACAAATAGTTGTTTTCAAGTCCAATGTAAACAAATTCTTGTTGAGCCGTCATAGCAAATAATCAGATTCTGACCAGTTTCAAGCATCGTCACCAATTATCACAGTGTTGTCACACCATTCAGCTGACACACTCATTAACCCTTATCCCTGAGTGGCCTTTTAGCCTTGATAAGTGTTGACTCACTAGTAAAAAAAAGAACACTGCATTAATAGTAAATAATAAATTCCCAACATGACCGGAAATCGAAACCGAAACCTTGCGATCTTCAGTCTCAGGGTCTACCAACTGATCTATTTAGACTTTCTTATAAATAAAGCTTAAAACATTACCTAAACAAAATAATTATAGCTTTGGCATGACGTCAGATATTTATGAAGATTAAAATAAAAATTTATGAAAAATAAAAATAAAAAAAGAGTTTAAAGAAATATGAAAAATATAATCTTAATATGAGTTTTGGTAAAATATATATATATATATATAATCATAAAATCATGCGGGTTAACGAATAGCCGTGACCAACGAGGACTTTATGCAGACCAGCAAATCCTGAGGCATGATATACATGAAGTCTATGCAGACATCCGACATCCCTGACAAACAAACAGACAAAGAGACATCCTTGAATAAGCAAATGTCAACTGGGTATTCTCTTAACAAAGACCATCTAATTTTAATTGTTTGAGTGTGTTTAACTCGCAGGGAATGAAGTGCCCACAGAAGAGACTATGCGATGGTTTCTAAAATCTCTAGGAATCTGACACGTCTTACCGGCCACTACCGCCAGCTCCTACCACCTCTGGTAATCTATCTGAACAAATCGCCCGTATTTGGGTGTCTCTCTCTTTTTGCTCACCTTATACTTACCGATTTCTCATGTCTCTGATGTCATTTCAGTTCCATTTCGGTCTACGACGTTCTCACTCAACCGACGTAAACCATAACACCGGCAGATTTGTATGCTACGAGCCTTGATCTTTTCTTTGTCCAATCCTATGAAAATTAAACGTGTAAGCCGTAAATTTAACAAAACTACGGCCGATTGCTATCGAGTCCAAAAGTAAAACTACCTCAGCAACCAAACATGCTCATTATAGCTGTCGGTATAAAACAAAGACAAAGCACGTGTTATTTAATCCTAACCTATGCCAAGCAGAAAGACTACTTTGCTTTTTAATAGGCAGAATTTGTTTACACTGTCGCGTTGGCAACGTTTTCAGCTTCATGCACATGTGTCAGCTTAACTCATTATATTTGGTGCATATGCCGAGAATGCTTGCACTTTTAATGCGTGTTTAGGGACCGCGTCTCGTTTTTCCGAGTGTTGTCAACCGGAAGGAGGTCAAATCATAGATCAACTGATCTCTTTCAAATTCATGTCCCCAAAAAAGCTAGAAAAACTTAAGCAATTACGTTGATGCAGATGGGATCGTTTCTTTTGTCTTTCTTTTTAGATATATTCTTTTCTGAAAACTCTTGTTTTTTTATATTAGGCTACCAATACAAATTTGCTGAATTATAACCCATAACACCTGGTCATAAAATAAAAAAAAATGACAGGCACGTTATGATAATCAAGGAAACTAGCTGAAGCACTCGTAAACGCCGAGTGGGATATTATTAACTAAATTCGAATATTTACATATCTTTTTTTTTCTTTACATAGTTCACCCCAAACAAGGCAGGCCGCCACTGTAGACGTAAGTGGCTACTGAGAAAAAAGCGACCTAAATTAGGAGTTGTGCAGTGAGATGTCTGTTTACATTAGTTTTAAATTTCTGCATGTCAGTACCATCAGGAAAACAAGAAGCAGGGAGGGAGTTCCAGAGTCCAGCAGCATGAGGAAAAAAGCTTTTGGAGTAGATAGCTATTCGGCATCTGGGGACCTCCACAGTGAATGGATGGGATTTGGCAGATTGTCGGGTTGGTCTTGTAAGTTTACATCGAGGAGGCACCAGAGCAGCAAGTTGATCAGATCACAATCCATTGAAGTACTTGTAAAACAGACACATGATAGAAACATTGCGGCGATGGGACAGGGGCAGGAGCCTGGTGGACAGTGAGGGACCTACTAAGTTGGCGACTCTTTTTTAGACCTTCTCTAATAGAGAGAGACTAGTGGATGATGAACCAGCCCAGATGCAGAAACAATAATTCATGCGTGGTTAGATGGTGGCTTTGTAGAGATACAGGATAATGTCAGGTGTGAGAAGTTTACTAGCACGGTATAGGAAGCCCACCTTCTTTAACGATGCGAACTGAGGACCTGGGTGTGCCGGGTTCGATTCCAGTTCGTTCTACAGAAACACTTCATTAAAAACCTGACCTTGTGTCTAAATTCCCGAAGAGGAGGTAAATAAAATACTTGTCACTAATGTCCTTTGGAAAATGATGCATCCATGTAACCTCCATCCAACTGTGATGTTAGGGTAGACTAGACTCTCAAGCCTTGGTTATGCAATTACAAGATCTTCGAGAAATAATTGACACTTTAGGGGAAAAAAGACACTTTCGTATTAATTGATGTATTCTCAAAATTCAGAAGTGCACATACTAGATGATCTTTTACCAAATACAATACATGAAGAAGATGCCCTGACTCGCACTCACGGTTTCCAGGCGGGTGTTGAAATGACGAACGCGTTCGTCACGGTCCCTTTAGAGAGACGTCTGAATACCAGTTTTACTCAGGGAAACACATCAATAGTAAAAAGAAACATTTTCTATTGAACTTTACCGCTATTATATACTGAAACTGGTTCTTAAATGAAAGAATATCAAAAAATATAAAATTTACCTCGAATTGTCTACCTGTGATGTAGAAAGAGGGAAAACTGTGAAACACCGTTAGCCATGTTTGTCTTATCTCGGCATTTTTCCAGTCGTCCTTAACTTGAGCTTTTTCATTTATTTAGTATTGAAGCAATTTAAATCTTCAGAAAACAAATAGTCTCTTACTTACTGGAAAAAGTACGACAACAAAAATCCATATATGACGTTTTCTTCGATTTTGGAACATTTCTTTTTGAAATTGGTAAAATCTTTCATTTTTGACAACCATCAACATCGGATAACAATAAGTTTCGTTGTTGGCGATCGGATTATCTCATTTTTAAAAAAGCGTGTAAAAGAGATAACGTACGCGCAAACTAAGACGCACACGTATATACAGATTGTGTCCGAGGTTGATAATTGACGATCTTAACTCTGAACATTACAAAATATAGAACGCAAGGCTCAATTTAATTAGTTGAGCTACGAGCATGCTATCGACGCCGCTAGATTCGGAGCCCAAATTGATTTCGAATTATAGCGCAGACTGGTATATGACAAACGTGAAAGAGAGCTGGGCTCCACTATTAAAAGCTAAAGACATACAAGATACATTTATTAAAACCTATACTATATTTAGGACATAAGTTGCTTCTTAAGTTAAGCCAAATAGGTTATTGTAATAAGATACTGAGAGAATATCGGTTACGCCAAAAACTAAATGTGCATTAAATATGCGAAACTATTGCTCTTCTGTAAAAACGATTATTCATGAAAAACTAACATCTTAATTATTGATGGCGATATAAACATATGCCCTTTTACGTCTCTCTGGCTCACCTGAACACTAACCTACTTTAATGCTATTAAACTAAAGCGGGAAAATTACCTCTGTCATAGCATGATCTAGTCTCGGTTATAAAACGTTAAACGCAATGGATGTCCTTGATCACTATCACGTGACAGGACGCGTGTCTGTCAGTTATTATACCCCCGCCATGTTGATACCCATTTGTATAGCCGGGCATCGGTTCCAAGGAAATCTCTCTAGTTCCAAGTCTTTGGACCAAAAATCACAATGGCCTTGCTTCGTCTTCCCAGACATTACCTCCCTCTTCTAGAGGCGAAATTGGTAAATTACCGACCATTTTAGACATTCCTGTAAAGGAATGTCAGTAGATTCGATCAAGACCACTTTAAAACCTTCCGTTGTGCGCCTTCCGAGGTGTTGGATTACTCTCCGATGAACTTACTGCGCGTGTAACCCTTCAACTTAATACCTCCGACCCACGCGACTAGCAACAAACTCACACTTGTTCATAGTAGCGGTCCTTAGATGCCGGAAGATGTTTTACTCTAATAGCTTCTTTTCATCGGACCGTCTGCATTTGGAATTCCCTCCCAATTCCTTGTTTCCCTGACTATAGGAGATATTTAAATGTAATATGAACAACCATATTGCTACAAAATTCCCCATCCATGTTACTTCCTATAAACCTGGCCCCTATCACGGTAGTCCTTAACCATCAGTGGTAACATGTCTTGCTTGAGACGAACAAAAAAGTATTGACTATAGTCACTCTTCTAAGTATTAACCAGGCTGAATCTCGCTTAACTTTGGTGATTTGATTTGAACCGGTGTGTTTACTAGGTTTAACTGTAACTTCCTAAAGCAGTGAAGCCAGAGAGAAATGAACACACGTTAGAAATAAATCGGTCTATGACACAAGCTAATACACCCTTTCGTACGTAGGCTATTATATAAACACGACAACAGTAGTATATATTTCAAATGAGTTAGGTAACAGACACATAAAGTAAATAAAGCTATTTATCTGTAGGTGTGTCCTCGCATCTAGAGAAGAGACTCGGTCCGTCCGTTGAGCCATCTGTCACGGTTCTCTTTGAAATAGCATTTTCATCGCTAAATTCTAAGATCAAATGAACGCATATTATTTAAGTCTCTAGCCGTTGGTTCAAAGTCACAATCTCCCTAGTCTGTAACACTGAAGTTTGAAATAAAATGTTGTCGGTCTGTCAAGCTTAAGATTGAAATAGCATTTTCGTTGTTTTTTTACGGTTAAATTTGAAATATTTTTTATGGAAATCGCTCCAGACAAGGCATGAAGCCACGATTTAAGAAGCTAAAAAAATGCTACTTCAAGGTTAAAAACTAGCCAACCAGAAGGGTTAGATAGAGATTCTGACCCAGAAAACAGCAATTCTTCCCCCTCTTTCGCTCATGGAATGTGAAGACTAAAGAAAAAAACAAGTTAAGCGACAGTTACAAGGCTGCCAAAAGTAAACCCAAGTTCTATTTTCTAATTTACATTACGTCATCTGTCATGATTAAGTTTGAACTAACATATGTGTTCGTCTGTCACGCTTAGGTGACAATTATCATTTCACTAAATTTGTCACGGTGAAGCTTGAAATGGTATTGCTGGCAGTGTGTGACACTGTTAAATATCATTGGCGTCTGTTTGTAACACTGAAATTTGAATAACATTTTCATAGTCTTTCACGCTTAATTTGAAAATAATACTTTTATCAGTCTGTCATGATTAAGTTTGAAATGACATTTTGTTTATCTGCCACATTATCAGTTCAGTCGCTTTGTTATCCTTCAGGTTAAAATTGCGGTGTTAGAGATCTGTGACATTAAAGTGTGCAATATTATTTCCGTAGGTCTGTGACGCTGAAATTTCAATAACATTTTGATAGTTTTTCACGTTTAAGTTTTTGATAACCTATACGTATGGCCGTGACGCTTAAGTATCAGATATTATTTTCGTTCGGTCTGTCATGAAAAAGTTTTAAATAACATGTTTATCAGTCTGCCACACTCAACCTAGAAATAGTATTTTTAGAGGTCCGCTTAAGTTACACTGAAATTAAAAAGAAAAATGTTTGACAGTCTTTCTGCTTAATTTTTAAATAACATATACGTATGTCTGTCACGTTTGGGTTTGAGATTACATTTTTGTCGGATTGTCTCGCTTAAGTTTAAAATACAAATTTTGTCGGTCTGTCACTCTTATTATTAAACTGTCCTCCTTATTGCTAAACGCATACGTTCAATGGCTCCAACTTTCGAATAAAAATTCGTGTTAGTCGTATGATATTATTTAACTGTCTTATCTTAAAAAATGGTTACCTGCGGATCTTGAAAGACAATTTTTTTATATTGAGCTACATGTACGCTTAATATTATTTTAGTTATCCATCTCCTGGATTTTATAAGATGGACTCTTCCATTTTTGAACTCAATAACAACAAAACGTTATGTCTTTTCTGTGTATGGGTCCTTGTAATAGCGTCTAAACTTTGCGTTCAAAAGAAGAAATTCCTCAATTTTGGAGAGGTAAGTGCATGACTGTGTGGCAAAAGGTAGTAAAATGCATTTCTTTTCCTAGCGGTCTTAGACCATGATAGCTTCAATCATTGGTCGACCCCGCAGTCAAGACAATTAATTATCTACAGAGATGTAATGATGAGTGTCTTACCAGTTCGGGCATAGCTACAGCCAATCATAAGTTCTTGAGGATCTTAAATACAACGTGAGCACAAGACAATGATAAGAAGCTGCTCGGAAAAGGATTTCTGCCTATTTACGTCCAGTATTTTGTGGCGCCGTTAAGATTCCAACTCGGAATATCTCCACGCCGCAACCACACCAAGATACACACCGCGTTGCACGTTGTGTCCGTTTTTTACTGTTTCCAAAACTGCGAAAGATGTAGCAGCACAAATGAAGAATCAAAACAAGTAAGGTCATTATATACCATACAATGTATTGCAGTAAAATGTCGACATTCGTTTGATACACTCCTGCCTACAGATGCAGTACACTCCCCACCCCTCAGCTTGTTGGGAGCGGTACGCCCGCTCCCTTCTACTACAAATCTCACTCTCTCGGTCTCTCTGATTCTCTGTCGATCGTTGACGTAATTCTGATAATTATTTCAACACATTCCTCAAATCAGAATACCACAAAATAAAAGCAATACAATGTTTATACTTTCAATCCAACTTCTAACCTTAAAATTATAACAACAATCACAGACGCATTCCAAACGCGACGTCTATCCACTGACCTAAATCTTTTTACCATTTAGGTTATAATTTTTAGTTACAATTTTGCTTTTCAATTTCGTTACAATTGCTGGACTTGATATGATCCAGGGCAATACCCAGTTAAAATCTTATCTGATCTACTTTAATCGAATTACGGACTCATGTGATTAGGGAAAGAAAAATTAACAAAAACAACGGATAGAATTAATCAATGAACCATTTACAGCAGTTATTGTGAAATTCGTTTCTTTTATTTCTTTTTTAACATATTTCACCTCAAACAAGGCAGGCCGCCACTGTAAAGGGTTTCTGAGAATTTGGGTGTGGGTGTTGGATGTCATCTCGAGTTGAAAGCAGTGTAGCGAGATGTCTGTTTACATTAGATTTAAACCTCTGTATGTCGGGGAAACAGGGAGTAGGGAGGGAGTTCTAAGGCTGGCAGCACTAGGAAAAAAGCTATTGGAGTAGAAGGCTCTCCGGCATTTGGGGATCTCGTCAGTGAATGGATGGGATTTGGCTGATAGTCGAGTTGGTCTAGTGAATTTACGTCGAGGGGGCATCAGAGTAGCCAGTTCATCGGAGCACAAACTATTGAACTATTTGTAAAACAAGCACAAGGAGGCTACATTGCGGCGATGGGACAGGGGCTAGAGCTCGGTTGACCTATTATGTTGGCGACTGTTTTTGGAACTTGTCTAAGAGGTAGAGACTAGTGGATGATGCACCAGCCCATATGTGGCAACACTGCTCCATGCATGGGCGGATGGTGGTTTTGTAAAGATACAGAATAATGTCAGGTTTGAGGAGTTTACTAGCACGGTTGAAGGAGCCCACCTTCTTTGCTGCAGTCTTGTGCAATGTTTTAAATGTATTTGTTGCAATTCATGTTATCTGTGAAGATTAGGCCGAGTAGTTTTAATGTTGAACTCTCAGGTAGGGTGTTAATTGTCATGACAATCGGTGGTTGGGGAAGTGTTTGTAGTTATTGAAGGAAAGGAGGTTTGTCTTTGCGGCATTAAAAGTTACCAACCATTCATGACCCCAATACACTACAGTCTGGAGGTAATTTTCTAAGGAATCAGTCATTGCCTCGGATATGATCGCGTCCGTTTTGCCTACATGACGAGAGTAAAGCGTGGTGTCGTCAGCAAATAAACCAATCTCAGACTCAATGTCATCAGGGAGATCGTTTATGAAGATCAGGAACAATATAGGTCTAACGATATATCCCTGGGGTACACCAGCATTTATGTCATGTTGCTTAGACAAACGGCCATCGAGAACAACCTGGATCTTTCTTTTGGTTAAGAAGGATCTAATTATATTAAGTAATTACCCAATAATACTGTATGAGCGTATTTTCAGAAAAAGCTCTTTATACCATACCTTGTCAACGGCCTTGGATATATCAAGCGCTACTGTCCTAGCCCCACCTGCCTTGTCAAGTGTATGATACATGCGTTCAGAGATGACCATTAAGATGTCTGCAGTAGATCGTGTTTGTCTACATCCATGCTGGCCGCCAGAAAGAAGTTTAGCATTAACTACGTGTGGATTATCGCTAGATTGATTAAGGATTCAAAGGGTGAAGCCACTTGATTTGAAAAGCTAAAAAACACAAAAGATTATTAACATGAAGACAAGAGATACTTATTGACCTTAGTCTTAAAAAGAACAAGGCAATAAGTAAGAGGAAAACAGTTAACAGGAAGAGAGTTTCACAATCCTGTAGTTATTGGAAAGAAACAAATTGCTTAGGAAGATGTATTATAACGCGATATCTGAACAGCAAATTGATGAAGACCACTAGACCAACGATTCAAACTAGCTAAAACAAAGGATACGGAAAATAAATCAGACACTTTAGTTGTTATGCTTTGGTGAGAATAAACTCAAAAAGGGTTGATAAGCCGTAAATAATAAACAAAAAAGCAATGAAGATCCACACGATCCACTAAAATAAGTAATGAAACTATTTAAATGTGTACCTTGCTTCATCATTAAATGACACAAAAGAGCTGATATGCCGTAAAAAAGTAGAAACAACACGTCCATAAATCGTTTACGAAAGCTATTATGTATTATTAAGAATTAAATAAAATAAAACGGGTTGATACGCCGTATACAGGCGAACGAAAGTAATCTATGAAATGTTAATAATATATCTTATGTTTTTAAATTGTATTTCACATTTTTTATCGCTAAACGCGTAGAATTAATGGACGCATTTCACCACCTACATACGGATCGCTATTTTGCCCCAGGTGAAATGAATGGATCTCCCCATTGAAGTGGCCCTTTTGTTTGGATAAGTTCTCAGAACTGACATTCACCGCATCTAAAATGGAAGACGTGTATCCAATCTGTTGCTACGGTCGCTAATGAAATGGTTTGATCATCTTACCGCTCCAGACCATGGCCACCGAGAGTTGACAAGGCCAAGCAACTAACTTCCTGCCCCCCTCTGACGTCACTGCATTGCGTGTTAAAACAAGGACGGTCGTAATGACAATAAGAAGGCATTTCGACTTCTCTATTCACTAAATAATCCATCAAAATTCAGGAAATCAACCAATTTTAATGAAATTTTCAGTATTTATTAATTAATGATCACGGAATATAATAAATCCATTACTTTATTATAAAGCTTGGTGCAAATGTATTATTTCTTGTAAACAAAAAACACCTTTACTAAAGTTATCCAAAATATCAAAACATGTTGACCATACGATATTGTAAATATTTAAAACAAAGCATTAGAAAACTTAAAAAATTGCATGTAAAAAAAGAAAAGAAAGGAACACGATTCGACTTATCCTGAAACTGATCTTTATTCAATATAAATTTAAAGAAAATAATAATTCACGATCAAATACCGCAAAAACACTGAATTATGAATTACCATTATTTAAAATTCTAACCCAATCAACCGTAAGTAATTCAGACTTTGAAATTTGTTTAAAAATTATACAAAAAAAAAGTTCAATGTTAACTGTTTGTTTAATAATGGAATCAAAATTCAGGAAATCAACCAATTTTAAAATAATTTCGCGCTTTTTTAAATTTCATTTCATAATTCACAAAGTTAAAATGCCTACTGCATATGTTTGGATTTCCAAAAGAGAAATAATTACTGCAAATATGGATACAAGTAATAATGTTTACACCGACTAAATATAGTGAAGTAAGTTTGAATTTTTTAAAATTATATAAAAAATCAAGTCTGAATTACTTATTCATTATTTGATAAAAAAGTAGTGTTCAATTTTTTTTTATTACTTTTTTTCGATGTCTTAAGTGTAGTATAGTTTATCTTTTCTCCACCTTCTCTCTGTACTTTTGTAGATTAAATAAATGAAATAATAACATCATATTTAATCAAAATTTTCACAAAAAAATATTAATTAAACAATGCTTTATTCAATGATAATATCGTTAATTCTTCGAGTTATACTGATTTTATTAACAAGAGTGTAGGGGCATTTTCCGTAATATATACGAAATAGGGGCATCTTTTACGAGACTCAGCAGAGTAAAAACGCTAAAAAAACAAATATACAACAAATAAAAGTAATTGTAAGCTGTAAAAGTTAGTTTCAAACTTGCATGTGCTATTTGTTTGTATTTTAACCCCGTTTGAAGTGCTATTTATTAGAAATCAATAGTTTTGTCACCGCAACTTGGGGAAAAAAACATGGCCGATTTGGGGGGGTTACTAACGAATGCACTTGGAGCGGCCATATTGATTTTTGTGAAAACGGTGGGAAAAAAACAAGAAATTTTTTGTTTTACATCTAATGAAAACCCATTTATAATACGTAAAAATAAAAACAAATTACATAGGTAAGTAGAAAAATATCTATTCTCGTCGTAGGTCAACTTCACTTGTTGCAAATTTATGTTTTTAAACCCTTTCTCGTTCTTTTTTGGACCCCGTTCGCGCCTCTGCTGAGCGTCGTAACATATACCCCGAAATAGTTTTAAAAATATATTTTAAACATATACAGATCTTATTTTCATTAAAAAAAAATTATGGATTTTTTTATATATATAAAAATATACGTTTAGCAAAGGTGTATTTTGTTTTAAAAAAAATAATACATTTTCAAAAATGTTTCACTATATCTCCTGTGCTTGTTTATTAATAAATATTGAAAATTTCATTAAAATTGGTTGATTTCCTGAAGTTTGGTGATTTTTTAAGTGAATTGAGGGTCAAAATGTTTTTACATTTTGGGAATCGGCCTTTGATTTTGCACGTACCTATCTCTTAATAGCAAGATACGAGTTGGTGATTCCATTATTAAACAAACAGTTAACATTGAACTTTTTTTTGTATAATTTTTAAACAAATTTCAAAGTCTGAATTACTTACGGTTAATTGGGTTAGAAGTTTAAATAATGGTAATTCATAATTCAGTTTTTGCAGTATTTGATCGTGAATTATTATTTTCTTTAAATTTATATTGAATAAAGATCAGTTTCAGGATAAGTCGAATCGTGTTCCTTTCTTTTCTTTTTTTACATGCAATTTTTTAAGTTTTCTAATGCTTTGTTTTAAATATTTACAATATCGTATGGTCAACATGTTTTGATATTTTGGATAACTTTAGTAAAGGTGTTTTTTGTTTACAAGAAATAATACATTTGCACCAAGCTTTATAATAAAGTAATGGATTTATTATATTCCGTGATCATTAATTAATAAATACTGAAAATTTCATTAAAATTGGTTGATTTCCTGAATTTTGATGGATTATTTAGTGAATAGAGAAGTCGAAATGCCTTCTTATTGTCATTACGACCGTCCTTGTTTTAACACGCAATGCAGTGACGTCATTTTCTAGCTAACCGGCCTGTAGTAACTCTCGGTGGCCACGTCCAGACAGTACCTGCCTCCAGATGCAATACTTTACCTATATATATATGTGAGAGTCAGGTACGTCCAAAGATGGGAAACTGCTGCCACATCTGGGGGGGGGGGGGCGTGCTGCATAGGAAACCCTGTCCTGCCTTGACAGAATACAAAATCCACTTTTAAATCTAATGAAGAGATTATCTTCAACACATTTTTCACAAAAGAAACGTTGCTAGTCTCTCTCTACTCTATCGTTATTTCCCTGGAAGTACTCGACTAAGCACCAGTCTTTGGTTCTTCCTTGTAAGATATTCAAACATGAACGCATCTCATAACCACAGCGAAAAAAACTTTCCTTTTTCCCTCCATATACGTCGCGTCACGTAGACTTTCTATGAACAGGGTTTTGTTGCCTGGGATTTCTTCGGGCGTGGCACATTAGCTGCTTACCTGCTGATTGGTTGTCTTCAAATCCAATGTCAATAAATTATTATCATGGACCGCCCCATAAATGAGTAAACGCAGTTCAGATCATTCATCAATGTTAGTACTCCCATAGTTGTCCTCATCTTTCGGCTAGCAATCATCATCGTCTTGAATCTTATCATCATGTGACTCTTAGTCTTGATTAGTGGTTACCCCAATAGTAACACGGAAGCTTATTCCATTATCAGTACGTATGTTATACTTACGTTTAAAATAGCATATTCTTCAGTCTGTCATGCTTATACTATTGTCACTGGCGTGTTTTATCTATCAACGACCCAAAAAGGGTTTATATGCTGTAAAAAAAGACGCACCAAAATAGCAAAACAATACTTTACAAACATTGTAAATATGCTGCAATACATTATGTAAAAGAGAAAACGCAATCCGAACCCAACTCGAACTTCGGTCGCCACTACATTTTCGACCCTGTTATATTACAACAAATCCAGGGCGTATACTGAAAGCAAACACACTTACGTTGTTTTCTTTAATGACCAATGTTTCCGAAAATGATACTCTCGCGTGCAAATGCAGCACAGTGTTTCACTGTAAACGCCGGCGAGTGTCATTGACGTCACAGCTGCGTAATTTTTATGGAATCTGATCGTTATTTTATGGAATCTGATCGTTATTCATTGCAGCATGTGCGACATTCCGCCCTGCACAACATTCCGCTCTGGCAGAGATCGTCTCTTATATTATTATGCTTTGCTTTTGCGACTTATTACACTACGTAGAACGTATAAATCGGTTATTTTTTTTCTTTGGTACTTATGCAGCTTAAGACGCAGGCTAAAATCGACCTGACGTCGGTAGTTTCAAGATGTTCACATAGACGGAGAGAAAATGCCGATGGCATATAATTATTGACACGTGAATTTTACATCAGGTCATTTAAACATCTTACTTTCTTTTAATTTGACTCATATAATTCTCTGGTGATACCAGATCAGGCTGCCCTGTGGCTCCCTGAGACGAAATTCACCTACATTGACGTTTTTTTTTTTTTTTTTTTTTTTTTGTAAAACTTAATTATGTTCTACAAAACCAAAAACAAAAACAACAGCCTCTCTCCCTTTCTCCCTCCCCTTTTTTATTTTTATTTTTCCTACCCTACTCCCAGTCCTGGATATGACCTTAAACTACATCCGATGGTGAGATCCGGCTTACGGACTTTGGGGAATGTGGAGCCTCCTCTTAATTACCATTGCTCCCAGGTCCACCCTGACCCGGAGTGGTAGTACCTGTTAGGGTCCCAACTATGAGTTAAATAGAAACAGATATTAAAAAGGGAAAGAAACAAAAAAGAGAAGAAAACATGACCAGATTCGGCATTAAATAACCCAAAAAGGGTTGATATGCCGTAAAACAAAACTACCAAACCAAACCATATAATTCTGTAGTTTTCTGAGACAGTTTAGTTGCACTGCACAGCGATACGCCACGTTTGCACTTACCTCCAAGTAGAATTGTCGTTCGAATCGGGAAATAACTTACATTCAATGTGTCGGTTTTTAACGTAGAATACGTTATAGCATTAGTACATTCACAACAAATATATATGACACCTGATGAAGTACCAGTCGAGGCCATATCCATATATCTATATACGACTAAACCACGATACGACTAAAACCTATTTTCCTCTTGCACACTGAATGACGTAACCGTTTTTTCATGTCATCTATTAAAACAGAGATGGCGATAACCGTGTACAGTGTATGACGTCTATCAAAACAGAGAGATTGGAATAACCATGCACAGCAGACGACGTTAGAAAATTATTAGATAATTCATCAAATCCGAAAAAGAGAGAGAGGGGAGGATAATATCCATGATGATGTTTTATTTGTGCGGTCCGTGGCCTGTCTACTGGACGATACGTCTAGTATACTACTCAAACTCTGTGGATCTGGCTTGCTTGTTCGTTTGTATGTTGCCACCGTTCAAATTAGATGACATTACAAAGAGAGATCAATGGTGTCATAAAGCGGTCATTCATCTTATAGGACGTCATCTATTTTAAAGTTTATATATATATATATATATATATATATATATATATATATATATATATATATATATATATATATATATATATATATATATATATATATATTAGCCTTCGTTCAGTTTTGAAAGACAATGGATACCTCATGTAAGGATGCCTGCGTTTCTAATAGTGAGGTAAGGGTTGCGTAATAATCAACCATTCTTTTCCTGAGTCGGCATTGCCTGATTTCAAATATTCACCCATTTAGTACAGGCTCAACGTCGCTAGACTTCAGTGATATAACGCGGACCGGTGTGTCAAAACTTTTTAGAAATCAAGTCAGTTCCTATTAATAAAAGGTCCGAAAAGAACATTTGAAAATACATGCGAAAAGTTTGTACACGGGATCAAAACAATCATTAGGTTTACAATCTATGAAAATGAAGTGTGGCGTCAATATATACATACATACATACATACAGACACACACACACATATATAATATATATATATATATATAATATATATATATATATATATATATATATATATATATATATATATATTATATATATATATATATTAAACATTTATAAAAAGTTTTTTTCAACATTTATATATTATTTTGTTATTTCATTATTTTATCATTTTATATAACACGTTTCAAGCGGTGGCCCGCTCTCATTATATATGTAAATCTGATGAGAGCGGACCACCGCTTGAAACGCGTTATATAAAGTTATAAAATGATAAAATAAGAAATAAATGTTGAAAACAACTTTTTAGTAATGTTGGTATCTTTACTCTTTTACATATATACTTTTCTCTCGTTAGAACTGCACTAATACTGCACTACTCCATTTATATATATATATATATATATATATATATATATATATATATATATATATAAGAGAGATAGAAGATTAGTGGTCACTTTCCACTCTCACTCTCCTTCTCTCTCTCTCTCTCTCTCTCTCTCTCTCTTTCTCTCTCTCTGAACGGTTCTTACTTATGCTTCGTCAATGTTAGTATTCATTTAAATTACCCCCTTGAAAACTATTAGACAAATATTATAAGAAATGTTTTCATAATTTATCTTTTTAGTAAATCATTTTCATTAATTACTGTCTACATTGATATATTTAATGCATATATATAGGTAAATAGGAAAATAAAATTACAAATAAATCACACTATGTAAACAATAAGGCATACAAATAACTGTTTTAGATCTTTCATTTCTACAATATATACATTATTTCAAAAGACTATGCTGCATTATTAATTTCAATAACAGTACGGCGTATTGATGATAGTATAGATTTGATAAATGGAAAGCACTTTCGCATATATCTTGATGATAATAATTTGTGAGAGATGGGCGGAGAGGAAAGTGAAGAAAGGTAGAGGAAATAAAGTTATTCAATAATATATCAATATGTATATAACAAATACTGATCCAATTTGTCACAGTTGGTCTAGTAATATTTGAAATTATTAAAAATGTATTGTTTACAAAATAATTGATTTCTTCTTGAAAAATGCTGCAAAAGTTAGTATTTATAAACGCAGATGTAAAATACATCTTTAGATAATTATAATTTTTACTGACGAACGCAATTGGAATTCATTTGTATTTCAAATGGTTGCATTTAATCTATGCATTTATTTATGAAAATGCTATTTTAAACTAAAAAGGAACAGATCGCCAACACAGAGAAAGTATTTTAGAGATACTGGAGGTCATTTTTAAAAAAATAACCTTCTTATACAGTGGAATCTCAGTTTTCGAACATAATTCGTTCTGAAAAGCTGTTCGGAAACCGAATTGTTCGGAAACCGAATTGTTCGGATACCGAATTGTTATGAAGCCGACTTGTTCAAAAACCAAATTGTTCAAAACGAATCATATTGTCTCATTAAAAATAATGTAAAAGAGATTAATTCCTTTATTCTTGGGCATGTTTAGGTATATAATGGGTTACTATACAACATTATTAAGCATCATTTATATTATTGTTTTCAATACTAAATATAATGTATAATATAAAACCTTATTTCATAAAATATATATTCTTAGTGAACGTTTTATAAATTAAGACTATTTTAGTGGATATTTTGACAATTTTACTACACATTTGTAAGTTTATTTTTAATTTAAGCAGGTATTTAAAAATATAGTCCCTAAGAAAAATCCAGATTCAGAAAATAAAAACCCAGATCTGAATTTAAAAACGTAGGAATGAAAATCCTGCACAGAACTGTAAATTTCTCATCAGGCGGTATGCTTCGGTTTCCGTCAGCGGTGTTAGGAAATCTAAATTTTGTTAGAAACAAACTCATTTCTGGCTTGAATTTATTGTTCGAAATACAGATTGTTCAAGTTCAGATTGGTTCATGAACCGAGGTTCGACTGTACTCTCTTTTTTCATATAAATCGCTTTACATTCTCGGCGAGTAGAGGATAAGATGACCCGGGCGGTTGCTGGGGGGTCCCCTAGAGATAGCATTAATTACGGGGGACCTCAATGGCTTGGCTAGCGAGCGATATGAAGGTCAAGTAGTTAGAGCTAGGTTAAAGAAAGTCTCTAACGAAGCCGTGAACGTTGACGCTGTTTTACGTCGTGGTGCGGATGGGTACATTCGGAAGGTGAAAAACCTGGAAGGACATACCCTGGTATCTTCTCGTGAGATTTGTGAGGGGTTCCGTGAGCATTTGGAGGAACGCTTTACCCAACTGACCAGACTCTGCGGCCAGAAGTTTGACAGCTATTTGGCTGACTCGCCCCGCCTCGAGGCGGCTCGAGCAGTTGGCTGTGATGGCAGGATTACGGAGGACGAGATCGTTACTGCGTTGAAGCAGGTCGGCTTGAACAAATCTCCAGGACTCGATGGTCTGCCGTGCGAAATGAATTTGAGGCTGTCGCCCATGTTTGTCCCAATTCTGAAGGATGTTTTTAACCACTGGTTTGTTCAGGAGTCAACCCCTGGACAGGTAACCAAAGGAGTGGTCACATTACTGAAGAAGGGGGATCAACTTGGTGGGGGTAATTTAGACGACTACAGGCCCATAACTCTGCTAAACACAGAGTTAAAGATTTTGGCCCGCGTTCTTGCGAACCGCCTGCAGGTTGTTATCGGTGATTTGATCAAGCCTGAGCAGAACTTTGCTGTGAAGGGGGGGGGGGGCGATTCAGAGCAACTTGCCTTTGATTCGCATGATCATAGAGGGGACAGAATACGACGCTGAAGCCGCGCTGATCAATTTAGATCAGTCCAAGGCTTTCGATAGGGTCGACCATAGTTTCCTGAAAGCTGTTTTAGCGGCTGCCGGTTTTGGTCCGGACTTCCGCAGGTGGATCTCTATTCTGTTTGACTCGCCAAGTCAATGGAAATAAATCGGAATCGTTTGTTGTTTCTCGGTCGGTACATCAGGGTTGTCCGCTGTCGCCCCTGCTCTACATCCTGGCGTTGGAACCCTTCCTTCGCAAATTAAGGGATCGGGCGGCAACACCAGTCCTGTGCGGGATCGCTATCCCTCCTCGCAAAGCGCGAGTCAGGGTTTCTGCGTTCGCCGATGATGTCACCGTTTTCGTGTCGAGCCGTACTGACATTCGAACGGTGATTAAGGCGCTCGCTCGGTACGAAGAAGTGACAGGGGCCATAGTCAACCGCAGCAAGTCGAACGGCCTACGGTTGGGTCCCTGGAGCTGAGAGACCGCTCTTCCAGGTGACTTCAGCTGGTCGGATTGCCCGGTTCGAATAATCGGCGTGTGGTTCAGGCCGGGCCTCCAGCTGGAAAAAAACTGGTCAGAAGTACAGACAAAGGTCGAATCGTCGGTCCGGGCTTGGATTTGAAGGAAGCTTTCCTTAAAGGGCAGAGCGGAGGCGTGCGCTACTTACGTCTTTCCTCTCATCCTTTACCGGTTGTCTGTACTACCACTGCCTGCGGCCCACCTTCACGCTTTCACGCGCTTGCTCTTCTCGCTTCTTTGGAAGGGCCGGAAAGCGTACGTCCGCAGACAGGTCTGTACTCAAGTTCCGAGTGTGGGAGGCTTGGGGATGCCTGACTTGGCAAGTTATCGACATGCCGAGAGACTGGCTTTCCTGAGTCGGACTTTGATGGAAGACACTCCATGGGTCCATGCAGTCAGGAGCGCCTTTCCCAACCTCATACCCGACCTCTCGGTCGAAGGTCGACGTAGCCCAAGAGGGGAGCCCTTGTTCTTCACCGAATGCCGGGCCGCGCTTAGAGCGTTGCCGGGGTCCAGTAACCTTGCCCGATCTAGGAAGAGACTATATCGGGATCTAGTGGAGGGTACCGCTTCGGAGCCACTTGAGGAGCGGCTTGGATTGTTGAGAGAGGAGGCCCGGGTCAGAGTTATCTAAACAATTCTGAGTATTCCCTGACCTGGCGACTGGTTCGGAACGCACTGCCTCTCTATGGCAGATTACGCAGAGATGGTTTAAGGGACGTCCCCTTATGCCCGCGCTGTGAAGACGACGAAGAAGAAACGGCTAAGCACGCCTTCTTCACCTGCAGCAAACTTCGACGTCTCTGGGAATACGTCAGAGAGGTGACGGCTCGCATCGACGCCGAGCAGCCGATGGTCCTGGATGTAGCATCTGTCATCAACAACGCAGCACAGCCGTGGTCTGGGGAGAAACGAATGGTGTTTCTAGCCATCCTAGCCGTAGCAAGACTAGTGACGTGGGTTACACGTCTTGATGAGGTTCATGGGGTTGGATCTGTTTCGGATCGGGATCTGGTAGTTTACTTTAAACATCAACTTAAAGTGAAGATCAGATGCGATTGGAAACGATTACATCGCATGGATTTCAATAGGAGATGGGTGCATGACACTAGTTTGTGCATCCAACGAGGTGCCAAGTTTGAGTTCGTGTTCCCTCCATAGTTATGGCACACGCGGTACTGGGTTCTACGGAACCCACCCCTGTAGAGTTTTTTTATTTATTTAAAAAAACTGGTAAACTCTTAAACTAGTAGGAATGAGAGATATCCTGTCCCTATTTTATTTTTGCCGGCACTAGAGAGCTTCCAAAGATTTCCACTTCCACTGTTTTATTTTATCCCCGGTCTTTTGAAACCCTTGGCATTACTATCTGGAAGACGCCATCCACCCCTTGATCCCATTCCCGATGAATGTATTTTTTGAACACTCCTCTCTTAGTGACCGACCCGCTTGTTTTCGGTCTCGTGCCGGAAAACAGTGGGCGGTCTAACACTTAGCCATGAGGGAAAGCCGGGCCATACTCACCCCCCCTTTTTATCATTTTATTTTGTTCTTTATTTTTCTTTCTTTTTGAGTGTTTTTAATATTTTTCCCACTCCCACGATAATTCATTTTTTACATCGATGTTTTTGGGGGATATTTTAAGTAGGTTTAAGTCCACAGAGTGAATGCGGTATTTTGGTGCAAGAATCTAGTTTAGAGTCAGCAAATGTTATTTTCTGTTATTGTTGTAAGATTTTTTGAAAATAAAAAATATTGAACAGCTTGTCTCACTTATCCCCGACCCCCCGACCCCCTTTCATAACGGGCGCTATGCCTAACGTCTCGTGAGTTCCCAAGGTTTGTAAAATCTTCATCTGTAGATAAAGATGAAGGTTGTCCGAGGGAATTCACCGGCCTAAATAAATTCTCGACCTTTTGGCCGGGATCAAAGTGTAGTATCTGTTCCGATGGATACTGCACACCATAGACTGGTATTGTCTTGGCCTTCGGGGCTTGATTTACGTCGGTCTATCGGTCTGTCCTGTGCAGTTCTAGGAGGTTCACCCTCCCAGGCTTTGCCTCCCCTCTTTGGGGAGGAGTGAGTTTATTGCTTACTGCCTGAGGCGCCCTTACCGGGGGAATGCCGACGGGGCTGCCCAGGCAATTTTTAATGGACAGGGTGCTCACCTTCTCGAGCGCTGGCTTCTCAAGCCCCACTCTCCGACCCGACCTTGGGTCACATCTTACCTTGTGGGAGTAAGATAAAAATGGCCTTGTGCCTAACCTTCTGACGAGAAGGTAAATAATACAATAAGCACAACTTAATGTAGCCCAAACCTTGCTCGCTAGATTAACGGCGTCTTTCATAACATCATTTCAACACTAGTATCGTTCTGATAGCACAGATTAAATGGACGCACCTTTTTTAGATACGACCAAGTATTTTTCTTCTAATTAGAGAGTCGTTATGTCGGCCGGTCTATCAGGCTTCAGTTTGAAATCAAATTTTCGTCGATCTGTCGATTTGATTTGAATTTTTTTATTGCTAAAATCCGATTTGTCCAAACATCTCTTCTACAAGCTCTATCGGTTTGTTTAATAATCAACAGGAAATAGTACACAGAAAAGAGAGGGTAACAAGGCCGTTAATCTTGTCAGCGTAATGTAATGAATATCACAACGCCATGTGTACGCCCACGCAACATATATGATCGCGTGATATGTATATGTTCCATGTGTTCTTTTGCCGCGTAATACGCCGTTTTGTTCTATTCCCGGCAATAAAGTTGCGCTAAACGCACGTGTTTTTATATTTTTTTTTAAATCTTTGTCGTTTTATAACTCACGTTCTTGTCTTATTATCTATCCTTATGAATCGTCGGAGCTCGTCCACTTTAACTCGGTCAATCAAGAATAAATCTTAAATCATATTTTCGTCAGTCTGTCACATTTATTTTTTAAATAGCATGTTGTTGGTTGTCACGTTAAAGTTTTAGATAGCCTTCCTATAACAAAATTTGAAGATCGAATGGCATGTGCAAGTTGCCGATAGGATTTTGATAGTCAAATTCAGAAACCGAATAGACGTATCTTATTTGAGATGCGTTCAAGTATTACTATAAGATGATTTGTCTGTCTCTCGGTCTGTTACGCTTAAGTTTGAAATAGAATGTTCCTTGGTCTGTCACATGTAAGTTCGGGCAAGCATTTTCATTGCTTTACGGTCAGATTGAACAGGTGCATCTTATTTTATATGTAATTAACCATCGCTATTATAGGTTCTGTCTGTCCGTTTGTCTGTCATGCTTCAGTTTCAAAGCACACTTTTGTGTTTTTATCACGTCTAATTTGGAAATAATTGGTCTGTTGTATGTAGGTTTCAGATAACGCTTCCATCGCTGAACGCGCAGACAGAAGACGCGTGTATTATTTTAGTTGCAATTTGTACGCACTGCCTACGATGTACAGTAGCTAACAGCTCCGCTATCAAATCTAGCACTGAAATTATCAAGGAGAATCGTTTCACAGTTTCGGCCTTTCCGTCTCTACTGCATTTTTTAAATGTCTGTGCCGCTGTCTCAGGAGTTCGTATATGTACCAGTATAAAGTACTTTTCTGTCCAATTCCATAATTATTTTTCATCAGGAGCCAGTATAATGATGCCTTATCTGCTGCGTCTTATACAAATTCCGTTACCTATACCTTCCCACAACAAAAACGATGTCACAGTATGTCGATTAACTATTGTCTGAGAACAATGCGTAGTATCTGTTCTGTTGCTACACTTTATCTATCCTGTTTTCGGTCAGTGAATGGGAAGACTTCCAAGACTGAGATATTTTTTATATTTTTCGTCTGATCCAGACTGCCCAGTTGTGGGAAGCTCGATTTCCACCATATTAAAAACCGACCTTGTGTCTAAATTTGCCCTCGTGAGGAGACAAGTAAATAGGAACTCTCGCTACACATATCCTCAAGCACCTACACCAACATTATAATTTCCTGGTACTTGGTCAATAGATGACCATATCTCTCATCATTCATTTCTGCAATTACGAAATGTCCCCACCACTGTACAGTCAGCTCCAACACAATTCAACCCTTCTTTTCCTCACTCCACACTTAAAGGTTTCGTCTCTGTCGTGTGGATCAGTGGAAAGATCAAGAATTCTAGAAATCCATTTTCCTTGCCATATTCATCAGTTAAGTGAATGACTCTTTGTTGTGCAGGTTGTGTCAGCTCTGTGAATGTTGATCTTCTTAATAGACTTTATGGACGGCGATTAAGAATATCCGTACTCATTCGCATGTACATACATGCAATTAACGTAGACGATTGTCAAAGTATACAACGTCCGAATCACTTGTTCAAGTCATACATGGGATTTAAAACATTGTTCTGTTTTATTTTATAAATAACACGAGTATCGGTGATTTGTAATCAGCCATTATTGCTGTTTTAGTTTGTTTATTCTTGTAAAATCTTTTTTTGTACCAATGAGTCACCGCTTATCAAGGCCAGAAAGCAACCCAAAGACAAGGATTAATGGGTTTGTCAAGTGGACGGTGCGACAAACACCTTGAGGAGTTGAGATGACTGTGAGAACTGAACTGAACTTGATTATCTGAGTGGACAGCTCAACAAGAATTTGTTAATATTGGATTTGAAAACGACCATGTTGTAGTCAGCTGGGAAACAGCCCTGTGGTATTGTGTTACTTCGGACGGGTAGTTCTTGGAAATAAACTCTGATCATAAGAGTTACATTTAGTTCCGGGAACACATAGAAAGAAAGGAAAATTATTTAGAGCCGTTTAAGCTAAACTAGATTTAGTTGTGCTTTATAAATTTCGGAAAAAAATACTTTGAACCTTGAAGAAATGTTAGGAGAACAAGCATCGACGTGTAAACGTCATGCTTTTTGGTGATATTCGTTAAATGAATTTTTGTTAAATACATTATTTACATGGTTACACCCTTTTACACAAGCAAAAAAAAAATAGAATACAACTTATCAAAATTAATGTTTTATTTAATTAACTAAATGTCTAGTTACTATCTAAACAAACACACATAGTCTTCGGGTTTTTATTTCGGCTTCTTACGTTCTTAGTTTTAAAATGTCCATCCTGTTTGAAATAAGAAAGCGCTACATGCAAAACATATGATATACACTATCTATACTACATTTGTATTATTTACATTATTCGGATTACTGTTTTTATCGAACTCGGAAATCTGTACGATGGTCTCGTGGTCTCCATTAATTCACTGTTTGGATACCACGTTGTAATATAGCGTCCTATTCCAGTAGCTTCTTTTCAAGAACTGCATCCTTCATTCTTGTGTGCTCCTTACATCAAGTGGCTTCGCCTTTATGATGGCCTGCCATTTAGCATCATCGTGTTTAAGAGTTATATTTCTACGATGTAAAAAATGAATGAGATCGATGATCATTGAAGACGGTGGGATTCGTAATTCAATCATAACCAGCGTGGAATTACCTGCTAAGTTCACGCTGACTAAATATACCTTCTAGCCTTTGTTTACATGTTGCAAAGTTTTTTTTCCCAAATAAAATGGTTGCTGAATTCTGATTATCGTTAAAATCCCGTAACTTTGATGCTGTTTAATAACAAGCAAATATACATTTACGACACACAATTACGCAAGTCATTTTTCAATTCGTTCTTTCAAAGTATCGTTAAATTTACACGTAGAACCCTTTATTTGTCATGTTTAAACTCCCGGTGCGCGAATAGCTAGCATTTGATTCCGTTCGTCCGTATTCAATTTGACATGGGCTAACATCAAATACAATAATATTCCCGTCGTGATCGGATGTCGTCCACTTGTTATTCGGAAGAGGTTTGCATATGTTTGGCAGGAACTGTATCAGAGAACTGAAATCGGAGACCTGGAACTGGATTTCCATTGCTTCCGAGGATTTAGGCAGTTTCTTCGGTGGTAATTTCTTTAACACAAGTTGAACGTCGTAATTTAGAAACGAATGAACTGTGAGAAGACAAAAGTCTTCTCTCTCGTAATCAGGATGAATGCTAGAAAGCATTTTGTAGAATCTCACCATTTTCGACCAATTGCGATAACTGACAAATATTGTGAACCGGAAGTGTTCCATCCCATAATGAATATGGCGGACACCGCACAATGGATAACCATCTAGGATCTCATAAAAATCCTGGTTGTTTCCCGGGTAAATCTCAATTGTTGACTCTGTCAGCAGAAGATCTTCGTGGTGTAATTTCCAAGGATACTGCTGGAAATAATCCCGCAGTTTCCGAGTGTTGTACCCACCGAGAGAAGATTGTTCGTGTACAAAAAGTAAAATGGCCAAACCCGGCATAGGGTTGTGTCTTTTCAATGACCGTGACTGTATCTGTCCGAGGCGTTCATTGCAATTAAAAGAAGTATCGCTGTCCCGTTCAATAACTCTTATGATTCGTAGTTCTGGATCAATGAAATCGATAAACGATTGATAAAGTTTAACCAGATAGTCAACGTCGTGGACATCGGCGATAATGTTGACCAATAGGCGAGGAGAGTGAGAACGGATGGAAAGAAAACTTGTGTCTGACCAGACGCCGCTCGCCGCTTCGGAACTTGTCTCGGAACGATTGGAACTGATTGATGACGAACCCGTGCTTGTGCCTAAAATAATAAGAAAAATAATTAGAGTATAGATATTCAATAATTGGTTTAAATGGTAAAGTTCGAATATGTTATTCAATAGGTACATAATGTATCCATCATACATTTTATAGTAAATACGTTGTGATACATGTAATACCCGGTCCTAATGAACTTGCAAACTGGTATACGGCTTCTAATCTGCAACGACAATAAACAGTCTTGAGCCGTCGATCAGACACTGGCCGACGATGAAATATTGATTTCACATTTGTCCAAAACTCATGTTACCCCTATTAAAATGTAACAATGGGAGAACGAGTAATAAAGCAATACAAAGCGTATATTTATTTACGTTAAGAATAATAAAACAAAATGGAAACACTAGAACAATAAAGAACAAAGAATGCAGTAACTGATGAAAACACATAATTGATTCAGTTTATTCACTTTCATTGACACTGTCACATATTGAGAAGGTCTGCATAGACACCATCAGTTTCATAGTGAAAAATAATATTTGAAGAGTTTGAATGAAAAACGCGATAAACGCCATTTTTTAAATTTCGAGGTCATCACTAACAAAAGTATTACATTTCATCACTCTACCACACCCCGAAATAAGGATTTGCATAATGTGATATCAGCATATTTTTCCTGGCTTTCAATTAAAATAAGTTTTTTTTCGAAGTCTAGATTTGATATTTTTGTTATTTTATTGTTTAATTTTTCACTTTGAATTTATAGCTATTTGCATTCGAACTGTTCATATTAAAAAGCTGTAATTTGCTGATCGTTAATATGTTGTTGCTGCTTCTTAGTGGGAGTAAGAAGACTTTCAGAGAACGCTGTAAACTATTTAAAAAATAACCTTTTATAATAGGAAGACAAACGCATACTTAAATTTTATAACAAGTATTTCAAATCACCATGTGCGCATAACTCCGACAATTGTTTATTTTATTTAATTCGATGATGTTTAAATTAGAACTTTTGTCATCATAATGCAAACTTCTAAAAAGATATGCGATTCATTGAGAGTCAGAGATCACATCAGCTGAACTGTACTAGATATGGAGCTATCAATGTTGATTAGGGCAATATCAAATCAAATCAGATTTATTTGGCAAGAAATAGCACAGTTCAACAAGCCATGCAAAGAGACAGCTGGAGATTATTTACTTCAACATACAGTTTTAATGTTTGTCCAAGGCGGCTTTAAACATGGACATGGTATTCATTATCACGCCCTATTCTAGCAGATTGTTCCACGGAGCAGGAACACAGACATAGAATGCTGTTTTTCTTCTATTGAACCGAAAGCTATAACGGTACATTTTTTACCGGTGCCCGCTGAGACCACGATCTGGCTCTGGGCGTAAAATCACTTCGAAAAGTAGATTTATATTCCGTTGATGATAGTGTACGCCAGGATTACGTGTCTTCATATCGTCTGCTGCTCAACTAAGAATAGATGTAGTCTTTGGAGCCGATCTTTGTAAGTAAGCCTAGAGAGTCCTATCACCATCCTGGTTGTCAACTTCTGAACACGCCGATATCTTTTTGTAGATAAAGCTTTGTCTGAAGACAAAATAAATAAAACAACTTTTATTCAACAAAAAAACACAAGCAAAATCAAAATGAATAAATATAAACAGCTGGTCGTAAAATATTTAAATTAATTGACACATTTATTAAAACAGAAATAAAAGAGTAAAATTATATTAAATCCGTAAGCAGTTCTGAACGTAGATGTCACGAGCTATTTAATCTATAATTAGGTTTATCGTTCCCCATTATAACTGAAATAAGTGTAGTCTGCAATAGACAGTTTGTCTGACTTCAAGAGGTAATAAACAGACGATATCATAGTTTCAAATGTAAATAGCTTTTAGTAGTGTGTGCTGAAAATAAAAATTAAACGGCTACACAATCAGTCTTTATAAAATGCGACAGGCGACCAAGGAATATTTATTATATCGTTTGCGATTTGGGGGAATCGACGAAATATGTCTGGTCTGGGCGGTGTGCTCGCTCTGACTCTTATAGGGGGACGAAATCGCATAGATGCTGTAAGAAGAAGTCCGACGATTTTTGTTCTACTTCAGAGCTTCTGCTTTGCTGGGAGGCCAATCACACCAATGAAACAGCTGTCCATGTACATCAAATGAAAGTAGTACATAATACAATTAGTATGGGTGACTGCTACAAATATTTTTAAAATGCATAGAAAAAAAATAACAAATTACGACGGTTACAAGAACGCAAACAAGTCACGAAAATATTAAGGTACTTATAATTTAATTTGATTGCTTTTTAGAAAGAAAAGAAGATGATGTGTTCTGTGTGGCCATAAACTCATAAAAATCTAATCGCATTTTCCTTGATATCTCGTATTTTGATTATTACGTTTTTTTCGGGAAAAGCACGGAATATTTAACAAACTACGTATGTTTAAAAAGTACACTAGCAATTTTCCGGGCTGGCTGAATAATTTCAACACACATGAGTTGCCTGGAGAATTTTATAGCCCTGGTATCGAAGATTCTTGGAGTCGGTTTCTACTCTCTTTCATTCAAGAAAAAAATTGATGCCAAATGAAACATTTGTTCTGGAAATAATTGACCTAGGAAGAGGTTACATTTAATAAATTATGTTTAGGAAGAGGGAAAAATATGCGCTTAGAAATATTGTCTTAACATTAGGATGCTTTCACGGTTGGTGATCCGTAGTAAGTAGTGGATTTAAAAAAAACTTTTCTTCACCTTTAACAAGGCTTATTGTCACTGAAAAGGAGCGAATTTATAGAGGGCAACTTGGGTGGGGAGTTGGGCAGGAAGATGTTTGTTAAAAATTACATTTACATTTCTGTATGTTGGTACGGTAGGGGAAACTGAACAGGAAGTTAATTTTAAACAGAAGCGGTCCGAAACAATAAGCTATCAGAGTAGAAAATATGTCGGCATCTAGAGATTCCTAAAGTGATGGGGTGGGATTTTGCGGCTAGTGGGATGAGTTGGGGATATTTTCGTTGTGGGGTTACAAGTGCGGTTAGTTTATGGGAGCACATTCCGTAGAAGTACTTTTTAAACGAGCACAGGGATGCAAAACTGCAACGATATAAGGGGTGCTGAAGCTTGGCAAACAGTGCAGGACCTATTAGGTCAGAATTGTGTTTTTTGCACCCTGTATGAAAGGGAGACGCTAGTGGTTTGTTCATTACGATAATGTGGCAACAATGCTTTATGCACCGGCAGATAGTGGCTTTATAGAGATATAAGATTCTGTCAGATATGATAGTTTTGTAGCCCGATAGAAGAAGCCTATCTTTATTTGCAGCACGTTTGGCAACATCTTCTATGTACTAATCCCAACTTACGTTGTCTGAGAATGTATAGCTGATAGGTTTAAACGGTATAAAAAAATGTTTTGACTTGTCTGTTTTGCAGGACATCAGCATTTATTACGCTATTCAATGCCAGCATATGCAACAGGATTAGGTGTCGGATGAGTACAAGGTTAAAAATGAAAAAGTACACGTAGGGTTTGTTAAGCAAGGAAAGTATAAATTTCCATTAGAAGTCAAAACGGAATTAAGGTTACGCGTCAAAATATGATCTTCTTTTCGCTGAACCTTGAGGGAGAGCTTTCGTTCGTTGATGAAACTGCTCTTATCCACCATGGGGTATGAGATTAGCTTATTATATATGTATACTGTAAGCTATAGAAGAAAGATAAAAGTATAAAAATCAGAAGCATTGTTAAACTGGGTTCTCTTTTTGTGGTGCTGGATTTCCCCCACATTATAAAGCGACATTTTGTCTAACTCTTCTCTAGTGGGGAGGCAAGTAAATAAAAACAATGATTGTGTCATGTTATTATTTAAAACCGCTGCTATTAATAAACGTGCATAACGTTACCAAAAAGAGAAGACATAGCGAACTGCTGCTACGTGTCATCTACACAACGAGCTGTCCACGTGATGAGCCGCCGTGCGAGTAACCTGCTGGTATCAAAGAATTGGTCCTCATTCATTTACACACATGAAATCGTTTGGAAACTGATCAACACAAGTAAACAGCTTTCCGTAGAGCTGACATGTTTCCGACACATCTATAGATTTCAGTTTTACTTTTGTTGGTTTAAGAGAATTTAAACTATTTTCGAATGATATTATGCTAGAACACAAAATGTACTGAAAAGTAAATATCCGTTGGTTGTATTTCTCTCATTTGTGGTGTATCCTTCCTCCACAACATAAATACCTGCGTTCCATCTGACTAGCAGCAAAATCACACCCCTTCACTTTAAAAGTTCCTACTTTCTATGGAAATTGCTCCTGACAAGGCAGTAAGCCACTTGTGTAAAAAGTTAAAAGAAAAAAAGGAAAATACTACTTCAAGGTCAAAAATATCCACGGATAAGTACTAGATGGATAAATTCCGACTCAGAAAACAGCAATTTTTCCCTCTTTTTCTAAAAACATAGCACACGGAATTTGAGGTCTAAAAATAAAAATAAGGAAAGCAAGAGTTACGAGGCTGTCGATATTTTTGTAGGGGAGATACATGAATCTTAACTTATGAAAACTATTAGTTAGATAGATAAATAGACAAATAAACTCACAGACAGATCGACAACATGCATAGCCGCGTGCGACCCTCAACAGTTTAATCGTCGTCAAGACATGCTGTCAGTAACCGTTCGTGTCAATGTCGAAATTCGGGCTTTTTAAAAATCTAACCGTCCTTTATCACTTCCGTCCCACGTGACGTCACATCCGTATATTGGTCTTAGCCTTTACCCCTTCTGACTCCACCAGTTGAATCTATCCCTGGTGTCAGATTACTCCAGAACACACTCTGTTTCTTTATCCGCTTCACACAGAGCAATGCCCTTTGTAATCGCACTTTGTAATCACCTGTGCTAAAAACTACACTAGCAAAAGTACGCACCTGACAGATTCTGTCATCGGGCCGCTAACCTTTGGAATGCACTGCCTCTTCCTTATTTTCCCGTCCGTACCAACATGTAGAAATTTAAATATAATGTTTAACAAACATCTCCCTGCCCAACCCTACGCCAAGGTTTCTTCAATAAACGTTGATCCTTATGAGAGTAGCTACTTACGCTTCAATTGTTAGTTAGGGTTACCATATAGCAAGCGGCTGAGAGGTTCGGGTTAGTAAGCATAGACTCTGCTGATATTATTCTTGATGACTGGCAATATGACTTATTAAGGAAAGATGTTACTATTTCTAGCGATGGCTGATTAACATCCAAAAAAAGAGACGAAAAAAAGCTATTTTAATGTAACCTTATTTGAAATTTATTGACTTCATCAGAATGTAATTTATTGAGAAGAAATATCATTTGTTATCCTATTGCCCCGAAACAAACTTTTTACGCATATTTTCTCTTTTACAAAGACCCTGCAAAAATGAGTACATTCGTTTTTCATGTTACAAAAACAAACAAAAAACGCAATATACATACATATCCTTTTTTTCTGTCTGCTAAAAAAAACTTTTATTTTTTTATTGACTTCATCAACACATAAACATTTTCCTTTTATTCTCTCTAAAATGTGTTTCATTGACATTATTTTTTCATTTTGGTATTCAATATGTGGTCTGTTCTCTCTCTCTCTCTCTCATATATATATATATATATATATATATATATATATATATATATATATATATATATATATATATATATATATATATATATATATTGTTGAATATAAGAATACAACTCATGTCTAGATATCCTTTGGTAGATCCTTTTAATAGTCCGAATCAGTATCTTAGTTTCGGAGGGGAATTGCCTGATTAATTTTCCATAGTTTGGATTTGTCTCCAAAGTACTTTCAGAATCATCCGGGTCCATCTTCAGGGGAATGAAGTTATTCAGGTACATATCATGTGTTAGTATTATAGAAGGTTTTGGCGGGAATTGTGTAATAAGTACGAAACTATATTTAGAACTATAGATATTTAAGTATATTATTACTGATATTAAAGTTTAATCTATTAATTAGTTGTTTTTTTTTTGTTTTTATATATAGGGCTTCTAATATATGGGGTTTTTATTTGTTAGTACTATATTCTAAGATGGTCCCGGATGGGTCTGAAAGTACTTGAGAGACAAATCCAAACTATGGAAAATTCATCAGGCAATTCCCCTCCGAAACTAAGATCCTGATTCGGACTATTGAAAGGATCTACCAAAAGATATCTAGACATGAGTTGTCTCTTATATTCAACAATACTTGCCTGCCAGAGAAGATGCTGCCTAGAAATACATATAAATATCTATAATAATATTTATAAATAAATATTAATTATGTTAATATCTACATACATCGATGTTTCATGCTAACGCAATCTTCAGTGTAGGAAACCAATTCCCAATGGTCGGCGGGTGCGAACACCGATCACAAATCGCCACTGATCTGCAGTCAACGGTCTTAACCCCTCGGCCATAACCAATTAGTTAATAATTAGGGAGGAATTTAACTTGGTAAATAGCGAATCGGCGGCTAGATTTACCTAAGCAGTTAAAGTGATCGACGAACGTATTCGGATCGTGCATGCAGCTATGAGTACTGCTTGTTATTAAAGTCACTCAGAGTGCCCGGCCTTTGGTGAAAGGGAGCTAATAATAATATTTATAAATAAATATTAATTATTTTAATACCTACAGACATCGATGTTTCATGCTAACGCAATCTTCAGTGTAGGAAACTAATTCTCAATTATATATATATATATATATATATATATATATATATATATATATATATATATATACATAACTATATATATATATATATATATACATATATATATATGCATATGTATGTATATATATATATATATATATATATACAGATTTACTGCGAAGCTGAAGTGGGGTGTTGTTATTGGTTCCTTTTGAGTATGTATTATTATATAGTATATTTGAGTATATATATATTATATATACGCGAGTAATGTGTAAGCTTTACTAAAGAAATAAATAAAGCAAACAAAAAAGAGAGTCACTCTAGTTTTACATATGCGGATATGTAAATACTTAGGCAAGCTTGCCCGCCTCTCTTGTCTTGCATAGTACCTGTTCACTCTTGACCCGGAGACTCTTAAAATGGCATGCTGGTGTCTTGCCTCTTGACGAGAAGGGCATCTTCAGCCTTTTTTCGAGTGTTATGGTGTCATGATAAAAGCAACGGTTTCTGGTTAACCACATAACCAATTCAGGCGTAGACTGTTTGTCAGACAGCCTACTAACCACTTCCTCATGGTTCTGAGACTTTTAGACAATCCTTCAAAAGAGCTTGCAATTCCCGCAAGAGAGCAACTCCGAGGCTAAGTCTAGTTACTCGCAAATAATTTGTGACTTTATCCCATCTCAACGGGTTGGCTCTCGTGATTTTTGGAAAATCTACAATAGTGTTATTAATAGTGACAAGTCTACTATTCCCCTTCATTTTAATGGTCTTCAGATTATTTCATCTTCTAAGGAAAAGGTTGCTCTCTTTGCTTGTCTTTTTGCTGGCATTTCTTCTCTTAATTATTCTGTTGCTGTTCTTCCTGATTTTCCTTTGGAAAAACTAATTAGTCTATTGATTCTGTTATTATCACTCCAAAAATGTTTGCTAGGGTTCTTTCCGATCTTGACCAGTCTGAGGCTTCCGGTCCTGAATCAATTCTTGTTGTTCTCAAGCGTTGTGCTCCTGAACTGTCGTCTATCATACCTAAATTATTCAATCTCTGTTTATCTCAGTCCTGTTATTGTTGGAAGGAGTCCTAACCTTTACCCTAACCCTAACTCTAACGCACAAATCCAGCTAGTGAAATATGTCTTAACTTTTCTCTGTCTCATGACATTGCCTAAAACCTTCCTCACACGTTTTCCTGATAATGATATTTATCAACCATCCGTACTTGATTTTTTCTCTCGAGCGCTGGCTTTTCAAACCCCACTTTCTCGGCCCGATCTTGGGTCACATCTTACTTGTGGGAGTAAGATAAAACTGGCCTTGTGCCTAACTCCTGGGGAGGAGTAAATAAAACTTCTGTTCCTGACTCATGTTTTATTTCATCTTTTCCATTGGGTTCTTCTGATCATGCTGTTGTTGATGTTGATGTTTATTATTCGTTGGAATCTTTTATTGATCGTCTGTTCTCTAAAAAGATGTTCAACTGCTGAATTGGATGGGCTTCGCAGCTTCCTATGTGACGTTACATGGGTCATATTTTTAGTATGTCTCCGAATGCTTCTGCTAGGGAGGTTACTTACTAGCGTTTTGTTAGAATTGGCACCTTCATTCCTCATCATTAAAACCAAACCTTATTCTCCTTCATGTTTTTCATCTATTTGTACTTCTGTCATTGCTCATCGTAACCATTACTTTAATCAGTATCGTCGGGAGTGTTCTGAGACTTCTAGAAAATATTACAGAAAAGCTAAGAATGCCTACAAGAAAACAATCTCTGGGGTTAAGTCTAGCTATTCCTAAGGATCAGTGACTCTATCCTATTCATAAGGAGTTGCTCTGTGAATTTTAGAGAATCTTCAATAGTGTTATTAATAGTGGCAAGTCTGATAGTCCTACTCTTTGTAATGGTCTTCAGATTATATCATATTCTAAGGATAAGCCTCATCTTTCTCATCGTCTTTTTGCTTACCACTCTTCTCTTGATGATTCGGGTACTTTTTTCCTGTTTTTCCTTTGAAAACTGATCAGGCTCTTGATTCAGATATAATCATTCTAAAGATGAATGCTAGGGTTCTTTCTGAATTTAACCAGTCTAAAACTGCCGGTCCTGATTCAATTCTTGTTGTTCTCAAGCATTGTGCTCTTGAACCTTTTTCTATGATCTCTAAATTAGTCAATCTCTGTTTTTCTCAGTCTTGTTTTCTCTTATTGTTGGAAGGAGTCCTCTGTTGTCCCGATCTTAAAAATGCTAGTGATCGGTCTGACCCAACTAAGTATCGTCCTGTTAGTCTTCTCTATGTAATTATCAAAGTTTTTTCAACGTTGGCCAATGGAAAGCTTGTTGATTTTCTGGAAAACCTGGGCCTATTAGGTGATGGTCAGTATTGCTTTCCTGGTTACCATTCAACTGCTGATCTTTTGACTGTTGTAACCGGGCATAACTGTCGGTTGATGGATAATTCAGTAGAGGGTAGAGCCATTGCGCTTGACACTTTGAAAGCGTTCGACAGAGTGTGGCATTCTTGTCTCCTACACAAACTTTGGGGTTATAGTATTGGTGGTGAGGTTCTCCATATTAGTAGGTCTTTTCAATCTGATCGAAGCTTGCGAATAACTCTTAATGGTCTCATAATTCCATTTTCCTATCAATTCGTGTGTTTCCCAGGGCTCTATTCTAGACCCAACACTGTTTATTCCCGATATAAATGATGTTCCTGAGAATATTATTACGAAGATTAACATCTATGCTGATGATATCACTCTCTATTGTGATGTTGCCTCTCTCCCATCTCCCTGGGATCAGGTGAAATATGATGCTAATTTAGAAGTTGACCAGGGTTTGGTTGTGGATTCGGTACAAAATGGGTTGTTTCCTTTACCCTTGTGAAAACTTAGTTCGTGTCTTTCAATAGTAAGTGCATCCGTTTTCTACCTGAGATATTCATGAATGTCTCTGCTCTTGAGGAGTAATCGACTCTAAAACTTCTTGGTTTTTCTTTTTCATCAAATCTGTCTTGAAGTTCATACATAAGATTCATTGCTCTTTCTGTTTCTCGAGAAGTCGGTTCTCTCCATCGCTCCGAACACGTTCTCCCAACTGAGGCTATACTCTATGTCTACAAATATGCTATATGACCTAGTATTGAGTACTGTTGACATATTTGGGCTGGTGTGTCTCTCTCTTATTTTAGGTTTCTTGATAATGTGCGGAAACGTATCTGTAATTTGATTAGCCCACCCTTTCTACTTCTCTGCACCCTCTCTCTATATATATTTCCCTCGCTCTCTCTCTCTCTCTCTCTCTTACGAACATGATGTTGCAAGTCTCAGTCTTTTCTATTTATACTATTATGACAGGTGTTCTTCAGAATTGGCTGATCTATTCGATGCTTCCTTTGTTCCAGCTCGTTTGACTTGTTGGTCTAGTTGTCTCCATCAATTCGCAGTTTTGATACCTCATTGTAATACAGCTTCCTATTCCAGTAGCTTCTTTCTAAGAACTGCATTGGTGTGAAACTCTCTTCCTGCTGACTGTTTCCCTCCTACATATAGCCTTAATCTTTTCAAGACAAAGACGAATAGGCATTTCTTGTCTTTGCAATAATTATATGCTATTCTTGTTAGCTCCTTACACCAAGTGGCTTCATACATTGTCTGGAAAAATTTACACAAAGATTGTAATAACCTTGTTTTGAGTGGGCAAAAGTAATAAAAATACTTACTTTTTAAAGTCTAGTCAATGATTAAATACTGTACTTATTGGAAACGATGAATATCTCGTTTGACTTTCTTTTGTTATTGACATATCTTCCTTTTGATGTTTGTGTAAAGGCAGAATGCAATACCTATTATCAACGATTCGTTGTAATTTAGCTGCTAATTTACTCATAGCTTCGGACTGGGTTAAATATCTGGCTAATTGTATTGCACTTTAACTGAACGCAATAGATCATATCTGCTAAGATGATTCCATAATCAACTTTAACCCACTCGCACACCGGTTAGAAAATTACTAATAAATATCACATGGCACTTCTCGGCTATTTTCGAAAATAGGTTGAGTATTTGTCTGTTGCATAATACTTTTTTTAAAAAGCAAACAAACAAAAACTGAAAATACACGCAAACTAGTAAACTCGAGCGTAAACAATGCATCCCCCTCCCGCTTTTTTTTTTTTTTTGGTGGAAGTCCAAATTCGGAAGGAACAGTTCCGCATGACTTGAGCAAAATAAACAAGGCTCACCCAGTGGCCTAGCAAATGTTCCCATCACCTGCGGCTGAGAAAGCTTTTGGCATCCCTAATTTCGTTTGACCCCATTTTACGCCCCTTTAATCGTGCTCCTTCCTTCCCCTATCCCTCTCACACTCGGCTACGCTTCTATACTTACCACCTCACCACGAGCACAAAGAAAAGTGTTATTGTTCTGGGAAGCAACTATGATTCTAAGTAAACAAGAATCAGATAGTGGCTAGATATGTCCATTCACTATACGCGTTTAACGAGGAAAACTACGACTCCAGTCGAACGAAAATATTTCATTATTTTCTGATGTATCACCGTTTATCAAGCTCCAGGTACCACTCGAGGATAAAGGTGAAAATTATTTATTGGTTAGACGATGATCGTCGTTACGGGAATATTGAAAACAACATTTGGAATAAAATGACTTGATATATCAAGAGGACGGCTCAACAAGTATTTGTTTACATTCGACTTGAAGACGACTATGTTGCAGTTAGTTGGGAAGCAGACACATGGTAGCTTGTTCAATAGATGGGATATTCTAGGAAAGAAACTTTGTTCATGGAAATTCTGTTTGGTTGTTGGCACAGAGAGAGAGAGGGAGAGAGAGGGGGAGAGAAAGAGAGAAAAGAACGTTATTTGCTTTGCTCGTTTCTAATTTTAAAAAGACAGACCAGCGAAAATGATATTCTTAAGTTTAAAATGATAGACCAACGAAAATTATATTTGGAACGTAAACGTGACAGATCGGAGAAAGTCGTATTTCTAGCTTAAGACAGACAAAAATCCTATTTCACGCTAAAGCTTGACAGATCGCCGTAATGATATTTAAAGCTTAACAAAATCAGACTAAGGAAAATTTTAGATTGAACTTAAGCGTGACAGACCGAATACATTTTTATTTTCAACTTAACGTGACGGACAGAACCTCATATAGAGAAACGTGGACGCAGCTAAAAATGTTAATTCAAATTTAAGCGTTGTTGACCTACAAACATGCATATTTCTATATTACGCGTGACAAACTAACGAAAGGTCATCTACAACTTAAGCCTGACAGACTAACGAGAATGCTAACTAAAATTTAAGCGTGACAGACCGATAAAAATGATATTTCAAACTTAAGCATGACAGACCGATATAAGTGTTATATAGAATTTAAACATGACAGAGTAACGAGAATGTTAATCCACATTTAAGCGTGTCGACTGACAGAAATGCTGTATCAAATATAAACCTAATGGAGTCTCTTCACGAATCAATGATGCGCGTTTAACGCTGAAAATTTTATTTCACGGACCTTCTTTGCAAGAGCTTTCCGTCTGCAGAACACATTACCGCGGGACTACTTCCCTGATGATTACAACTTGGTCATCTTCAAATCCAATGTCGACAAACTCTTGTTATTAACTGCCCTATCAGTTATAAAACGCAGTTTATACTCTTGATCAGTGTCAGTACTCCGATAGTGTTCCTCATCTTTCGGCAGGCAATTATGTCCATCTCTTTAACACTTATCCTAGATTGACGCTTGGCCCTTATAAGTGGTGATCCAATGGTAAATGAAAATACTTAAATGTGAGCGAGAGCCTCTTATAAAACGTAGTAAAGATTTTATTTTAATAAAATTGTTTCGATTAAAGACTTTCTTTAAAAGAAAATTCTTCGCGGGAAGACAGTTAACATTTCAATGCAATTGGTAGAATTTCGATTAAAGTAAGTATTCGTCGAAATTTTTATAGAGTTCGTTAAAGATAAAAAGAATAACGGCATTATTTATATCGACACCGCGAAGTTTGTTCAGGGGAAATATAAATCGCTTCCAAAACTTTTAATTTTGTTTATAGTTGGTCGAAACTCGTTTAAGATTTCAAACAAAAAGCTTCGTTATGTGAACAAAAACAATTAGTTCTTTCTCAACCTTTTACGAACATGTGAGGAATTGAATCGAATATATGATTGTGCTGTCATGTTGTAAGTTAAACTTAGTAAATAGAATATCTTTTTGGGGTGGAGTATAATTGGATTTTTCACAGTAGTTTTATGTGTAACGATTAGCGCGAATATTAATCGACCCTTGATACCGAAGTATATTTTTTTACAAACGAGTAATTGCTTATCAAGGCCCGCAGGTCAATCAATAATAAGGATTATGGAGTCTGACAGGTAGACGATAAAACATCGAGGGGGTTACCATCGATGTATGTAACTGATCAGAAATTAACTATGTAAGACGACGACTCAAACAAGAATATGTTTGCATTGGACTTGAAAACAGCAATGATATAGTCAACCGAGAAAAAGCCCCGTAGGAACAGTTCTCGGAAAGTAACTTTGTTCATAGAAGTTCTGCTTAGTTATTGGTACACAGAGAGACAAAGAGAATTTATTCACAGTGGTTGCAGTTAGATGAGTTTTTTCTGTGGATGTTTTGCAGAAGGCACAATAGATTGAAGCTCAGTCGAACACCTACCATGAAAAAAACGATAGAGAAAAGAAAGACTAGCAACGTATCTTCTGTGAGAGAGAGGCTGTCGGGTGGAGAAAAGGACATCGCTCATTAGATTTCGAAGTCGGTGTTGTACTCAGTCGAGGCAGGAAAAATGATTTGAGCGCTATCCCCCGATTTGGCAATAGTTATCCATTTTAGGACGTATTTGATTCTTACACGGGTAGAGGATTGCGTTAGGAGTGAGATACTTTTTGGAGCGGTAGAATGATCAAAATATTTGAGAATATAGATTAGTGCGGTACCTTTCATCCTGTTTCCTCATTTCCCATAATATTCGAACATTCTAGTCTCATGCCTCACATGTCACAGGAACACACACACACATACATACGTACATATATTTATATATATCATTCCATATATATGTGTGTGTCGGGTTAATTATCTTAGCATGAAAACACTCACGACGTCTAGCTACGATGAAACTACAGCTTGTGGATATCTAAATTTGCATCTCATATTTGACGACTAGTTTTATCTGCTTTTCGAAGCAGTGACAATTCCAAATTGTTTTTGTGCACTCCATTGATATGTTTCTGCATTTATTAATATTTACATGTGAAAAGTTATTCGAGAGTTTTTTTTATTTGTAATTCATGATGTTTTTATAAGAGAGGACTCATATTGACTCGAATGTTTCCGATTGCGATTTACAGAACAAACCCGAAATGGTCGAAACAGTTTACGATACACAATGTACAACGCTAGACAACATTAAAGCATATAAATGCAAAACAAGGCGAGGCTAGGATTAGGGTAAGGTCAAGATTAGGTTTAAATTTTCTTTGATTCCCCCCCCTCCCAATGAAAAACAAAATAGATAAATTTGAAAAACATGATACCAAGGCGAATCTCGGCTGGTAGGACAACTCACCGGAACCGTTGGATTTTCCGTATATATGTATGTTTGAACATTTGCACGTGAGTGTGTGTGAATGTGTTTGAATTTGAGTGCATGATTGTATGTGTTGGTAATAGGTGTCCTATTCATATCCACATATAAATGTGTATAAACGTTTAAAATAGCATCATTTTTATGAAGCACCTCCATATATATATATATATATATATATATATATATATATATATATATATATATGAGAAAGGAAGGACGAGAGTAATCCGACGTAATGGGAGATGGAAAAGGAAAAACCAAGAGATATTTTTTATATATTCATCAACGTTTCGTCTTATTTTTGTAAGACTTCCTCATGATTTTAAGAAAAATGTAATGCCATCCACATTCATTTCATTCTCTGCCACTGACTGACTTATCTGAGCCTGGACCTTAGTCCAGCGCTCTTAGTAGTCAGGGCTACTACTTTTTCTCATCAACCCATCATGTCAACCCAATATTTCGATGTACTTGCAAGACATTTTTCTTAAAATTATCATCCTGAGGAAGTCTTACAAATGAAGACGAAACGTTGGTGAATATATAAAAATAAAGAGTGCTCAATTTCAAATAGAGATTTTATATATAATTATTTTTTATTTATACATACATGTACATTATCCGCGACACTAGCATGTCGATGTTATCGATCAATAGCTTTTAGAAACTGGGATTTCATCAGGCGGGAAAAATCTGATCCTTCCCTCAGAACATATTTAGAAAGAAACAAAATATGTTCTGAGGGGAAGATAAGATTTTCTTTCCGCCTGATCCGATCTCAGTTTCAACAGCTGTTGATCGATAACGTCAACATACCAGTGTCGCAGATTATGTGCATGTCTGTATAAATTTAAAAAAAAAAAAAAATATATATATATATATATATATATGTATATAAGTATATATATGAATAAATGCGAAAGTGTTTTATATTATTAACTCCTACATTACCATCAAAACTGCTTAATGTTCTTTAAATCAATCACTTTAATATTTTGGAATACTCTATATAAAACACAGATGAACGACCCATTGACATTCATAGATCTGTCTAATTAGCAGAGCTCTTTTTTTAAACAGTCTATAATTAATTAATGTTTAGTGTTATTTATTCGTAAATTTTTCGTTCTATTTGTTCTACGTATATGCAATATTATTTGTCGCTATTAACACTAAATAATTCAAGTGATTTAATAACAGAAGGAGAACTTATTAAACGTTTCTTACAATATTTGTTGATTTATTTTCAGGAAGTTAATTTATATTAAACGAGAAAGAAAGTTATACGAGTCAAGAGTTCAGAAATAGAGAAAGTGATTAACTGCCTGACCTCCCCCCATTGTCTCCCTCTCTCTCTATCTATCTCCCTCTCCCTCCCTCACGTTAGCTATGTCACATGGAGAAAGGCAAGGGGGACACTGCTTCCAACCTGGTAGCGGCCAACATTTTTTTTTGTTTTTAAATTCAATGAAACAATTGTGAGTTAAAAAAAAAGAGAACACACACACGATTGCACAAGTGAATTGATTTCCTCTTTCTTTTAATTTCTTGACGGCATCTTATTATGTTTCTTAATTTCGTTAGTATTATTCTTACAACGTTTCAACCGAAACGTTGTAAGAATAATATTCAATATGAGAACAGTAGGTCGAATAATCCAAATAATATATATATATATATATATATATATATTTGTATAAAAATTAATAAAACATTAATATGTTTTATATGAATCTGGTGATATTTCAAGTTATTCTATATATAGAATATTTCTCTTAAAAACTTTATTATGTACTTACTTGTCAGGGTAAAAAAGATAGTAAATCATAATTTACGGAAATTCATCCAGTATTTTTGGTTTTCAAAATAAATTCAAGTTTTATCGGTAAACGACTTTTTGCTGCCATTTCCGCCATTATTAAATTCAAGGGAGATGATTCAGACTTAATTGACTTAAACGTCGTAGTAATGTCGCCTACCGTTAAAACTTGAATTTATTTTTCAAAAACAAAAATACTGGATGAATTTCCGTCACTTTTGGTGTACTGTTTTTTTACCCGAACAATTACTTAAATAATAAAGGGTTTTTGCTATTTTATTTTTAAGAGTAATATTCGATATAGGGAGAAACTTGGAGAATCACTGTTTATCTAATTATATGAATACATTCTAAAGTTGTTGTCCTATGTTTACAAATAACTGATGAATGATGGGTTTATTATTTACCATTATGGTTTCAAGTATTTCAAGTAGCTAACTTTGCGAAGTTATAGCGAGTTGCCAAAGCCAGCTACTATATATATATATATATATATATATATATATATATATATATATATATATATATATATATATAACTTAGAAAACAATGATGTCAATATCGCAAGTAAGAACAATAAAAAACATTCGTAACTTAATATTTAGGCGATAAAAATTCGTACATATTTAAGGCAACATGCTATGGTCTGATTAAAAAACGTCAGACTACTACAGAAAATAATATCTAGGGTCGATCATAGTCCTGGTTAGCCATGCTGACGACGTCTGATAGACAGAAACGCGTTTCCTTGGATTACTTTTATGTACGTGAATATATATATATATATATATATATATATATATATATATATATATATACAAAAATAATAATAACACAAGTGTAGTATCTGTTCCGATGAATACTGCACGCCTGTTCTGTGCAGTTCTAGGAGGTCCACCCTCCCAGGCTTCGGCTCCCCTCTTTGGGGAGGAGTAAGTTTATTGCTTACTGTCTGAGGCGCCCCTACCGGGGAATGCCGACGGAGCTGCCCAGGCAATTTTTAAATGGCCAGAGTGCTCACCTCTCGAGCGCTGGCTTTTAACCCCACTTGCTCGACCCGATCTTGGGTCACATCTTACTTGTGGGAGTAAGATAAAACTGGCCTTGTGCCTAACTCCTGGGGAGGAGTAAATAAACACGTCTTATTAATGCAATATTCTGCATACTCTTTACCGCTTAGGTAACGGAAAACTCCTAAAAACAACGCTGTCTCTATCGCCAGTAAAAGCAATAACAAAACTTGGTAACTATAAAGTTTCGAATATGTTCGTCAAACACTCTCGACTACTCTCCTATCTATGCTCGCTTCTAGATACATATTGATCTTTATTTCCCTACATTACGTGACAGTTTCGGGTGGCCGAGTGGATATGGTGACTGTTTGCAGATTCTAGGCTGACTCTGTGAACCGGGTTCGCGCCTCCCGACTGTCTAAAATTGTTACTTTCTTGCACTGATTAGAGCAATAAGCTTGAAACGCTTGCGTCTGTAGGTATTAATAATTTAATATTTATTTATAAATATTATATATATATATATATATATATATATATTGCGGCTTTTATTGTTGTTTGAGTTGGTATTTTTAAGAACTATATACTAAGTCCGTAAGTCTTTAAGTCTTAACGTATGTGTTTTCAATTGAGGAATATATTTAATTTCAATTTTCCTATGCTTGAATTGATCCATTTAACGTTGTCTAAACTATAAACTATTCATTAATATGTCAGCAAATGTGAATTATTTAAGCTAACTTCAACGCCCGGGTTTTCAAATCTTTTAATGACTTGATTTAAAAACATATATAATACCTTTAACTGTGGTGTAAAAATTTTGAAATAAATATTTTATCCTAAAACGTCGTATTAAAATCCAACTAAGCATATATTATTTCTTTTCTAATACATAAAGCGCGTTTATCGAAGATTAAATATTCTGTGTGAAAAAAATGTAGGCTTCATAAAAAAGAAGAGTGTATTTTACTTACACTATAGATTGCGAAACAAGCTATTTTGGCAAAAAAATGTTATTTGTTAATTTAATTTTTCTTTTTTTTTTACACCCAAATCGATGTAAATTAACATATTGAATATAAAACAATTAATCATTTGTTCAATCAAAACAAATAAAAATGTGTATGGTTTAAAAGTAAGAAGTATCTCTCATAACATTTAAACTATTTCTCCTTAAATCTGAAATTCTCATCAACTTTCAAAGTACTTTTTTTTAAATTGTGCAGTTAACATGTGAAAAATACTAATATATATATATATATATATATATATATATATACTATATATATATATGTATATATACACACTATATATATACACTATATATATGTATATATATACACACTATATATACACTATATATAGATATGTATATATATACACTATATATATATATGTATATATACACACTATACATACACTATATATATGTATATATACACACTATATATATACTATATAATATATATATATGCATATATATATACACACTATATATACACACTATATATATGTATATATACACACTATATATATACACTATATATATGTGTATATATACACACTATATATATACACTATATATATGTGTATATATACACACTATATATACACTATATATATGTATATATACACACTATATATACACTATATATATGTATATATATACACACTATATATATATACACTATATATATATATATATATATATATATATATATATATATATATATATAACTGTGTGTATACGTATATAGGCAGGTTTTGTTAAAAATAACAGAATTACATTTTTTTTCATGAGTTCATTCTGACACCTTTTTAGCTTTGGTTGTTTTTTGTCAAATAAAATAACATTTATATGGCAAAGTGTACTTTTGACAGCAATCTATTGGGACCCATATCCCTCATGACATGAACTTTGGGTCCTATCTATAATTACTGCACTTATACACAAGACGACTAACACGAAAGCAAGAAAAGTATCAACTAAAAATTATGAAAAAAAACCAAGTCATTGATCTTTAACGACACGAATTCAAACGAGTCTCTCTATATAACTTTCATTTCCTGTCTGTTTCTTTGTTCACGAACTCCTCGTAGAGTTTTTGAGATCAGAGCTGATTACATTATATATTCTAAAACTACTTTACAGAGTATAACTATGTATATTTAGTTTTTTATCCAGAAATTGCTTACAACATTATCCTGAGATCTGCTTTTGCGTTTGACATATTTAAATAGGAAATAAGGTTGTCTAATTGATGTGATTTGACTTATAACTTGAACATCATGGAAATAAAAGCGCGAAAAATTGAAATGTTTATAATGGTTTCAGGGCTTCGAGTAAGAGTGCACAAGACAGTTATTCTACCAATGGAAACGCCAAGTGTGCCTCGAAGGGTTTGAAGAGTATAATCTACTGAAATGCATTTTAATTAACGTCACACACTCTCATATCTAATCAATGATGTGTACATGTATGGGTCTCACGTTAAAAATTAGATTGTATAAAATAATAATAATAATAATAATAATAATAATAATAAAACGTAATACTATATTATGAGATGTGTAACAAAAAGGTTCTTCATACTTGCATGTGATAACAATGATGTGTATTTCAAAACAGTGAATGTTGTTTTTACATATCTACTCTCGTTTTGACAAACACTCTAATTAGCAGTTTCTTTCAACCAATCAGATCACAAGAGATATTCACTTCCCAATCTCGCGCGTAATATATAAACCCAAACAAAACGTGTGCCTCTCTCTCTTATACAATAAACTTCTGCACGCCCAGAGAAGCACACACCTAAACAGCTCACCGAACGTATATACACACACAGTTAGTACATACAATCTCTTACTTATGAAACGTGCACACTAATATATGCACACACATCTTCATGTCTATCCCAATTACACACACATAAACACACACAGCTGAAATGTATATGTGTACTAAATTTCTGCTTACAGACAAAACAATTCTATTTTCGTATTATGTGAATCATACGAACTACTGTTCTCATCTTGGATGCTATTCTGACAGCGTTTCGACCGATGTAACATTCAACCTTCTTCAAGTGCATCTTGTCGAACTCGGGAATTTTTGTATCGGATTCGGGAATCTTTGCGACATTTAGAACCGAAATCTTTATTATATCCACGAGGGTAGCTTGCTCTTGTTCCGTCAGCCATGATCGGGTAGAAATCTTTAATCATTTGTAATTGTATTCCCGTACTGAGGATTGAAAGTTCAGTATCCAGAAGACTGTCACTTAGAACTGAACACCTAGCATTTTTATCCGTTGCGCTATTAGCCAAAACGTTGTGAGAATAACATCCAAGATGAGAACAGTATTCCGAATGATACAAATGATCTAAAGTATCAACCCTCATCTAAAAATGAATAAACAACTCTTTTTTTCACCTCGAAGGTTGCTTGGACTCTTTGGACTTTTATTCAGTTATCTAACTTTATTTTCAGTTGCCACAAATGTATAAAATTATTTCAGACGTTAATATACGTTACCAAAACATTTTTTTTAAAAACCACTCTCCTATACGTGTGAAGTAATAAAAAGATCTTTTGAATTCAGATTAAAATAGTGCTCAATGTAAATACATTACAGATCTGAGTATAATATGGTTTAAAAGTAAGAGAGTCTGTAAATGTATTTATGGATGCTGGTTTTAAATTCCAGGTCGTCAAAAGGTCGAAAATCGTATCTAAAAAGTGTTTTCCTTTGTGTTTGTTTCTGATTAGTACAAGCGCCTCATTCTCTCAACGTTCCAGGGTTTTTCTCCAAGAGAAGAAGAACAAAAAAACGATTCCTGTAGAAATAGTTTATTCAAAGAATTATCTGATGTAAAATTCTAAAGAAATGTTTTACAGCGAAGCGGAAGATTTGCTTCTTTGTTGTTAATTTGGTGCGTCCAACATTTTCGTTTTGTTTTTCGTCCGGTGGCGACGAAGATTGAATTATAGTCCTCCGCAAACACGAAAATGGAATCTTAGATATGCGGTCATGAATTTAGAAGGGCGAACAAATCACGTGATGTGTCTTTGAAACTCTCAGATGAGAGTGCATGTTTGTTAGAGTGGGTGTTCGTCTGTGTATGTTGTTTTGTGGGTGCGAATGTTTTTTTTTTTTGTTTTTTTTCAGCAAAACAAAACGAGCGCGTACTGTAATATATGTGTATGTGTTTATTTTCAAGTATGGAGAATAATTAATGGTCTCTGATTGCCTAATGCATAACATCAAATATGTTTTAAAACTTAAGTTGGTGCATGGTCGGTCTAATGAATACAGTACTTATTTACTTGCATCCCTACGAGAGAAAAGTTAGACACAGGGTCGATTTATTACGGGGGGCATCTCCTCATACGGGAGCACCCTGGACTGGACATAAAATAAAAATTGCCATAGTCAAGATGGAGACAGAACAAATACTACATATTGAATTATTTATTTGCAAAAGATACAATTTAAATCTTAAACAAATTAGGTCCAATGTCATCCAAAGCGTGGGAAAAATGATAAGGGCATCGTTGGTCATCCTTTGTCTATCCTACTGCTAGCTAGAATTATTGAAGCCACCTCAATGTCACATTTACCCCTACTTAAAATATCTTCAATGTGTTGAAATATATATATATTTAAAAAAGAACAAACCATAAAATGGTTGAGAACTATTTTTAAACGGATACAACGTCATACGTGCACGTGTTCTTTTAAATAGCGGCATTTCTGTACTAATTTTGATAATTTTATATTTGGTTGAAGATAGAGACAGTAGTTGCCGAAAATTTCCACAGCAATGAGGAATGAAACTCAGAAAATTATCTATATATTTAACAATATATAAATATACCATACTTCTGAAAAATCGTCTAATAAAACTGAAGTTATTGTAGAAACAAAACGATGAGTTGCAGCAATCTGTAATTGACTTATTTTGTAATTTATTTTCGACGACATCTCTTTTTCACTCTCTTTCTGTCTTTCTTTCTCTCTCTCTCTCTCTCTCTCTCTCTATATATATATATATATATATATATATATATGAGAGAGAGAGAGAGAGGGAGATGATGATTATGATATCTGCTACACGTGTTTCACGGTATCTACCGCTCTTCAGCGTGTCTGACTTCGGTAAGTTTCAGCCTCACGACATATTCTACGTAGTCTGCAATGTTACATGGGCGCTACAGACACTTACTTTAAACACATGTACGTGGATAACTTTTAACTATAAACAAGGCAATGAATAAATCAATTAATGGGGTAACGTAATGCCGACAACGCATGTAAGAGAGTTAACTCTCCAATCACTTAGAAAGTGAATCACCACAATATAGCGTTCATTAGCTGTCATCATGCCAAAACACAATCAACGAACATAACTAATAACATAACTAATGTGTATATATATATATATATATATATATATATATATATATATATATTAATATTTCATGTATCCACATAAAATTTTATAAGGAGGTATAATTTTTTTATGTATCAATTTTCAGTATTTACTTCAACAGTGCTCGATACATAAGTAGAGCTAGGTAGTAAGCTATGAAAATATATTTATGCCAATTAAGCTACACAGAGGCACCCGGTGGAGGGGAATCTTCACGCGGGAGCCTCTGTGTAGCTTAATTGCCATAAATATATTTTCATAGCTTATATATATATACACATATATATACATACACATATATATATATATATATATATATATATATATATATATATATATATATATAGATAGATATATATATATATAGAGAGAGAGAGAGAGACAGACAGACAGACAGACAGACAGAAATACATACAGACAAAGAATGATTATTAAAATCCCAATGACCAAAATTCAATGTTTTTCTTTGTTTTAAATATAACAGCTCTTTCTTTATAGCAATACAATCAGAATATTATTAATAACAAAGTCCTAATATAATAGACAAATAAATCTTCAGAATTACAGAAAAACGACTCACTTCGGATATTTTTTGCGAACAAACCTCTATTTTTATAGTAAACATTTTTCATCCATAAAACCAAATGAGATATTACAAATCTTGATAAACTAAAAATTAAAGATCTTATTTATTTCTTAGAGCATATTTCAGCAAAGGAGTGATACATCTGTACACTGTCTATTATTAAGTTCTTTTTATTAGTTTATTATTTTCAGCTAGATTAGTTATTATTGACTACGCACTATTAAGGGTATTTTTACAAATACACTGTCTAATGTTAATCATCTCATTAGCTAAAGAATTGTCTATCCTAATCTATTTCCAAATTTAAACAAATTATTCATTACTGTATATGGACTGAGAAGGATATCATTTTCGATGAGAAATTTCCATTTATTAGTTAATTATCTTATAAGCGAAACTATTTACTATCTTACTCTATTTTCAACACAGTTTATGTAGGATTACAACAAGGTTATTTAATTGGTATGAATATAATCAGATTATATTCGAATTATTGCTTTAGATTTGTTCTCGCCTATATTGCGAGTAAGTGAAATTTGATCGATGCATATACTTATATATTACTTCCGATTTTTTATTTAAAGGATCATCGTTCGATGTTATAATATGGAACGATTCCAGGACACATTGTTCACACTTCATGAATTCATCAGGTAAGTATTTCTTAGCCCTACGTATAATTGACCATTTCAATTTGAATGATTTGTTTTTTATCCTAAAGGTCCTTGATATAAATAATTAATGATGTTGAGATATTTTTTAACCTTCTGACTTCCTTGATCTGAATGAGGTTAGATAATTGCTATTCTGGGTTAAAATTGTCAGCTTGTTGCACCTATATGTGATAGTATTATATTTTATTTTGATTACGTCATATATATATATATATATATATATATATATATATATATATATGTGTGTGTGTGTGTGTGTGGTTAGATATTTACCTCCCAAGAGTTATTAATTTACTTAAGCTCCTGTTAAGAATTACCGTTATTATTAGTTCATCCAATTGATAAATTAGTTTGTTAATTATCAATATTACCTAATCTATTATATATATATATATATATATATATATATATATATATATATATATATATATATATATATATAAATAGATACATATATAGATGATATTCGTTAAACTTAGATTTGTAAACTAGAGTACTTTATTAATGCATATATCCTAACAAAATAATTTTTCTATGCGTTTTATCAATTAATGTTATTATTTTATATACGATCAAAACACTCACAACATTTCTTAGTGTTTACACATCTAGCTATTACTTTGTTTCTATTACAATAGCGTTCGGTCAAAGATTATTGACCATTTTTTTAGCAAATTGATGGACTATCCCTGTTTTTCATTTTAACTTCCGATTCCCGATAAGAACATAGCCACCTTTCAACCTTTGAGATAACACTGCCATTTACATCTACCAGGATAGTGGACTATATATTTCGCTGTGATATATATCTAACTACGAGCAGCGAAAGATCGGAGGCGAATGAGGATCTCTCCACATCAGGTGCTTCCAGGTATGGAGAATTCGCATTAAAGATGCGTGTCAATCTTCTTTGTCGTTCGATTTTCATTCATCAATTTTACGGTATATCAATCATTCTGAAGGTGTTTAATGCCGAAGTCCAATGACTATTGAAAACCTATACCCAATACATACTGTAGATTAAAGAGGTGTTGTATTTTTTATCCAACGATAGATATTTTGAATTCGGTATAGCCTATTCCATAATACTAAACGAAATCGGTTTGACCAATCGCCCATTCGGCTAATAACGGTAAGTTGATAGAATGATGATCTCGCCACATCATCTGCTTCTAAAGCTTGAGTATTCGCACTAAAAGAGCATAGCAATCTTCTTTGCAGTTCGATTTTCATTCATCCGGTTTACTGCATACTAACCATTGGGATCTTATTCAGTGACAAATCATATTTGCAAACGAGTTATCAATTGTATTCGATTAGCTAAACAGTTCCTATTTTGCAAATAGAAGATGAGGTACATGTAAACAACACTCCTATCAGTTTTATTATTATTATGTTTATTCACTAGGAGTTCTCGCACAGGCCGTAATCAGTGATTGTTCACATATAATCACCGGAGGTGTTCCCTGGAGTCTGAGTGACAAAAAGTCTCCCCAGATTTCAAGTGATCTCTACCTCTTTCGATTACCACTGCAAATGAATTTGACCTATCACAACAGCCACTTACCATCAATTTCTCGTTGGCAACGACCATTGGCCTTCTCTGGGATTTGGATGGCAATAAGTCTCCCCAATGTCCCAGTGCTCTCGGCACTCTTCCAACGGAGGTATTTTATTATTATTATTATTATTATTATTATTATTATTATTATTATTATTATTATTATTATTATTATTATTATTATTAACTTTTATTATACCCAAACAAAACGTATTAAGGGCTACGATGATATGCGTCAGATTTATAGAAGGCAACCTCGGTGGACTGTGGGGGAGCAGAATATTTGTGAACATTATATTAAAATTTCTGCAGGTTTGTACTGTTAGGGAAACAGAGGGTCGCAGAAAGAGAATTCCAAAGGCAAGCGGTCCGAGGAAAGAAAGTACCAGATTATAAAATCTTCTAGCATATACGGATCTCTACAGTGAAAGGATGCGATTGTGCTTCTAGTCAGATGGATCGGGGGGGGGGGTACGTTAGAGAGGGGGTGCAGGTGCAGGTGCAGTAAGTTCATAGGAGGATATTCCGTGGAAGAAATTGTAAAAAAATGCATATGAATTTAACACTACAGCAATGCAACAAGATTTGGACAGTGCGGTATTTATTAGGTTCGAAACTCTTTTTTATTACACTCTGTCCAAAAGGGAGAGACTAATGGCTGGTGCATCAGTCCAGATGTGTCAACGGTACTCCAGGTATGAGTCAATGGTGGCTTTATAGAGATATAAGACACTGGAAACTATAATGTTTTTATCTCAGCAGAGGAAGAATACTGTCTTTGCTACTTGGAAACATCTAGGAATGTCAGTCATGAGACTCAAAAATTGAGCTGATTACATAGTCTGAGTCGGTATCCATTGTTAACGATGCATTGTTCTATTTGTTTTGTTTTTGTTTTTTTTCTTGGAATTCAACCCTATCTTGTTTATTGAATACTAAAACACAATACTTCCAGTAACCGTTTCATTGGTTTAGGATTTTCTTGATTAGGATTGATAAATATAATTATTTGAATCATTTGAATCACCATTCTCGTCTCACGGATCGTGGCACAACTGATTGGCAACCAGTTCTAAGTGACAATAGGTAGAACGTTGAATCCTAACTAAAGGTGAAAACACTAATGGAAAAGAAAACTTCTACCTGGTTATGTCTGACAGAACGAGAACAATGTACCCTTGTGCATTAAATAAAGGGTTAAGTTACAAATTCGAGTTCGACATAAAAATTTCAAAATTCGAAAAGATGCACTAAAGAAAGGTTATATAATCCAAAATATTGTGAAAATAAGAAACACGATGATAATATTTCTTATAATAGTTGGTTCGTAGTGTTTAGCTATTTCACGATAAATGAACCCCTTTTGTTTTATTTAATGACGATACATAATATCTATTGGAAACGCTTGATTTTTAAAATGTGTCATTGTTTTGTTTAGGATAGGTTTGTCCGCTGTACGACCTATTTACTTTTACTCGGGTACTTAATGCAGAAACACAATACCTACTGAGAACTAGTCCCTTCCCTCTGTTGGATTATAACTAGCCGTGTATTTTAAAGTGTGTAGATCCACTAGTATGAATTCGTGAAGGAAATAGGATACAGTACAATTTAGGGGCATGTGTGATTTTGGGGCAAACAACTATGTATCATAGTGACTCATTTTGTAAAGTCATAACAAATTTTGCTGTATGCCGCCCGAGAGGAAATGCGAGGGTCAAAAGGTTAGACAACATGAGTGAAGGAATGTTTTTCGCATGACGTTAACACGTGTACATCAGGTGACGTGATTCATCTTTGTGTGAAGATTTAGTTTGCCATTCAGTTAGTTCCCGATCTTCGAAGCGACAGGATCGAGAGTCTCAGCCATGTAACGTTGTGTGAAAGTTGGGTTAAGAGTTAACCATGGAAGCGGTCATGAACAGACGTCGCTATACTGAGCTATGCAATGTACAGAGGCGGGTGACTTCGCCAGACATGGGCTAAGAAATTAGCTAACTGCGTCCAGCGTCCCACAGTATGAATGAAGATAAGATCTGAATGAAGAACCGACGAATGAGAACCCTCCAATGGAATGATGTGTGAAATAAAATGATGAAATCTCTCTCTGAAAAATCGGCTTCCGAATGTCTTTGTCTTCTGCTTAGAAAATAGAATCTGCTTCCGAAAACAGGTAAACCACTGCGATCTCGGCCAATGACGAAGTGAGTGTGGCGGCGGCAGAATTCACGAAACCGACGGTGTCAATGGGCGATCACGGCGGGACGATGAACGAAAATGTAAGGTAATCTTTTCTCAGTGCAGTGTTGTTTTGTGTTTTAACGGACTTAAAAGATCCGATATGTTAACAAGAATAACTAAAGAAAAACGAACGGTAGTTGATTAGTAATTGTTTAAAGGAACATTGATTAAGGAAATGCGTGTTGAAATATTTAAAAGGGACATTGTTTAAAATCCGTAACTGAAATGTTTAATGAATTGTGTTTAAAATGACTCTTACAAACTGTGTTTGATTAATAATTGTTTAAAAAGAACTTTCTTTAATGTCGACAGTTTAAAGACTTAAAAGTGTCATTAATGTATACAAAAAATGAATATTAAAAAAAGATCGAAACGCTTCTAATCCTCTCATAGACTTTTCGCATCATTTTCGGCTCGGAGAGGATGTAATTCGAACTGTTTGAGCGGTCTCGGAGAACTGCCCCAGTCGGGCAGGATTAGTGACTTTGGTAATAATTAAGTTCCCCTCCTTTTGCTGCCACCCCTTGAGGGGTTATGTAACACATCCTCAATAGGCCGATTCGAACACAAGGTCGGTATCTAATGTGAGGAAAAGCCATCTTACTAATACGAGGCACTCTAGATTTAGACAATAAAATTCCCTCAGTATAGCAGGATTTCTCCATCATTGATCAAACACAGAAAATATGAAATGTAGTAACAGAACAGGTATTACACTCAATGTTTAGGAAAAATCATTATACACGAGTAATTGAAAACATGTTTTATTTATTTTACAGCTTGTTGGGTGCAACTTGCTAGTTCATCTTTTTTTCAACAGTAATAGTGCAAACACCATCATAGTACATCCGCAACTACTCTATAGTCCGTGACCTTATCTATTAGAACAAATACGCACATCCGTGCTCTTTGATGAATTGCGTGTACATGATAATGAAGTCGAAGTGACCAGCGAAATATGGCGATGATTTGGTGATAGTTACCACTGTCCTACCGCGTGGACATGTGGCACAAGTCCAGAAGGTGGGGATGAAACCCAAGAACAGAAGAAGGGGTGTAATCTGGCCTGAGCATGCGCATCGGTATTCTTTGGTAGAGGTAATCCAAACAATTAGCAATACACTTACCCTTTGTCAAAGAAAAGAACCAATTGCCTGATAGGGCTGACCTCCGAGTACTGCACAGAACCATATTTCAGCTTGACAGGGCAAGACCAGTGGTCTAAACTCTGGTGGACTGATCGTTGAGCATGTATTTTTGCTTGGTATGCCTACCTTCGTTCGATGTTTAAACGCAATGATTGTGTGTATTACAAAACCCTTCGTAAACGATGCATAACATACAAGTAATTGAACACAAGTTTATTTTATTTTATCAATATCTGAGGTGAAACTTCACGTCGATTATTTTTCTCAAATTGATTAGTGAGTATTTGAACTTGCCATGGCTGATAACATTGTTTGAAACGACCATTGCGTACTTCTTAATGCGGTCGGAGTGACCAGCAGAGAAGGTCAATGAAGATGGCGCCTATCAGCGTAAAGCCAGAAATAATAAAACCACCTCACCCGCTCACTTTTTAAAACTTGCCAAACCAGTAGAGGACGGTGTCAACTTCGTGTGCATGCCTACAACGATGTCGCTATAGAACTTAGTGAGTTTCAAATAAAGAATTAGAGCAAAGAGAATCACTGCTCTAATTGCTTCGTCGATGACTCGCGTCGTTTTCACGTCCCGGTATGAGAGTTGTTTTCGTTTCGCTTTTAAAGTGTAATACGAGCGTGAACGAGGGAACGGGCAAAACACACACACAAAAATGAAAACAGAATTTCCATCGTGTAATTAATTATTTTTTTAGCTTTTCGATCTCACACGTGTGTCGGGCAACAATATCTGGAAAAAAGTGTGTTTGTTTACTGAAATTATTCTGCTGATTCTTATAACATCTAGAACAGATAGAATATGAATCATAATTATTTTCTTCTGCTTTTATCCTAGGCATCGGTGACTACACTGGATTTCTAACTTAGAAAGATGGAGTCCGGACGTATTGAGATGTTGCTGTTGCGTATACAACTAGTTTTTTTCGGCCATCCATATTTTGTTTTCACTTACCGGTGCGTGTATTAACCGTTGTACATTTGTGTCGTCATCGTGAACCCAAGTTCCTGCTTGTCTGCCAATAAAACTACTCGGACGCCGATGTTTTTTTTTTTAATAAAGGTGTATTAAAAAGAGAAGAACAGTCACATAAAACATTAGAGAGGCAGGCTATATTCGTACGCGTGAGAGAGAGAGAGAGAGAGATAGATAGATACATAGATAGATAGATAGATAGCTCGTCCTACTATACCTTGTTACATTGTGCGCCCTCTGCCCCCATTTAGGACGGAACCCCATATACGTTTTTCCATGCTTGAAGTCTCGGCAGTCACAGGACAGAAAATCGCCGTCCGGAAGTCACGTGGTTTTGCCGACTTCCATTCTGGCATCACCCTTGACTCTTAAGGTGTCAATCAAACTTTTCCATTCCCACCTATAGATTGAAAACTCGGCTAATAGACTAATTGCGTGTGCATACACACATCACACAGACCTAGTGTCTAACCTCCTGGAGAGGAGGTAAATAAAATACACGCATCAAACAGACAATCACCTGTCCTAACCCATTCTTTCCTAAAACTGAAACAATTAAATGACATGTCATCCCAAACAAAATATATGGTCAAACCAGACACTCACCTGGACAAAACCAATTGGCCTTCTTCCTTGAGGCTCACGTTCACAAATATCCGAGAGCTTTGAACTAATTTAGACGATGTAATCTTGTGTCTCCTAGTAAACTTCTCGGATATTCGTGCACTAAGTGATACTAACCTTCATTCCTCAACCCCCTTTAATCGCTTTGACATGACTGGACACCTCCCACTCTGCTGTAAGGACCTAGACAGACATATGCATGGACTTGGAGTCTATATTTTAACACCCCCCCTTTATCTAGAGAGTATAATCTAAAATCTGACGAATATCTGTTAGAACACTACGTTAGCTACTTATATTTCTTCTACCGTTCTAATTCGACTCAGGACTGTGACCTGCTCAACCATGTCTCTGACAGTATGGATGCAGCACTCTCCTTAGATGCTATCGCTCAAATACATGTATTTTTTTTTAAAATTTCAACCACAATAATTGGCCAGGTTTCCCGAGCTATACAGACGCAGCTGGTAGCAGCACGTATAGTTTCTCTATATCCCATACCCTTTTACGGACTGTTACTTTCCCGACTCGCCTCCCAGATTTTGATGTTGAGCAAGCCTCACTTCTTGATCTATTATAAACTGCACTGCCCAGGGCTTGAGTAGTGAAAGCCCATAGCCCAGTCGGGAATGCTGATCACCTTGTGATCTTGGTATATATCACCCTTAACACTCGACCTCAAGCTGAATAATGGTTGCTCAAAATGACGTGATACTTCAAAAAGGCTGATTAGGAATAAATCAGAGATCACATCAGTGATGCCTCATGGAGTAAAACATTTTCTCTTGCTGCTAGGCAGTGCGCAAATGAAGCAACTGAATGAGTCGGAGCAAGATTTGAAGAACATGTTCCCACGCGGAAATTCTATAGAAAGTCCCCCCAATGATTCACATCAATCTGTGAAGCTGCCATTGTGCAAAAGCAGCATACGTTTCGCCGATTCAGCTGCCATGTCAAATAAGATTAGGCAAAAATTTATAAAAGCTAGAAATTATAGTAAAAGAGGGAAATAGCCGTAGCCAAGAGAATGGAATACCGAAATGACCAGAAAACGCATTGAGTAAGAGAACCTAGGAACTGTCGATTTCTGGAAAATTTATAATAGTGTCATAAACTAATAATTCCCCACTATCCAATAACCATGACGCCGCTTGCACATAAACTGAGAGGACTGAACTGATGGCCGAGTTGTTCGTCTCCAACTCTACCTTAGACAAATAACTCCTTCACAAATTTCCCTTTGCGGACAGAAACCACACTCAAGGATCTGATAATCACTTCTTCCAATGTCCCTGATATCATAAAAAAAACTAGACACTTCCAAGACATGTGGTTCTGATCTAATCTCTCGTATACTAATTAATAAACGCTCTGATAAGCTTACCGCTTGTTCTTTCCAAACTGTATAACAAATGCCTTGCCGAATTTTGTTTCCCTAATAGCTGGAAAATTACCTCTGTGATACCAGTATTCAAAGATTCTGGCCAAAGAACTAACCCACTCAATCATCGCCCAATCAATATCCTGCCTCTTGTCGCTAAAATCTTTGAGTCATTAATCAATCATGTTCTAGTCCACCACCTCGTAAATACTAAACTTATTTCTGACCGACAATTTGGATTTGAGAAATCTCGTTCTACTGCGGATATTCTAAAGATCATATATGAACGCATATACCATGCACTGGACAAAGCAAAATAAGTTAGGGCGGCATCCCTTGCTATATCCTAAGCCTTTTACAAGGTCTGCCATGAAGGTCTTCTCATGAAAAGTAAATCATACACTAGTACTGAAGAATACTTAATAAAACAGATCCTTCTCAGACAAGAGACAAATCCAGGTTGGCTGTACATCCAAACAACATAATATTAATGCGGGTATGCGTCAAGAGTCCATCATTGGACATTTATTATTTCTGATATTCATAAACGACCTCTGGGTGTATGTGCTGATAACACCATGCTCTAAACCAGACATGTGGGAAAAACGAATGTACACATTTAAAATGAATGTCTGAAACTTTAGAAGGTGACTTCCAGTCTGCAGTGGATGAGGGACGTAAATAGATGTTGAAATTTAATGCTATTAAGACAAAGCATCTTTTTTTAAAAAATCACCAGAAACCTTCTCAACCACCGATTGACGTGGATAACAACGCTCTGCCTAATAATTCATCATTCAAACACCGCGACCTGACATTCACAGAAAACATGAATTGGAACACATACATAAAAAGATATTGCCAAGTAAGTCTATCACAATGAAAGTTTGGCTTCCATTACCGCGCTAGAAAACTACTTACACCTGCCAGTATCCTATATCTCTACAAATCCACCATTAGCCCATTCATGGAGTATTGTTGCCACATCCGGACTGGTGCATCTACCAATAGTCTCTCATTATTAGACAGGGTCAAAAAAGTCTCCAATCTTGTAGATCCTGCACTGTCAACCAAGCTCAAACCCCTGTCCCATCTCTGTGCTTGTTTTAAAAGTACTTTAATGGAATGTGCTGTAACAAACTCGGGACACCTGTGTCCCATTGACGTAAATGCCCCCGTCTAACCTAACAATCAGCACCTCATTCACTGTAGAGGTCCCCAGATGCCGGAAATATTTCTACTCTTATAGTTCCTGATTTCAAACTGATAGATTTTGAAATTTCCTGTTTCCTGCTTCCCTCACTGTACTAACATACAGAAATTTAAATTTAATCCAAACAGACATCTCGCCTCTCATCTCCCTGCTTAGAGTGTCCCGGTAGCCATGATTCCTCGTCGCAGCCTCCTACGTCCAAGTTGCAATGTGCCTTTTGGGGAGGTGAATAAGAATTTAAAAAATACAAACTACAAAACTACCCACGTTATGTAACACATCCAGCATTTTATCAATCTTCTTTTTCGCAACAGTATTGTCGATGTGCCCAGTACATGTTTGTACCAGTGTTGGCGATTTTCCCCACATTCTGTCTGAGATTGGTGAAACGATGTTACGATGGCGAACGTCTAAATTTCCGACATAGTCGAGTCAGATCAAATCAGAGGTTCATACCGGAAGTTCAACGCAACATCTTCGTTAAAGGTCAGCGCTCGGATCCGTACAAAACATCAGGTTGTTGTACTACAGTCCAGTAGATCTTGAAATTAAGTTGATCACTCATCCATGGATCACAAATGACACCAATGGCAATACGGTATTTCAAGCCATGCAGCATTGATTCAGATGATTGTCTCGCCGAGGAGACTGATAGTCGAACCTAGATCTGATAGCATAGTGTGTATAATCTCATTTGATTTATGAAAAAGACGTTTGAAAAGAAGGCAATAACAATATCACCCTGAGTCATAATGACACCTCAATTTTTAGGTCTTACAAAAATGAATCACTTTTCTTTTTTTATATAAAAAAAGAAAACTAGAATACTCGTCCTAGAACGAGTAAACTAAATTCCCGAACACAACAGATTTGCACCACTTTCATGTCTCCTTACGAAGATTAAAATAAACATCAGAAGAATCAGTGCAATTTACTAATCCAAGTGAACTGAATGTGATACATGATGAATTGTCTCAGTCGCGTGATGCAGGTCCCCATATTGACTCCTTACTTAAAATGTTGTAGAGTCACATTAAAATATTTTACTCTTCATGGTCGTTAAATCTCTCCCAAACTTTATTCCTTAAAACTTCCAATCCTTTTAAAATTGTTACACCGTTAAATTTTAAAACTTGCGCTCCTTATTTTTATGATAAAGTAAAGCGATTTCCCCTATTTCATTGAGGACTATGGCAGATTTCAATCCAAAAGTCCCAGATAGATGCTAATTTGTTTCAGCAGCTACTTAGGCCAATTTCTGATGCTTGTTTTCATAAGATGTGCATTTATTTCGGTTTCTTAGACTTATAGTTAATTTCTTACAATCTCGTTATGCACATAGATTCCTTCTTTTATCTTCTGTGTTATATTGTCACTCAGATTTAGGATTAGTGTTAAGATTTAGGTTAGAATTAGTGTTCGGACATAATAAATACGACGGTTTTACATTATTTAGTATTCATCACAGCTGCTAATATAACGGAGGGTCATTCTACCACATATTACCACCGCATTTTGTAGAGAGGGAGGGGTTTATTGCATGTCGTCTGGTGTACTATCATTCGTGAGCGGGTATGAACTAGGCCGACCAGTAAATTGTGGACGCAAAATGGACTTGTAACGTTCTATTAGATTGTAAATTGACTTTTAAGGGATTCGTTATGAAAACTGCGCGCGCACCATTTCCGTCTGTTTTTTTTAAATATTTTCTCCCAGACTTAAGGTTAGCTATAAGATTAATGAAGTGCATATATTTTTACCATTCCTATCAAATACTCCTTACCTTCCAATGTTTGTATACATACACAATTACTTACCTCACCCACTAATGTTTCTCTCCTTTATGTAAGTAAGTTGTAGCTAAGATGTTATTTCTTAGTTAACAAATAATACTGACGTTTAAATTGTATTAATAAATTTAATGCTCACCGGACACTAGAATTAATATTTATATCTAAGTAAAATATCGAGTAAAATATTCATGTGGGGTTCAGAGGTAGGAACATGAGTTTCTTGTGTTCTTCGATTTTCCCTAGCAGAGAGGTGAAATATATAATTTATTAATTACATGTTTAAAATGTTATCAACATTGTATAATTATCTGTGTTTTTGTAATGAAACACTAGCATCTCCTCAAGTAAGTACCGTTTATAAACTTCATTTTGATAGACAGATTTTCATAATTGCTTACATCAACCTTGAGTTCTAAAAAGGTGGTATATCCGAAAAAAAAACTTTTATAAGTCTTCGTATTGGCACAACTTGAAGATTCATCGCTTTCGCTATGCCTATGATTTTCTAAACGTTCTCATATCTAACATGTTGGGGTGGGTGGATGTATGGGCTTCTAACACCCGGCACTGTATCTCACACTGTCCAGTTATGCACAGACAGTACGTCCGAAACGTGCCTCGTAATTTGCGTATCATTTCCGTTTAAAATTAATGGAAATCTCCAGTGGCTGAAGATTAAAAAAGGCATTCTTTTGACACTTAACTCGACACGCAGAGATGATCATCTAAATAGGTTTCCTCGCCTTCCTTCATTCCGACCCTGTCCCCCTACCGACACATTTTCATAAACACATTCCTTCCTCGCTCATAGCTTCATTCAACTTCTCCCACGGCCCCTTGTTTTTTGTTCTCCTTCTTCCGCTCTATACTGCCTTCCATCGTGTTGTATTGTTTATGCTGAAGCCATTATTCTCATCTGTTTTGGTCGGGGTAACTACATTTATTTTGTTTGTTTTCTTTTTTGTTACCAGTTATAAAGTGTTCGTTCTCGTAAAGGTCGAAATTGTCGGTTACTTCAGCATCGTTACATAAAGAGCGGGGGCTTGGAAGATTCTGAGATTACGTGTTAGGAATGAACTGGCGACGGGGAAATGGATACTGGGATGGATTGAACACGCAGCGTCCTGTGTATAAGTCCTGTCGGTTCCACGGTACTATTTTCAGTAGTGATGTTGGCAACCTTCATATGGCTCCTTCCGGAAGTACCTGACATTATCATAGAATCACATACCACCAAAATAGAATCAAGCAAACCTATATCCTAACCTGTTGATTCAAACATTTCGCGATTAAATTTTGGGGGAGGGGTCATTTTTATCACCACTTATAAAGGCTATGAACAACTCGAGAGTAAATGTGAAATAGATGGAATGATTGTACACCGAAATTAATCAATGCAATGAACTAAATTAGCTTATTAATGGGAACGTTCACGACAAGTACTTGTTGACATTGGATTTGGAAACGACCATGTAATAATGTACAGGGAAGTAGTCCTGCAAATATGTGCTCCACAGACGGCAGGCGTTTGCAAAGAAGCTGACCATAAACATTCCTCCTGACGCTAAGCACATGGAGGAAGAGGGGAATGTCTTTTTCCATTGTGATAGAAGGGGGCGTGTTAGGCTGTAGATGTCTTACATGGAGTAACCCGAGATATTAAATAGAGTTTAGCAATTGGGCTCGAGCAATGCTGGCGTGCAGAGACGACCTGTCTCCATGGCCAACCTAGACGATAAATATACATGTAAGTGTTGTGAAGGGATTGAACAACTCCTCACAAATTAAACGAACTAGTCTTAAAGAATATAAATATAAACGATTGATCTGAAATTACAAGATAAAATAACTGTAAAATACCTTGAAATACAAACGCTATGATCTATGAATGCTAATTCACGATTTGTGACAAAACATCCGTTGAACACTATTTAAACAACTAACTGGTTGCGCTTGCTCGCTATCGCTTCGCAATTTCATTCTTATTTGATGAAACAAAACTAATCTAAGGAGACAAAACTAATCGATAAAAAAGAATGCAAAACTACTGCTATTTCGACCTCAAACTTAATCTCTCTTTCTCTCATTCTCTTTCACTCACATGCATACTAGAGAAATGTTACATTTGTGAGCATTGACAAATGAGTTTATTCAAAGAACTTAGTAAAATATTGATTGAACATTTTAAAAGTAAATAAAATATTAATTTATTAAAAATTATATTGCTATTTAAAATGTAAGCGCCCCTTTCTGTCTCTCTTTCTCTCTCTATTTCTCGAAATTACGTCACTTCTAATGAGAGAAACTGAAGATAGATCAGTTAGAAATGAGTGTACGACATATTCCGTCAAAAATGACAGATATATTACAAAAATAAATATTGAAAACAAATGTTTATTAGGTAATATAAAGTATTCGAAGCAGGAGCAACCCATGCATACATTGAAAACTCAATTCTGATTTGTTGACCGGTATCAAGCTTTAAAAGTAGCAGAAATAGCCGAAGCTGCTTTGTCACTACTTTTTTCACCTTCTTAATCGTTGCTCTCCTCACACCTACTATTCTTAACAGGAATAGGGTCGGACACACGTACGTTTACTTTTATTATATAGGAAAGCATAAAACAATTAAAAATATTTCTATGTTAAATAAATCTTTAATAAATCACCTGTACATTTTTAAGAAGGCCAATACATATGGTAATCTACAGTAAATTTGTTTTGAAAACAAGTTCTAATGCGTGAGTATTGAATTGTTACAGCAAGATTAAGAGTCGGTTGAATAGGTTACATGAAAATAAAATGTCCACTCCAAAGTTAATGTAAAACAATACAATTAAACGTGTCAAGTAAGTGACGTCCCATGCATTTAATACATAAGAGAATAAGGGGATCATCTCTTCTGTTCTTTAAAGCCTCTTTCTCTCAGAAGTTGCTCGTCTTTCTCTACTCTATCGTTATTTCTATAGACGCCACTCGTTCTGCTACCACAAGTGAAAATACATTTGCTTTCTTCCCCCGTGTGTCTAGCATCATGCTGAATTTCCATGAACGTAGTTTCTCTTTAAGAACGTCCCATCTGTAGAACACATTACTATGAGAGTGCATCCCCGCAGACTACGACAAGTTGTTGTCAATCCAATATCAACAAATGTTTGGCATGAACCGTCCTAATAAGTTATTACATTTTGTTTCTTCTATTCAGTATTCAATCCTCTGATAACATTATTTTTCATTCACCTGACAATTGATCCATCTCTTCACTCCTTTTATTAATCTTAGAAATATTTTATATTTATAAATTAATTTATTAAAGAGGCGTTGCATAGACTGGTAGGCCTGTAAAAAAATTACAGCAAACTTAATGTCATTGCTTTTGTTCATAAGTTAGTACTATGCATGTGTGTCTATTTGAATTGCGCAGCTTGAATAATGTTATTAATGAATAATGTGTAAGTAAACATTATTGAAAGAAACGTGCTGAAAATTAAATAATTAAATTCGTTACGATTAAGAGACGCCGCTAGCTGTTGTCTACTCTAGCTTGGCCTTTTGGTTAAGATCAAAGTGTAGTATCTGTTCCGATGGATACTGCACCCCATACTGGTGTTGTCTTGGCCTTCGGGTCTTGATTTACGCCGGTCAATGGGTCTGTCCTGTGCAGTTCTGGGAGGTCCACCTTCCCAGGCTTTGCCCCCCCCCTCTTTGGGGAGGAGTAAGTTTATTGCTTACTGCCTGAGGCGCCCCTACCGGGGAATGACGACGGGGCTGCTCAGGCAATTTTTAAACCCCACTTTCCCGACTCGACCTTGGGTCACATCTTACTTGTGGGAGTAAGATAAAAACTGGCCTTGTGCCTAACTCCTGGAGAGGAGTAAATCAATACTCTATCGTCATTTTCATGGCAGGTTCTCGACTGAGCTTTAAATATTTGGTGCCATGTATTAAACATTCACAGATAAAGCTCGTCTAGCTATAACCACTGTCAATAAATTCCCTTCCCCCCCGTCCGTGTACCTAGAACAACGCGGAACCACCACGAGCAAAGTTTATTTTCAAGAACTGTTCGTCTGTGGAACACAGTACCACGAGGCTGCTTTCCAGCTGACTATAACACTGCCGTTTTCAGTCTAATGTAAACAATTTCTTCTTGGGCCGTCCTCTTAAATAATCAATTCCTGACAAATTAAAACCATCATTACTAATCCCCTCAATGTTTCACCGTCTAAACTTAATAACCATTATTCTTGAGTGGCATTTCAGCCTTGATAAGCGGTGACTCGTTTCTAAACATTAAAAAAAAAACTTACATAAAAAACAACAGTATTATTTCGAGTAAGCTGATGATGATGGATACGCCTTTTAAATATAAACTGAATGAATTACTTGCCTTACTTTTACGCATAATAGCTACACATGCATATCTATATTGAGCCTGAGTGCATAGTTTTATCAGAGGTTTGTATTATCAGAGAAAGATACTCTTTTTAAATAAAATTCACTTAATTTTGAAAACAACGACCATTTGTAAATAGAAAGCTTCATTATCAAAGAGAATTGATTATTTAATTGGTATTAATTAAATTATTGACTAGTAAAACTATGCTCCCTGCGGTCGCATAGTTTTGCTATCGTGGGAGGATTATAAAGATTAAAGAGAGTGGACCTTGGATTTACTTTTGGCAGCCTCATAACTCTCGCGTCTCTTATTTTGTCCTTTACTCGTCATATTCCATGAGCGATGTTTCTGACAAAGCAAGAAGAATTGCTGTTTTCTGGGTCTCTATCTATCTATCTATCTATCTATCTATTTAACACTATATCGTTGGCTAGTTATTTTTATCTTTAAGTAGTATTTTTAGCTTCTTACATCAAGTGTCTTCTTGCCTTATCTGGAGCGATTCCCATATATATATATATATATATATATATATATATATATATATATATATATATATATATATTCCAAATATGATCTACGGTTCAGATCGGATTCTAACTCTGCCTGATGAGACTACAGTTTATATAGCTGTGGATCGATAACATCGGTATGCCAGTGTCGCAGATTTTATACATGTATGTGCAAATAAAAATAATCATATGTGTATATATATATATATATATATATATATATATATATATATATATAATTGTGAAAGAACTGCATACGATACGAAGTTAGAGCTAAATAAATTGTTTGGGACTTTTAAAAGAATTTCCAACGCTATTGATAATGTTTACCCATAACTTATTTATCTTTTATCATCGCTTATGTTTGAATTCATGTTTTGAATTTTGAAACATGACGTAAATGATATATAAATAACGTAACGCCGAAGCTATAATTATTTTGTTAGGGTAATATTTTTAAGTCTATCATAAGAAAGTCTAAAAACTATTGTTGGTAGTACCTCAGATGAAGATTTCAAGGTTTCAGTTTCGATTTCTGGTTATGGCATCCGCTTTATTCGTTGGGAGTTCATTATTTACTATTAATGCAAGATTCTTAATTTCTAAAAGTAGCTAACTAAATACATTTTAACGTATTTTGTTTGTTATAAATGTCAAGCACAAACGCAGACACCACAATGTGATTATTAAAAATCATATAAAGTATAACGTATTTCCTTTTTATAGATGTCTAGCGTGAACAAAAACTCCACAGTGTTATTGTTATAAATAAAATAAAGCCAAACGTATTTCTTTTTATGTATCTCAAGCGCGAACGCAGACTCCACATCATTATTGTTATGAATAAAATCAGGTAAAAACATTTCCTTTTTATCAATGTCAAGCGCGAACGCAGCCTCCACACTATTTTTTATGAATAAAATAAAGTATAACATATTTCATTTTTATGAATGTCAAGTGCGAATGCAGACTTCATAATATTATTGTTATAAACAAAATAAAAGTAAAACGTATTTCCTTTATATGGAAGTTCAGCGCGAACACAGAGCTGACAATATTTTTTTATAAATTAAATGAAAGCCACAAGCATGTATTTTATATAAGGATGTCAAGCGCCAACGGAAACCCCACAAAATTATTGTTATAAATAAATAAAAAGTAAAACGTATTTATGTATATGGATGTCAAGCGAAAACGCAAATCCACCATATTATTTTTTATAAATAAAATAAAATTAAAACGTATTTCCTTTTCATCGATGTTAAGCTCGAACACAGACTTCACAATATTATAGTTATAAAGAAAATCAATTAAAACGTAGAGCCGACAATGTTATTCCCGACTTTAGAATTAAAAATACTCTTGTTCCCGACTTTGGGATTAAAAATACTCTTGTTCCCGACTTCTTCCTGTGAGGTGTTTTAATAGAATTTTTATTTACATTTATTATTTGATATATTAACGACAGTACGTAGTTTAAGTAAAAAAACTGTTTTGCACTATTTAAATAATTTCCAATGATATTAAAAATGTTTACCTATTCATTTATGTTTCATTATATCAAATATTAAATTGTTTTAACCTACATAAGAAGAATTTAATTGAAGTAAAAAGACTTTCTTTTAAGATTAAAATAATCTCGTTCCCGATTTAGGGTTAAAAATACTCTCGTTATTTTTCTCGGGAAATTTTCTTATACAGGGTGGGCCAAAATAAGGGTCCTATCTTTAAATTTGAATAACTTGAATTTGAATAACTTCCACAAAATAAAAGTTAAACTCACCAAACTTTATGTGTGTGTAGACTGACCCTTCCGAGATTTTTTGAAATAAACAAAACAAATTTTAGCCGAAAAACACTTCTTAAAACTTACAAAAACTAAAGTATTGTTTTTTACACTGTTTTGAGTTTTTTAAGCAAAAATAATGTTTTCTAAATGAGGGTACGTTCCTTAGGGCTAATACGGCTCATGCTTGCTTCGGAAGGGGTCCTTTACTTATTCTAAAAAAAAAATAAAAAATCAATAAATAAAAAAGTTATGAATTTTTAAAAATAGGACCCTTATTTTTGCCCACCCTGTATAATTTTTATTTACATTCCTTATTATCTTATATTAAACTAGCAGAACTACCCGGTGTTGCCCAGGTAAGAGTGTGGGATAGCATTATATGCAACATAATGGTAGGGAGAGTTTACTTTAACAGCAAGCGTGATGCTGTCAGCTAGATATTTTACTCGCCGAGCTATCCATATATATGTTAATACTCTTTAACTAACGTTGATAAATAGATTAATTTCATTTTGTAGCATGTTTGAAAATTGTCATTAGTTTTTTTATTCTTTAAGGGGCAGCCAGAGACGCAAAATAACTTCAATTTTGTGCACATGCAAATTGTGCATGTGAATACAATTATAGTGAAAGTACACTTCCTAGTATTTCTTCGTTTTTAGGGGCCGACATGCACAAAAAGAGACGTGTTATCCTGGATTATATATGTATATATATATATATATATATATATATATATATATATATTATTTGCATCAAAGGGAAAAAAGTTTTCAGTGGAAAGGTTGTGCCCCCGGGGACCCTCTTAATATTATTAAAATTTGCTGACATTTTGGGAATAGACATCATTTTTGGTCATTGACCTCTAATTTATATTTCATTTGAATCTAACAGAAAACAGTTTCCAGTGGGGGGACCCCAACGTGTACGTGATATATTTCTTATATAGCCTATGATGTTCACTGAGAGGTCAGTAGTCCACATACCAATTTTCAAACAATTCTGTCCAGCGGTTTAAGTGAACATAAGACACTAAGAGCAGGCGGACACACACAAACACAGACAGAGTTACTATTTTATATGTATATATATTAAATTGTTTTTACGTCAATACGTAGAATAAATTGTTTTGGAGTATTAAGATCATTTCAAACCATTTTCATAATGTTAACAGTTAGCCCAGTTCGTAGAACATCAGACTGAGAGTCTCAAGTTTTCAGTTTCGATTTCCGGTTTTAACATCCGCTTTATTTGTTGGGATTTTTTAAATAATTTAAGCAGGTATTTAAAAAAATAGTTCTTACGAAAAAAAAACAGATTAAATAATGAAAACAAAAAGAGATTGATTAAATGAAACAGATCTGTATTTACAATCCTAGGAGTGGAAACCCCGCACAGAACTATTAACGTTTTGTCAGGTGGCAGGCGGTATGCTTCGGTTGCCGTTGGCGTGTTTCGGGAATCAAAATTTTTTTAGAAATCCGAGGAGTTTTTTTTGTTTGAAATCAAATTCTGAGACGTTCATGAACCGATGTTTAACTGTATTTAATTGAAAAAAAAAGACAATTATCGTCTGCGTCGTGCAAGTTTCCCAATTAAACCTTTACGCTAGACCTGCGTAGGTAAAGAAAGTTTTCCTACGTTAAGACACCTGCGTTTGGTAAGATTCGACACGCAGGTACAGCATCATCCCGAAATAATGCACAACAACACTAGAGATATATGTAGACATGACCCTGGAATGGAAATTTTAAAAAGCACTCTTGTTGCACATTCCTTTTTATCAGTGGTTTTATCTTGATCTCATGCAAGTACCAGATATGAATCGCCATCTTGTATTTAATATTTTACTTGTTATTCTTTCCTCAGTGAATAATTCGGTGGAATTGATAAATTAATGACTATGAACGACGTAGAATATGAATAATATTCTTTTATTAATTCTACAAACAATCATTACCGGCCGGGTCGTGAGCCGCTTTATAATCTCTTAGGACCTCCAATAATCGTTTTCTTATCCTCTTAAATCGGCGGTCATGGAGACATCGATGTCTAATACGACCGTCCACATGTCGGCGTTTCAACTCACCAACTAACTTTAACAATTGTTTCAGACAAGTGTACTATTGTACTATCTCTTAGTACTTAATTCCTTTCACTATACTATTTCAGACTAATGTACTATACTTTCAATGTTCAATGCAATGTAGTATATGTTCTGTTGTTATAATACCATCTTCCCAGACATTACTCCCCATTTTCTTTGGGGGGGGGGAGGTGATGTAGCATCTGTTATATTGCCCTGCGATCATCCTCTTAGGTATTACCAACTTCTCTGGAAAGAAGTGAAGTATATGTTATTCCGTCATGACACCATCCTCTCACGCATTATCCCCTTCTTTGCTGGAGGGGAGGGGTAGTGTAATATCCGGTCTGTGATCATGAAGCCGTCTTCGCTCTTTCTGCGGGCGGAGATAGTGAAGCATCTGCGCTGTAGTCATCAGAATATCCTTCCAGACATTACTTACTCTTTTTTTTTGGGGGGGGGGGGGGTACTGTAGTAAATGTTTATTCGTAATAGGTATTTACTCCTCCCCAGGAGTTAGGCACAAGGCCAGTTTTATCTTACTCCCACAAGTAAGATGTGACCACAGCTTGGGTCGAGAAAGTGGGGTTAAAAGCCAGCGCTCGAGAGGTGAGCACTCTGGCCATTTAAAAATTGCCTGGGCAGCCCCGTCGGCATTCCCCGGTAGGGGCGCCTCAGACAGTAAGCAATAAACTTACTCCTCCCCAAAGAGGGGAGGCGAAGCCTGGGAGGGTGGACCTCCTAGAACTGCACAGGACAATCCCATAGACCGGCGTAAATCAAGCCCCGGAGGCCAAGACAATACCAGTCTATGGGGAACAGATACTACACTTTGATCTTAGCCAAAAGACCAAGGAAGAGTATGATGTTTATTCGTAATATATAAAAGTAAGAATATACTCCCTATTGAGCACTCACTAACTTGGGTTTCCTCAAGGGTTCGGAGCGGGTAGTATTAATGGGGGATTGGTACTCCATCCTCGACCCCAAGATAGACAAAGTCGGGGGGAGTAGCGGGTCGGGCGGGTGTGAGAACAGCCTGTCTGACTTGATGGCTTCGTGCGATCTTGTCGACAGACTCCGTGTCGATCACCCGAGGCGGGAGATGTTGACGTAGTCTAGCGGTGTGCCGTCCGTTTCGAGTATTTACTTGGATCGGATGCTAGTTAGAAGAGGCGACGTAGATTTTCTATCTTGTCCCACGTCCAAGTGGTTAGGTCATTCGGACCATAAACTTGTTATGGCCAGTTTGAATTTAAGCGCTAAACCTAGATTAGATGGATACTGGAAGCTGAATACCTCCTTACTGAAGATACAAGACTTCCGGGATAAGGTAATCCTGCTTTACCAACGGTCTCTAGTGGGGGCGGTAATCGGGAGCAGGTACTGTGTTAAGGTTAAGACTAAGGTCAGACGCTTTGCTGTTAAGTATGCCTAACGCCTCGCCCGAGATAAGGCAGCGACAGAAAAGCGTTTAGAGAATAAGCTGACCCGGGCGGTGGCTGGGGGGGGATTCCCTAACTACAGCACTAACTCAGGGGGACCTCAACCGTTTTTCTAGCGAGCGGTACGACGGTCAGGTAGTTAGAGCTAGGTTAAAGACAGTCTCGAACGAAGCTGTGAATGTTGACGCTGTTGAGCGTAAGGCTGCCTTACGTCGTGGTTCGGATAGATATATTCGGAAAGTCAAAAACCTCGAAGGAGATACCCTCGCGTCGTCTCGTAAGATCTGCGAGGGATTTCGTGAGCATTTGGAGGAGCGCTTCACCCGACTGCCCAGACTCCGCGTCGAGAAGTTTGACAGCTATTTAGCCAATTCGCCCCGCCTGGAGACGGCCCGAGCGGCTGGCTGTGATAGCATGGTAACGGAGCGCGAGATCATTACTGCATTGAAGCAGGTTGGCCGGAACAAATCTCCGGGACTCGATGGTCTGCCTTACGAATTTTACTTGAGGCTGTCGCCCATGTTGGTCCCTCTTCTGAAGGATGTGGTCAACCATTGGTTTACCCAGGGCTCCATCCCTGGACAGGTGACCAAGGCTGTGATCACATTGCTGAAGAAAAAGGATCGGCATGGTGGGGAGGATTTTGATGACTATAGGCCCATAACTCTGCTAAACAAAGAGTTAAAGATTTTGGGAAGAGTTCTTGCGAACCGCTTGCGGACCGTTGTCGCCGACTTGGTCGAACCGGATCACAATTTTGCTGTGAAGGGGAGATCGATTCAAAACGGCCTGCATCTGATTCGTACGATCATAGAGGGTGTAGAAGACGACACGGAGGCCGCGCTGATCAATTTGGATCAGTCCAAGGCTTTCGATACGGTCGACCATCGTTTTCTGGAATCTGTTCTGGAGACGCCGGTTTTAATCCGGACTTCCGCAAGTGAATCTCCATCCTGTATCGTCTGCCGACGGCGGCGATGCAGGTCAATTGTAAGCTTTCGGAGTCTTTTGTTGTCTCTCGGTTGGTGCGTCAGGGATGTCCGCTGTCGCCCCAGCTTTATGTCATGGCAATGGAGCCCTTCCTCCGCAAATTAAGGGACGGGGCGGCGAGACCAGCCCTGCGCGGGATCGCCATACCTGGCGGAGGGCGTGCCAGGATTTCCGCGTGCGCCGATGACATCACCGTCTTCGTGTCAAGCATCCTTGACATCGTGACGGTGATAAAGGCGCTCGCCCAGTACGAAAGAGTCATAGGGGCCATCGTCAACCGCAGCAAGTCCAACGGACTGCGGTTGGGTGCCTGGAGTGGCAATATTGCGCTTCCAGGTACTTTCAGCTGGTCGGATGGCCCGGTTCGGATCCTTGGTATCTGGTTCGGACCGGGCCTCCTGCTGGAAAAGAACTGGTCGGAAGTACAGTCAAAGGTCGATTCGGCGGTCGCCATCTGGATTCAAAGGAAACTTTCCTTAAAGGGTAGAGCTGAGGCGTGCGCCACTTACGTCTTTCCTCTAATCC
>OY744526.1:49088344-49100844 GCA_963556195.1 Sepiola atlantica | reverse complement strand
TTATTAAAAGGTTGTTTAGAAAAATGAATCATGTATGCTTTCTTATTCTTTAATGAACCTGCTAAAGTGAATGTACAGATGTATAAATATATATATATATATATATAATATAAACATATATATATATATATATATATATATATTATACATATATATATGTATATTATACACACACACATATATATATATATATATATATGTATGTGTGTATAAATATATTTCTTTTAAAAGAAGTTCACAATGCGCATAGAAATATTATGTTTCAAAAACCAATTAAATAATATTTATTGAAACCTAATTTTAGTGTTCAATGTAATAAATACTGATACAATTTTTTAAGTTACGACTCACCCTACGGATACAACATGACACCGGGTTGCTTATCTACCGAAGGTTATATTGTTTTTTGTTTGTTTAGTGTTCTAATTTGAATCTTGTATGAACGCAATTATTCTAACGCAAAAATTGGCGATATGATATAATACTAGTAAATCTGACATGTTTCAAAATGAATTCGCTTTAATATTAGTCTTGTTTTAATACTATAGTATATCTGAACCAAGTATATACAATGCCTTATGATTTATATGCATATATATATATATATATAGAGAGAGAGAGAGAGAGAGAGAGAGAGAAGGGGGGAATAGGGAGCAAGAGGGAGGAAGAGGGGATAGAGAGGGAGAGAGAGAGGGTAGCAGAGATAATTCTATGTGTTTTACTTATTTTAGTTCTTCCTCACTCCATCATTTTTTTTTATCTTAAGGTAGTCTGGTACTAAACTACACAAGAGGAACTTATGAATGTGTCTAGATTTTGATACGTGTTTGGTTCGTTTATTGACGTAAATACTTGACCTGTCGGCAGGTCTTAGAATTCGCCGCATGCAACCCCATGCGCAGAGGTAAGAAGCCCCTCCCCCAACTTACAATTTTCATCAATAAAAAGTGACGTCATACAGGTTTTAAACTTTTCTAAATCTCCATGATATTGTTATCATGACTATATTTATTATTAGTTTTGTTTATCTCCCTCTCACAGCAGTAATATGTGACACAAGGTCGGAAAGTGAGATTGAAAAGCCAGTGCCCTAGAGGAACAGCACTCATGGGCAGCACCGTCAGCATTCCCCGGTAGGGGTGCCTTAGGCGAATAGCAATAAACTAACCCCTTTCTCAAAGGGTGAGAATTCAAAGCTTGGTAGGGTTCACCTCCTATAATTACGCAGAAAAATTCCCTAAGACCGGCGGAATCGAGGCCCGAAGGCCAAGACGGTACAGGTCTAAGCAGTGTAGCATCCATCGGAACAGATACTACACTTTTGATCTCAGTAAAAAGCCGAGTTGTTTTGATAAAAATTTCAAAAGATTGTTCTAATGTTGCTAATCATTACTCAAGCATAAACATGCAGAAAGCGCAACTGGAAATTTACGAAAAACGCCGGAATAAAATGAAAATATCGACTGCGTCAGCATTTTTGTTTACTAAGAATGGGAGGAGTGATATAAATACAGATAGTATCCGTGTGTCCGGATGTCAGTCACAATGGCTTCGTCAGTCATAATTTTTAAAAACGTAATAATTACATTGCTGATATTGTTATTTCGAAATATTAGACATCTTTACAACTTTTAGAAATGAAAAATATTGCATTAATAATAAATAATTAATTTCTAACAAATAAAGCGGTTGACATGACCGGAAATCGAAACCGAAACCTTCAAACCTTCAGGTCAGATGTACTACCACATAGACTAATTGGAGTGTCCTATAGCTCTATGCTTAAAACATTATCCTAACAAATAATGACAGGTTTGGTGTGATGTCATGAGTGGATTATTTGGCTTTTGTTTCAAAACATGAATTCAAACACAAACGATAATTAAAAATACATACATGAATGGGTAAACATTATCAATAGTGTTGAAAATTATGTTGATAGTCTAAAACAATCAAGTTTGCTTTAACTACGTATTGGCGTCAAAAAAAAAAAAATAATATTGAATATATCCTAGAATGTTTACCTATAGAGCCCATAATTCTAGTGTTATAAATTGGAATAAATAACATCAAAATGAAATTCAACATTTATGTATTAATTTGTTTACAGTAAACAAAATCAATTGGTAATGTTGAGCACAAGAACACAGAATGCAACAAAAGATCATAATATTAATAGCAATTAGATATCTATAACAAAGAATGTATTGAAACATTTTCACTAGGGGAGATAACTTATCTTTTTCTCATCAGTACCTTTTCCATTTTTTTTATATACTATGTTTTATCATTTATCCCATAGTTTTTCATCATCTATTTCATGTTACTGCGTTTTATTCTAGTTTAATTACGTTTAATAAATTATTTTATATAAGTTTCAATAGTTTTCTCTGCCAAAATAGTTTTAACTGACATCCTTTTCGTTACTGTGTCAGCAAGCAAGCAAAGCTCACGGGATTTTATAATCCCCGATTCCACTTTCACTTCGCAGTCCATTTATTGGCACTTTGATCTTTGATAACAGTGTGGTATCTGTTCTGTATTCTAGGTGGTTGTTTATTCATACCAGCCGGGGTTCACCTTGGCATCATCTTGAAATTAAGGTGTTTCGACTCTCCGGCTCGTAAAGCCGCTCAAGTTTCAATACTTGTTATGTGGAAGACACAGCAAAGCAATACTAGCTCAAAATGTTTTACATTTAAAAAGAAATTCCCTTTTTCTATTCCTCCGTAGAAGACAACACTTCATGGTTCTCTATCCAATTAAGCTCATCTTTGAAAATGTCTCTGATATTATTTGCTTTGATATCTATTGTTCATTGTTACACATAGGTGTCCGAATTTACGGAGCGGTCAGCTATATGTTGATTTGTACACACTAGACTATTTGACACGCATTTCCATTCTATTGGCTCAACTCTATTAATCTAATGTTACCACTCACTGCCCACAACTATGTCTCTTATTACACAGAAGAAAGTCGTAGGAAGCAACCGAAAATTATGTTTTAACAACCATTTCGTATACCTATACGTCAACGAATAAAAAATAAAATATAAAAATATATGAACACTGAAACTAAATTATATAAAACGAGAAAATGGCTAACTTCAACAACATTTCAGGAATATAACAACACATAATAAATAATAGTTAACTAATTAAATATTTAGAAGAAAAATGGAGAGGCAAATAATAATAAATTAATTAATTAAATTACCCTTTTCGAAATCAACATGCAAGTATCAGGAAATTTCATCGGATGACCTGCTGGCTTGGCAGGCTGAAAGCAAGTTAAAGGCGTTTTCTTTGAATAGTGGCGATGGAGAGGCGCTCATAAAACCAAGTAAATTCATGATGGACCCCGATGTGGTGCGTCATTAACAGACCAAGGTTGCCGAGGAAGTCGCGCGTTGCGGGGTCTATAGCTCTACTCATCTCCACGGCGATCGATTCAAACACAAATCTGTTGGTATGAGGCATGGTTCAACTCGACCCTAAGACGGTGCGCCATCCATCACATTACCTCCTCATTGCTGGTAAGGTGGGAACATTAATGCTAGGCTCCCCTACCTGGGAATGCCAACGAGTTCGTTTTCAACTATTTTTACACCAAGCTAAATTGCGCCTCTTCCTCGGGAGAGCACCATGCATGCGTTGTTCTAATCATTAGAGCGAAGTGTTAGTCTTTCTTTTCCCATAAAACTGACGACGTTTTTATAGCTTCTTCTATGTCAGTCCACGTTCACTCGCTACCTTCGATGTATTTAATGTCACTGAATTTTAAACAAACAGGCAGGGCTTTCTTCATTTTTCAGCAATATACATTCAGGGTCCAGTATGCAGCACTCAGGATATGCGGAACCCAGGATATACTGCACTCCGGATAAACGACACTCCGGATATGAGGAGTTATCCTTCTATACAACGTATTTAATAACATCAGCAATTTAAATGTAATTAACATTTTTCTATTTATATTGTATTACTCTTATCTGCATTATTTTGGATTTCATATCAATAAAAGTTGTTTTTTTTATTGTATAACATGCGGTATATTTATGTTTTCATAATATGTTTACCAGATGGACCATTGGGTATTCTAATATAGACACATGCCTATGTGCGCGCACGTGTGTGTGTTTTACGCGAGATATATAGTTACGGTTTTGGAGTTAATATAATTTTTAAAACATGGCGTGAGAAGTTAGGAAAGAAGTGGAAGAACAGGCCCGAATTCCTTTCTGTCATCTTCTGACCTCTTTTTCATTTTTTTCCATTTTTGTTTCGGGTGTTGGTTGGGGGAGTGCAAAATATATTTTTACGTAATTTATCTTGCTTTGTATTTTTTTTTCTCCTTTTTGTTTTGTCCTCCCACACAATGGAATGTTCTAACTTCTCTGACACTCAAACTGCAGACTTTCGACAAAAACAAAACAAGAGACTTTCTGACTACCACCGATTCCATTCTTTCGCTTCCTTTTGTTATTACCAAAACATTCATGCAAAAACAGTCTACGAACTTCCTCTATTTTCCATTAATTTTATTCATTAACCCTTTCAAGACTGGCGGGACATATGTGGCCCACGTGCTTTTAAGAACGCCTGATGTAATATATATATATATATATATATATATATATATATATATATATATACATGTAAGTGTGTAAAAATATATGTGTGTGCATATATGCATATATATTTTTTAATATAGTCAAAACTATTCAAGCCAAAAATTCGATGATTATTAACATTTATAAACAATATTATGCTAAATAGCAGTCACTAAGTTTGTATTCCTTTCTTTCAATTATTTTTTTCAAATCCATTGGTTGTTCATTTGTGTGCGAAACGGTCCGTGAAACTACATCGATGTTTTTTTTTTTGATTCAGAAAAATATTAATAAAATCTTTGTCACTGTAATAATATCGTTGATATATATATATATATATATATATATATATATATATATATATATATATATATATATATATATATATATATATATATATATATATATATAAACTAATAATAAATTATATTTCCCTACAGACATTGTCGTTCCGAGCTAATTGCTGTCTTAAGTGTATAGAAGTGATAATTTCATAAGCCGCACACTCGTTTCACAGAACCACTTTTGGATCTGCACGCTTTTATTATACCTTGTTTTGCAAATTACTACGTGGTATGGAGAATTTAAGTTATATTTGTGCGATTACATCGTAAACATTAAGACAGACTAGAGGACTCGACGACTTTACTTGGAGTCTTCCTTGTAGCTAATTGAAATTCTATTTTTAAATATCTCCTAACAGTGATCAACTTAAATTTTACTTAAATCATAATATTTTACTTAGTAATACTATTTATAAACAAATATTTAGCTATCCTTATCTACAGACGATGTCGTTTCGAACTTATTGCTCTCTTCAGTGTAGAGAAGTGATAATTTCAGACGATCATGAGGCGCGAAGTCATTTCACAGAGCCACCTTTGGATCTGCACGCTTTCACCCTACCCTCACGGCTATTTCAAATTACTACGGTACGTTTAGTTTTAGTTATATCATTAAACATTAAGACACACTGGACGACCTTACTCGGAGTGATGCTTTATGTATATATATATATATATATATATATATATATATATATATATATATATATATATATGTGTGTGTGTGTGTGTATGTGTGTGTCTGTTAGGAAAGTGTTCTACTGTATAGAATACATTTGAATTTTGTAATTTAAACTTATTTTAACCAGTAAAATACAGATACTTTTTTAAATAAAAATATTATTTATCTAAATTCAAATTTTCGATTCACACAGATTCATCAAGCTAATAGACAATATGTTTTTCTTCCTTTTTTTAAATGACATGCTGTCGCTTGATCTTGTGCTTCAGATGTTAACGAAGCTCTTTGCGTAATAAAGCCTACAAGTCGTGTGTGTTGTGGTCGCACGTATAAGTATTAGTAAAAAGTTCCACTGTATAGAATGCATTATTTTTTTTGTAATTGAAACGTTTTTTATAACCTGTAAAATGCAGAGGCTTTTTTTAAAATAAACATATTATTTATTTAAATTCAAATTTTCGATTCACACAGAAATCTTCATCAAGATAATACACACTATTATTTTTCTTTAAAAAAAAAGACATGGTGTCGTTTGATATTGTGCTTCAGATGTTAACGAAGCCTGTAGTGTATTGATGTCCACAAGTGGTATGTGCTTTGGTCGCACGTTATAAGTATTTATAAAGTGTTCTACTGTATCGAACGCATTTAAACTTTGCAATTGAAACTTGTGGACATTATTACAAATCAATCGTCAGGCTTCTCACAAACAAAAGTTCGGTTGATTTTACTTTTTATTTCCTATTTTGGTGTTCTGTTTTCTATAGGGTGGCTCATCCCCGTTTCTTTGTTGTGTCGATATAATAGGGGACCTTATTTTAACACGTGCTTGCTTGTATTTCTATTTTAGGTCGAAATTTAGTTTAGCTATATTTCATTTATTTGTTCATCTATTTATTTATTATGTATTGTTAATCTAAGGTGAATTTTATTCTTTTGTAAGCAGTCATTTGCTATTTAACTTCTACAGTTTAATAGGATTTAGGGGTCTTTAAAGTTTAGGATTTTAAATTTCTCATTAATTAATTATCTACACGGGTCGTCTAAATTTCTATATGTACTAGCCTGTCGTATTATTTTTAAATTCGATTATTGGTGAGCTTCCGCTATCTTCGAGCTCCCAATAATGGTTTCCTAGTACTGTTTTAATTCGGCGTTCTTTGTGTTTTAAATGTGATTTTGTGGTCATAATATCGGATTTTAAAATCTAGGGAGATCATACCCACGTAGTACTTCTTGTTATTCGGTCTTTCCTTGGCACATATTTTGGCTTAGTAAATAATACTTTTGGTTAGGCAATTATTTTGTAGTGGGTAAACGTACGATTGATGCAGTTACAGATTTTCTCTTCATTACTAGTTTTATTTTATTTCTATTTAGGTTATTTATTTAAAGGTTTGGGTTATTGCTATTTGTAGTGCTTATATTTTTGTTCTTCTAAGTGTTATTTTTGCTATATTGGTAACTTTTTTACGCAATTTGTTATTTTTTTCTTCTTTTTGTTCTCTTTTTGTATTTTGTTATTGTGTGCCTTAATTATTAATTCTAAATTTTCACAGCAGCCTTAGGATAGTTTTATGTTATTTTTATTGAATATTTTATGCAGGGGATTGGTTACGTGGAAGTGATTTTTTAATGAGATTTAGGAAATTCTGATTATAGGGCGGTGTATAGCAGATTTTTATTTTATTTTATTACAATTATTGGTGTCCTGTTTTATATATTTACTTTCAATATTATGGTACACACTATTTTTAAAGCTTTATTGTAAATGTTGCTTGATTTGTTAAAAATATGTTTTCCTTCCTAGACCTATTGATAACCTACTTTCGATAGAATTAGGAATCTGTTTTATGCTTGATGGGGGGTTGGACTTTGTGTTTACATATATTAGATAAACGTTATCTTTTAAATATGGTTCGTAAGTATTTTCATTTAAGTTTAAGGTGACATCTAAAAAGTGAGTTATTTTTATGTTAGCCAGTACTTCTACGCTTAGGCCTAATTTTTTCATTCATATATGTATAATTTTCTTGAAGTTTTTTTTCCTTGATCTTGTTGGAATCCCTTATTATAGCTAATCCATCATATTTATATAAGCTGATATCTGTATTATCAAATATATGTGTGAGATCTGATACCTCCGCAAGGTCAACGTCACCCATGGCCAAATCAAAGGAGTTTGTCATTTTTGTTTTGATTCATTGGTCATTATTATTAATTAAAACTGATCTTACACATTTTTTAATGATGTGGGTTTAATCCTTCGATATATCAGCATACATTTAGGCAAACTCTAGGGCGATGTTGAAGAGTTCTTAGGATATGGATGGATAGAAACCCACTATGTCAAATTGTAGGAAGGTACATTTATTTTTATTTTCGATATTATAAAATCAAGTGATTGGTTCGGCAGTATTCACCCACTGGTTTAATTATTGGTCTTTTTTATTTGCTTATTAATTCTAGATAGTATTGTTATACTAATTCTTGTTATTTCTGGTTTGGTCATATTAATTAAGCGAGTGCAAGGGTTATTATTAAAGTAACTTTTGTGGTCTTTAAATAAGATATAGGCTTTCTTAGGTTTTAATTTACTAACTTTGTCGCTAATTTTTAGTCTATCGGTGATTTGTTTACTTTCAGCATTTAGTATATCTTTGTACTTACGTTCGCTTGTATCTCGTTTTTTGTATTTTTTCTTAATGTTTTCTGAGAGTAGTTTGTTACACTCTTGCTAATTTATTTTATATAAATTTCTAGCTTCATCAGCTTTCACGAAAATTTTGTTAGAGTTGTTTAAGTTTCTGACGATGTTGTGTAATTGTGTTATATAATGGGACGTTTAGTGAGATCGCTTAACTTGCACGATTTGTAACGAAGTCATCTCGTGCAAGTTTAGTACAGTATCGTTCTCGCGGTCGCAGTGACAGTGATGGAAACCTTGAGTTCAAAGTTCAGGTAACACCTGGATTGATCACGAGGTTTCGTGACGTCAGAGTTTTTGCTGTGAGAAAACTAAATTGAGATTTCAACAGTTCTCGATTGGAAGCCGACAAGAGAACAACGATAGTTATGTAGCTGCTACAAGTTAAGGGATTCCGAATCCCCAATATAAGAGCCAGAGTGAATCACCCTTTTCTTCCCTGTACAAATAACTAAATAGTTAGGAATACTAGCGTAAGCTCTCTTCTCTCTCTCTCTCTCTCTCTCTCTCTCTCTCTCTCTCTCTCTCTCTCTCTCTCTCTCTCTCTCTCTCTCTCTCTCTCTTAAACAACGATTGCTCATTGTCGTCTAATTAGATATTAAATAAAAAATGGCTCTGAATTAAAAACAGTGAAAGCCTTGTTATACTTTATTGTAGTAGAAAGATTGATTTCAGCTTGCGAGGAAACCCGCCGGTACGAAGAGACCCGGAGAAGTTGACGCAGCGAGCGACAAAAGGATAGCAGCCCGACAAAGCAGGCGACGACAAATGGCGATGAGAAGAAACACGCACGGGCAGTACGAATAGTCAGCATAGCAGTGGCGACACAATGGAGAACGCGAATGGTAGTAAACAATACATCGCCCCGTTTCGGATCAACGAACGAGAGCTCTTCTACGACGCCGACATTACAACGTATGTCATAAACCAAATAATGTACCATTGGCGATTTGGTGCAAGTGGCCTGCCCCCCCCCGTCATGGGGAGGAAAGATACGAACCTGAGTTTCCACGAAAAAAAAAGAGAAAAAGAAGACTTCAAACACAACAGAAGGGTCCAAGGAATTTGTAAGTAAAATCTTTCGTTATTGTTGATCGTGATTCGGAGAGAACTTTTGTGAAAAAAAGAACAGAAAGAAGATGAGAAAGAGAGAGACCTTTGCTTCGCACACACACACACACACACGCGCAAAATTTGAATAAGTGTAAAAGAATATATATATATATATATATATATATATATATATGTGTACATAATGTCTTAAAAGAATGAAACCAAAAGAAAAAAACACATAGAACTTAGCATTGCACACACACACACACAAAATCTGATAGGTGTAAAAGGAAAAAAAAGAATATATATATATATATATATATGTACGTAATGTTTTAAGAAAAGACGACAAAATAAAAGTAACAGTGAATTTAGCAATGCACACACACACACGCAAAACGAAACTTTTATGAGAGCTAAAACGATTAACAGACTTTTATGACTTTCTTTGTTCTGTAAATTATTGATAAGTAATTGTTTTGTAGGGGGAGGAAGGGAGATATTTTTGGTTATTGTTGTTGTCGATAATTGAGCGTGTTCGTTTTCTTGTTGTGGAAAAAAAAATTCTTATGTATATCTATGGAGAGAGAGGCACGTTATGTTACTCCCAGTGTATTTTACGTAACCAGAAACAGAAGAGGGGTTACGTGCGTTAAAATTAATTAAGAAAAGAAAAAGATTAGATCGTTATAGATTTAAGGTCAGCCACGCACAAACAGTTTTCGAATGTTGAGGATTGACCTTTCGGAAGCGGTGATTTTTTTGTTGCGGAAGTTCCGATTGGGGATGGCTGTGAGCCGATATCGATCGTGGGGAGAATTTCCTTACATCCCTGGAAATGTGTCTCTTCCAAATGAGTGTTGGGATTGAGTTGTGTTCGCTACGCGTGACCCGTTGAGGAAGGCGATGAGGGGGCTTGCGATGATACGGACAAAGAGTTGTTCGGTGCACACGCGTGAGAAAGCGAGTTTGTGGCTATGAAAAGAATAGTGGATTATGGATAATCGTTGGGGACCTCAAGGTTTGCCGCATTTTGCATTGGTCAATTAAGCATGAATGGTGATAATTCTAAGTTAGGAACGGGTCCGTTCTGGGTTTTGGATGTGACCGGCCCGCCGCGGAGGGACCTTTCGCCCCCCTTACGACATAGTTAGAATCACGGGAAGGGTACAAGGTAATACGCGATGCAAGCGAGTCTGCATCAACGGGGTTAAAGTTAGTAGGGGTGAGAGGTCATTTCGTGCGTGTGTCGAGGGCAGCTATAACCATAGATGGGTCGACAACGTGCCGTATTTTAGGGTCCTGGAATAGTAAAATGATAGGAAATATGTCTCGGATTGAGATCCGATGTGTGTGTCTTCGAAATAGACACGCGAACTCCACAGAGGGTCGATCTGGACATAGAGTTTAATGATAGAGCGGCACGTAAAATTAATTCGTGTGCTGACCATATTAGGTATATGTTTTTGTAATAGAGGTTTCTGTTTGTTCCCGGTAATTCGGATTAATACCGCCAGTTAGAGAAAATTATTATCGGTTTTATGCCGATGCTTGGGGTGTGCGTGTGAGGTGAATTGGTGTATGCCTATGTATTGGTGGGAATGCCTCGGGTTCGGAGGTCAGACCGTTGTAGGCTCAGCGGCGAACTGAGCGGGTGATGGGGCGATGTTGCCTGATAATGTTATGTCGGACATGGCCATAGAGCCGATGTTGATCGTAAGAGAGGTTTCCTTACATCCCGGAGATGACGTCATGGGCCGAGGAACGGCCGGTTGAAGGGGCTGGACGCTAGAGGTCCAACGTACTGACTCCTGGCTCTGACCAGACCCTGCAGTGGGTGTATTAAAATAAAAATCTTAGTATTGTTATTTTGTATAGGTAGGGGAGGAATGTTATATAATGGGACGCATGTGTGTATGGATGTTTAGTGAGATCGCTTAACTTGCGCGATTTGTAACGAAGTCACCTCGTGCAAGTTTAGTACAGTATCGTGCTCACGGTCGCAATGACAGTTATGGAAACCTTGAGTTCAAAGTTCAGGTAACACCTGGCGTGATCACGAGGTTTCGTGACGTCAGAGTTTTCGCTGTGAGAAAACTAAATTGAGATTTCAACAGTTCTCGATTGGAAGCCGACAAGAGAACAACGATAGTTCTGTAGCTGTAACAAGTTAAGTGATTCCGAATCCCCAATATAAGAGCCAGAGTTAATCACCCTTTTCTTCCCTGTACAAATAACTAAATAGTTAGGAATACTAGCGTGAGCTCTCTCTCTTAAACTACGATTGCTCATTGTCGTCTAATTAGATAGTAAATTAAAAAATGGCTCTGAATTAAAAATAGTAAAAGCCTTGTTATACTTTATTGTAGTAGAAAGATTGATTTCAGCTTGCTAGGAAAACCGCCGGTACGAAGAGATGCGGAGTAGTTGACGCGGCGAGCGACAAAAGGATAGCAGCCCGACAAAGCAAGCGACAACAAATGGCGGTGAGAAGAAACACGCACGGGCAGTACGAATAGTCAGCATAGCAGCGGCGACATAATGGAGAACGCGAATGGTAGTAAACGTCACATCGCCCCGTTTCGGATCAACGGACGAGAGCTCTTCTACGACGCCGACATTACAACGTATAAACCAAACAATGTAACAATTGTTTTTGGAAATTATTATGTTATTTCTTAAATTTAAGAGATTATTTTCAAAGCGAATCATGAGACCTATTGGTTTAGCGTTCTTTAGGCTTTTGAATCCGTAAGATTTTTTCGTATCTATGTGTTTATGTATTAGTTCGTCCGTTTCTGTAATCAATTTAATAATGGCTAGGTGTTGGGATATTCTTAAGTGATGTTTCTAAGTTAACTTGTTCTATATTATTTTTCAACAGTGAAATAAATTCTTATGAAATTGTTCAACTACTTAGAAGCAAAATATAATTATTTCATGTATCCACATAAAATTTTATAAGGAGATATACTCTTTTATGTATCAATTTTCAGTATTTACTTCAACAGTGCTCAATACATGGGTAGAATTCGGTAGTAAGTTATGAAAATATATTTATGGCAATTAAGTTACGCAGAAGCTTCCGCGTTTCATCCC
>OY744526.1:49020844-49083344 GCA_963556195.1 Sepiola atlantica | reverse complement strand
TATATATATATATATATATATATATATATATATATATATATATATAGACAAAAGTAGAATCACTTTTAATTCCAATGGGAATAGGTAAACTAATTCACGGGTTTATGTTGTTAAAGTTTACTCCATTCTTTGTGGTCGGATGATGGCTCTTAAATTATCTTCAAATATAATTTAAATTATACAAAAATCTGATAAAGTAAGGTTGAACAGAAATTAAGCCATGTGAGCGGAATAATAATTACTTGATTAACGTTGCTTTCTAATAGTTAAAACATCGGCTTATCAGGGGGTAAGAGATTCTATAATAAGACAGCAATCCACGTTGGCATACTAACGGAGAATATACCATGAACAAATTAAACTATGATTCTGAAATGTATCCATAAAATAAGTCTAGACAGTTGTAATTGTTACTATATTTAAAATAAATTCGTGTGGGAACGAACGATATTAAATATAAATAGTATGAATTGGGTGGTGATGGAGAGAAGGCGGGCGGAAAGAGAAAATGTGTCAGAAGAAACAATTTTGAATAAAAGCCTTAACTGAAACATTTAAGTCAGTGGCTTGAGGAGATATATAGATTTAACTATCTATACGTGTGTGTGATTACTATGTGTATAAATAAAAAGCCTTTATTTGTATGAGGGGGATCGGGGATTTATTCACAGTCGAATCCTACCAAAGACTAAAATAATGGTACGTGATGCCCGCTTGCTTGAACGTACAGCTTTATAAGGTGAAGGAACAAAGGGTAAGTGGATTAGTTGTGGTAAAAGAGTGGCAACCTTCACTACACTGGGGTGCAGTAGCTAATGCAAAGGGAGCCTTCGGATCACCATCCACTATAATCGATCATTTTAATTTTTTAATTTTATTTCTTTTGTATTGAGTATTCTATAAATAAAAACTCTCTTTCATTGTGTGTGTTTTCTCATATTATACCTATTACTTTTGGGCAATAGTTTGAACAATATATTTTGCTTTGATAATCAGATTTGAGTGTTTTGTAACTGCATTTTCCCATTTTGCTTTATCTTATTTCTAACGAACTCTGGTCGCCCTCTGCCATTGTACTGGGATGTGTGGCTAGATTTCTTGCAGTCTTCCGGATTTGTCGATTCTTTTTATAAACAGCCTGTATAGCTGCCGACTTCTCCAGAAAGATATATGAAAGTTATTTTGTTCCGAAATCGTCGTTAAATTATAGAATTATTTAATCTTGCTTTTATTTATTTACTAAAACACATAAAGTTTGAATATTAAGCTTCACTTTTGCTTTGTTTTGGTTTGGTTTGGGTGTTTTGTTTTACGGCATATCAACCATTTTCGGGGTATTTAATGCCGAATCCGGTCATTTTGGTAAAGCGTTTTATGCTTGAAGTTCTTTATATGTACAAGTATTTATTCATGGTGTTTCGTTTGATTGTTTTGTTTTATGGCATATCAACCCTTTTTGGGTTATTTAATGCCGAATCTGTTCCTTTTGGTAAACGTTTTTATGCTTCAAGATCTTTATATTTTCAAATGTTTATTCATGGTGTTTGGTTTGGTTGTTTTGTTTTACGACATATCAACCCTTTTCGGGTTATTTAATGCAAAATCTTGTTATTTTGGTAAAACTTGTTTCTATTTTCTTTTATGGCATATCAACCCTTTTCGGGTTATTTAATGCCAAATCTTGTTATCTTGGTAAAACTTGTTTCTATTTACTTTTATGGCATATCAACCCTTTTCAGGTTATTTACTGCTAACTTTGTTTATTTTGGTGAAAGCTTTTATGCTTCATGTTCTTTATATGTTTAAGTATGCATTCATGATGTTTGGTTGAGTGAAAGAAAGGAAGGGGAGCGAGATGAGAAAGGAGGAGAGTGGAGGGACGGAAATTGTTGTTTTTTGTTTTGGATTTTGCAGAAGATGATTGAGTTTTGAAAAAAAAAACAATAAAACTTCGATGTTTGGCGCATTTTTAGCCAGGAAGTCAATAACTTCAGAACGACTGATTTGGTAGCGCCAGTAGGTTCTATTTGACCCATAAATGAGGACCTTACAGCTACTACCACTCCGGGACAGAGAGAACCTGGGAGCAATGGCAACTAAGGGCCAACACCACATTCCCCACACCTCCCAAATGGAGGCCTCGCCACTGGATGTATTTTAAGGTCATACCCAGGATTCTTTTGCTCTGGAAATTGATTCATATTAAAATCGATCTGAAGTATATCAATTTATATAACATATATATATATATATATATATATATATATATAAATATATATATATATATATATAATAGTAAACAAACAAATATATTATTTAAGACAGAACATATTTCCTTAATATTTTCAACTAATAATTTCAATTGCTTAATGCTCGATATGTTCGGAAAGGAGTCTTTTCTCATCAAAGAGGTAAGTAAATCTTTGAATTAACAAACGGTGCATCTATTCTTTTTAACCTTGCTTAAAACTGCTTAAAACATGTTTAAATTTTCAAAAATATATGAAGAACCTTTAATTAACTAAAAGGTTGCCTTGAATGAAACGATCCTTCAGAAATATTTGGAAATGTTTTAATGTTTTTAAGCACTTTAAGGAAACGTTACAAAATTGAAGTATCCTTTATTAAGCTTAAGCTTAAGGGAATGCAAATATATAAGTACAGTCTTGAATAATATATTTGCTTTTTTTTACTGTGATCTGCCAGATAGTAATACTCAATTTGAAGAGTTCGATTGCAAAACCCAATAAACGCCATTTTCAAAATAACAAAACTGTCCCTACAAAAAGTGTTTCATTTCAACACTCGACGACACCCAAAAACTATGTGTAAAATAATATGCTACCGAAATAATTTACTTTTGATTTTAATTAAAATCAGCTTTCATTCGAAGTCATAATTTAATATATTCGTGTTTTTCTGGTGTAAGGTCTGAATTTAAACGAATTGGATTTATCGCGTTTTGCGTTCAATCTCTTCATTTATAATATCGAGACAATCTTATCGTATAAATAATCTCGACAATGTCCCTAGATACCATCCTATCAGATATCTTTGAGAATATATTTATATATTTTTAATATCATTGAATTATATATATATATATATATATATATATATAACCATGAATGTCAAATAATCAATAGTTCCAACAAGTTTAATAAAAACAGCAGTTATTTCACACAAAGGCTCAATGTCTGTTCAGATAGAGCTTTATAAAATAATAAATAATAGATAACTCATGTTCAATATATATACATATATATGCAGATATATACATTTATATATATATATATATATATATATATATCATCTCACATAAAAAATCTAATATATATATACATATATATATATATATATATAATGACAAATCATACTGTGATTTAATTTTTATGTAAAAGAAATCTTACACAATTTCTGGAAAATTTTAAGCGTACTATTACAAATCAAAGTAAACACAGAAATATATCGTCTGAAATAATTACTTAAAGGTTTAAATATTAGAAAATTGAGCTTGATTTTGGTTTTGAAATTTTATTTTATTGTATTTTGAGATTATTATTAAATATAGCCCATATTACTTGTATCGTTACACATAGCATATGCCTCCTAAACTTCATAAAAATAAAATAAGGAATTATCTTCAACATACAACATAATATATATATATATATATATATATATATATATATATATATATATATATATATATATATATATACATATTTAACTTTATATTTATACTAGAATAATACTCATCCTCGGATGGAAAAAAAGCTTTGCACTACTCTATCCCCCTTCGAAGATTAAAATCAAGATATAGTGATACTAAATCTTATGTTTTGAATACTTATTACGACCATGATCTTAAGCAGAGATTAAAATTGTGTTTAATAGATCGAATTTAATGCAAATATGAAATATTTGTAGTTTTAAATCGGAGCTGACACTAATATTATGCACTCTAAAACACTTTAAAATAATTTTAAAAAAGGAAATTTTAGGAATATTTATAAATTCATAGCTAATACCTATTGTAACATTTTTACAAAAAATCGAATAAATCTGAATTTTCACGTAGGACTTCCACATCCTCTTTGTCTTCTTTGCCTTTTAGAATGACATTAGATTAAACTATATATATCCCACATCATCCATATTTACGCCTCGCATCTGTATTCCAAAATTCATAATGATCGGTTAATTTGTTTTGTAGTGAATTCTGTACATACAAATATATAAACATATGAACATACTTAACTCTATAAAGATATAAATATACGTGTGTAAGAAAGACAGAAAAGAAAAACAATCAACATCAGGAAAAAATCAAAATACCACAAAACATAGGAAAAAAGATACGAAACATAATGATTTTGGGACGTGCGTAACTATTTTGTTAAATATGTGAGACAGCCATGAATGTAAAATCTCACACTTACGAACACAAAACGAAGCTCAAACACAACAATCTCAATAATGCGCTCGTCATACACCGAAACACTTTCACCCACAATTTCGTCCTTACACACCGCATCATTATCAAGACTAAATAGTCACTCCCACGCTGCATGTGCATTCAAAGTGCTCTCATCCTTTCGCATCACAATCTGACGTAAATCTAACGCTTTACTTATACTCCGTGACAAAACATATGACAGAAATAGCAGTGAGACAATGCAATATATATCCCACCACTATATTATCAACCCCGACCCCGATTAAGTACAACTTATTTTTACTGCTATTTTTTCCATTATTTCTTTCCTTTCTTTTCTTTTTCTTTCTCTTTCCATTTCCCCAGTTAACAATTTTGTTTCGCACGCACCGCATACTTTTTCAAAGAGTTACGTACGTGCTAAACTCACACCGTTTCCGCCTTCTTTCCTGTTTTGCCGTTGTTTTCAATAACTCTTCACTTTTTATGAAGACGTTCGTTAATTCGAACGAAACCGGTAAAATTTCTCGTTTGAGTTTATTTTCTTCTTGTTTTATTATTGTTTTTCCTTTCTGTCTTCCATACATTCTGTCTCTACGACTTTTCATTTTATGATATATCGTGCATTTGATCCTCACACATACATACACACACAAACACAAACACACACACACACATATATATATATATACATATATATATATATATATGTATATATATATATATATATATATATATATATTCATTTAACTTCAGTGGAAATTCTCAGAAATCAAGGGGCCTCTTTCTGAGGCTTACACTTTACCTCTATATGAGATATATAAGTATCCGAGTGTTCATTTACGTTATACTTTACATCTAAAACGTTGAGTCAGTAAAGAAGTGAAGAACATTAATTTTCCAGAAATGACCAGTTAACTACGGTAGAGGATATCTTTCTTGTTTTTTGGTCTTACCGGATTCCAGGACAAGAATTTATCTAGTCTGAAGGAGTATCTAGCTAGGTGCTGTTACTGGAGGTAATATCATGAGGAGAAAGTGCGTCAGTCGTCGTATAAGCCAGTGTATAACCGTGTCGAGGGAATGTTATTTTGGATATATATATATATATATATATATATATATATATATATATATATATATATATATATATATATAATGTGTGTGCCTGTGTGTTTGAATAATTTATAAAAAACTATACGTTACCATATTTCAGAGTCGAACCGCGGTTTCATCCAGATGGACCGGGTTTTAATTTTTTTAACCGTCTTTCACCCATAAGGACTCGTCAGCGTTCCGAAATGTAAACAAAAGGAGGCGGAATGGTGCTTGGAATCACCGTTAGTCGGTGTCTTGTTGAAGTGTCCCTCTTGAAGAAAGTACCGGTATCAGATTTATATTATTGTTGAGTAGGATTTATTCAGTGTTTATTTTATTTTATTTTTTTATTCATAGTTTTGTATTTTTAAAATGTTTAATTAAGTGTTTTATTTAATTATTTCTTTATTTATTTATATATTTTATTTATTTTAAAGGTTGTATTTTAAAGTTGTATTTAAATAAAAACGTCTCGATATTCATACATGGGTCTTAATCGTTGTTAAGTTTTATTTTAAATAATTTAATTATTGATGATGGATGTTGCCTGTTTAAAAGGTGTGTTTATTTTCATGGGTACCTGTGTCGCATAGCTCATTGATTATGTACTGGGTGGGAGTTATTAAGTTTTTTTATTAAGTTATATTTTATTTATTTATTTATGTATTTATTGTTTAGTATATTTTTAAATATCTTATTTTATTATATTATGTGTTTTATTTTAATTTTTTTTATTCATTTGTAGTTTTATGGGGTGTCCATATTTGAGTAGATGATTGCTATGTAGGGGTTAGATCAGTGGCGTAGCTAGACCTTTTGCCGCCCGGGGCGGTAGTAAAATTTGCCGCCCCCCCCCCCGGCATTTGGGTGCCCGGAAAATTCGTCCATGGATAATTCGCCCATGGATAATTCGTCCATGGAAAATTTGTTGCTAGGTAGGAAAACTGGTCCATTATTATTAAGTTAACATTATTCTTAATTTTCATACCTTACGAAAATTAGTTCTACGGTATCTAATTTTCCTAAATTCAATTAAATTAAAATTAAAATATGAAAACTGATTTTTAATATTTTTTATTCATTTGAGATTCTATCTGTTTTCCTTTTGTTTTAAGTAAATGGTGGGGGTTGCCCGGGGTGATTTTGTCCGATCCCCCAGCTAGCAATTGTAAAGTTTACAAGGAGTTATCAAAAGTATGCTACAAAAACAAACGTTTGGACAGTAATAAAATTAATGAATTCAAACTTTCGCATCTAATGTTATTTCCTCTTTGATGTCGGTGTATATACACCCAAATATCCAACTTTCTTTTCGCACCTATTCGATAAAAATTTATATGAAAGTTCCCCTTTAAGTCTGAAATCTTTCTGAGGTCATTTTGTTTTTTTGGTGCTTGCCCGAAGCCTAGGCTTGGTCCTATCCTGTTAGGTCAGCCGGTCACTGAGTATATCTCCAGAAATAATTAATGCTTGCATTTTTTAAACTTAGTGATTGAAATGAATTAAAGCAATTTATTCTCAATTAATGGAAATTTTGTTCAAGAATTAAAACCAGCCATATATATATATATATATATACATATATATGTATGTATATATGCGTATTTATATATGTGTATGTGTGTGTATATATGTATATATGTATATATGCACGTATGTATGTATATATGTATATGTATGTATAAATATATGTGTATATGCACATATATATGTATATATGCACATATATAGTTATAAAATAAATACGTATTTATTATAATGCTCCCATAATGTTGAGCATAATGAGAGCCGAAAATGGCAAACGGCCGTAAGCGAATATAGCAATGGTCTTGTTTAAAATTAGATCTTGTGTACAATTAGAGCTGAGGTCGGTTTGGCAACGACTGCCGATTGTTCCCATTTACTTGCCTCTCCACGAGGGCAGAGTTAGACACAAGGCCGGTTTTTAACGTGGGGAAAATCCAGCTCCACAAAAAGGGGCACTCTGGATAGGAACAAAAATAAAAATTCTCAGTCATGAACGATTTTCCCATACTGACCGACGACAGAAAAGGAGAAGTGTATCATTAGAACAGATACTACACTGGTATATCAGCCCAAAGGCTGCTAATTGTTGTTAAAATATTTCTCCCTCGCTCTCTCAGATGATCGGATTCCGTTCCTAGCTGGAAGTAGTTGCTAAAGTCTAGCCGCACCGATGAGCTGTAAACAGCGAAACAGCCCTGTGTGTGAATGACTATTATACACACACACATATATATATGTAATTTAATTTAATTATGTTTTTACGTGCATAACATTTATTTTAGTTTATTTTATTTTATGCACGTAAAAACATAATTAAATTAAATGCGTCCAAAAAGTTAGGGAGATTCATTCATATAATAATATGAATAATAAAGAGCTTATAGCTAAGGTTGCGAATGTATAAAAAACTTTTGTTTTTTTTAATTTTTTTCTCTACTTTCTATTTTTACCCTCTCAAAATGCCGCCCCCTCAGGTGTGCCACCCGGGGCGGCCCGCCCCCCTCGCCCCCCCTAGCTACGCCAGTGGGTTAGATGTTGATATTTTTATCAGTGAGCGGGTTTATCTAAGGGATATCTACTGTATTAACTATTATTGCAATATCCATTAGTGTATGGGTTTTGTATTTAATTTATTCTGTTGGCTTTATCTAATAATGTTTATGAGTCTATTATAGAGGATGGGTGACACGGAAGAGTTAAGTCTTAGTCATTTATAAATCCTATAATTTAATGAGGCTTGGTGGTTGTTTATTTATCATGTTATATATTTTAAAACGTGATGGGGTATCTAATGATTTATATTTGTGATAGACGAGCTTAAATAAGGTGTGAGTATGGATTATATTGGGGTTTGTAGGAGGATGTAGTTGTGGTTGTATCATCTTGGGGGTGTTATATTGTATATAAAAAAATTGATAAGTTACGGAAATGTTTTGGGGTGGGTATACATATATTTTCTATGATGTAGAGATTATTAGTCTTATGGATGTATTAGTGAGTTATATATTTTGCGAGTTATGTATTTTCGTTGCTAGTCCATTGGGCTAGCAAAACTGTTCTTTTGTGGGGACATTTTTTGATGACCTCGGTTTTAATGTTCATACAGTTTATGGAAGGATTATTGATTACTTGTAGGATCCTGAATTTTTCAGTGTTTCATAGTGGGCAATTTCTGGAGCTATAGGACCTTCGTTCATCGATAATCCTTCATTCTAATTTACAGGGAGTGTTGGACATCTTGAGTTCCCATATAGCTGTTGCTAGAGTTGTGATGTGGTCTTTTTCCATATATCTGAAGGTGTTATTCTGAGCGTAGAGCCTTTGTTTCAACGAGTCATTGCGATGTAAATTTCTTCCTTCTTAGTATCTACACCGGATATGACTCTGGATGAGACTAACTGTGCATCCTCCTCCTAAAGAGCAAACCTTCCCTCTTTTGAATAAGCAGCGGCGGTTGTGAGATTGATAAATGTTGTTTGTTTTGAGGTTAGAATGGATCCTAAGGATGGAAAGCAAGAAGAAACCGTTTTGATCGTATTTCTATTAAAAAAGTATATGGAGCTTATTTGATGGTGGGAAGTGTTTTTATATTAACTGGAGAAAGTGCTTGCCTATGCTATATTTGACATCGAGGGAATAAGGGGGAGTAAACTAGATAATGTTTCTTTGCCTATTGCGTTCGTGTTGTCTGGTGGTTAGAGTGGGTATATAAGAGATGTATTCGGTATAACCGATTTTACGGAGGGCTTTGTTATAATATGGGGCGGCTCGCTTGTAAATCTTGGCATTGGATGAAAAGTGGGATATTATTTTGCTTATGTTGGGTACACGGTTCTTAAAAATATGAGGCGGTGGCAGGAGTTGTTGTTGACATATCTGAGGTTAGTGGTATAGTGTTGTTAGCGAGATCCAGGTTTGAGTCTAAGATGTCTACGTTAGTTAGATTGGTGTCAATAGTGATATAAACTCCAAGCTCTTTGTCAATTGCTTTCTGAATTTGTTGAGTTCTTGCCCGTTATTGTTGCGGGATAGGCATGGACCCTCGTCTCGGTACAGGCTGAACTCTTGGTTAGAGAATTCGGTTTGTAGATAGTATAAAATGAAGAGTCCAATAAGATCGTAGGAGGGGGTTTCTTGCGTAGAGGAGGGTGTCTATTTCTAGATCGTTGATATCTACAAAGCTTTTGGCGAAACATGATGCTTTGTTGAGGACTTCCCTGTTGATGGAGAAGTAGAAGTATTTGATGTCAAACAAAGTATTGTTTCTATGTCTGGAGTACCTTGTCATTCTTTGACAAATTACGTTTTTTCTAAATTGTTCTTTAAACGGGATTCTGCTTTCAATAGCAATACCAACTCTAATAATAACAAATACTTAAGTATTTAATTCAAAGAAAAGTTGGTATCCGTACAGATTTGGATAAACATATTTTTAATCTCTCTGATGATATCTTATCTGATAACGACAAAGTAGTGTTGTCCAGATGTGTTGATTTATTAGTGAAGCGATGTTCCCTCAGTTGAAAATCCTTCGTCTATTGAGTCTGTCGCCACCTTAAAGCTCGTTTTAATAGTCTTGCCCATTCTTTTGATAATTCTTCTGTTCGCTCTGAAGAATCGTTTTGGCAATAGAATCATTATCAGACTGCTAAATTGCTTAAAGCAAGAACTGTTACGTACATCACTAGACCCGATAAATGGTAGGGTGTCGTAATTCTTAATCGGGCTGATTATGTCTCCAAAATGGCTACCATTTTTGGTGATACTAATGCATGTCAATTATTGAGTGAGCTAACATCTGATCATACTCTGGGACAGAAATTAAATATCAGAAAAAGCTTTTGCAATTTCACAAAAATAAGTTATTTTCTAAAAAAATATATACTATGATTCGTTACCCAAAATTCATAACACAAATTCCCCGCTCAGACCTATACTGTCTATGGTCGGCTTTGTCAGACACGGATTAGCCAGAAGGCTAGTCAAGATCCTCAATCCTGTTTCAATATAGTGTATTCCTGGCACCTTTCAGTTTGCGTCTTTAATAAGCAATCTATGCCCGTCCAGTGATACGGAGTTTTTCGTCTCCTTTGATGTCTCCAGTTTATACACACACGTCCCACTGGACAAAACGATTCGCATTTGTGGTGACTTCCTGTATCGTGGCCCTGTAAAAGCCTCTGGATTCCCTGAGAATGTATTTATTGAACTGATAATGGTTGTTCACTACGTCTGTCTCCTTTGGTTTCGATAATACTATGTATCGGTAGATTGACGATGTTTCGATGGGTAGTCTTCTTGGTCCGACGATTGCGAATATTTTTGTTGGATGTTATGAACGCCTATTGTTTGATAAGGTTTCTAAGTTCTGTTGTTACGTGCGGTATGTTGATGATACCGTCGTTTCGATTCAGTCACCTGACGCAGCCTTATCCCTTTTTCAAACATTTAAATGCCCTCCATCAGTCATTGCAATTTACAATAGAGAAGGAAAATGATAATATGTTGCTATTCCTAGATGTTGAACGTACTCCTGTTTTTCATTACTAGTATATATAGGAAGACTACGTTCACATGAGTGTACCTTAGTAAGGATTTGTTTGGCCCTAACCCTTACAAAAGAGGGATCGTATACACCCTTGACCCACAGTGCATTGATATGTTCTAACTGCAAATTTACGTAAGAACTCAAGAAAATCACCGTAATATTCCTCGCTAATAATTATCCCGAACATGTCGTCTCACACATTATTATTATATGTTTGCCCTCTTAAGTGTCCTATATATCTTAAGCTTCAATGGTTGGGTTCCGGTAGCCAACTATTAGCTGATAAGATTGCTTCTTTCGTGACACACTGATTTAATGCCGCTAATATGCGCATTATTTTTTAGACTCGTTCTGCTTTTCCTTCCTTCCGTAAGTATGTCTTACCTACCACTGAAGAAAGTTTAATTATTTATCATTTTAAATGTCAGTGCTATTCTGACTATGTTGGTAAGACTATGCAGCGATTCGAAGTCAGAATCGCACAATATGTATCTATTTATCTTTGTCAACATCAGGCAATCCAACCTTCCGGGCGTTTGCAGGCACAAGCGTACACCATAGATAACCACTTACTCGATAAGAGAAGTTGCAATGATAGTTATTCAGATCAAAATTCAGTTTTTCTACACAGAGCATGACATAAGTTTCACTTTAGTATCCTTGAAGCTATTATTATCAATTCTCAAAGAACTTCTCTTTTTAGACAAAGAGAATTGAGACACACTACGAATGTTCGGAAGTATTTGGCTTCTGTGAGGTGATCTCCAATCGTGTGTCTTTACTTCTGTATATGTTTATATATATATATATATATATATATATATATATATATATATATATATATATATATACAGGGTGATTCATAAGTCACTTAGCTATTTAAAATGGTTACCATATGAAGCACAAACATACTATGAACTTTTGATGATTGTTATCTTACTCCCTAATTACTGCTATTTGTTATTGTAAATTTGTTCGTTTATATGTTTGTTTCTATATATATTTATTTTTAGTTATCTAAATTTGTGTAAATCATCATATGTGCTTTTTTTCAGGCAGTACGTCATTTACAATTGAAGAGCGAATTTTTATTGTTATTCATGTGGCCAAATTTGATGAATCTCCCACACTTGTTGAAAGGCAATGACGGCCTCAAATCAAAAATCACTGCCGAGTTTGTTAAAATTAATCAATTAAATATGCTACAAAGAGTCGTAAATTCCTTGCAACAAAAGAATGGAGCTATACATGCAGAACGAAGGTGGAAATTTTGAAAACTTGCTCTAATTTTAAACTCCCATAAATGAAATTTTTGAATAAACTTTCTGTTTTGTATTACCGCATTTATTAACTTTAGAATTTCAAAAATAAATAGCTAAGTGACTTATGAATCACCCTGTATATATATATATATATATATATATATATATATATATATATATATATATATATATATATATATATATTTCCCAGAAATATTCTCAACCTCACATCACCAACACATTAGACCTATAGTCTCTAGTATTGAAGGACCACTCTATAAAATCTCCTGGCTTCTCTCTCAACTACTCAAACCACTACTCTCCACCTTTCCCGCACATGTCAGCAGCTCCGACCAAGTAATTAGCAGACTACACTCACTCCAACGCCAACAACTACAAACAAACAACTATATATTTAGCCTAGACGTAATCTCCCTCTACACCTGAATACCCGCACACCCAGCCATATACCTCATCACCGACCACATATTTTCCTCTGACAACCTAGAGCTCTTCGGACTAACACCTACTGACATCCACAATCTCTTATGCATCATCATCGACAACACATACTTTACCTTTCAGTAGCACACTTTAAAACAAATCTCCGGCCTCCCCATGGATTCTAGCCTTTCCGGTCTCTTAGCCATCACCTACATGAACCGGTTAGAGCAACGAGCACTTAACTCCTGCCTCTCCTATATATTCTTCTCCCGATATATAGATGGCATTCTAATCCTTACATCCTCTCAAGACGAAGCCACACAAATATTCAGCATCTTCAACCACACCGACCCCCACATACAATTCACCATAGAACACCCCAACGAGTCCGGCTCACTCTCTCTTCTTGAATTCAACCGTAATATCACCGAAGACGGCTCTATACATATTAACTTCTATAGGAAACCTGCCTGCAAACAACTTTTCATACACTTTAAGTCTGCCCTGGCCACAAAAGCTAAATTAAGTTATGCCCATAATGAAATCACCCGAATAGAAAATAAATGCTCTTCTGCTGCTGACAAAATATTACACACTAAAAAATTCCACCAAACCCTCCAAACTAATGGCTACCCCGCCCCCACCATAGCCCACACAAATAAGCCCGAAACACGTAGACACCGCACCCTCTTTAACACATGCTTCTTAAAACTCCCTTTCTTCAGCGATAAAATCACCACCTCCATCCGCAAGGCAATACATAAGGAAAACGTTGACATACAAATAACCCATACTGGCACGTCCTTACGCAAACATCTATGTAATAAACGTACTAACCACACAACCGAACCCTGCTCCCTGACCAATTGCCCTATCCCCAACACAGGTATGTGCCATCGCACTAACTGTGTTTACAAACTACAGTGCAATATATGCAAAAAGATTTACATCGGAAACACTACAAGACCCCTACACTTGCGCATCAAAAAGCACTTGAATACCCGTATATCCTCTTTCCACAAACACACAGAGAGTTGCTCAAACACTCAGCGTAATATTCATGTCTCCATCTTAGCATCTGTCAGAAATATTGGTGACCTTAGAATCACAGAATCAATTCTCATCTCCAGATTAAACCCCTTACTCAATCAGTGTCACGAGCTCCACTCACCGTTCATTTTATAATATCTACCTCTCACCCACTGACCAACCCTCATGTCAAACACTCATCATACTCCGTTTCCACTACTTCACTCATTTCTTACCTCCTATATTAAATCACTACACACCCAAACAATCAAATAGGCCCCTCCCCATATGAACTTCCATCCCAACACACATTCAGCCACAAACCAAAAACCACTTTCAACCTATCCTTCTAACCACCTAAATAAGTCACTACATTGTTAATTAATTAACCACAACACATATAAAATGTATACAAATAACATACAAAAATAAATAAATAAATAATAACAATGATGATAAATTAATAGATAAATAAATAATTAAATTAAATATAAAAAAATATATAAATAAATTAATAAATAAAAATAAATAATATTAGTAAAAAAAATTTTTTTTAAATAAAAAACCCTACTTAAGGAAATACGATAACAAGGTAAAATTAAGAATATATAAATAAACAAATAAGCAAACAATAATACATAAGTTTTGCACATGTATATGCTTGTGTATGTATGTATGCATATATATTATATATATGTGTATATATGCATGTACGTATATATATATATATATATATATATATATATATATATATATATATATATATGTATTGTATATATATATAACTATTAATATATTACAGAATTCTACAATCCGAATCGATAAAATAAAATTATTTACTTATCTAAGTTACTTCTCTTTATACTATATTAAATACACATCGCATTATTTCGATAATCTAATTTAACGAAACCCACAATTAATTTCACTTCTTGAATATAGAATATCAATAAATTTAATAACATCTACAATAGTCAAAATGAGAGATTAATTGCTTTACTTTACTTTATTTTACTTTACTTTACTTTATTTAAAATTTTTAAAATACGTAAGAGAAGAAAAAAAATACGAAGATAAAACACACTGAAAATAAAGAAATTTTTAAATAAATAAATTATATATATATATATATATTGTTGTTGTTTTTACTATTATTATTATTATTATTATTATTATTATTATTATTATTATTATTATTATTATTATTATTAAAACCAACAGTTTATCGATAACCATAACATAACTTTAAAAAAAATCTAATTTACATTTCTGCGAGCATGATTTTCGCAGCCATTTTATTTTGTTAGATTCTCTGCATAGTCGGGGAATTCTTCTGGTATTGATTATTTTTTACAAAGGGAAGTTTCTTTTCCCGCCATATTAAATAATGATTTTTTAATCATCCGGACATCACACAAACAGCTAACAACACTCTTGCTGTTATGTAAGATTTTAGGAAAAATAAATAGTAAGTCATATTTCGTATTCGATTTATTGTTTTTGTTCCTCACAACTTGCATCTTACCCGGAATTTGCATTGCCCACAGCCTTTAATAAGGTACTACTATATATATATATATATATATATATATATATATATATATATATATATATATATGTATGTATATGTATGTATTTATATAGGTATATATATATATATATGTACGTACATATATATATGTATATATGTGTATATATATGTATATATATATGTATGAATGTATATATATACATTTCTCTCTCTATATATATATATCTGTACCTATATGTATATATATATATAATGTGTATATATATGTAAATATATACATGCATATATATGTATACATGTATATATATATGTATATATCTATGTATATGTATATTTATATATATATATATATATATATATATATATATATATATATATATGTGTATATGAGGAATAAACGAAACAATGTTTCAGACAAAATGTAAAAATAAAAATGGAATAAAGGATAAGCAAATCAGCAACTAGCAAATATAAACTCAAAAACACACATTGAAAAGTTTTACCAAAATGTTTCGATTGTTAAAATACAATCATCATCTATCGGTAGCAGAACTTTAATTAAAAACAGGAAAGTTTTATAATTTATACAAAGAACGCAATTTGGATGAAAAAATAGTCACGTGTAAGAAACAGTAGAAAGGGAGAAAGAAAGAAAGAATTGTTAAAAAAGACAAAGAAAAAAGAAAAAGAAGAAAGAACGAGAAGAAGAAAAAGAAACAGAGAAAACTAAATCGACAGTTGGCTTATAAACGCCGATTGGAAACGCTGTAAGTTAATACAGTCGGGAAGAAAGATTAGTAGTAATTTTAAAATAAATGACAACAAGGAATTACACAAAAAAAGAAGTAGGAGGAGGAAAGGGAGGAGGAGGAAAAAGGACTAAAAGTTGTAAAAGTTATCTATTATCATTTCGATTAGAATCGATCTGGCAGAAGATGTAGCAATATTAGAAAATCCCGGTCTTTGAATAATTGTATTATTATGACGTAGGATTAAACAAGATTCCATGAGACGACGGAGTTTAGTGTCGTGTATATGTTTTATTGAAATCGCCCTCTGTGTATTGAAGTGATGGCCAAAAGAAATCATGTGGGTGCATTACGCGTTTGAGGTGTCACAGTTTTTTATAGCACGATTGTGTTCATAGTTCTGTTTCTTTAGCGGACGTTGTGTCTCGCCAAAATAATATTTTATGGTTAGAAATAATGTATTATTTTTTAATCCTGACGCTTTCTTGGAACAGAGTCTGTTGAGAGGTGTTTTGGGTCTAATACAATTTTTACGTGCCATTGGTAAATTGTACATGATGTAATTTTTGTTCTTCAATTATGCCTTAACTAAATGTAAATGATTAATCATGTTATGGTCCCTAACATGTCTTATTACTTACCTATATATATATATATATATATATATATATATATATATATATATATATATATATATATGCCAAGAAAAGACCGAATAACAAAGAGTACTACGTGGGTATGACCTCCCTAGATTTTAAAACCAGATATTATGACCACAAAAACACATTTAAAAAAGGAATATCGAATTAAAACTGCAACTACTATTGGGAGCTCAAAGAAAATTGACGCTCACCTATAATTTAATGGAAAATAATACGACAGGCCAGTGCATGTAGAAATTTAGTCGACCCGTGTAGAATTAAAAAATTAAACCCCCGAGATATATTAAACTGTTGAAGTGAGATAGCAAACAGCTGCTTACGCAGAAATAAATGTACCTTAGGCTAACGATAAATAAATAAATAAATAAATAAATAAAACTAAAACTAAACTAAACAAAAACCTACCAATTTAAAAATTAAAACCCAAAATAGAAATACAAGGAACCACGTGTTAAAATAAATTTACCCATTATATTGATACACCAAAGGAAACAGGATATAGGCCAATCTATAGAAAAAAGAACAATAGAACAGGATATAGGATGTAACACACCAAGACCTTCGTTCGCGGGAGGCCCAATGATTGGCTGAGAGAACAACAAAGAACCTGATTGGTTAACTAGCTAGTCGTGTATATAAAAATACCCGGCAAAAATAACTCCATGCATGAAGATTCCCTTCGGGGATGAAACACAGGAGTCTCTGTGTAGCTTAATTGCCATAAATACATTTTCATAGATTAATTACATTAGAAAACTTCTTAATAAAACAAAGAAAAAGGTATTAAAAGACATAGCATCAAAAATATTATTAAACCCAGATATGATATATAGGAAAGAAGAACTTCCTCAATGGTATGAGTATATCATGGATATAATCGATACAAAATTATACAAGCCACCTGTTGAGGGTATAAAAAATAAACCTCGAAATGTTTGTGTAGTCCTGTATGAAAATTAAGGATTTGATGATATAAATGTGCCTAAAATATTTTATAATCTAGAAATCATTCAGTCACTGCTCAATGAACTTAAAAAAGAGGAACATAAACCAATAGTAACATATAAACTAGGGCAAACTATACGGAATAAGGTTTTTAACTATAAAGTAACTGTAGAGAATTTAAATATTACTGATAATAGTTAAATGTATATACCATCATGTGAATTTGAATCCTCCCCTTTATGTAATACTGACATAGGGCATATAATTACTGGTAATCTAGCGATAGTTAAACATTCTAAATTAAGAAAACTCCTAAGTAAAGGCCTAAACTATAGATAACCTAAATGTTTAAATTATGCGAAATGTGTTAAAGAAATAAATAAAGTGTTAGATAATTTCACGGCATCCATGTCAAAAAAGCATAAACTATTACACTCTACATTAGATTCGTAAATAAAAAAGTAGAACGTTTAAAATAATTTAAACACCCTAAACAAACGAATTCTCTCCTTAGAAATCCACAAATAATTATGGAGCTTGAAATGCTTCAAAATAGGTTTGTAATAGTTCCTATTGATAAGGCGACAAATAATGTAGCTTTTATCTGTAAAAAATAGTATATACAACGCTTATTGCTAGAAGTAGGAATAATAGGTGAAGCTTCAGATACTCATAAATTAAGTAATAGTAAAGGCGATAATATTATTATAAACAATGCTGTTATTTGTGAAAAATTAGGATTAAAATTAGAAGAAAAGTACAAAAAAATTCCATGTATGTATAAAAATGCATAAAACACCAGTTGGCGCCCGTTTTATTGTTGCCTCAAAAATGTGCATCACTAAAACTTTAAGTAAGGCTGTAGCTAGTCTTTAAATTAATTATAAATCAAATAAAAAATGTCCATAAAAAAGTAAATTCTATAGTAATATAAACCTATTTTGGGTGATAAATGATTCAGATCTAGTAAAAGAAAAATTGGATCGTATTAATTCTCGTAAACAGGCTAAATCAATCTCGACATATCATTTTAGTACATTATATACAAAAATACCACATAAAGAACTTATTAAAGAATTAGGTAATACTATAGATTTAGTTTTGCAAGAGGAAAAGGTAAATACATAGACTTTGCAAAATCTAAAGCCTTTTGGTGTAAAACTAAAAATGGTAAGACGAGTGTGTTCAAAACTGGTCTGACAATGCTTATAAGTCACCTTGTAAAAGAGAGTTACTTTCAAATAAGAATAAAGTACTACTCCAAACAATAGGTATACCAATGGGTTTGGATCCTTCTCCATTTTGGGCAAATCTATATTCACATAGACTTGAATATATGTATATATCATCATTAATAAAAAATGATATATCTAGAGCGTATAGTTATCATGGATGTAGGCGATATATTGACGATCTTGTTTGCATTAATGATAGCAATGAGTTTGCAAATACTAAACATTTAATATATCCTAGAGAGTTAAAATTAAACTGTGAACATAAGGGAACACAAGCTACTTTTCTTGATTTGGATATAAAAATTAAAGATAGAATAATTATCTATAAATTGTTTAATAAAAGAAATTCATTTCCTGTTCGTATCGTGCGGATGCCACATAAAAATAGTACCTGCCCTGTGTATATATTTTACGGGAGCATTATGTCCGAATTTCTGAGGATTGCTCGTGTTACCTTAAAATTGGTAGATTTTATGCCCCCAATTTCTGACCTAATAATAAAAATGATTAAACAAGGTGGCGATCATAATAAAATATTTAGACAATTAAATCAGGCAATTACTCGCGATCCTGATGCATTTAAGTCTTATCAAATAAATCAAAATAAATTGATAGAGCAAATCCAAGGCTATCTAAATATGAATAAAAATAATGTAGAATATGTATAATCGTATGTATAACACATATACTAATTATATACAAAATAGTTACGTTTAATAGACAGTAGAAAGGGATGAAGAAGGAAAGAAATGTTGAAAAAGTTTAAAAAAAGAAGAAGAAGAAGAAGAAGAAGAAGAAGAAAGAGAAAAAATCGACAGTTAGCTGATAATGTCGATTGAAACGCTGTGAGTTTAAAAAAAGAAGAAGAAGAAAGAGAGAAAGGATGGACAGTTGGCTTATGAACGCCGATATGAGGCGCTGTGAGTTAAAAAAGAAGAAGAAAGAGAAAAAATCGGCAGTTAAGCTTATGAACGCTGTGAGTTCACAAGGAGGATTAGTATTTATTTGAAATTGATGACAAAGAATTGAACTACAAAGGAGGAGGAGGCGGAGAAGGAGGAGTGGGAGAAAAAAGGACTGAAAGTATATATATATGTATGTATATATAATTTTTTTTTTTTGATATGTTGATATTTTTTATATTTTGAATATAAAACTAAAACTAATAATACATTAATCACCTAAAAAATAGTGTAATGGATTCGTCTACACACTTTAAAATGCAGCAACATTTTTGTAAGTAACGGATACATTTTATTAGACGGACGAACAACACAGGTAAGGAGGACTTTTTTCTTTTTTTTAACAACTAATATAAGTTAGCAAAACATTTATACGAAACAAAACTTAGGTTTAGTATACGGAACGTTTATCTTTTTGTCTTTTAAGGGAAGTGGGGTCTGATCAACTCTGCTGGGAAGCCATGAAATTAAATACTGTCTTGTTTTTAAATTCCCGAAACAGTTTTTCATGGTAAACAACTGATGATCCCTTAAATAATGTTAGAAGCAAACTAATATAATAACTGAATAAGTTAAATTGACTTACATGAGTGAGTTTCCACTGAACGACTTGGGACTTAAGGTTTTTTTTGTTTTTTAATATAGTTTTAATGGTTGAGAAACTTTCAAGACTATATATATATATATATATATATATATATATATATATATATATATATATATATATATATATATATATATATATATATATATATATAAGGAAGTTAACATTTTTCAAGCACGGATTAGAATGTATTAGATAGTTTTGAAAATCAACAATCGTGCAATATTTTTATCAATGAAAAATTCATTTATTTAAATTCTTTTTTTTTATCGCGAATTTTCGTTGTAAGTATACAACTTTATCAAGCGAGACTGTCCTATAGTTTTTTTTCCTTTTCTTCCTCCTCATTTTGATGGTGGTATTAATCCCGAGGGGTCGAAAATACGTCGAGTTCTTTAAGACGTTAGAAGTTAAGTCTGGTCGATGTCATGCGCAGATTGGCGCTAGTTTTTAAAGTAAGGAAGTTAACATCTCTGAAGCACAGATTAGAATGTATTAAATAGTTTTGAAAATCAACAATCGTGCAATATATTTATCAATGGAAAATTCATTTATTTAATTTTTTATCGCGAATTTTCGTTGTAAAATACAACCTTGTCAAGCGAGACTGTCCGATAGTTAGTTTTCCTTTTCTTCCTCCTCATGTTGATGGTGCTATTAATCCCGAGGGGTCGAAAATACGTCGAGTTCTTTAAGACGTTATATATCCTCTTCTTCCTCTTCACATCTTCTTTACCTCTTCTTTTTTTCTCGTCACTTTTCTCTTTGTGTCTCTCTCTTCTAATGGTGTATGCCATTCTATCTCTCTCACCGCTTCTCTTATCATTCGACATATAGGGGTTTCTCTCGTCTCGTTCCTACAAGTTCAGTCAAGTATCTAGTATACATCGTGAAATACCAAGCTCCTATGATGTTTTGATTTATATAGGCTGGAAAATTGAACGATATTATAGTGAATTGTATATGTTTATTTTTCTGGTTTCGGTGAACGTAGAAGATGTGCCGGAAGTTAAAGAAGATTCTGCAATTCTCGACGGTATGAAATGTACGAGCAAGTGGCATACTATATGCGTGCGTCTCATTCTCTAAAAGCAAAAAGTGTCATACTGTCTGGTCGGCGATTATTCTCTGTAGATCGGCTGAATGGCTGATAATTGATGTATTTTATTCAATACAACTACTTATATATTATGTTGGCCTAACTCTATTCCAAAAATATTTTTTCAGTTTAATAAAAAATATTTTTTTACGTATCGTAGCATATATTTAAGTGTTGGCATCTGCTTGTACAAATTTATTCCACTAGAGACAAATGTCAATGATTGATTTTCCTAGAAATTAAAAAAAAATTGAGACAATAAAAATTGTTCACGATTATGATTTTTATTGTACAAGTAATGAGTGAAAAATATCTTGAACATTTTTGATAAAAAATTAAAGTTACACATGATAAAAATAATCAATTACGATTCTTGTATATTTTTCCTTGCAATAATGTTATTCTGTTAAAATTTCAAAGTGCTTAATTTTGAACATGCCTACTGGATACAGTTGCTATTCAATAGAAATAAATAATTTTATACAAGCTATAAAAATAAATTAGTCATCACATAGTATTCATAGTGACAGGCGATATGCTAAGCTAAGCGTAAACGTTATTGCATTGGAGATTATTAAAAATAAACAAACCTATAGGATACAATTTATGTCGATTTTTATCATAACATCTCCTAACATGACCTTGTACTACTTATATATATATATATATATATATATATATATATATATATATATATATATATAAAGATATGAATATATATAAAGATATAAATATATATAGATATAAATATATATATATATACAAAGATATAATATATATAGATATAAATATATATATATATGAAGATATATTATATATATAACGATATAAATATATATATATATATATAAATCCATATATATATATAAAGATACAAATGTATATATAAAGTTATAAATATATATATATATATATATAAAGATATAAATATATATATTTATAATATATATAGGATCAAATATAAACCAAAAGTAAAACTTTTAGTAGATGGAACCTATTGTGAAGAGGTTTAGCTCTATCTTTATGCGCTATCTTTATAATATATATATATATATATATATATATATATATATATGGGGTCAGGTACACAATAAGTCATGAAAATGAAATGTCGCAGTAGACAAAATGTTTGAAAAAGACAAACGGAAAACAGGTTAGAATGCAAGAGAAAAACAAAAAAAAAGACATTTGACCGAAGATTTGGAAACAATTTTATTTTATTTTGAAGGCACACAATGGGAGAAGGAAAAGATGATCCGATTGAACCATATGAGAAGACTCTTAGCTACCTTGAAATATTAGTTGATTCCTCTTTATTTCTCATTCTTTTTTATATACCTTCATCTATTTTCCTTTTCTTTTCCAATTTCGCACCCACCGAACTAGCATAGGGGGGGGGGGTAGGCGGAGGGGGTATAGGCGATAAGAGGGATGAAGACAGAGATAAATATAGATGAGAGAAGATGGATAAACATGTACGAATGACAAATTTATTTCAACTTCGATTGTGCAATGCAAGGTGTACTAGGTAAAAAAACACCTTGCATTGAACAATCGAAGTTGAAATAAATTGTATCATTCGTACATGTTTATCCCTCTTCTTTCATCTATCTTATAATTGCTCTATCTCGTATATTGAGCTAAAACCATTTCACTATAGGTTCTATCCACTAAATATATACTTTTCGTTTCATATTACATATATATATATATATATATATATATATATATATATATATATATATATATATATATATATATATATACAGGGTAATCTCCTAAACTTATAAATGGATCATTATGAATTTTGAGATATATATTCTAGACCACAAGCTGAGTTATATAGACGCATGAATCTTTTTTTGTGAATTCTAAAATGTAGTGGGTACATATATAAAAACATTTTGGAATATATATTCTCGGCAACCCGGTTAGTAATATGGGTACATTATATTTTCTAAACTGTTCAATTGCGGGATGCGCCGAGCCTAATTCGTACCCTCCTTTTACATACTTTTAAAGGAAGTTAGATACAAAAAATTGAATAGAAAATAATAATATGTTTTTCATTGGTTTAATCTGAAATTATTAAACTTAATATCATGAATTATGGAATATGTATTCTCGGAAACAGGGTGGTAACATTGGCGCATTGTTTTTTGTAAACTTTACCAGTTAAGAAACTGTACACATGACCCAACACACACAAAAAGGAATGAACATTTTAACTTAAAAAATAATTTTATTGATTGTTTATACCCATTCTGGAACGGGTATTTTATTAGTGTATATATATATATATATATATATATATATATATATATATATATATATATATATATATAAGCCGAAAATGTATATACATGTATGATTAATAACTAATAAATGTGTTTTAACTAAACATTTTACTGCAGTTTCAGTGGATTTCTGATCGTCAAACGTGTATTAATAAATCTGCAATGTCCAAAACGGAAAAAAATAAACTGTTTGTCAAATACAAATTCATTTATTATTCATTATTAAATATTTATATAAAGTTATTAAAAGGATAATGAGCCCTTTGTTTCGACAAAGTTCCCTTTCTTGATTCGGCCCTGTTCTGATCTTAAGAAGTTTATTTTTGTTATTATATATATATATATATATATATATATATATATATTTCTGTAATTATTTGACGTAAATAGTATTGAAATAGTCAATATAATTAAACATAAAAAATAGCAATGAAATTTAACGTCTGAAAAATATAATTTCACGAATTAATTCCTAAAATATCTGATTTGATTTCTAAGAAACCGAAATGCATTTAGTTCGATTTGAATTAATGATTACATGATTTCTTTGTAAATATATTATTTAGTCTAAATGGGATATTCATTCCACGAAATGATTAACTTATTTTCTAAAGAAACTGAAATATATTTTAGTGGATTTAATTTCTTAATTAAATTTTCTTTTGTAAATAAATTATTTTTAATACGATTTGTTTAGTTAAGTTCAATAATTCATTTTTAACTCACGTAAATGTTCAGTTTTACTAGAAAAGAATAAAGAATAAAGAATAAAGAATAAAGAAATCGCCCCGCACTGATTCGAACCAACAACCTTTGTATAAACAGCTGAACGCGGTGGCCGTTGGCCTGTGAACAAAAATACAACATAATAACGGAATGACTATTGTTTTACCTGGGTCGAATGCGGGCTTTTATTAAAACGTAAGCCACGAAACTTATCATTGGTTAGTGCAATTGGACTCATACTGCGGACTTGATTACAACGTGCTTAACATTGATGTTGGTGATGCAATCCATTATGAAATTAAAGAATAACGTGATTAGTATAGTTTTAAATGAGTCGGATTTTATTTAATATAGATTCCATTTCAAGGGAACTTATTTTCGTATTAGTTTCTTTACCATCTTGATTTTGGTGAGGCAATCGCTTATGGAATGAAAGAATAACGGAATGGCTATTGTTTTAATTTAGTTGAGTGCGAGCGTTAATGAAATGATAAGCAACAGAAGTTATAGCGGACTTAATTATAGCGTGTGTTATGTTGAGTTGATGAAGCACTCGATTATAGAATTACAGATTAACGGAATGCCTATTGTTTAAACTGAGTGGCATTGTATTTAATATGAATTCCTTTCAAGGAAACTTTAAGTTACTGTATGATCGTGTAAGATACAAAAGCAAACGAGTACTTTGGTTATTGGTCATTATGCAGTTCTGAAATTCTGGTAAGCGAGATTAGCAAACGTAGCGATTGGTAAATTGTATAAACAAATTATGTGAACATTCAATAAAAACAAATATATATATATATATATATATATATATATATATATATATATATATATAAGTCTGTTTATATTATATTCCAATAACCATAGTTTTATTTTATTATTTTTATTTTTTCACATTTCCCAAAAAGATAAGAATTTCTGTGAGATATATTTTTAACGGTCCGTTTCATTTGTCTTGTGCCAAACAACATTTTTATGTTAATATCGTCTCTGCAACACTACTAGCTTTGAACGAAAAATTAAAAATGGCGTAATAGTGGGATCTCCCACGTGTGAGTTTTTGCTCTCTCTTTTTGTTTGTTCTTTGTTTGTTTTCATCCTAAAAAGAAACTACTGTATAGTGTAGGTGTTTTCAAGACACTTTAATCCAAGAACTTTTTACTCTTTGTAAATTTTTTCTGATGATTTTGTTGTGTTGCAGAGACGATATTGACATAAAAATGTTGTAAAAAATATATATATATATATATAAAGGAAATTGCCCTCTTTGAAGCACACATGAAAATGTATTTAAGTTACATTTTGAAAAACCAACACATGGTGAAAATTTTAATGATAAATCATTTATTTAAGTTTTTTTGCAAGCTTTCGTTGTAAAACAACTCTGTCAGGCGAGACTGTCCTATAGTTTGTTTTTTTTATTATTTACTCTTTTCTATTTCGATGGTTTTTCAACGAAAGCTTGCAAAAATAATTAAATAAATAATTTATCATTTAAATTTGCAACATGTGTTGGTGTTTTATAATTTCACTTAAATAAATTTTCAATTACCCTAATCTAAAAAGCGCAATCGACCGGAATTCACTTTAATATAATGTCCTTTACAACTTGACGTCGTTTTCTGACTTCGATCCCTCGGACACAATACCATTGAAATAAAGAAGAAAAAAATTATAAAACATTCTCGCCTGACAAAGTCGTTTTGAAACGAAGGCTTGCAAACAAATGATTTATCATTTAAATTTGCATCATGAGCTGTTTTTATTTCTAAATTTTACTTAAATACATTATTGTGTGCTTCAAAGAGGGCAATTTCCTTTATATATATAGTCTCGGAAGTTCTTTTAACCTTCAAAACTGGGAAGAAAAAAAAAAAAATTTGTTGAAAGATTTTAGTCTAGTAAGTCAATCAATCTACTGCAATCACTATTTTAGTTTACTTCCAAGAATATACTCTAATATAAATATATTTTTATATATGTTTTTATATATAAGGGATCGTCAGTTGTTTACCATGAAAACTGTTTCGCGATTTTAAAAACAAAACAGTATTTCTTTATCATGGCATCCCAGCAGTGTTGATCAGACACAACCTCCCTATTTAATAATTATTTTTTAATTTAAAAAGTTTACAAATATTTGATTTAGTTTTGCCTCCAGATTTGTTTTTCTAAAGTATTAAAATATAGTTTCCTTACCTGTGTTGTTCCTTTCAAAGTGGGTATTTACTATTTTACAGAACATCTATTTTATGTTAGATGATTCCACTATAATAACCCCCCTTTTTTCCCTTGGTTATTTTCTTTGTCTACAAATGTTTTAAAATTAAAAATATATATTTATAAAAATATTTCCTATATACATATATATATATACATTTATTTATTTATTTTATCATGGACTATTTACATATGTTATACATTTTTATAGTAGAGTTTTGGATATATATATATATATATATATATATATATATATATATATATATATATATGTGTGTGTGTCTGTGTGTCTGTGTGTGTGAAAAATGACAAACGAAAAACAAGTAAATATGCAGGAGAAAAACTTACACTTGTTTTCCGTTTGTCATTTTACACACATTTTGTCCCCCACGACATTTATTTTCATGAATGATCGTGTACCTTACCCCATATATATATATATATATATATATATATATATATATATATATGATGTATGCATGTATGTATGTATATATATATGTATGTATATATATATATGTATATATATGTATGTATATATGTGTATATGTATATATATATGTATATATATATATGTATGGATATATATGTATATATATGTATATGTATATATATATATATATATATATATATGTATATATAGATATATATATACATGTATATATATATGTATATATAGACATATAGATACATATATACATGTATATATATATATATGTATATATATTTATATATATATGTATATATATATTTATATATATGTATATATATGTATATATATAGATATATAATTATATATATGTGTGTATATATATATATGTATATATAGATATATATATAATATATATGTATATATATAATTTATATGTATATATATGTATGTATATATATATATATATCTTTATATATATATAATATATGTATATATATATAATGTATATGTATATAATGTATATATATATGATGTATATGTATATATATAATCTGTATATATAATATACATAATGTATATGTACATATAATGTGTATGTATGTATATAATGTGTATATGTATATATATGATGTGTATATATAATATATACTATATATGTATATATGTATATTTATATATAATGTATATATGTATTGTAAATATATATTAATAAATATATATATGTACATTATACATTAATGTATATATATATATATATTAATTTATATATAATATATATATATATTCATATATATATATATAATGTATATAATATATATATTTAGAGAGAGAGAGAGAGGGAGAGAAAGAGAGAGAAAGAGAGAGAGCGAGAGAGAGACATTAGTGACAATCTACACTAATCAATTTGTGTTTCAACGCCTCAACGTATTCACAAGACTGTGTCTGAAAATAAAAATCACTTTTTAAATCTGTCCAAAAACTCAAGATGAAAAAACAGAGAAATAAAAGAAACGGAAATAAAAATAAAAACAGGAAAAAAGTAGAGAAGGGCGCGCGGTCGGCTAATTCACTCAATCAGTCTCATTATCTCGTGGGTTTTCACTTTACCCAATTTCATTATGAGAGAAAACTTTATCTTGAGGTATTAAACACAATGATATATTTTCTATGCATAAAAAACAATTTTATGGTCATCCCCACACAATTATGTCAAATCTGACAGATATCTATATTATAAAATTATAAATCATATCGTAAGCAATTGAAGGGTGGTACTTCAACTAAACCCTATCATGTACAATATTGTTCGTTATACTCGTAATTAAATAATTGGAGGGTAAACATAAAATCCTAACTGCATTATTAACTAAATTTAATTTCACAACTCATTAACCAAACTTATTTTAAAGGTAATTAACTTGTTCACTTAAAATGTACTTCGGTTTTAAATACGTGGAGGTCATAATCTTAAATGTATTAATATTTGTTGGAGGTTAAGCACTTGCAGATGTGAGTTAATGAACCACTGGCCATAGAATTCGACATGATTTTAAATACTGAAATCCTTTCCCCACATCTATCTAGATTCATCTCGATTCTTGTGACTGGTCAATTTCACGTCTGCCGAACCTTGTTGTAGTCGAAATAAATTATCACGGCGAACTGACATTTCTTATATATATATATATATATATATATATATATATATATATATATATATATATATATATATATACATATATATACATATATATACATATAAATATATATATATAAATATATATATATATATAAATATACATAAATATATATATAAATAAATATATATAAATATATATATATATATACATAAATATATATATATATATACATACATAAATATATATATATATATATATATATATATACATAAATATATATATATATATATATATATATATAAATATATATATGTATAAAATATATATATATATATAAAATATATATATATATATATATAAATACAAACGATGTGTCTGTTCAGCCTCAGTTGCCGTTCTTGATACGGCATATCACTTTGAAGTCAGTTGAGCATAACTGAAAAAAAGTAAAAAGAATGTTAAAGGGTGTCATGATCAATTTGCTCAGCCATTACCAGCGGACAGCTAATAACAATATATAGAAAAAATAAAATGAAAAAAAAAAAACTTTGTAAAAAAAAAGAACAGCAATTTTCTACTTTGCGCTTTTCTGTCTTCTCTTGTGTATAAAAATAATTAGTTTTCTGGATTTTTTTGATCGGATTTTGATTAATCTTGGTCTTTCTACTTTTCAAGTCACCCTTTTCATTTGGGTTTCATTTGACGTCATACAAAACTGAACATAATGAATCATCGTTTTCAGAAGTCAATTTGATTTCACCAGTAAATAGCTGAAATTGAATATGATCATAATCGCTGCCGTTTTCTTCTTTTTAACATTATTATACTACGAGCATTCACAAGAGTCATAATCGGTGGTATTCCCTGGCGACTGAGTGACAGCACGTCTCCACAGATTTGCAGCCCTCTTAACTTTCTTCTATAACCGTTGCAAATCATACTGCGTTATCGCAAAAGCCGTGTACCATTGATTTCTAATTGGTAACGACGATTGTCTTTCTCTAGAAATTTTGTGACAATTAGTTCCACTCAAGATTCTAGTACTATCCTCGCTCTTCCTTCCTCCTCGACGCTTCATTTTCTGCGGTACCAACTGATGTTGGTGCCATCATTTGGTGGGACGAGGAAGGGAATTATAAGATTTCTGACATCTCCAGATCCCTTGTTTTTTTCCATATTTTTCGTTCTATTTCTGTTTCAACTTACCTGTGGCTGGTTTGCGTTACATGGTTAAGTGAGTTGGTTAGTTTCATCACCCAAAAATTTTCATTAATATTTCAGTTTTTACTAGTATAATTTTAACTGTCGTTGGTCCTGATTTTCACTCAATAGGGATTGTCACACGAATCATTACCAGTGATCGTTCACCGGAATCAACAGGTGGTGTTACCTATCTATTATATAATTTTGTTTCAAGAGGGTTTCTTTTAGTCTTGATTATTCTATTTTTAGCCGATCTTTAATTTCTGCAGTTTCACGGTGTATCCGATTATCAAGAGTGTATTAATCACGTGTATTTAAAAGTTAATAACGTTTTTATACATTTTAATGCAAATTCAACCGAGCAGATAAGCGAATTCTAAAATTTCTAACGGTTTTATTTTACAAATGTGATATGTACAGCTTTAAAGTGGCAGTCATTAAAGTAACATTATCTTAACCAAATTAGTTATAGTTTTATAACAATTTGGTTCAATTAATAATTTAATAACCCAACAATACCGTAATCATACAACCTATTTATTACCGTATGTGTTGGCCATTAAATTATTTATTGAACCAAATTGTGATGAAACTAGAAATAATTTGGTTAATAAAATGTTTTTTCAATGGCAGCCATCTTAATGCTTAAAAATTCGAGATTATAAAAAAATATAAGGCATGAAGTCACCAAATACTATCATGTTTTACAATGTTCACAAATATTATTTCATTCCATGTGTTATTTGATTTATTATAAAATGACAAAAATTTACCCTCACTTGCAGGTGTAGACCAGGATGGTCTATTACTATTTTCAGAAAAATGCGCAACATTGAAACTAAATTGATTTTCCTTTTCACAGATTTTTCTCATACTTAAGGTATTAAATAATATCAAAATAGTAATACGCTTAGGCAATTTCATGTTCCTACTTACATAATCGCCCGGCCCTTTTTTTAATGAAGGGGTCACTCAGTCGCTAAAGATCTATTTATCTGAAGTATCTTGAGCTGAAAATTATTTTTACAGTAATGAATATTGATTTTGAAACGATTTAACTTATAACAATAAATAAATCTTAAAAGACAAACGATGAAAACTTTCGTTTTATTTATTTTAAAAATATTTCGTTGATAATTATTCTTTAGGTAAGAAAAATGGGGAATATTTATTGTTTTAAAAGATATAAATTGATAGAATTTTCAATAAATACCAATATATGCTTGTTTTATTTAGTTGAAATATTTAACTGAGAGCAACAATAATTTTTACGGGAGAAGAAAGAGACAACATTTTGTTTAATGTTATTAAACCTTACATGACTGTATTATTTCTAAACGAAATATCATTAACAGTAAATTATCCGGTAGACGAAAAGAGCAAGCGTGTTAATTGTCGCAGTGTCCCACCAGTAAATAGAATTATATTTTTAAGAGATAAAATAGTTGCATTTCTTTTTAGATTAAATTTCTGTAGGATCCTAACGGTAACAATAAAATGCCGTATCAAGAGCAAGCGTGTTAATTGTCGCGGTGTCCCACCAGTAAATAGCATTATATTGTTAACAGATAAAATAGTTGCATTTCTTTTTAGATTACATTTCTGTAGGATCCTAACAGTAACAATAAAATGCCGTATCAAGAACAAGCGTGTTAATTGTCGCGGTGTCTCACCAGTAAATAGCATTATATTGTTAACAGATAAAATAGTTGCATTGCTTTTTAGATTACATTTCTGTAGGAATCTAACGGTAACAATAAAATGCCGTATCAAGAGCATGTCTGTTAATTGTCGCGGTGTCCCACCAGTAAATAGCATGATATTTTTAACAAATAAAATAATTGCATTTCTTTTTAGATTACATTTCTGTAGGATTCTAACGGTAACAATAAAATGCCGTATCAAGAGCAAGCGTCTTAATTGTCGCGGTGTCCGACCAGTAAATAGCATTATATTGTTAACAGAAGAAATAGTTGCATTTCTTTTTAGATTACATTTCTGTAGGATTCTAGCGGTAAAAATAAAATTCCGTATCAAGAGCAAGCGTGTTAATTGTCGCGGTGTCCGACCAGTAAATAGCCTTATATTGTTAACAAATAAAATAGTTGCATTTCTTTTTAGAGTACATTTCTGTAGGATTCCAACGGTAACAATAAAATGCCGTATCAAGGGCAAGCGTGTTAATTGTCGCGGTGTCCCACCAGTAAATAGCATTATATTGTTAACAAATAAAATAGTTGCATATCTTTTTAGATTACATTTCTGTAGGATTCTAAAGGTTACAATAAAATGTCGTATCAAGAGCAAGCGTGTTAATTTTCGCGGTGTCCGACCAGTAAATAGCATTATATTGTTAACAAATAAAATAGTTGCATTTCTTTTTAGATTACATTTCTGTAGGATTCTAACGGTAACAATAAAATGCCGTATCAAGAACGAGCGTGTTAATTGTCGCGGTGTCCCACCAGTAAATAGCATTATATTGTTAACAAATAAAATAGTTGCATTTCTTTTTAGATTACATTTCTGTAGGATTCTAACGGTAACAATAAAATGCCGTATCAAGAGCAAGCGTGTTAACTGTCGCGGTGTCCGACCAGTAAATAGCATTATATTGTTACCAAATAAAATAGTTGCATTTCTTTTTAGATTACATTTCTGTAGGATTCTAACGGAAACAATAAAATGCCGTATCAAGAGCAAGCGTGTTAATTGTCGCAGTGTCCCACCAGTAAATAGCATTATATTGTTAACAAATAAAATAGTTGCATTTCTTTTTAGATTAAATTTCTGTAGGGTTCTAACGGTAACAATAAAATGCCGTATCAAGAGCAAGCGTGTTAATTGTCGCGGTGTCCCACCAGTAAATAGCATTATATTGTTAACAGATAAAATAGTTGCATTTCTTTTTAGATTACATTTCTGTAGGATTCGAACGGTAACAATAAAATGCCGTATCAAGAGCGAGCGTGTTAAGTGTCGCGGTGTCCCACCAGTAAATAGCATTATATTGTTAACAAATAAAATAGTTGCATTTCTTTTTAGATTACATTTCTGTAGGATTCTAACGGTAATTATAAAATGCCGTATCAAGAGCAAGAGTGTTAATTGTCGCGGTGTCCCACCAGTAAATAGCATTATATTGTTAACAGATAAAATAGTTGCATTTCTTTTTAGATTACATTTCTGTAGGATTCTAACGGTAACAATGAAATTCCGTATCAAGTGCAAGCGTGTTAACTGTCGCGGTGTCCCACCAGTAAATAGCATTATATTGTTAACAAATAAAATAGTTGCATATCTTTTTAGATTACATTTCTGTAGGATTCTAACGGTAACAATAAAATGTCGTATCAAGAGCAAGCGTGTTAATTTTCGCGGTGTCCGACCAGTAAATAGCATTATATTGTTAACAAATAAAATAGTTGCATTTCTTTTTAGATTACATTTCTGTAGGATTCTAACGGTAACAATAAAATGCCGTATCAAGAGCGAGCGTGTTAATTGTCGCGGTGTCCCACCAGTAAATAGCATTATATTGTTAACAAATAAAATAGTTGCATTTCTTTTTAGATTACATTTCTGTAGGATTCTAACGGTAACAATAAAATGCCGTATCAAGAGCAAGCGTGTTAACTGTCGCGGTGTCCGACCAGTAAATAGCATTATATTGTTACCAAATAAAATAGTTGCATTTCTTTTTAGATTACATTTCTGTAGGATTCTAACGGAAACAATAAAATGCCGTATCAAGAGCAAGCGTGTTAATTGTCGCAGTGTTCCACCAGTAAATAGCATTATATTGTTAACAAATAAAATAGTTGCATTTCTTTTTAGATTAAATTTCTGTAGGATTCTAACGGTAACAATAAAATGCCGTATCAAGAGCAAGCGTGTTAATTGTCGCGGTGTCCCACCAGTAAATAGCATTATATTGTTAACAGATAAAATAGTTGCATTTCTTTTTAGATTATATTTCTGTAGGATTCTAACGGTAACAATAAAATGCCGTATCAAGAGCAAGCGTGTTAATTGTCGCGGTGTCCCACCAGTAAATAGCATTATATTGTTAACAGATAAAATAGTTGCATTTCTTTTTAGATTACATTTCTGTAGGATTCTAACGGTAACAATGAAATTCCGTATCAAGTGCAAGCGTGTTAATTGTCGCGGTGTCCCACCAGTAAATAGCATTATATTGTTAACAAATAAAATAATTGCATTTCTTTTTAGAATACATTTCTGTAGGCTTCTAACGGTAACAATAAAATGCCGTATCAAGAGCAAGCGTGTTAATTGTCGCGGTGTCCCACCAGTAAATAGCATTATATTGTTAACAAATATAATAGTTGCATTTCTTTTTATATTACATTTTTGTAGGATTCTAACGGTAACAATAACATTCCGTATCATCTTCATGTTGTCTTAGCATACTGTCCGTAACGGAAAAAGGGGGAAACATTAGATGGGTACCCTTTGATCGACAAAACGCAATAAAATTCTGCCTCGGGGAATAACTAGGACAATTCGTATTCAGTTTCAGAGCGTAGCGCACGTGCTTCCGATACTGATCTTATGCTGTGAACCATGTGATATCTACCGAGTCTGACCGGAAAACAACATAAACATATATCTACGTCACTGAAAAGGTTGCGTTTGCGGTGGACGTGAAGCGACATATCGTGAGATTTCGGATCATGGGATTCCTCAAAACCGGCAATACGTAGAAAAGGTATTGGAATCGGATGTATGGGCAACATACTGGAAACTTTCGGTAACGTCGAAGGTGTAATGTTGTAGACGTTCCTCACATCACCTCGATAAAGATATTTTTTCTATGGGGGCAGGCGATCTTTATACAATTCTTTTATATGTGAGTAGTTGCTTAATACCGACGCCATGTTAGTTTGGTTACGAAAGGCTGAGATAAAAAATAACTAAAATACATTATAGCAGACATCGCCGCCAAGGATCGGCGGCAAGACCTTGCTTGATGAGAATGGTGTGTAGCTGAAAAGGAACTGAATGTGTTGGTGAACGATAGTTCTTTGGCTGTTAGTGTGTTTTATGAGGCTATAATGGAAAGATGGCTGAATGGAATCCGTTTTTGATTATAATTAAAGTTGGCTGTGATAGAAAGTCCATCTGACTTTAGAGATGAATAAATAGGCAACAACAAACGACATTAGAGTTAACATAGAAATATTTTTTTTATTTTAGGCTGTGCTTAATTTTTTTAAGCGAAGAGTCAGTCTTTACGAAGGGTGGTTCGCGCCTTATTACATTTACCATTTTGTCAGTCTTCGCGATTTGTTAGATTAATCATGTCGTTGGCGAGTTGATATTATGTGTTAACTGAAACTTACTAAGGTGGAAAAGAAATAGAACAATTTATGACAGAAGAAGTACGACGATTGTATTCCTATATGAAAGCCAATCATTTCAGTTGTAAACCTGTCTAATTACAGAAAAACAAAATAGTACATATAAATATGTGACTGCTACAGGGCCAATTAATTTACTACTCGCCTAAACAATCTGGCAAATGTTGAAAACAAATTTTAGGTTGGCACTTGTGGAAATCTAAAATGCAACATTTGCATACAGATTTCTTTGTCTGTATACAACTGGGCTGGGTGTATGTGTGTATGTGCGCGTGTGTGTGAAGCTTCAATTTCAAAACTTTCTAACCCTTATCTGGTAGTTTGAAGCAATATAAAGTTTCTCACTTGGTTCCTATATACTCGTGTGAATAAAATGTTACTATTCAAACGTTTCAGACATCTCGCATTGAAAAGTTTACTGTATTGATCGCTCATGTATTAGTAACTATTGATAAATATTTACGAATATTACTCCCTAGAAATAATTTTTTTTAACAAATTGCATAACGAGGTGATGCGATTTGCAAATTTTATACTTGAAGTTTTTTTTCTTAATATACTGGGTGCTGTTTTACGTACCCTTTGTGTGGTCTGAGTGCGCACCGGACAACCACCAGCAGCAAATACTTCAATAGTTCAAGTTTGGGGCCTGGAATGTCTTGGGTTACTCTACTTTCCCGGACAATGCCTGGGACACGGATCAGTTAATTGTTTAATAAATACGTCTTCAGTGTGGATACTTTTTTTTAACAAAAGGCGTATTTTGAAGAATAATGACCGTTTCATTAATTATTTGTTTACGTCCATTCTGCGGATTGTTTCAACTTGTCTTGTCTTAAAGTATTATCTGTCGAAGAACACAACTAACTCTTTCCACCGCCAAATGTGATGCCTATTCATAGGTATGAGTTACGCCTCGTGATAAACATTTACCCGGTCGCAGGTGTCATGAACATTGAAGCCTAGACGGCATCTGCCCTCATTTCTCTATTGTGGAAACACAAGAACGATCCTCGGCAGTTGTATTTGTCTTACAAATCCTTATTTTTACAATTGAAACTTTTGGATATAGTTTTATATTATTTGTGCGAATCGGTTCACTGAATTTTCATAAAGTTGATTTCAATGAATGACTTCCTCTTTCTATTTATATTAATAGAAAAAAAAGAAGAAAATGTCCCAGTATTAAAAATCTGGTCTTTCTAGGTTATAAGGTACAGTGAAATAATTACGAGGATTACATAAGATATTTGCAGTCTGAGTCATTATAAATAACTGTATATTGACGTAACAACACCGAAACGCACGTGCACACAGCTATACATACATAAAGGTATAATATATATATATATATATATATATATATATATATATATATATATATATATATATATATATATATATAAGTATATGTATAAATGTTAATTATATAAACATTTAAAATGGCCTACTAAAATAGATTTATGTTTAAGAACTAAATGTATACCATCATGACCAAATGTTTATGATAAAAAAGCGTCCAAAGAGGATTCAGAAGTCAAGACTTCAGACAATCGAATTCCACACTCAGTAGCAGCCGCTTTTCGTCACGCCGACGCCGTTACTCGGTTTACATTCATATATTTATAAAGCTCTACCTTCTATTGAGCACTTTTGAATAATTATTAATGTTAAGTTCGTTGTATCAATGCATTTGAACTTTTCTAATTAAATGTATGTATGTATATATATATATATATATATATATATATATATACAGCTAGATCCCCTGTGAACCGTTAGGTCAGTATTTGTTATATATATTATTAAAAAACTAAGCTCATTTTGTGACGTCATCTATTTGCAAGTAAATATATATTCCACTACTTCTCTTATCATTCGTCCTTTTTACGCCATTAATGTTTTGTAACGCCACCCAGTGTGTACCGTGACAAGATGCAAACAAGCAATAAAACAAGACCCACAGAGTAGTATACCGATCGTTGGGTCAGTAATTGTTATATCTATATATTTATGTACTATTAAAACTGTTCGGGTTCGAGTTCTGTTAAAAGTAGTGTGTCATTTTCATTAATACCCTTGGGAAACGTATGAATCCATATATCAGCTATGAATTTAATAGTAGATTATTTACATTTGGTTATATATATATATATATATATATATATATATATATATATATATATATATATATATATATATATATATACGCTCCTCATTGGGTAGAGCACTCTGGTAGAGGAAATTATGGTTTCTACGTAACGTAAAGCAACATTCTTTCGTAAAACAAATTGAATCCTCTCAATTATCAATATCATTAATATGTAAACAAAAATAAATCAAAATTAGTTTATAAGCGGTATAGCTCTTCTACTCATAGCAGGAGATTCAGTGATTCAGATGGAGGGAGGAAGAGACCTTTATGGCAAGTCTCTGTTGTGCAACTAGTCCCTATTTACGCGCCTCCCTACAAGGGCAAAGTTAGACACAAGTTCGTATATAAAAAAGTGTCCTAATCAAGAAGGATCCCTCTTCATCCGACCGAGAACAGAACAGATATTTTGTGCAATTAGTCTATGAGTGGGAAAACATCCGATAGAACACTAATCTTTCTCTGCTTAAGCCAGCATTGTTTTCAATCGTCCTGGACTTCTTTCTACTGGACTCTAGCAATGCCGGTTCAGGAGAGGTGTGATTGGGGATTTCGCAATCTTTACTTCATTATAGACTCCTGACGAAGGAACATTTACAGGGATTATCCATTGTCTCTCGAGAACGGATGCCTATATATAGTTATGTTGTGAACTCAAATTATCTTCTATGATATAAAATAATAATATTGATAGTCATTAGTGATTTGAGATAGAAACTGACTTGAGTGTTTTGGCGAAAGTATGCGCTCTATCGAGTGGCCTCTGAGTATTATTTTCTGCGTTTATTCTTTTTTATCGTGAATGCTTACAGGTTATATGTGTACGTTCCAATGGTCAGTGTCACATCAACACATAGTATTTAGTTTGACAGCGTGATCTATTAACTTATTTAGTCAGCTTATTCGTAACATGTGCCTACTTGATCAAGTGTCTTCCTTTGGTAATGTCATTTCGATTGAATAGAATAGATCGTCTTTTGAATATGTTATCCTTGACCTTCACCGAGGAAGCCATGTTCCAGAATAAATAATGACAGAAAATAACATTCCAACACTACTAATGTATGTCCGAATTAAGTCAATATTGAATGTACAGCTAAAATAAATGATTTGGTTGGCTTTTGTAAATGAGTCATCCATTCGTTTTTCTTGTTTGTTTTACGGCATATAAACCTTTTTTTGTAGTCATGTAATAATGAAATACATTACCTAAGTAAATCATTAATCGATTGAGTGTGTTTGGTTCCTCCGTTTTACAATATATCAAGTAATTTATTGGTTCTGTAATCCCAAAGTGTATTATCAGTTGTAAACGTTTAATTGGTTGGTTTCACTTGTCATCTTTATACGGAATATTAACCTCTTTTGACATTATTTATCATCGAAATACTGTTAATATTCCTCAGATTTTCGGAATATTGGCAACTGTTATTATTGGGACTAATAAACAATATGCCTTAGCCAGGAAAACTTCTCCTACTATGAATGAGAAAATAATACATTACACACACATATATATATATATATATATATATATATATATATATATATATATATATATATATATATATATAATGTATAAATAACAGGAACGTAAAGATATGATGTATATCTTTAAAATAGGACCTATCATGAATAATAGATGTTGGATGTACGAGATAGAACAATTATACACACAAGTAAAAAAAATGAGAATAAAGATTGTATAAAATACAATATCGATTAAGCTATCAGTTATTCAAAACGAGGTTTCAAATAAAAGAAATCTTATTATTTATTCTTTAAGCAGTGACTTTTCAAAGAATGATATATTATCGTCAGAGGAATGCAAACACATAAGTTGGTAAGGGGAAATTATTAAAAGTTATAATTTGAACATATATAAAAATAAAGATAATATAAAATAAAAATATACAATGTAAAAAGCAAAAGTTAGACATATATATATATATATATATATATATATATATATATATATATATATATATATATATATATATATATATATAGTTTTAATTGTATATCTATTGTTTTACCGGTTTTATGAATAAATAAATAATAGAAATAATATGATTATATTTCAATATTGCATGAGTCGCTCAACAGTATATTTTCGTGTATTATTCTTGCCCTTATAGAATCTATCATTGCAGTTTAGCAACTGTACCAATTATGATTTACAAATGTCATCGCGTGTACAAATGTTAATTTTTATCCCATATTTATTTGTTCTATCGGCTTTGGGAATTAATAATATGGACAATATTTGATGAATCGTTAATTAGTAAATTCGGCTTCATGAATTATGATAAGAAGTCACTGCAAAATAAATATTCGTTTATTGTTCTAGTAGTATTTAATGTAATGTCTTTCTTCTTTTTAAGACAACATTATTTTTTTTGTTTTAATGAAAGACACATAACAATTCTTTTGCAGATAAAATGAGTTAATTAGATAATAAGAAGAATTAACTTGCAATAAAAAGAACCCATTAATAAGGAGAAATAAGTCTATGTGCTGAGGAATCAAAATTTACGACAACGACGTGTAGAATTTCAGTAAAATGATGTTATCATGAGAAAATTATTTTAACTATTATTATGATATAAAAGTAATTTTATTAAATAAATATGGTAATATTTTTGTAAAATAAATGTCTATTTGAAAGCAGACACAAGTAGAATGGAAAAGTGACAGTGTTCTATGATAGCTACTGCTGTTTATGTCATTATTATTAATCATTTTCAACTTAGATGTTTTATTGGATAAATGTTAAATATTTAATAAAATTGAATAATCATATCGTTTAGGTATGTATTAAAATAGCCTGATTACACCCCTTCTGCTATAATTCTTCAATACCGCCTTAAATATGGCTCTAATTACTCCTCCTTTTATATAAATCTTCAATCAGTGCAGTATTAAACAATGTCCTAGTTAACTCTACTATCCTATAAATCATCAATGCGTGCCGTATTACATAATTCCTTAACTAATCCCTTTTCTGGTGTCTCTTTATTATGAACCGTATTAGATAATTACCTAATTACCCTCCTTTCTTATGACCCTTCAATACGTGCCATATTTAATAATTCCCTAATAAACCCTCTTTTCTATACCTTTTCCAGAAGAGCCATATTAAATAAACCTGTAATTACTCCTACTTTTCGATAAATCTTCAATAATGGTTATAAATATGTGCCCACTTCGAGCCATATTTAAATGTACTACATAAATTATTGAATAAAACTTCATATATGCACAATCGTCTTTAGTCTAACACGTAATTCATTGCAGGGTGCCTAGTATCATATATTGAGGAGGAGGATCGACGCCTAGCGTCATAACTGTAAACAAGATATCAGCTATCTCCTTTTTCGAAGCGCGATAACCATTAATTACGTATTTTCAGATACCAATAAATACTAATTTATACAGTTGCAGTCGCAGATAAAACTGAATTGCATATTTTTCAGTACATAATAAATATTGTTCGCCCATTTCTAAACCATTTCAGTAAGATTTATAACCCAGTGCGGATGATGAATTTGTACTGATTTCACCGTTAGTTTTAGGTTTTGTAACAGACAAACTAATCCACGTAACCGCGCAGTTGGTTAATATGAAAGGGGTTCTGAAGGAATGTCAGCATTTTTTAAATCTTAATAAGACATATTTATTTGTAACTTTGCTATGATTCTAAATTTGAAAACTTATATTTCTTCTTCTCTCTCTCTCTCTCTCGCGCGCTCTGTCTCTATCTCTCTCTCTCTCTCTCTCGCTATATATATATATATATATATATATATATATATATATATATATATATATATATATATAAATTGACTTACATGAGTGATTTTCCACTGGAAGACTTGAGACTATAAGTTTTTTTTTAGTTTTTTTTTATATATTTTTTTTTTTATATAGTTTTAATGGTTGAGAAACTTCCGAGACTATATATATATATATATATGTGAAAAAGATAGAGATAGATAGATATTTAGAGAAATATTTAAGAGCTTAATTAGGGAATTATTTAATACGACACATATTGAGGGTACATAGGAAAGGGGGTGTAATTAGGGCATTATAAAATACGGTTCATATTCAAGAGATATCGAAAAGGGGGTACTTAGGGAAGATAGATAGATAGATAGATAGATAGATAGATAGATAGATAGATAGATAGATAGATAATATTTTATTTTAAAATTATACATTACAGTGTCTACTGGGTGTATTCGGGTTTCATCGATCTGGTCATGTGGGGTCTTGGGTAGGAACCGGCTAGTAGAAACAGATCAACTCTTCAGCACTATTCAGTAGGCGAAGACTTAAAGTTTTTGCTTACTGTAATGTATAGTTTAGAAATAAAATACTTTATATTAAATCTTGTGCAACCTACGATCGAGTACTTTATTGTTGTTTAATGAACGTGTGATACATGCTATATATATATATGTACACATATAAATATATACACATATATTTATGTATATCTTTATCATTAATACGCAAACTTTTACGGATAAAGCTTAATAGATATTAATTTTTAACAGCAGACCATATATAAATAAACAATAGAATTCTAGATTCTAGTGACTCTTTATTCACGTTTAAACGAATGCGTACAAATTTACGATCCGTTTCGTCTACACATGAACAACCTGTATAGATATTTTTTATACGTGCGACTTTTCAGAAGTACACAATGGTGACCATATTATATATATATATATATATATATATATATATATATATATATATATATATATATATATATATATATAGGTTTGATTAAACAGCAGTGACAATTCCGGTTTGTTTCTTTTTTATTCATCTTTACACATTTTTGAACCAACTATCTAATGTTCTGTTCAAAACTGCAAGCGTTTTCGACTCCTATAGGTATTTTTCATGAATGTCTACTGTTATTTAATCAAACATGCATCAACGAAGAAATGCATCCTAAATATACACACATATATATATATTTATTTAATCGGTACATTATTATTACAAATTGACGGTTAATTTTATTCATTTCATGAAAAATATCGTCTCTTTTCAGAATGTGTATCGAAATCATATCTGCATTCGTCATGTTATGCTCTACGACTTTGAAAAAGGTTATGATTCAGAAGAGTCATTTCGCTGACAGAACAATCGACAAAAATCAAGTTTAAAGATAATTCAAGAACGTTCGAATAGGGCGATAAATTCCTCGCAGATGAATAAGGAAGAGGCCGACCGCCACATTTCAACGTGTAGACACTTCTCGTGTCCAAGAAAGAGGACGAAAGCTTGACAAACGAAAACGTTGACCGAAGACTTCAAAACGGACCATTCGTCCATCATTCGTCTTCTAAAAAAACTGGCAAGACTATGGAAATTTGGTTGGCTGGATTTACCACAAATACCTAGGTGGGAAATGTTGTCATTGTTTTTGCTGAATATAATTTGTTAAAAAAATGCAATAATTATTCATCAACCTAACTTATGTATATAAAGCAAAGTTGGCTGGATGTGTTTATGTGTGTGGTTGTATAACAGTTAAACGGTTGATTTAAGATCCAAGCTAATCACAGATTTGTAATCAGCACTATTTTTTTCTTAGCGATACTAGATGTTCTTTTGAACCTTTTTTTAAAATTCATCATTTAAAATCAAAGTACATCACAATAACATGATGAATAAATATTCCGTCATTTAAGGGTTCCTTTTCCAGTCGACCACACTAGATACGTACTTATAATAATCTGAAGCGTTTCACTACCAGTAATAGAATAAATAAATAAACATATATCAAATATGTCAAGATTGTGTTTAGTCATCTTATCGTACGTATTTGACATCCTTTCTTACATTTTATTGCTGGAACTTTTCTTTATGTTTTTTTAAAACTATTTATTTTAAACAATCGAAATATTTTAGATCTATGCAGAGAGATCCCTACGCCGGACATATAAACAGTATAGGTAGGTTAAAAAGACAAATTATCTTCATTTGTGCGGTGGTCGTGTGGATAAAGACTTTGCATTTGATTCGGTGTCATGGTATCTTTACGGGTTCTAATGTAACACTAGACAACTGTCTGTTTTTGCTATAGTGTTTCAGTTATTTATTTTTGCAACTATCGATCATCATCATAAACGTAAATAATATATTTTAAATTGTATATTCTGATTAAAAATGAGTTTTTTTTATTCATTTGAACTGACGTGCAAATAAGAAGGTTTGAGAAACCCGATGTTTGTGGTTACTTTACCGTATATATATATATATATATATATATATATATATATATATATATATATATATATATATATATATATATATATATATATGTGCGTATCTATAAATGTGTGTATATGTCTGTATATATATAAAATATTTGTTATTGTTTATTATCTATGTACGAATACGTTTCGTCCCTTTTCAATCGAGACTCATCAGCATAGAGATATGACTATTCACTACCGGTCGTACGATTCGAAACCCTGGATTACAAGTATTTTTCAACTTAAATCCAACGTCGTTAACCGTGCGGTCAATATTTGAATAGCCGATAAACAATGATAATTTAACACATTTAAAAGCGGCACGATGTCCAGGCATTTTGCTTCTATTAAAGAAGGAATGATGCATATAAAGCAAGTGACGTCATGCTGTGTTTGTACTACCATTTAGAGTGCTCTACTTATTTTACGAGGAGCGACATATATATATATATATATATATATATATATATATATATATATGTTTATATATGTGTGTGTATATGTGTGTATATGTGTATATATATATATATATGTGTGTGTGTATGTGTATACATATATATGTGTGTGTATACATATATATATATATATATATGTACGTGTGTGTATATATATAGATGTGTATACATATATATATATATATTTATATATTTATATATATGAGAGAGAGATAGAGAGATGTAAAAAAAATAAAAACAAAAAAAATATATCTATAATTAATTATTCGTCGCTCCCAAGACAAGGTTGAGCTCTGTAGCGAGTAGTATTAACACATCCGCTATCCTTACTACAATGCAACATTCCTTTCAAAAGTCGAAAACTTTACGACGACTGCCTTTAAATAGGATTAATCTCACGCTGATTTACCGAGTTGTTGACAACGGCCGTCTGACTAAGACGTTGGAATTTGAGTTTGAAATATAATTCGTGTTCCGGGGTTCGAGTCCGGCGACTGATGTGAATAATTCTTCTTTACACTGACGATTCCCGTAAGGATGAAACGTATACGTATCTAGATAAAAACATATATATATATATATATATATATATATATATATATATATATATATATATATATAACAAAGTTGTTTGTCACAAATCTTTTTTCTGCTACTGTGTGTGTAGGATAAAGTCTGACACCAACAACTAACCATTCTCAATTTTGGAACACTAATGCAAGGAGTAAGGGTAGATAATGTGGATTAAATTAATATCAATGTAGTTCTAAGCAAAGGGGGCAAAGTGGGACTGGAACCTCTCCGTGAAAATTCAGATACCTCTGATTTTTATGAAACTTTAACCATATGTATTGGATATTAACTAATTTCGTTGATGTACTTTTTAAGGGTTCCTAAGGGGTATAATACGGGCACAGCCTCCTATTTGAACATTCATAGTTATTAGACAACAATTAAGACAGATTACTTGAATTTCAATTATATTTAAGACCTCTTAAGTTTAAGCTGCATGTTTTATACAGTTTTCCTTAAATGAGAATCATTAAATTGATGTTGGTTGAAATTGGAACAAGTATTTTGGACTTGTAGTATATAAATTATCATCTCTTAAGGAGACATAGAAGTGATGAAAAGTTGTCCCGTTCGTTGAATTAATTATTCTTATTACTAGCATAATACTTATCATGGGACGGGTAATTTGCTAGTAAAATATATTATATGGATAAGTACTGAATCTTTCATTAAAATTAGATAATTATCTTATTTTATAGGTGATTACAAGAGTTGTACTTGTGTTTCATCCGTCGCAATTTCTTTATTTACTTTGTGATAAACTTTACCTCTATGACTAAACGATGAAACGTTAAATTAAATTGTAATTTGATGTTATGAAAACTTGTTATTGTGTACACAAGTATTGCCCAAGTTTTAGTGAAAACAAATAAATAGTTAAAGATTTTAAAATGTTCTCATTTATTTCGGCAATACTTTCATAACAGGTAGCCATTTTGTAAAAATATTACAAACAATTGAACACGTACGTCACCTAATCGAGAGAAGATCGGGAAATCATGAGAGCAGACTTGACGATCGAAGTGAGCGGACGTTCCGCCCTTTTGCTCCCCCAGTTGTGGATTGGGAGATGACTACATCTTCAAGGTAGGCGTGTATCAAAAGAATGTTGACAATGTTGCCCTCTTTGCTTGGAACTACATTGAACTAAACATAATCCACATTATCTACCTTTACACCTAGCATCAGTGTTTCAAAATTGCAATAGAGTGTAAACTATATAAAAATCCTTTCATGTTTCGATTCTTCATTTTTTCTGCAACTTTTTTTCAATGTGACCATACCAACAAGGTCTCCTGTTCTGCATACATAACCCTATGCTGTCCAGATTTAATTTTCCTCTGAGGTCATGAGATCTTCGCCTGTCTTTAAGACTCACATTACACATTCACTGTATCATTCTTATATCATTTCTCTCTATGCAATGCGGATAAGTAATAAACGGAGGCAACGTTACAATTTTAACTACTTTACGATATCTGCAGGAATCGTCTCTGATTCAGGGTCTCGATCACCACCTAAATTATGAGGTAAAACCGAATTTAGGGTCACGATCCCGGTGTGATCGGCAGTCATCTCAGACGTAGGATTAGCGTTAGCGTTAATGAAGACCATCGTTAACTTCAAAAGTGGCGACAAATAAACCACAGGTACGAAGAAAAGTTAACCCATTTTTTTTTTCGTTTTTTTTTTGCTTGTTTTTATAATAAAGAGTAATTTCCTGTTAAGGGTTCATAAGTTTCTAGCGTCGGCACTGTGTCGGGTACCATCCGCCTCGCCGTCGACGAAAACTGTCACTCGGCGTCATCGACAAATTCGAGTTAAGCCCTACGAAAAAAAGACATTGCAGAGACAATTGTTACAGCAATGGCAATAATCGGGATAGAAAGTCAACAACGACGTACACACATACACACCAAAAAAAAGGGGGGGTTAAGTCAGTCATAATAACTAGCGCCACTCAAGTCCCTCCTTCGCGACTAAAGAGACAACGGAATAATAATAATGAAATGGGGTCAAACAGTCGATTTGATGGTTTCATGTGTGACCTCTCATTTCGACGCTCGGCTGATAATGTGTACGTACTAAAATGGATTGTGACATGCACGTCGTAGTTTCTATATGCGCGTGTGACTATTTTTTCTGTGCGCCAGTGTAGCTTTTCTCCGCGTATGGAGCGGGGTATAATTATATAGTAATGTCGTTGTTACTACCTACGAACATATCTACGTATCTACGATATATTTAATCTGATGCTACCCCAAAATGCTTAACTAAGTAGAGAAATTATTTAATTTTATTTTTATGACAACGGCGGTAAATGAGAATGGTGGGATTTTAATCATTCATATCAAAGGTTGATGGATAAACGTTCAGAATATTAAACACTTAAGAACTTGTGAACCAAAGAAAAAAAGCAACACATAATTTATGTAAAACGCATTGGACTGAAATTCTTTGCCGAACGCGTGAATAGATTTCTAATTGTAAAATTACAGAATAGTTAACATTCGAAAACTCATGAACCAAATAAAATAGCAGAAACCGCAGTTATTTTATTCGTGTGGAAACAATTTGCATAAATTCTATAAAATGTTAAAAATAACCTTTAAAATCGTTTGCAAGCGTTAAATCTAGTCGAGTTGAGTAGAAAATTTCATTATATATTAAATTATTTTTATTTTGTTTTCGTTCTTTTTTATGAGTTCACGGGTGTTAAGAATTCTTTACTTTTACAGTTTCATGTATTAAATGTGTATTAGTGAAACATAAAATGTTTGCTAGTTAGTTATATTTATATGTATTCAACCCTTTTTATTGGTCCCCCGATTTATAAAACCGGGAGACCTATGTTTTGAGGCATTTCCGTCGCCGTCCGTCCGTCCGTCCGGATTTTTCTCCGCAACCATCCATTGAATTTCTCTGAAATTTTGCATGAAGTTGTAACTTTTGTCAGGTTAGAAAGTGACATTCTCCGATTTTTGAAAAAAAACCTGTTTAGCCTCCCCAGGGGGTCAAAAGGCCCCGAAATGGCAAAAATGACATTTTTTGCCCCATAACTTTTCATCCATCCATACAATTTCTCTGAAACTTGGCCAAAATGTGGTGGCAATTGTTCCTAATAGAAAATACGTATCGCTGACCTTGGAAACAATCTGGTTCGTGCCCCCAGGGGGTCAAAAGCCCCCAAAATGGCAAAAAAACGACCCTTTTCTCCCATAACGTTTGATCTATCCATTACAACTTTTCTGAGACTTGGCCAAAATGTAGAGGCAATTGTTCTGGATATAAAATGAGCATCCTAGACCTCAGAAAAATTCTAGTTCGCGCCCCCAGCGTGTACAATGGGGATCAAAAATGCCCCGAATTGCCCAAATTTATTGCATTTTACACTCGCCACATCGAGTCACATACAGAGGGGACCACGCATGCGCGACTTGTTATAATTTAGATTAATTTTTTTTTAAATTGCGCGCTGAGAATATTTGTGTCTCAAGCAAGATCGATATATTTGCATAGCGTTCGATCCTCTTCAGTTTCACTCTGTGGATGGTTGTGGCGATCACGTCTACTAAGTAACAGATGCTATCCTTCGTATCAATTATTATCATGCCTGGTCTTCTAGATTGGGCATGGTAATTATTATCATTGTTTTCTCACTAGATATTCACATATAACTTACAGAAATAAGAACCTCAGACGATGCCGGATAGTCGTGCAAGTAATTCATAATTGCAAGAATATGTAACAATGGAGATACGCTTAACGTTACAAGTTTGACAAAGTATCAATTTATACTTTAACGTTACAAATACAAGACCATATACGGTAATTATTTTAATGCTAAATTATCCAACGGGTTGATATGCTGAAGAAAAGAGAAAAGGCTTAACCCAAGTTTAATTTTGCACCAAAATTCTTAAAGTTAATTGAGTAGAAAATAAATTTAAAAACAAACAAATATAAAAAGGGGGGAAAAGGGAAAAAGAAAAGGGGAGAGAAAAAGGTTTAAAAATACGAACAACAATTCGTATTTATAAATAAAAGGGAATTTAATTTAAAAACCTAGAGAGCAACTCTCGTATTAGGATTTTACGATTAAATTCAGAATTACAAACTTTAGAAAAATGTATGTTTTTTTTAAGTAATAAAATATAGCATTCATGAAAATAAACAGAAACTTATATTCCTAATTGAAACCACATATATAAATGCTCTAATGATGTGAGTTTTATTTATTTATTTATTTTTACTTCCTGATGTTTTGAACACGATTCTGTAACCTTTCTTTTTGATGCTACACCCATAGAAAATATGCAAGATATATAACTCAGTATTTTTGTTGTCTAAGTGCTAACGAAACGGTTCCTCAAGAAATTATCTATTTATAAATGAATAAAGACATGGTTACTTGAATCTTATCATCTATTATTTATTGATACATTAATATCTATTCAGCTTAAATCCTTAAAATCTGACAACTTATAAAATATATATATACATGCAATATTCTTTTTATAAATAATAATTATTTTTACTTACAGAGACAAGTGGTTCATGCTATATACAATCATGTGGGAAATGTTCATTACTACTGGTCTAAGGATTCGAACCCATTCAAAAAGTCACCTTCGTCTCTGCAAGCCGAGCTCTCACCCTAAGGCTACCTTTAACAAGCCGCGCATGCGTGGTCCCCCTCTGTATGTGACTCGATGTGGCGAGTGTAAAATGCAATAAATTTGGGAATTTTGGGGCATTTTTGACCCCCATTGTACCCCCTGGGGGCGCGAACTAGAATTTCTCTGAGGTCAAGGATGCTCATTTTATATCCAGAACAATTGGCTCTACATTTTGGCCAGGTTTCAGAAAAATTGAATGGATGGATCAAACGTTATGGGAGAAAAGGGTCGTTTTTTGCCATTTTTGGGGCTTTCGACCCCTGGGGCGCGAACCAGATTTTTTCCAAGGTCAGCGATACGTATTTTCTATTAGGAACAATTGCCTCCACATTTTGGCCAAGTTTAAGAGAAATTGAATGGATGGATGAAAAGTTATGGCGCAAAACATTTAATTTTTTGCAATTTCGGGGCCTTTTGACCCCCTGGGGGGCTAACCAGATTTTTTTTCAAAAATCGGAGAATGTCACTTTCTAACCTGATAAAAGTTACAACTTCATGCATCATTTCAGAGAAATTCAATGGATGGTTGCGGAGAAAAATCCGGACGGACGGACGGACAGACGTACGGAAATGCTTCAAAACATAGGTCTCCCGATTTTATAAATCGGGGGACCAATAAAAAGGGTTGAATACATATAAATATAACTAACTAGCAAACATTTTATGTTTCACTAATACACATTTAATACATGAAACTGTAAAAGTAAAGAATTCTTAACACCCGTGAACTCTTAAAAAGAACGAAAACAAAATAAAAATAATTTAATATATAATGAAATTCAATCGAGGGTTGCGGAGAAAAATCTGGACGGACGGACGGACGGCCAGACGGACAGACGGACGGACGGAAATGCCTAAAAACATAGGTCTCCCGAATTTATAAATCGGGGGACCAATTAACACAGAAAGAAGGGATTTTAAATCTATAATGTTTAATCGGCGGACACGTATAGTAAGCAGTGAGAAAATTGTCAACTTGCCTGCGAAAGTATATATATATATATATATATATATATATATATATATATATATATATGTGTGTGTGTGTGTGTGTGTGTTTGTATATATATATATATATATATATATATATATATATATACAGACACACATATATATATATATATACATATATATATTTATGTATATATTTACATATTTTTATATATTTATATATATATATATGTATATATGTATATATATATATATATATATTTATACATATATATGTATATATATGTATATATATATATGTATATATATATATATATATATATATATATATGTATATATATTGGTGTGCGCGTTTGTTGAGGAAAGACAATAGGGTAAAAGAATGACAAAGTCTATCTATATAAAATTAATAAAATTTTATTGACAATTTTTAAACAATGGAAGATAAAGTGTTCGTGAAGAAGTCTATGGAACGTTCTGGTGAAAGGGTTCGTTTTGGCGTTAGTTAGCTTTGGCTGGAACTGCGTGCATTCACGTGTGTATACATGGAATAGAGATGATTATATTGTAACAGAGGGTTAATAAAATAAAGACTGAGTTCGAACGGGGCGCTGAATTATCTTTTTTGGTCTTTTCACTACCAACAGTCCAAACACGCATGAGAACGACGCGACGTTTACAATCAAACTTTTCGTCCAGAATTTGATCCCTTTTTTCTTTTCTTTTTCTTCTTTCTTTTTCTATTTGCATTCGACGTAGCCACAACGTCAACCTGTCTCGCTCTTCCCCAGAGCAAAGTGGCTAAGCTTTTTTATTTCGACAAGAATTAGCCCATGCAAAACAAGGCTCATTGGCACATGTAAAGTCTCGTCGCGTGACAAAAAGCGCACGTTTCTATTTGGTGACTAGAACACTCTGGGTTCAATCCCAGATGGGCAATCCACGGTGAAACCCTAACTCTTTTTCCTTGTGGACCGGCATAATGGCTGCCACAGATATTTTTTTTAATTAGAGTTTCTTGTTTTGTTAATGAGAGAGCGTGTGTTCGAACCGTGTGCAGGAGTGTTCGGTTAACAGTGCGTATATGCTTGCACTGTAGTTAGTAGTCCGTGAAAATCTCTCGTTATTTGTACGCTATTTGCCGTGCTCCATTTTGGTCCACATAGCGCACCGGCGATATTGTGACGTACGCACCTGTCTCGTTTGAAATAAAACAGGAAAATGGTGAGAAAAAACTGTATTTCAATTATTAGCGTACGCGCGAGATTTGGAAGTGAATATCTCTTGCGTTTTGATTGGTTGAAAGAAACTGTTGATTTTAGCTTTTGTTTAATTCACAGTCGATACGTAGAAGCAACATTCACTGCCAATGCTAATCTAAACACGTTAATATGCGCATGTGTTTGCGTTTTTCAAACATCTATCCGAAAATGCTATTAATTCGGAATCTTTACGGAGAGTCCTGAGCATTTCTTTCTCTTTGCAGCGATTGGTAAAATAGAAATTCGTCTTCAATTTATTGTGTACAAGGAATCGTTTCAAATGTATATAATTTTGGAGGGAGATTGAATTTTAAAAAAAGTGTGTATATGCTGGCTGCCGCCTAGTGACAAAAAATCTCTTTAACGGTCCTTTGAAAATATACGTGTGTATAGTGCGTGTGCGTGTGTGTGTGTGTGTGTGTGTGTGTGTGTGTGTGTGCCTATGTGCAAATTGGAGTGATTTTAGTGTTTTAATTTTTTGTTTTGAAAATTATTGTATTGTTCACAGAGATCAAAGGGCGGCACAATTATATTTAGTAGAATGCGAATAACAAGTTCCTATTTATTTGCCTTCTCCCCAAGAGGGAAATGTTAGATATAAGGTCAGTTTCTAATGTGGAGAAAAATCAGGACGGGGTACGAAGGATCAGGACAAAAATGAAAATAATCTCAGCTTAGAAGGATTTGTACTTGTATGACCGAGAACAGAAGAGATACTACACTTTGGAGTATTTACTTGATAAAAAAATATTGTCATACACTTTTTAAAAAAATTAGGCACAAGGCCCTCAAAAGTGAGGATCAATGGTCATCCTCTGTCTATATTACTCTTAAATAGACTCATTAACATACACTACAATATTACATTTACTGTATGGGCCATCCGACTTAAAATATACACAATTGTTTGAATTCAATTATATATATATATATATATATATAAATGGTGCGAATGACAAGTTTCATGAATTCTCCATCACGCTGTTCTTCTGACGTGTGTGCGTCGGTATATGTAAATCGCAGTGATTTAAATGTTTGACATAGTATTATTTTAATATCTACAGTAGATATTAAAACAAGCAAAAACTGTTGATGTTTCGCGGCTTCTTGGCCTTTTGGCTAACATCAAACTGTAGTATCTGTTCCGATGGATACTGCACGCCTGTCCTGTGCAGTTCTAGGAGGTTCACCCTCCCAGGCTTTGCCTCCCCTCTTAGGGGAGGAGTAAGTTTATTGCTTACTGTCTGAGGCGCCCCTACCGGGGAATGCCGACGGGGCTGCCCAGGCAATTTTTAAATGGCCAGAGTGCTCATCTCTCGAGCGCTGGCTTTTCAAACCCCACTTTCTCGACCCGATCTTGGGTCACATCTTACTTGTGGGAGTAAGATAAAACTGGCCTTGTGCCTAACTCCTGGGGAGGAGTAAATAAAACTGTTGATGTTTCGCGAAATTATTCTATTTATTAGAGCGCTAGTCTCCCCCATACCGTTGACGGTGGGTGAATTTAATGTTTTTTTTTGTATTTTCATTATTATTTTAGGTTTCACTCGAACATAAGAAACCAGAGTGCAAATGAAAACAGGCCAGTAGACTCGCCTTCGGACATGTGTACGTAAATTGGAGTGATTAAATCTGTGTGTGTTTTTTTTTGGAGGGGGAGGGTATTATTATTATTTTGATTTTCCACATAAGCATTTGATTGATAATATTTAATGGAGAAATAGCGAAAATAGGTCGCACCAATGTGCCAGCTCACTCTCGTTCGGGCACGTGAGTGTGTCGTGCGTGTTGAGTGATATCAGTGAAGAATTTGTTTGTGTGTTTTTATTGTTATTTTAGTTTTAACACGGGGATTGAATAACCAAAAAAGTGTTGATAGGACGCAGAAATCCGACGGAGAAAGAAAACTGAAATCAAGGCTTTGTGCTCATCTGAAACATAGAACACATTACAAAAATTCCAATCCCCAATTTCGTTGCTTCGATCAAAAGGTTTCGCCCAATCATTTCGACAGACCTGTAATGGTATGTGTGATACATTCAGTGTTTCGGTTTGGTTTGTAATCTTTTATTGTATATTTTCTTTTGTTTACCTACCTTGGGGGGAAGGAGAGCTAGATTTGTTTGTATCAGGAGTACAGATGTGACTAATTCACATGAAAGATAAATGGAGAAAGTAAATGATTCATAGTCTCAAAAATGTACCCATGCAAGTAAGATGTACATATCGTGTGTATACGTTTAACAACCTTATATGTATATATATATATATATGTATGTATATATATATATGTGTGTGTGTGTGTGTGTGTGTGTGTGTGTGTGTGTGTGTGTGTGTGTGTGTGTGTTATGAATTGAAATGCAATATATCAATGTATATATATAGAGAGAGAAAGAGAGAGATAGGAGAAAAAAGAGTGATAAAAATGCGACGATTGTCCAAATTTATTTCAAATTTCAATTGTTCAATGCAAGGTGTATTCAGTAATAAACTAGTGTGTATTATTCTTTCCTTAAGCCAAGGCTTTTCAAAGATCCAGATCTTATCATCAGAGGAGAAATACAGATAGATAAGTTGGCTTTCGAAAAAAACAAGTTCAAATATTTGAAAAATATGAAAATTGTTGTTTTTTTTAATTATTATTAAAAAAACACAGTGAATGAAAAGAGAAGTTCCGTAAAAAAGATATGCGGTTTGTCCGGGTGGTAAATTTCCGTTGAAAGGAAGTTCGATGAATTGTAGAACGTGAAAAAAAATATCGAAATACAATATATATATATATATATATATATATATATATATATAGAGAGAGAGAGAGAGAGAGAGAGAGATAGATAGACAGATAGATAGATAGATAGATAGATAGATAGATAGATAGATAGATAGATAGATAGATAGATAGATAGATAGATAGATCTGTGCGTGTGTTTATAGAGAGTAAAATTCCTATACAAAAAATCGATACATAATATATTATATATCTTTATAATATTATATTTTGATATATGAAATAACAATAATAATAATAATAATAATAATAATAATAATAATAATAATAATAATAATGATAATGATAATAATAATAATATATACATATATATATTAAAAATATGAAACTAAAAGTATACTTTTAGTAGATAGAACCTATAGTGAAATGGTGTAAGCTCAATATACGAGATAGAGCAATTATAAAGATAGATGAAGCAAGAAGGATACACATGTACGAATGACAAATTTATTCAACTTCGATTGTTCAATGCAAGGTGTACTCGGTAAAAACATGAATATTATTCTTTTCTTAAGCAAAGGCTTTTCAAAGATTAACATCTTATAATCAGAGGAATTACATAGATAGATAAGTTGGCAGTGGAAAAGCCAAAATTCAAAATTTGCAAAAATCTTAAGTAATGGAGAGTGAGAATGTGCGTGTAAAAAAGATATGGGGTCAGCCCAGTAGGTAAATGTCCTTTGATAAATGTCCATGTTTTTACCGAGTACACCTTGCATTGAACAATCGAAGATGAAATAAATTTGTCATTCGTACATGTTTATCCTTCTTGTTTTATCTATCTTTATACATACATATATATATATATATATATATATACAGACATATATACAGGGTGTTTCAAAAGTCTTGGGAACATTACAAATGCGTATATCTCATGAACTATTCCAGGTAGAAAAATGAAACTGGTGCCATTTTAAAGCTTGCTTAATCAAGTTTTTGGTCATACTAATGATTTTCGTGTTATCTTTCCAGGTGCAGTAATGGCGTTCTCTAAACAAGACAAGGCATTTTGCGTCCTCCAATTTGCAAAGACTGAATCGTGGACATGTGTTCAGCGTGCATTTCGCAGGAAATTTAAAAAAGAAGCCCCTGAAAGGAAATCCATTGTCAGATGGCATGCTAAATTTGTGAAAGATGGGTGTTTGTGCCCAAGTAAGCGAACAGGTCGCCCTTCAACTACAGAAGATGCAGTTGAGCAAGTTCGGGCAGCCTTTCAGCGGAACCCCCGTAAATCAGTGAGAAGAGCCAGCAGGGAACTTCAGCTTGCTCCAGCAACTGTCTGGCGTGTCTTAAGGAAACGACTGCAAATGGTACCTTACAAGCTCAAGTTGGTCCAAAAGTTGAAGGACACTGATAAGCCACTTCGCCGTGACTTTTGCATTGCAATGCAAGAGAAGTTGGAAGATAACGGCTTTGATGACCGGCTTGTTTTTAGCGATGAGGCGACCTTCCATCTGAATGGCAAAGTTAACAAGCATAACACTCGCATATGGGGTACTGAGAATCCTCATGAACTTCTTGAGCACGAGCAAGATTCACCAAAAGTGAACGTGTTTTGTGCAATTTCCAAGAAAGGTATCTATGGACCGTTCTTCTTTGAAGAGGCAACTATCACTGGTGAATCCTATCTCAACATGCTGGAAGACTGGTTAATGGCTCAGTTGGAACAAGCAGAATCTGATGACTTCATTTTTCAACAAAATGGTGCACCACCACACTGGAGTCTTAGAGTAAGGCAGTTTCTTAACACAAGGCTGCCTGGTAGATGGATTGGGAGATCTGGGCGAGGTGATGACGTTCTGTATATATATATATATATATATATTTATATATATATACATACATATATATATACTTATTACTATTACATGTATCCACATCACATTTTATAAGGAGATAACATTTTTATATATCAATTTTCAGTATTTACTTCAAAAGTGCTCGATACGTAAGTAGAGCTAGGTAGCTATGAAAATATATTTATGACAATTAAGCTACAGAGAGGCTCCCGCGTTTGATCCCCAGGTGTAATCTTCAGGCATTTAAGCCTGAAGATTCCACCGGGGATGAAACGCGGAAGCTGCTGTGTAGCTTAATTTTCATAGCTTACTATATATATATGTATATATATATATTTATATATATTTATATATTTATATATTTATATGTATATTTATATATTTATATATATATATATTTATATATATATATATTTATATATTTATATGTATATTTATATATATGTATTTATATATATATATATTTATATATATATATGTATTTATATATATATATATTTATATATATATATATTTATATATATATATATATATATATATATATATATAGTTATGTAAGTGAAGCTACGGTTGTAATTTTTTAAAGCAATGGAAAAATCTGAATGTAGTGTGTGTATAAAGCATTGCATTAAGGCATAAAAAAATCAGTTCAAGCAAAGCAATTGCTCAAGTGTTATTCGGACTCTGCTCTGTCGGAAGAAAAACACAAGGTGGTGGCATTCCAACTTTAAACGCGGTCGTGGAGACACAAATGATGCTGAACATACCAAAGTGTGCAGTTGTCCTGGAAAAGAAATAAAATGTCTACAAACTCGTTTTGGCCGATCGTAAATTGACGTTGCGAGATATAGAAGAGAAGCTGAAATATATTTTTAAAAAGAGTATATTCACCATTGTCAATGAATATTTGTCAATTTGAAAGCTGTGTTCAAAGTGAGCACCGCGATTGCTCATAATCGATCAAAACAACAGCGTGTGTAGGATTCAGAGCGTTGTTTGCAACAGTTTTAACGTAACAGGAATGGGTTTTCGTATCAATATGTAACTGTAGATGTAATATGGACCTAATACTTTCTCTCTAGCGTCAAATCGACTATCAGTTGAGTGGACAGCAGCAGGTGAAAGCCGTCCAAAGCGACCAAGGAAGCAAATTTTAGCTTTCGTATTTAGGGATGTGCAAGGTGTCTTCTTCTTGGATTACCTTTAGAAAATTAGTAACATCAATAGCGAATTATATAACATCATAAGTGCGTTCGAATGGGGAAATTGCAGAAAAACCGCCATGAGTAAAGACGATAAGAATGCTCTATCAAGACAATGCACAGTGTCACAAGTCGTTCGAATCGATGAAAAAACTACATGAATTGTACTTCAACTTGCTTCCGTACCAACCCATTCTCAAGATCTGGCCCTCAGTAACCACAAAAGAATGCCACAGGGAAAGATAGTTAGCCCCAATGAAGAAATGATATCGGATACTGAGGCGTATTTTGAAGCAAATAACAAATCGTTCCACGAAAAACGCATCGAAATGTCAGAGAAGCGTTGGAATCAGTACACAAATCTCGAAGGTGCCTATGTATTAGGTCGTTACAAAAATAATAGCCGATTTCAGAAACATAGATTAATTCATGAAAAATGTTTCCCCACTCCAATACTTTGTAAATGACGTAAAACTGCTACCGTGCAAGTGTCTGAGACATTTCTTTGACACTTTGATGGTGATTTCGCTTGCAATTGTTAAAATTATACTGCCTTCCTCAACTTTCTTCATCTTCAAGGCTCTCATCGCCACTACAGAATTTCTTCGTACTGTCCGACCGCTTGTGGCTCCATCTCCCCGTGCTCTATTGATATTGGTAACATTTTCGGAGACATTGTGCCCAAGTTTGAACTAATGTAACATAAGAAGGCGAATGTCATGTTTTGGTGTGTTCATCATTAAGGGTATTTTATGCTACAAAAATACTTTCTATCGGAAAAAACTTATATATTATTTTTTAGAACACATTAATCATGATATATGTTTAAATTTATCAGAAATAAACTACAAATGATGTGTTAAAATGACTTTATAAAACCCAGCGCTTCAAGCGGCCATTATTCTTGTAAGGACCTAATATATGAATGAAGTCAACTTTTGCCTAAAAGCTATCGTTATGTTAGTTAGACTCGGGACTAGGCGTAAGAGTTTGTAATGTAAGCTATATATATTTTTATTGGTTTTATGCGAAGGATATAAAAAGGGGATGGAAGCTCTTCGTGAAAATACAGATATCTCCGATTTTTGTGAAATTTTAACAATAATTATTAGACATCAATTAATAAATATTCACAATTTTTTTGTGAGTATTTAAAAAGGGTTTAATGGGGCATAACATGGGTCAAACATCTCATTAAGAATTCAAATACTTCCATATTTGCATTTCATTTGCTCAGTAGTCATGAGCCACTAATTAAGAACGATTCTTTTAATTTCGATTACATTTGAATTATAATAAAATTTGAAAGGCACCTTATTTTATTGTTTCATTTTGTATTATGATATTAATGCTCTATCCAGTATATTGAGCTTCAGTTTTTATCCGAATGTTTAACTAATTATAAGATATTAGTTTACTTTTATATTCTTTGTTGGAATACTTCATGCCTTCTCTGGAGCGATACCCATAATATATATATATATATATATATATATATATATATATATATATATATATATATATATATATATATATATATATTAGGCAAACATTATTAAATAACACGGAGTGGTTTTGTTTGATGCGACTTTTTTTTTTTTTTTCAATTTTCCGAATTGTCCATTTAATGTTTCGGTCAAATTGATGTAAATATGATCCATGGGTTTCTTGTTCCATTCTTTTTAAGCTCTCATGTACATTTCAACTTTACAGAGGCTTTTTCAAGTTATAAACTACTTGCCGTTATAATTCAAAAATGTGCACAACAGTAAAGTCATAATTTGTAAAGACACTAAAACTAATACCGACTGAAGATTATTTGACGATTCAAATCGAAAGTACATGCAAAGAAGAAAAAAGAATGGAACAAGAAACCCATAGATCATATTTACATCAATTTGACCGAAACATTAGGTGGACAATTCGGAAAATTGAAAAAATAAAAAAAGTCGCATCAAACAAAACCACTCCGTGTTATTATATAATGTTTGCCTAAATGAAAATATGCTGCCTAAATACACAATATATATATATATATATATATATATATATATATATATATATATATATATATATATGGGTGTGCGCGTTTGTTGAGGAAAGACAATAGGGTAAAAGATTATTTTTATTTATACAGACATGTACAAAATCTGCGACATCGGCATGTTTATGTTATCGATCAATTTTATATTTGATCCTCAACGGTCTCAAATCTAACCACGTTACTTTCCAAATTTTTAATTCTCTTTCTTTTTTCTTCTGCATATCATTCTTCCTAAATATGATCTGAGGTAAAGAGCAGATTCGAACTCTGCCTGATGAGATCTGAGTTTCTAACAGCTGTTGATCGATCACATCGACATGCCAGTGTCGTAGATTTTGTGCATGCCTGTATAAATAAAAATAATCATATATAAAAAAACTCTATATGCTATTGACCACTTTTTATTAGCCCTGTTGAAATTCGTTGGATACCTATCCTGTGGATTTTTTCCTTGCCTGAATTATATCTATCTATCTATCTATCTATCTATCTATATATATATATATATATATATATATATATATATATATATATATATATATATATATATATATATATATATATGTATGCCTGTGTGTGTGTGTCTGTGTATTAAGAAGCAATATGTGAATGTTTTCCTCTGCCGGAAAATATAGATTGAGGTTTTCTTGTCAATTAGTGATAATCATGAACTCAGTTTTTTTTTATTGTTTTATGTTGTTAAGAGAAATAGTTGAAAACGCAGAATTTAAAAATATTACTTCAGCGAGGAAATAAACTCGTTTCCTGACAAAGTTGCCGTCCAAATAGTGCCTATCAAAAAATGAATTACGTTTTTTCCCACGCATGCGCCATACCTATTCAATAGTGACTGTAATGAAGGTTAATGTCCTTGCGTTTTGTCGCAACTATTTTCTTCCTCCTTGTTTACATCCATAAGCCGCAAAAGACACGCGGCATTTGATACTTGATTACACGTTTATGCCAGTTGTTTATATATTTACTTTTTTTTACATTTTTTGTATTTTTGTTTGGTTAGGTAGATAAGCGAGTTGTGTGTATCTAAGTACCCGCTCGCGTGGAAGGTCCACTATATTTGTATGACCTTAGCAGAAGACTGCCCTCAAATACAGTGTGCTGATCTAACTCCAAGCAGAGTTATTTTTTCCGGTCTCATTTGAATGAACAAATATGTTCCGCTTGATATATGACACCTTTGATCGCTGACCTGTGACAGCTATTTTGAATCCACCACTTAAAACGAGAAACCATAAAAAAGAGGGACTTTTAAAGGGACGTCGGTGTTTGATATGAACACAGACCCGTCATTTGAAGATGAAAAAATAGGAGTACTGTTGTCATATTTGGGCTGGTTAATCTCTGCCCTATTTTAGGGTTCTTGATAAGGTGCAGAAGCGTATCAGTAATTTGATTGGCCCCACTCTTTCCTCTTCTGTAAACCCGTCTTTCTCACAGACGTGATGTTGCTAGTTTCTGTCTTATCTATAAGTACTATCATATGCATGTGTCCTTTGGAATTGTGGGATCTATTCCCCGCTTCTTTTCTTTTAGCTCGTTTGTACTCGTTGATCTAGTGATCTCAATCAATTCGCTGTTTTGATACGTCATTGTAATACAGCTTCCTATTCAAGTAGCTTTTTCCCAAGAACTACAGGCTGTGGCACTTTCTTCCTGCTGACTTTTGTTTACTCCTACCTATAACCTTAGTCTTTTTAAGACTAAGGCTAATATGTACTCCTATCTATGTGATAATCATTTTTCGTTCTTGTTAGCTCCTTACATCGAATTGCTTCAAGCCTTGTCTGCAGCGATTTCGATAAAAAATAAAATTAAAAATAGCAGAAGCTCGTTTTTATGCATGTCAAAAAGTTAGTGATCATTTACACATTCTAATTATGTTGCAAACAGGACACACTTATCTAATAGCTAAGCTCGCTACAATATGGTTGAACGGACGCCTTGTGCAATCCTTTACCTATATATAAGAGTGAGAAACATCTTAAAATGGAGTAATACTGCCACGTCTGGAGAAGCGCGTCTCAGAAAACTCTTCCTTGCTTAGAGTTCAATATCGACTTCGAAATCGAATGGTGGATGATCTCTTCCGTTCCTTAGAACACCTCTTTCACGGTAGATACAGTGCTAGTCTCTTTCTAATCTTTCGCTATTTCCATAGCGTGTATTCGGCTGACCTCTAATAGTCGTTAGATTACAAAACAATGTGGTGCGATTTTGACGTGTAAAGAATGTGTTCTTCTTTTTTGAACGAACCATAGTCGTTAGAATTGATAATTTGTGATGTGTTTATGAAATGAAATGAGTGTTTTTTGGTTTTGTATTTTTATATATTTATTCATTTATTTATTTTTTATCATTAATTGTTATAAACAGACATCTTCTTTTACCTTCCCATGCTAATAATACAATAATTTGCAACACTATAATAAAACTAGGAATTCCAACAATACAAACTATATCACAAACTGTTTTTCCGAAAAACACCTACCTCTAATGTAGGTATATATACTGTCCTATGCAATAACTGACATCAGATATACGTTGGTGCAACTCAACGGGAACAAAAGCAAAGGCTTAATGAACATAAAATTGATATAAAAATAACAATTCTCTGAATGCACTATTCTCACATGCATTACGACTCGATCATTCTTGTAACTTTAAACATATTAGACTCATTAAATTCATTGTAAATAAATCTCAGCGATAACTTATTGAATGAGCACTCATTATAAACTCGACCGCAAT
>OY744526.1:48883344-49015844 GCA_963556195.1 Sepiola atlantica | reverse complement strand
AGTTCCAGAGGCCAGCAGCACGAGGAAAGAAGCTATTTGAGTAGAAGGCTCTCCGACATCTGGGGGCCTCCACAGTGAATGAATGAGATTTAGTTTATTGTCGAGTTAGTCAAGTGAATTTACGTCGAGGGGGCATCAGAGTAGCCAATTCATCGGAGCATAATCCATTGAAGTATTTGTAAAACAAGCACAAGGAAACTACATTGCGGCGATGGGACAGGGACTGGAGCTTGGTTGACAGTGAGAGACCTATTAGGTTGGCGATTCTTTTTTGGACCTTGTCAAGGAAGGAGAGACTAGTAGATGATGGACCAGCCCAGATGTGACAACAATACTCCATGCATGGGCGGATGCATGCTTTGTAGAGATACAAGATAATGTCAGGTGTGAGGAGTTTACTAGCACGGTAGAGAGAGCCAACCTTCTTTGCGGCAGCCTTGGCAATGTCTTCAATGTATTTGTTCCAATTCATGTTACTTTTGAAGATTAGGCCTAGGAGTTTGAATTATGAACTCTCAGGTAGGGTGTTATTTGCCTTGACAATCGGTGGTTAGAGAGATTCTTTGTAGTTATTGAAGGAAAGGCCCTTTGTCTTAGCGGCATTAAAAGTTACCAACCATTTATGACCCCAATCCACTACAGCCTGGAGGCCATTTTCTAAGGAATCAGCCAATGCCTCGAATAAGATCGCGTCGGTTTTGTCAACATGGCGAGAGTAAAGCGTGGTGTCGTCAGCAAATAAACCAATCTCAGACTCTATGTCACCAGGGAGATCGTTTATATAGATCAGGAACAACAAAGGTCCAAGGATAGATCTCTGGGGTACACCAGCATTTATGTCATGTTGCTTAGATAAACGACCATCGAGGACAACCTGGATTTTTCTTTTGTCTAGGAAAGATCTAATTATGTTAAGTAATTGCCCAGTAATACCGTATGAGCGTATTTTCAGGAGAAGCCCTTTATGCCATACCTTGTCAAAGGCCTTGGATATATCAAACGCTACGGTCCTAGCTTCTCCTGCCTTGTCGAGTGTATGATACATGCGTTCAGATATGATCGTTAGGATATTTGCAGTAGATCGTGCTTGTCTAAATCCATACTGGTGGTCAGAAAGAAGTTTAGCATTAACTAATTGCCGTACTATCGCTAGATTGATTAAGGGTTCAAAGATTTTAGCAAATATCGGCAGCAGACTGATTGGGCGATAGTTCTGAGGATCGGTTCTATTGTCAGAACTCTTGTAGACTGATACCACAGAGGCAATTTTCCAGCTATCGGGGAAGAAAGATTCAGCTAGATATTTATTGTAGAGTTTGGAGAGGACAGGGGCCAATTCAGCAGATCATTTCTTTATTACTATTACAGGTATAAGATCAGACCTGTAAGCTTTGGAGGTGTCAAGGTTTTTTATGATGTCTCTTACCTGGGATGGGGTGATGACCAGGTTATCAAGTGTGGCTTCGGTCCGCAAAGGGAATTTGGGGAGGGGGTGGTTATCTGAGTCCAAAGTAGAGATAGAAGCGAAGCGCTAGGCAAGTAGTTCAGCCTTGTCAGTAGCCGTGCAAACGACATCATTGTGATTTGATAGTGGGAGAATCGTTGATTGACCATTATTCACTACACTATTGTAGATTTTCCAGAAATCACGAGTACCTAGTTTCTGTGACTGGATGCGTTCTTTTGTTAACTCATTATACCTTCTCTTCGCTTCATCTATCACGGCCTTGCAATTATTTCTTGACTCTATAAATTTATGTCTATTAGTAGCTGACTTATGGCGGCCGAATTTACAGAATGCAGTTGCCTCTCAGAAATGGAAGCTGCACATTCCGAGGTAAACCATTGAGGAGAGTGGGGCTTGCTAAAGAATGTTCGCATGGGGACATAGGCTTCAATGCCTGCTTTGACCCATTCAGTTAATTCGTTTGCACACTGGTTGGCAGGGTGTGAGAAGGTTTCTCTCCATGGGGCGTCACTGATGTGATCTCTGATAGACTCAAAATCAGCCTGCTTGTAGTATCTTGTTGTTTTGAGCAACGGTTCATCAGCTTTTGGACGACTTTTTAGAATGATATGTATCATTAGCACAATGTGATCAGCATTCCCGAGTGGGCTATGAGCTTTCGTCACACAAGCCTCAGGCATTGAGGTCAAGAAAAGGTCTAGAAGTGAGGCTTGTTGGTCTTGATCGGGGATGCGGGTCGGAAAATCGACAGACTGAGAGAGTGGGTGAGCTAAGGAGAAAGTATAGGTAGAGTTGCCGGCTGCGGCAGTAAGGCTGGAGAATCCCAACCAGTCGCGGTGGTGGGCATTAAAATCCCCAAATACATGTATCTGGGCATTCGAGTCAATTAAGAGTGCTCTATCTATGCTTTCAGAGATAGAGATTAGCAGAGTACAGTCCTGGGTCGACGGGGAGCGATATAAGAAATATAAGTAACTGACGCTGTGATGTAAAGTCAATCTAAAGCACATGTAGTCATGGTCATCTGATTCTAACCTATGTTCTCTAGTCAGGGGGAGGGTGTTCCGAACATAAACTCCTAGCCCGTGCATATGTTTCTCAGAGTCTTTACGGTAGAGTGGGAGGTAGTCAGTCATGTTAAAGTGGTTGGAGGAGATTGAGGATTGAAGGTTACTTTCATTTAGACCTAGGATATGCGGGGAGTTTTTCAGGAGAAAGGTTTCTACGCCGTATATGTTGGTTCTAAGTCCCAGGATATTTGTGAATGCGAGCCTCAAGGGCGGAGGCGAAAGGTTGTTTTTTTTACTTGCATCCCGATGAGAACAGTTAAACGCAAGGTCGGTTTTTAATATGGGATAAAAATCCTTCTCATTAAAAAGGAGGCACTTCAGTTTGGGACAAAAATGAAAATTGTCTTGAGTCTAGAAGTTGTTCTCCTTTACTGACCGAGGACGGAAAAGATGAAGTGAGGTCTCATACCTCACTTCATCTTTTCCGTCCTCGGTCAGTAAAGGAGAACAACTACAGTTACTACAATTTTCTCCTAGCCAAAAGGCAAAGGAGGAGAGCCCTTGTGATCGTTGATGGCCATGTTTACCCTATGGCGCAGAGGTTAAATACAAGATCAGGGTTTGAAAAGCCAGCGTACGAGATGAAGTGCAGTCTGGCCTAAAAACATGCCTGAGCAGCCTTGTGGATATTCTCCGGTAGAGGTGCCTCAGGCGATTAGCAATAAAAGAACCCCTTTTCTACGAGAGAATGTAAAGCTTGGGAGGATAGACATCCTACAACTGAACAGAACCATACCCTAGCCCGACCGAAGTAAGATCAATGTTAGTCTGATTTTCGAGGACGTATCCTAGATTGGCATGAACAGCACCCACTCAGACTGTGCCAGATAGATGAGTAAACAAGAAAAAGTTGTGCAACTATGTATACTGCCGAACAGAATTTCTGAAAAAACAGCCTCTTGGAAAAAAAAAACAGTTACCGCAAACCGGTGATGACGTTTTCGTCATCACCGGTTTTCGGTAACTGTAATCTGGGAATGGATAGGCATCAACCAGAAAGAGGTCTAGTTGTATGTGGAAGATAGAAAGAAAATAGGGAAAAGTAGTGACCGTGTCTTGTTATCCGACTTAAAAATATGTGATAAACATAGGGCGAGTAAGTCCCTATTTATATTTGCCCTTTCACGAGGGCAGAGTTCGACATGATGTCGGTTTTTAATGTGGGGAGATCCAGTTCGTTAACTTAAGTCCGGTATGTAAATATATTCGAGGTTTTATAAACACATTTCTCATGTTTGGATGATCCATTAATCTGCAGTGATCAGATAAGTTACATTATATATTGCTGTTTGGAATTGAGTGTTGCTGAAATGTTACTTTCTCTAACACCATTGGAAAAGAAACCAATGCATCTCTCATTGTCTTACGGTTATATCGATTCGTGTAGATTATGTGTTAGCGAGAAACTAGAAACCTTAAAGTTTAGAGATGTAAATACTTACTTTAACGTAGACGTAAAAGATGATGGACTTTAAAATAAGATAATAATAAATAAGATAATATACATTTTAGAAAAGTAAAGTTTATCGAAACTTTTAATGATTTTAGAAATTAGAAAATAACTAATTGAAAATATAAAAGTTCATATAGGGGCAATGATATATATTTCAATTTTCATATATAAGTGGGTAAATGATGAGAAAAAGATATAGTCATCAACATACAGACTGGTTCGCTGTATCACAGCTGTTCAGTGCGGCTAGACCAGTTAGTGCCTCAAGCCGAGATTGAAACTCAATCGTCGAGCTGACAGTCGGCGCCTCTACCCCTGCACTATTATACGACACTAACTGAATGTAAGTGATATGTCAATATAAATATTGTCAAGTGCCGGGAGCTCGAATTAGTTTTACCTAATGATCTATGGCTCAAAGCTAATGGGAGTTGGCGATATCATTACAAAATAAGCTCTCTTTCTCTCTCTCTCTCTCTCTCTCTCTATATATATATATATATATATATATATATATATATATATATATATAATACGTGTTTACCCCGTTTTATATATATAGTTACATTATATATTGCTGTTTGGAATTGAGTGTTGCTGAAATGTTACTTTCTCTAATACCATTGGGAAAGGAAACCAATAATCTCTCATCGTCTTACGACCGTTGGGAGTTAGCTTCCTGCACTGAAGATTGCGTTAGCATGAAACATCGATGTCTGTAGGTAGTAAATGATTAATATTAATTTATAAATATTATGATAAGCACCCTCCACCAAAGGCCGGGTGACTATAATAACAAGCAGTACTAATAGCGTAATGCACGATCCGAATACATTCGTTAATCACTCTAAACTGCTTGGGTAAATTTAGCCGCCGATTCGCTATTTACAAAGTTAAATTTCTCCCTAATTAATAACTAGTTCACTGTGGCCGAGAGGTTAAGAGTCTTGACTACAAATCAGTGACGATTTGTGTTCGGGGTTCGCGCCCGCCGACCGTTGGAGATTAGCTTCCTGCACTGAAGATTGCGTTAGCATGAAACATCGATGTCTGTAGGTAATAAATAATTAATATTTATTTATAAATATATATATATATATATATATATATATATATATATATATATATACATATATATATATTTATATATATATATATAAATAATATGTGTGTACCTCGTGTGTACGGACGTTATAACCTAGTACATCTATTTTGAAAAATTACATTAGTCAAAAAATGAAATATATACAAAAAGTAAGTTAGAAATATCTAATTTTGCTGAATGTAAAACATTTAGACGGGTTCGAACCCAGAATATCTCTTCACAGGACGGCCACACCACATTTGATACTTCAAACACAGAATTCGACCCTAAGAGATCACCACGGCTCATCTAAACCAAAGAAATCAGCGACTCTGTGAGACTTTCACGCCGCATTTGCACTCGAAAAAAAAGCGTTCCTGAGAGATCCCCACACCACATCAACAAAAGTGAAAGAAAATAAGACACCAAGGAAAATAGTGTCAACCTCAAACAAGTCACAGCTTCAGGTAAGTGCTTATTTTTTTAACTGTTTCGCTGCATTCGTGGCGCAATTATTTTGGTTCATTATTTGTAAATTATTGTTAGATAAATTGTCGTTTAACAGTCTATTTTCAGAAAACATATCTAAACAAACCCCCTTATATAGAGTAGTCTCAGGCGGATCAAGATTCCAATCTTTACTGAAGAACGGTCTGGTAAGTAGCTTTAACAAGGAAACAACACATTTACAAATAAATAGATCTGTAGCTGATAAAGTTAGCCGATTGATTTTTTGAATGTATCCCATCGGAATGGATCAGAGAATATCTCGACGACCATCTAAATGTCTCTAGTCAGGAGTTATTCGATAAAGTATGGCACAGTACGGTGAGTTTACAAATTCCCCAACACTGCTTGAGCCTTAATTAAAATACAGCAAGACCGATGAGACACACTCACGGGACTAGTTAATCTAATCAATCGACTTACTAGGTTAGAATATATGGATGTCGAGTTAAGAGATGGTTCAGCAGCACATGTATAACTCACTGAATTATTTCATTACTGCGTTTAAAAAAAACTTTTATTAAGGTAAGTGATGCCAGACCAAACCCGAAAACCTTATTGTCATCAGCAAGGGTTAATTATTTGAATATGATGAAAGAAAAGACTCAAATTAATATGAAAAAAATAAAAATGTTGTATCACTTTCAGGCATCCATACACGATTTTTCACCGGAAGCCAGAAGTCCTCCCCAAAAGTCCCTTCTCTCTAAATGTATCGCGGTATCCGTTTACCGCTCTTCCAAATAACAAACAAACCCAGAACAACTACTTGCTCCAGTATTTTTCCATTGGGGTGTAATCAGCAGCAGTCGTGGTAATTTTCCACTTTGGTTGTTGCTCTATGTTTACGATTACCTGAGCGTTTCCAACATCAAACATCGCTTTCTCACCCTAATACGAAACACCAGCATCTTAATTCCTGGCCGAATTTATCACGGTCAAAACTAACTGGAAATGTTGTTAACCGTGTTTACATAATATTCGGACAGTTTTCAGATGCCGGTGTTTCGTATTAGGGTGAAAAGGCGATGTTTGTAGTTCGAAACGCTCGGGTGATGATAAACATAGAGCAACGACCAAAAGCAAAGTAGAGATTTACCACGGCTGCTGATGACACCCTAGTGGAAAAAATACTGGGGCAAGTAGTTATTCTGGGTTTCGTTGTTATTTTTAGGAGCGGTAAACGGATACCACGACAAATGTCCCAGAGTGATAGGTATTTCCAAATAGACCAATGGATTTTTGCAAAGGTGTTGTCACTGACAAAGAGGTTGAAATGACATCACTGAATGACAAACCAGCATCAACTAACCAACCAGTAAAACCTACTACAAAACTGACCAGCTGTAAAACAAACTCGAACACAATAAACTGTTTAATTTAAAGGAAGAAAAAAAACTATTTACAACTATGGTTAAAAAATAGTGAAATGTTTCTTCTTTTCAGGAAAAAAAGAACAATACATTTAAATTGACATTATATCATGTAAAGTGTGCCATTTACCATGACGTAGATAACGAGATAGGTGGAGGTGGGATGTTACGATGAGGTTGTTTGGTGCAGTATAAATTGATTAATTACGTTAAGAGTTATGGAACAATTGATTGAAAGAAATTGGATTTAACGCATAGAATTTCGCCAATTATCATGTTACGATATTTTATTTTAGATTTTAACATGACAGTTGTGAGAACGTACTCAATTTATTAAAAAGTTTGTGAGTGAAACCCGTAATAAAAAAAAAATGATTTTAACAGAGTTGTCAAAGATATGATCTTCATAATAATAATTTGAAAATGTTCAATCGGGAAATCAAGAAACGATTTTCTCACAAACCATTTTATGTTAGCAAATTAAAAAGTTCACAAGGGTACGCTTTCTGTATCTGATGAATATAATTACCTGTCAACAAATACTAAGGCGTGCTAATTTTAAAATAAGACTCGGACCAATATTGAGGGCAAATATGTAAGACCCACTTTTTTGATAAATAAAGGTTTCTGATCGCTCAACCAATCATAAACATAACAGAAAATGTAACACTAATTACGATCGAGTATTGATTTACTCCTCTTCAGGAGTTAGGCACAAGACCAGTTTTTATCTTATTCCCACAAGTAAGATCTGGCCCAAGGTCGGGTCGGGAAAGTGGGGTTTAAAAATTGCCTGGGTAGCCCCGTCGGCATTCCCCGGTAGGGGCGCCTCAGGCAGTAAGCAATAAATTTACTCCTCCGCAAAGAGGGAAGCCGAATCCTGGGAGGGTGGACCTCCTAGAACTGCACAGGACAGACCCATACACCGGCGTAAATCAAGGCCCGAAGGCCAGGACAATACCAGTCTATGGGGTGCAGTATCCATCGGAACAGATATTACACTTTGATCTTAACCAAAAGGCCAAGCGTCTTCAGTAAAAATTCCCAATAAAAGAACTGACTGAGAGAGAAGGGAGATATATAAAAGAGATCGTCTATTATGACATAACAATGTATCTTGACTTTGCGTAATTATTTTGATTTTGTAATCCTTGTAAAAATCAACATCAAAGTTAATAAATTTAATAATATTTAATAATATATGTAGTAAATACTAATGATAGGTGGATCTTTTTAATTCCCGATCCCATACTATTACCGATTCTGTTCTAAATTTCTGATTCCAATACAATTACCGATTCTGATTCTAAAATCGCCTCATCGCCTAAAAAAAAAAAATAATTCATTTTGCGGGGGAGGGGTAGCGAGAGTCCAAATCTAGTTTTAAATACAGATATGATTTTTTTTTTAATTTGACAAACGTCTTAATTTTTTTCCTTTTATGTATTGTATCCAAGATTTAAATAATATCATTGTAAAGTCTTCATCTATATTTTTCACTTCTGCCATTATGTTCTATTTTTTCTCTTGTGCCATTTTTACTGAGCATTTTGTTACCGAGCCATTTTTACCTAAATCCATTATCATGAACTTTAGATTATAGTTTTACTGTTAGTTTAAAATCGAATATTTATCATTTTACGAGGGGCGTTCAATAAGTAATGCCCCTGACCCACTTCCAGTTGTCTGATGTAGATGAAATTTTGCATGTGTAATGATTTATATATGTATTAGTTAGGTTGCAAAATACAGCTCTGAACTCATTGTGGTTCCTGATTTACAGGTGTTTGAACTGAGTCAGGTGTGAAATGGAGCCAGTTGAGTGTCGCGCAGTGACCCGGTTTTTGTATTTGAAAGGACACACACCAAAGGAGACTTTTGATGAAATTAATAAAACTTATGGTGATAAGCCCCATGATATGACCTTGTAAAACGCTTGCATCGTGAATTCAAACATGAACGGAAGTCTGCGGAAACAGCTTCCAGACCTGGTCGTCCCTCTTCTGCCATTGATGGGGCATATGTCCGTCAAGTTGAAGATGCTATTTTGGAAGATCGACGCATTACTATTTGCCAAATCGCTCAAGAGGGCAATATTAGTACAGGGTATGTGGAAACTATCATTTATGACAATTTGCATATGCATAAGGTGTCTGCCAGATAGATTCCCAGGTTGCTCACACCTTTCCAGAAGCAAGAACGCGTCGAGGATGAATGTGCCAAAAAGATGACACAAAATATTTCAAAAGACTGATTACACAGGATGAAACTTGGGCTATCACTATGATCCAGAGACCAAAGCCCAGTCAATGCATTGGAAGCACTTGGACTCCAAAGAAGGCAAGGTCATGTTCCCAGTCTTCTGGGACCAGGACAAAGTAGTGATGATAGATTCCCTGGCAAAGGATACCACATTTACAGGAACCTATTACGCGTTACCTTTGATGAAATTCAGAGAAGCTATCAAAATCAAGAGACGGGGCAAGATCATCAAAGGTATCCTCCTGCAGGACAACGCTCCAGTCCACAACTCTCATGTCGCCAGATCAGAAGTACGAGCGTGTGACTATGAAATCTCCCCATCCTCCTTACTCTCCTGGCCTTGCACCCTCTGACTTTCATCTCTTCCCAGCCATGATGTTGTTTTCTGAATAGAAAGCGTTTCCCAGATGATGCAGCCTTGATTTCTGTAGTTACGACGTGATTGGAGAACCAACCTGGGGTGTTCTACAAAACGGTGTCCAGAACTGCATCAAACGATGGGAGAAATGCATAACTTTGGGAGGTTCCTGTGTAGAGAAAGACCAATAACTGTGCCAAGTTTCATTAGTCTACTGCTGTTGAAAAAAGTGTAAAAAAAAGTGTTTTTGTTTAATTTTTTGATTAAAAGAATTGCTTTTGGAATCGGAAATTAGGATAATATATATATATATATATATATATATATATATATATATATATATATATATATATAGGGATAATGAAATGATGAAATAAATAAAATTGGCATAGTTTAAATGTTTATTAACTTATCAAGTGTTAAAACAAGGAATACAAATACAAAATTACCTTTAAACCATTGCTTTTCAAAGATAATGCTCTTATCGTAAGAAAGTCTGACCAATAACAATTGGATATAAATTAATTTAGCTTCACCTTATCTCGATAAAATCTAACATATTTTTTTTATTTTTATATTATCCATATATATATATACATATATATATATATATATTTATATATATATATATATATATATATATATGAAATTAAATCAACAATATTATAGCTTTACGTCAATCAACCAACGTTTCAATGCGTGCCATCGCATCTTATCAAAGGCAGATCTAAAATAAATTCAAAATCAAATGTGAGAAATTCGGAGCCTCGCTTTGCAAAATCTCAAACCGAAGCCAAATTTGAAGAGGGAAAGAGAGGGGCTAAGAAGCGTGTTGGGATGTGGAGGGCGATCAGGTAAACTGTAGGTCATATCTGTAAGTCATTTCCATGTATAGGATTTGCTTCTAAGCTAATGAACATATTATGAATTATGGAATATATATTTAAGGTAACACAGTGAGTAATATAGGTGAATTATTTGTTGTAACCTTTGCCACTACCTTATCTGATGAACCGATCATTATGAGATATGGAATATATTTTCTGGGCAACACTGTTAGTAACTTTGACACATTAAATATGTGTAAACTTTACTATTTTAATTCGCCTTTTTTTTAATTAAACGAAATTTAAAAAATACCAGTAGAAAGAATTGCTTTACATCAAGTTCTCAGTTATATCATGTAATAAAATAGTAACAAGGATGTGTCATGCGCGTGTGAGCACGAATACATGTATATGAAAGCTTAACTCTAAAACTAATGGAGTTTCCATTATAGAATTATGGGATACATATTTTAAGCAACACGGTGAGTAACGGGAGTACATTATATTTTTGTAAACTTTACTTTTAAGAATGCACCCACGTAACTGTATGTCACCACCTCAAAATAAAAACAACTAATTCTATACATATTGCTTATACCCGTCCCGCGAGTATATATATATATATATATATATATATATATATATATATATATATATATATATATATATATATATATATATATATATATATATATATAATTAACTTGTTACAAATATCCAGGGGGTATGAATCCGAAGGAAGTTGAAACCGGGTTTATGAGAGTGCTCAATGAAAATTCAGAGCAAAATATATATTTTTTGATTTTATTCCATTAGTTGCGACAAAACAAGTTTTGTTTCATTGGTGCAAATAGCGACCAACTCATCGGGCTGGCGATGGAATTCAAATGGCATAAGTTTTAACTTCACCTTAACGGGAGATTGAAAATTGAAAATACGTTGGAGGGGGTTGGGGACAGAGTTGGGGCTTTGTCTATAACGGTGACATGGGACATGAGAGGGGAGGGGGGAGGATCCCAACAAGTCGTGTTTCAAATTATTGCACGTGTTTGTGCTGTGATGATCTCAATTTCGGCCGGGGTGGGTGGAAGGGAGATGAGGCGACGGCCAGAGTGAGTTAAATTTGAAATGAGAATAAAATTATGATTATAACCGTCATTCCTATTTTATTTTAATTCTAATAAGTAATTATCATGTGGATAAAAATGTTTGATAATTTTAATTTAGGGTATTAATTGCTACTTCTGCATTTTATTTATTTTATTTTAATGTTTTGTTTATTATTTGTAGTGAATTTTGGTGTGATTATATTTTTTTTTTTAAATTGTGATTATATTATACCGAGATCAATACTAGTGGAATCATTTTATAAGAGAAGTTTCATGGTGTTACCAGTTTTAGCATTAACAAAACCGATTATGATAACAATGATAACGCCTGCCAATCATACCTACGATAGTCGCAGTGATAATAGCCTTAATAAAAGCCTTAATAAAAATAAAAATAAAAATAAAAATAAAAATATAGATAAATATAAATAAAATTAGAATAAAAATAGAAATAACAAGTTTGTAAGAATATTAATGATAATAACAATAATAATAATAATAATAATAATATTAAAAAATAATAATGATAATAATAATAATAATACTAATAATAATAATCATGCCCGATGAGTTGGTCGCTATTTGCACCAATGAAACAAAACTTGTTTTGTCGCAACTAATGGAATAAAATCAATATATATATATATATATATATATATATATATATATATATATATATATATATATATATATACACACATATATATACATATTTATATATACATATGTATACATATATATACACAAATATATATACATATATATACACATATCTATATATATATACATATCTATACATATATATATATATATATATATATATATATATATATATATATATATATATATACCTTACTTTACATACATGAACTCCCTTAATGTTAAAGTGTGTATATGTGTAGAGAGAGAAAGAGAGGAGGGAAGACAATAAAATTTATTTCATTTGTGTAGATTGTCTTGCAAGCATACTTTCTTTCGACTAATGTTCACCAGAGGAGTAACGTCAATTGGAATTGTACATAAGAGCAAAATAACACATTCATTTAACTTCCAATATTTAGAAAACGATTCCGAGGATCAAAAGATTCGTTCGTTACTGTTACGCTCAATCCCAGTGAGCCACAAACAGGCGGACAGTACCTCTTACGGAAATGCTTGGACACGTTGAAAATGAGGTGTGCCCATTCAATCGACCCGTGTAGCGATGGCAATACATTTTCAAACGAACGCGTGACAGACCTAAGACCGACGGACGGAATCTCTTTTAGAAATGTATGGTCGCATCTGAAAAGGCGACTGACTCACGGCGCAATTATTATTACGTATATCCATACGAACTCTTTTTTCTCGGAAATCCTGATCAAAACATACAAATATGCATGACCGTAAAAAGTAAATTTGAAGAAACATTTTTTCTTTTTATAAATACTGAGCCATTTCGAACACGCCTAAATTGCTTATGTCATCGCTAAAAAGCATTATAGTTAATTGAGTCAGCCTTAACAAATATACACGTAATTTGAATTTAATTTGATTCCCTTTTAAGCAAGTCTGATAGATTGAAGCCGACACAAAAGCTTCAAAAATGTTTATTGCTGACTTACAAGATATGTTGCTCGCTGGTTTCAACAGATGGTGTTCACTGGAGTCGTAGAAGTGGCGTGCAGAGATCTCGTGATGCCCTGGTGATGCCTGGGGCTAACTCTTTCATTTTATGCCTCAAAGACTAAAGTGTAAGGCTTTGTACTAAGAAACATGAGACAAAAGTCTTTACCCTAATAGGTCTCTGCAAGTCATTGTCACATCTCTGCACTGCTGCATCTCTGTGGTTGTTTTACACGTTGTTCCATGGAATGTGTTCCAATGAACTTAATGCACTTGTACCTATGTGTAACGAAAATACTTCCCTGCCAAACACCGTAGGGGTCCCTAGATGCCGAAAAATGTAATGTGAACAAACATCTTGCTGCCTAACTCCCCACTTAGATTGACCCCCTCATACATATATATGTGTGTCTCTTATCACAATATTCCTTGTTTGGGGTAAACAAAAGTAAATAAATAAAATGATTGGTTGCCTCACCCCAATTTGGATGCCCAGGGCAACCGTCACGTTACCCCACCGCCGCCTCTGAACACCACTGACTTCGAGTGACAATCATTCTCCCCAGATCCCCGCTTCTTTTGGTCATCACTTTGCGTTCTCTGAATAGCCGTTTACAATTGAATATTTGCTGATAACAGCTGTTGTCTTTTCCTGGAATTTGAGTGACGATAAGGCTCTTCATGATTCGAGTACTCTGCGTGCTCTTACAGTAGAAGATGGGTGCTGCTCTCTCTTCCCGGCCTATCCATCCTCATAGACACTTCACTACGATTTACTGTGGCATCAGCATTTATTGGTGCCACCGCGTTTCTTGTTTAATGAGTTGGGATCGGGTGTCAGTTTATGGGATTATCATCACATATCTACCCTTGGATTTTCAGTGTCATTGACATACTGTAATCTACGTTCCATATTCTAGTTTTGTTCACGCGACGTTATTCTATTTTAGTTTACATGGGATTAATCAGTGTCTAGTGATAACGTCGTTATGTGGCCTGGCTTCCGCACCCGATGATTTTTCATAATATTTCATCTCATTTCCATCACATCCGTATGGTGTTAATCCCCATTCAATTCCAATTTATTCTAGTCTTTTTTCCAAGTTTTCATAACTGTTTCTAGTGCTCATACTATTATTGGGATTACGGCCATTTTCTTTCATGTTCCATAGTTTCTTAAGCTGTCTTTGACGCTCCATGTGTTTACTTATGCAATGAGCATCCGAACTTACTAGCGCACGTAATGGTTATAAAAGAACAGCTTAGATGTATCCCCCTCCAATGTTTTGCGACCGCCGCTCCCGTCGGTTGCTTGCATTCTGACTTTGCGCAAAAGCAGCAAAAATGTTTGACCTGGTTTCCCGCGTAAATCACTTATATGTAAATGCGGAATGAATCACTTTCCACTTAATACGTTTTAAATGTCCTTCAAAAGGTGACAAATTGAAACATTAGAAAACGTATTTCTTCATCTTCTTCTTTTTCTTCTTCTTCTTTTTTAAATATTCTTTTTTTGTTGGATTTCCTTTTTTTCTAGCTGTTTTTGGTCTTTTTTCTCGTTCTTTTTTCTATACTATTTTCTTTTCGATTGAATAATACTTCAAACATTAGCTCATGTATTCCTTAATGTTTTCTTCGTCTTTTTTCTTCTTTTTATGTGATGTGTTTTCTTTTTCATTGCTCTTTTGCTCTTTCTTTTTGGTTTTCCTTTTCTATACTTTTTTATCCATTTTCTTTTTCAATTGAATGCGTTTTCAAAGTTCTTTAAACAAAACAAATTCAAACATAAATCACGTATTTCTTCCTTTTTTTCGTTCTACCCTTTTCTGTCTTCGCTTTCCCTCTTTCTCTATTCCCATTCCTATTTGCTTTCTGCTTGTTGTTTACCCATCTTCTTCTTTTTGCCCTTTTCATCTTACCCTATTTATTTGTCTACTCTTTATTGCGCACACTTGTTTATTTTTTGGCTACATTACTTCTTCTTCTTTGCCCTTTACTTTTTCAATTCTTTATTTTGTTCTAAGTCACCCAATTTCTCCTATTCCCCCTCCTCCTTTTCTTCTTTTCTACTCCCTCCATCTTTTTATTCTTCTTGTTCCTCACTATTCTATTTCATTCTCCCCTGTAAAGTGAGAGACAGCAAGTGACAATCAAGTTTTTAAATCAACCATGTAGCTGATTTTCTTCCAATGTTACTTTCCTTGCTTTGTTTTTCTTTCCCGCTTCTCTGCTCCTCGTACTGGCAATCTCTATGGTTCTTTTAGCAGCGATAATCGCAACGTTGTATTTTGTGCCATGTATTTTCTAGTCGTTTTAGCGCACCGTCCACGTGGTCTTTAACGCTTATCATTTATCTCTTTCGTCTCTGTTTATTTGATGCTGTCTTATTCCTGGATGCCCAAATATTTATGTTAACCAACTAATCGGCATTTCTACGCCTTCCGTTGTTTCCAGTGTTCTCTTTATCATTTCAATTAGTTCACACTTTTCTATTCCAAATTATATTTCTACATTGTAGGTGAAGTTTCTGGTTGGGCTTATTAGTGTATCTAGCCCCTTTTTCGATCTCTCCACAGCTTTAGTTGTTAAGAGACTCTGAACTGCTAAATACCAGTCGAGGATTCGTTCTTGACAATCAGTCTTACTTGAACTGGGCCAGTTCCGTGACCTTTTACCTGTCGGGCTGTGGTAAACGTCATGGGTAGTCCTAAGAGGTCCACCTTCCAAGGCCTTGCCTCCCCTCTTATGGGTGCATTGGATACTGTCTGACGCGCTCCGACATGAGAATGCTGATGGGGCTCCCGAGGCAATTTTTAAAAGGTCAGAGTGTTCATTCTTTAGGGGCGATGGCTTGACTCTCCCACTTTCCTGACTGGTGCCACGTCTTTATGTGGTGGGAACGAAGTAAATATCATCTCCTTCTTGTTTTTTACGAATATTTTCAGATCGTCCTTATACATCGGGTGGTTTATTTTTTTTCATTGTTTGGGAATCTGTAACTTGCACTGTATTTCCCGAGTTTCTGGCATCATAGCAATAACAAATAGTATTGGCGATAGAAAAGCGCCCTGAACGACGCCTCTTGCGATTCGTTTCTCTCCCAGGTGTTGGCCCTCAGCTGTCAGTTTCAGTCTCCACTTTTCTATTGCTTTATCCATCAAGCTGACAGTGTATTCTTGTATTGTGTACATCTAATTATACATTAATGTATGCTTGGGAGATTTTAATAATGAACATAATAATAATAATAATAATAATAATAATAATAATAATAATAATAATAATAATAATAATAATAATAATAATAATAATAATAACAACAATTGAAAGAACATAACACGAACCCAAGAGAAATCCCATAAATTGAATCACCCCCTAAACAATCCCCACACATTCATAAACATGTGTTGGCACCAGCCTTGTCAGGTACCACACAAAATGATTATGACGGGTTAAGGAGGAGCTAAATGACCGAGGAGGGAAAACAATAACCAAACCTCCACTGGAAGGGTACAAAGAGCACTGTGAATTTGGGGAGGTTTTGTGACTCTCAAATTTCAGGGAAGACCAATACTAATGGTTACTGCCAGCGAGAAGTCCATGGTACGCGGCTGTTGCGATAACGCCAAATGATTTGCAACGGTTATCGAAAACAAGTGGAGAGTGCTGGAAAACCGGGGAGACTTGTTGTCACTCAGACCCCAAAAGATCGGTACTGATCATTGTCAGTGAGTAATCACTGTTACTTACTTGTATGAAAACTCTTATTGGTTAAATAATAATAATTCGTGAATGGTCAAGGCGGATGGAAGGACCGATGGGGGAAGAGCACCAACTAAATGTCCACTGAAAGGGTGCAGGGGTACCGAACCTTGGGGAGGTTTATTGTCATTCAAATTTTAGAGAAGACCAACGAGCTAGCGAGAATTCGATGTTAAACGGTTGTTGCGATAACGCAAAATAATTTGGAAAGGTTACCGAAACAGGTGATGTATGTTTGAAATCTGAATAGAGTTTTTTGTGATTAACCACAATGATTAATCGATTGCAAACGTTCCCCGATATTCCAGTATTCTCCGCACCCTTTGTGTTGAGATTCGGTTCGTGCTCTTCCTGCTAGACCCTCTACAATGAGTGTATGTGATATCAGTCGAGGCTATAGCGGCTACATGTCTGTGTGTGTTTCTGTTGTTTTGTTTGTTACAGTGGGCAGATAATGGGATTTCTGTCAGTTTATGTTTCCTTCGACTCGCGTAATATTCTTCCTATATTTTTTCTATTACTTTTTAACTTGCGGTTGATTAGCGTTCGCTTGTTATATAGTTTGGTTGTCGCACTCGGGAATTTTCCATAATATTTTGTCTATTTTCATTATTGCAATGCGTTGTATGGTGTCAATCCTCCCTGTGATTTAAATTTCTCCTAGTCTTCTTTCCAGGCTTTACGGGACTGTTCCTAGTGCTCCTGCAATTATTGGTACTACAGTATTTTTCTTCATGTACCATATTTCTTTCAACTCTTTGTAAACTTTTATGCATTTGCTTAGTTTTTGTCTGCCTCCATTATCTTCACTCTGTGACTGCAAGGAAGGCGAAATCTACTATTTGACAGATTTTCTTTTTTCTTGTTAGTTATTATTACCATTATTATTACTATTTCTACTATTGTTACTATTATTATTATTATTATTATTATTATTATTATTATCATCATTTATTTTTCTCATTATTATTCTTTCCTTATTTTTATCTTCTAGTTTTCCTTGCTTTTTTCTTTTCTTTGCCTTTCTTTCTTTTTCTCCTTCCCGCCACTCATTTTCTTTCTTTTTCCTCTTCTTTTTCTGTCATCTTTAGTTTTTACTTGTGCAGAGTACAGATCCCAGCACAATTTTTTTCTTCCTTCTTTTCGTTCGTAGTCACTTTTTGGCTAAGATCAAAGTGTAGTATCTGTTCCGATGGATACTGCACCCCATAGACTGGTATTGTCTTGGCCTTCGGGACTTGATTTACGCCGGTCTATGGGTTATGGGTCTGTCCTGTGCAGTTCTAGGAGGTCCACCCTCCCAGGCTTTGCCTCCCCTCTTTGGGGAGGAGTAAGTTTATTGCTTACTGTCTGAGGCGCCCCTACCGGGGAATGCCGACGGGGCTGCCCAGGCAATTTTTAATGGCCAGAGTGCTCACCTCTCGGGCGCTGGCTTTTCAAACCCCACTTTCCTGACCCGATCTTGGGTCACATCTTACTTGTGGGAGTAAGATAAAACTGGCCTTGTGCCTAACTTCTGGGGAGGAGTAAATAAAACTTATGTTAGTCTCTATTCTGGTTCCTTGGAATGTCCACCAAGTCAATACACCTTGACATTCTCCTCCTCATTCTCCTCCTGCTCTATTTCCTCTTCGCCTCTTCTTATCGTTCTTCTAAGATAAAGGTATTCAACATGAAACAAGGATTTTTTATTCCTTCCCATCTTTAAATGATAACAATGAACTTAGAGCCAAGATTTCTATTTACATATGATTAGATGAGTCACAACTTTTGTTCTACTCCCCCCTCTCACCCCTACTTCTCCGACCCCGTCCCTACCTCTCTCCTGGCCTGTCACCTTACTTTACGTTCCAATAATATTTGAATAGCACATTCGTTAACAAATGTCCTGCAGTTGAATAGCCTTCAAATTTCAAAAGATTAATGGCTAAAGCGGATTTTATCTGCCGCTTACTCACAGAAGTCAGGCGAGTTCGAAGAGAAAGAGAGCCAGCCAAGCTCAACTGTCGACGTCTTCGTCAACTGATTCACCACACAAATATGTGTGCAGCCTTTGCCCAGAAGACGCCTTTGTTGACAAAAAGCCATCTCTCTGCAAGAGGTTACCCACTCAATCGTGTGTGATGTTGTCTCTGCAAAAGCTCGACCTACGTATCTTTGGAAAAATAGATAGATATATATATAGATAGATAGATAGATAGATAGATAGATAGATAGATAGATAGATAGATATGCAATAAACAAACTAGATATAATAAAAGACACATAGCTATATATATAAATAAATAGATACACATATATGTAATAGTAATAGTAATAATAATAATAAAGCTAATAGCTACATTGGTTTTACTACCATCACCCTTTCCCGTAAGAACACTATTCACCTGGATAAGGCTAGCGCAATTTACCAGCTTTTAAAACATAACTACGCTCCTCTGCTTTAATTCACATTTCAGTTAAAAACACGAATATATTACATTCTAAACCTAATTTTTTAAAATTAAACATACTTGAAGCTATCTGTATTAAAATCCAGCAATACACAATAAATAACATCGCATGAAAAACAAGTAACAGCATTTTAATATTTTAACGTAAATACAATTAATCCTGTGATGCTAATTCCGGCGTCCCGGAATTTAAATTGTAAACGTTCTTCTCGAACGGCACTGGTATTTGTTATGTCTAACGACTTCACATGTGGCGTTCTCAGCTGTTTGTTTTAATTCGCTTCTTTTCTCTTGGTTTTTGTTCATTTGTTTTTGTCACCTGAAGATGATTCGACGAAGAATCGAAAGTGCTAGTGATACTTTTTGAACATTCGTTAATTATTTTGATTTTAACACAGACAATATTATTAGGAAAATTGAAAAAAGTAAAAACTGGTATACTCAAGCTGATGAATTATGTAAAGTTTAACAGTGTTTGCTTAAATGAAATTATGCTGGCTTAATGCACAAACCACACACACACACACATATATATATATATATATCACTTAAATGATACTAGTGCCATCCAGAGACACATTACCACACATAAAAAAAAGTATAAAATCAACCGAACTAAGACAAATATTAACAACTAACACTAAGAACATACATAAAAATAACTGCACCAACAGACTAAGAATCTTCGAAGCCCTACACATAAAAAAATTACAACACACAATTAATAAAATAGCATTCACTGCTGGTACTAAGGCCCTATCAGTCTTTAACAATTAATACATCATCATCATCATCATCATCATCATCATCATCATCATCATCATCATCATCATCATCATCATCATAATAACAATAATAACAATAACAATAAGGAATGACAATGACAACAGCAGCAACTGTAACAACAACAGCAGCAACAACAACAACGACAGCAACAACAACAGACAATAATAATAATAATAATAATAATAATAATAATAATAATAATAATAATAATAATAATAATAATAATAATAATAATAATAATAATAATAATAATAATAATAATAATAATAAAACAATAAATACGGCTCTAAGTAACAATAAGACACATCCGCCTGAAAACGGCTTCTTGGTCTTTTTGGCCAAGATCAAAGTGTAGTATATGTTCCGATGAATACTACACCCTATAGACCAGTGTCGTCTTGGCCTTCGGGTCTTGATTCTGCATGTTTGTAGGTGTGTGCTGTGCAGTTCTAGGAGGTCCACGCTCACAAGCTTTGCCTCCCTTCTTTGGAGTGGAGTAAGTTTATCGCTTACTGCCTGAGGCGCCCATACCGGGGAATGCCGACGGGGCTGCACAGGCATTTTTTGTAGGCCAGAGTGCTAACCTTCTCAGGCGCTGGCTTTTCAAATCCCACATTCCCGACCTTGTGTCACATCTAACCTTGTGCGAGGAAGATAAATAAAACGGTTTCTTGGTCTTTTGTCCAAGATCAAAGTGTAGTATCTGTTCCGATAAATACTACACCCTTTAGACCGGTACCGTCTTGGCTTTCGGGTCTTGATTCCGCCGGTCTGTGGGTTTGTCCTGTACAGTTCTAAGAGGTCCACCCTCCAGGCTTTGCCTTCCCTCTTTGGGGTGGAGTAAGTTTATCGCTTACTGCCTGAGGCGCCCCTACCGGGGAATGCCGACGGATTTGCCCATGCATTTTTTGTAGGCCAGAGTGCTAATCTTCTCGGGCGCTGGGATTTCAAATCCCACTTTCCGACCTTGTGTCACATATTCTTGCTGTGGGAAAGAATTGGATATCGCCTCTTGAAGACGGTCGAGAGACCGAAAGCGCTAGAGGAATGGCCAATTACACAACGTTAGGTGCCATACTTCACCAATTAACACCGGAAAACCGAAGAATCGCTCGCCGCGTCAAGAAATTGACAAGAAAGATCGTGAAGAGAGAAAACTCCGTGGTTATTAATGATGCTTGCATAAGAAATGACTTGCTGTCGAACTACACACACACACACACACACACACACACACACACATATATATATATATATATATATATATATATATATATATATATATATATATATATATATATATATTCTGTGCTGACGATTTATATGTGATAGTAATAAAAAAATATATCTGAAACAATCGTACTCAATTGTGTTATTTGTTGATTTTTTGAAACGCAAATTGATCAGGTAATTGTGTTTATATGTAATTCGTCTAGATAAATGATTTTCACTTCCCTATTATTTGAAGGGTGACTGACGTAATCATTTTGTGCCGTAGTCATCTGTGGCCGGTTATACCCATCTCTGTTTGAAATGAGAAAGTCATCCTTCAATGACGTCAGCATTTCATAACGTCATTGGGTTTGCACCGCAACAAAGCAAATAAAATAACGGGGAAAAAAACGAGCAAGAACCATGTATATTTAAGATGATATTTTTCCTTGAAAAATATGAGGAGAAATTGAAAAAAATATAATTCATAAAACAAATATAAAAAAATAAATAAATGCTGAATGCACTTCAGTTTTTTGCAGCGTGGTGGATGAAATTTGTATATAAACTGATGAAGAGCTCCTCAATGAAATTGATATTTGTACATTTTGAATATTCTGTATATCATCAAGATGTATATATTTCAGATAGGCCGAAACAGTTGTATGCGTATAAAAACTGTTTCTTTATGAATTTATGTAAGTTTGTTCCTTGCATTTTCTGAGGTTATATATATATATATATATATATATATATATATATATATATATATATATATACATATTTGTTTTTGTTTATATTATTAAACAAAAATAGTTTGTAGCCATCTTGCCATCCGATAGAAAGAGAGAGAGAGAGAGAGAGAGAGAAATGTTATTTCGATGTAGCCATATTGATTTTTTTCAAGAAAAATTTCAACAAAGGGGAGATCCATGCGGATTAATTGTGACAATATATACATTACTTAATGTTTCCTGTTTAATATTACCTTAAACATCGAACGAACGTCTGTGATACTACCCTCCCATGCATTATCTTATTGTCCGGAAGAAAGTTTTGGTCTATCAACGATCGTTTAAGACGACAGCTCCGTTTTTTTTTAAACGGGTGCTCTCTCGAGATATTAAGTTTTCTTTTACAAACCTTCCAAAATATTGATTATGTGGGAAAAAATAAGCCTATATGATTTTTTTATAGTATCTATTCCTTCCGGCTAAGCAAAATCTTTTCAGAATAATAACACGCATTATTTTTAACAGCTTGGATACGTACGTTTTAATGAACTGTATCTACCCAGAGTTGTAGTAGATTTTTCTTACTTTCGTTTTTATTTTGCGTTATTTTATATATTTATTTTTTTTTTTTTTGCCGTTTAATATTTCAATTTTTTACACTTTATTCACGGTTATTAGGAGTGGCGTCAATGCTGTTTTAAATTAATCACAACTTATTGGGGTACAGTTTCGGGAAATACGAGCAGAAATTCACAGGAGCTTTCGCCATATCGGATGTCAAGATGGCTACAACGAATGGTACGAAAGCGAATGGAAATAAACGAAAGAAGATGCGCCGTTTCGAATGTTACCGAATCCCCTTCCTGTCATTTGTTTTTATTTTAAATTTTAAATTTTTTTAGTTAGGTGTATGGCTCCCGTGAAGTAATGCGACACTCACGCCGTATGTCTTTGTAGCTGGTGTTTTCGTTGAACCACAAGTACAGAAACGTTACTATCTGCTCCAATTTCAACTTGCCGTTATGTATGAACATAAAATGCCAGCACACAGGGGATCTCCACGCGACAAACTAGGGTTACTGTTTGCAGTCCCCAACCGAAAAGCAGAAACTCTGCTACCCATAATAAAAAAGATATATTCTTAAAGGGACAACAAGTGTTTCGGACTGCTTGAAGATGTATGATACCTTGCAAGAAAAAGTCTTTACACATTTGAATAAATTCTTGTATTTAAAAATATCTCGGACCATCCTCTCACAAAAAAGATCCCTACTTCTAACACTAACCGTAACTCTAATTATCCAACCCTAATTCCCTAAAACTAACCCTAATTTCCTACTTCTAATTTATAAACCCTAATTCCCTAACCCTAAAACTCGGACTTCGCCACAAAAAAGTCCCTAATCCTAATCTTAAAAAAGAGACAAAAAAACAGAAAACTAAATTTCTTCTCTTCAAAAAATAAAAAACCCGGAAAAAATAAAATAAAATAAAAGTGCTCTTTCTATTGTTCTAAGTCGTCTGCTTCAAAACAAAAAAAAAGTAAGTTAAAAATGTTATTTCATTAAAGTCGTCTGGTTCGAAAAAAAAGGTGAAAAAAATTGCTTTTTGTTTCGTTCTAATTGCGTAAAAATGTCGTCGTTTTTAGTTAATAATTTGATATCATTGAAGTCGTCTAGTTCTAAAAGAAGTTTCAGAAATCATTCTTAAAATGGGGAGAGGGAGTTCGGTAACATTCGGAACGGTCTACCTTCTTTCGTGTTTTTCCGTTCGTTTTCATAGCATTCGTTGTACATACATCATGCTTCCGTCACGCGTACGTCAAGCATGTAAATATTTGGCCGTATTTCCCGAAACAGTGCCATTATTTGTACTTGAAGACAATAGCTGAATGAAAGTGTCAGTAGACACGTGAAACAGTAAATTTAAGAATTACCATTAATATCGATTTGTCAAAGACTCCCCTGGAGGTTTACACTAACTGAAATCAGATGATTCCGGACACACACACACACACACACACACACACACACACATATATATATATATATATATATATATATATATATATATATATATATATAAAAATAAATGAATCAGTGGCGATTTGTGTTCGGGGTTCGCGCTCGCCGACCGTTGAGAATTAGCTTCCTGCATTAGAGATTGCGTTAGCATGAAACATCGATGTCTGTAGTTAATAAATAATTAATATTTATTTATAAATATTATGATAAGCCCCCTCCACCAAAGGCCGGGCACTCTGAGTGACTTAAATAACAAGCAGTACTAATAGCGAAATGCTCGATCCGAATACATTCGTTGATCACTCTAAACTGCTTGGGTAAATTTAACCGCCGATTCGCTATTTACAAAGTTAAATTCCTCCCTAATTAATCTCTATGGCCGAGGGGTAAGAGTCTTGACTACAAATCAGTGGCGATTTGTATTCGGGGTTCGCGCCCGCCGACCGTTGGGAAGTAGCTTTCTGCACTGAAGATTGCGTTAGCATGAAACATCGATGTCTGTAGGTAATAAATAATTATTATATATATATATATATATATATATATATATATATATATATATATATATATATATATATATATAAAGAGAGAAACGTGGAAACTAGATATACTGACCAATACAACGACACACATAGAGATAGAGAGATAACATATAATATATAGTCTGTATACATACATTTAAAGAGAAGGAAAGCAAAGAAATATTGTAACTAAAATTTGTGGTTGAAAGTAATAGTCTGTTATTCTAAACTACCTGTTTGATCCTTCAGAATAGGTAGTTGCCTTCTGATATTAATCGACTTTTTATGTTGTAGTTTCTTCTTAATATTATGATTTATTTTTTACCTTGAAGTATTGTACTCATCCTTTATATTTAAGATCTCGAATTTAATGATTCTGTAGTCTGGCTACCGCAGATATCATATTAAAGAAGAGGTAGTTTTTTTTTCATTTAGAGCGTATTCACTTGATGACTAAAAATTAATTGTGTATAATTAACTTGCTCTTACACTTAATAATATGCTCTCAGTTACTATCGTGTTTCTTGCTGGTAACTTTTTCTACGTTCAATAGTCTAGTTTTTAAAGATAGAATAAATGTTATTAATAAATTTTTGTTTGTAAATTGGATATTTTTTTCACAAACTAATTAATTAAAATGGCCGACTTTTCTTCTTAAAAAACCTGCAATGTATCATAAATAAAATATTGCGTTCTCTGACTGATGTTGGAAAGATTCCATACTTTTATTTCAGGAAATCAACAGAAGAAGAAGAATCACTTATTTGAACAATATGCAGTTTCTACAGGATACGACATAAATCGAAAGGTTTATTATCTCTTTCAGATAAACGTTTGCGAACCTGTTTTGGACAATTGCATTTTTCTATGTTTTGTATAAACTTCGCGAAGTATTATGTGTTTGTTTTACTTGATACAATAAATACGAAAGATTACGTTCTATGTGGAGAGATATATCACCGGTAATAGCTACAATGCGGAGACTATTTTCGGATGACACCGGTCTATTTAAACGGATCCTGAATTACTGGCTTCACAGCGAGGATGGCAAAGTTAGACAGACGGTCAGTTTTTGATGTAGGTAGAAAAAGGATTGGGAAACAAATAAAAAAGGCCTCACCCTCTTCAGAGCGAGGATAGGAAAGATACTTCACTTTGATTCCTGCCCGCAATGCCGGGAATCAATACGAGAAGAATCACTTTCTTGAAGAATATGACGTGTAAAGAAATAAATCGAAAGTTCAGAGTAATCTCCCTTAAAAAAGAAATTTGTGACGCTGTTCTTGACAAGTGTCTTTTTATTCGTGCTACTTTAATATTAGTCTAATAAAAAGGAAAACTGTTTGTATCAAAGCAAAAGTTACACACTAAATAAGAAACAGTCCGTCCTCTTGGCGCGATATAACATCGTAAACTGCTGTATTGCTACATGCTCGACAAAAACACTTACACACTAATAGATGTACGCACAGAACACAATCGTTACTACTACAATTACTCTCTTTGAAACGTGACAAAGACTAATACTATCAGTTTTCCGACTCTAGCTTTGGAATTGTGGGTACTATCAAAACATTTCTTATGATCATAAATAAAAATTGTATATAGTTTGCACGGATTACTGTATATACATTGAGTTCTCGATCGAAATTAAAAACGAATAAGCCTTACCATTAAAATTAGAGAATATTCTCGAATTATTTTATATTTTTACGTGTTTCTAAGCAGTATGAAAACGAAAGAGTCGTAATGTTTGTCGAGATATATCAGAAGTAAAAGCTAGTGTTAAACTTATTTTAAGCAAGCACTGGTCAATATAAAACGTTCTAATAGAACAGAAGCCAACGATGAAAACTGAAAACATTATTGAAAACATGTTTAAAATGCAAAGAAAACTGTTTAATTGTTACTTGTCAAGCAAATGTACACACAAAACCAGTAGCTATGGCAAATATCTAAAACTGCTTAATTGCAAAATATTTGACAATAAACGTTTACATGCTAAAATATGTACGCACACAACAAAATTACTACTACTAAAATAATGTTCATCTAGAACTGACGAAGACTAATATCATCCGTTTGTCTCTCGAGCCTTGGCGTTTGGGGAATTATGTAAACGCTTCTGACATATGTAAATTAAAATGCATATATTTTGTATGGATGACTGTATGTGCATTGGGTTTGTGGACGGAATTAAAATTGAGCTATACTTACTATAATAATAAGCGAACATCAAAGTGTAAGTCCATAATTGACATTGAAGTCCGCTTGCAATATTTCATCAAAACTTGTATTGGGACGATTAATAGGAATTGGAATCGGACATTTAAAAAATCAGAACTTTTTGGGATATCAGAATTGGTATCCGAATCGAAAGAATTTGAGCTTAATTTCCGAATCTAAAAACAATCCTTTAGCAAAAATGTCTAACTTAATTTTCCATTGCTGATACTATTGATAAACTGATAAAAAAAATATTGTTTTTAAACTACCAGTAAAATTAAAATCTATACATCATAATAACATACATAATACGGTGAAAATTTATGTAAGCTGTGTAAGAAAAAAAAGAAATTAAGTGTAGGCCTTTGTCCAGTGGGCATTTGTCAGGTTGGCTTTTGTCCAGTCTTTTAGCATTAATAAACCTAACAAGAGGTGGCCATAAAGTGTGAAAAAGAAACTTATACCATTTTAGAAGGCTGTGTTTGGAGTTGAATTAGGTATAAATGAATTAGTGAATTTAAAATCTGTCACGGCTCTACACGAGACAACAGTTTGGCGACAGTTTTTCTTTGATTTTCAGTTTGGGTGTCTGTGTCTGTGGACTTGTTGTAAAAGAAAATTTCTAAATATATAAAAGGTGGATTGTGTGAAAATAGAAGGTAATAAAATCAAAGACTAACAATAAAAATGATTCTTGATATTATTGAAATCGTTTGGCAGTTCAGTTCATTTTCCTTTCACTGACACGACACAAATACACCGCTTTTCAGACTGAATGTGAAAGACAGTGACAATTTGCCAGCCAACATAAAAATGTAAGTGCATATGTTTTAATTATTTTAAAGAAATTTAAAATTTTGTCTTTTTAATTTAAAATTAATTAGTAACAGGATTTTATTAATTTTTGTTTCTCATTTAAACATATATTTTAATGTAATTTGAAAGTTTCAATTATTTTCTTCGTAAAAGTTAAGTAGATTCTAATATTGTATAAGAACATATGATAATAATAATAATAATAATAATAATAATAATAATAATAATAATAAAAATAATAATAATCATCATCATCATCATCATCATCATCATCATTAGTATTGTTGTTGTTGTTGTTGTTATTATTATTATAGTATTATTGATAATATAAATCCCCTCCCTAAACAAAAATGAGATTCTACTTTTTTTAGGGGGTTACGCGTTTCTCATGTAAATTTATTGTAAAATTCTAGCGTTCTAAGACAGTTAATAAAAACTTGCTACGGGAGATAAATTGTCAGCGTTTTCTTTTGGGGCCGAATTTTTTAAGTGATTACGTGGTTTTATGATATATCTAGTCAAACAAAGGTTAATGGTAAGAATATTAATGAACAGTCCTAAAAATCTTAAATGGCTCTTGATGAAGATCATTTTACGTTAAATTTATATAAGAAACTGATCACCCACTTTAAGTGCTGAAAAAATTATTTTTCTGTTTTTCTTCTTATTTCTACCAATATTTTTAGAGTGTCAACACGTAATCGTCTAAAAAAGTTGAATCTTATTTGTAAGGGGAGTGATTTAGTTAAGGGTGTTATTAATTATTAAATATCCTATTTACTTGTCTCCCACGTAAGAAAGAGTTAGACTCAAGGTTGGTTTTCAATGTGGGGAATCCAACCCTATAAGAAGAGGCACTCTAGATTGGGAGAAAAATAAAAATTACCTAAAGCTAAAAGGATTTCTCTTTGACTGACAGAGGACAGAAAAGATAAAGCGTTGTATCAAAATAGATACTACCCTTTCAGAATATATATTTGCTAAAAATATATGACATATAACATGTCACAAGGCCATCAAAAGTGTGGGAAGTGAGGGTCATTGGTCATCTTCTATCTTACACTATTTATTTCACTCTTACCTATAATTATTTCAGTCACCACAATACCCCATTTACTCTATCTAAGATATCGGCAATTTGTAGAAAATTTACACACATACACACACACATATATAAATATATATATATATATATATATATATATATATATATATATATATATATATATATATGTGTGCGTATATATATATATATATATATATATATATATATATATATATATATATATATATATATATATATATATATGTTAGAATTAAGAAACATTCGATAACGGAAGATTTGGTAACGGTAATTTTAGCAAGGTAAGAATATTCGGAAACTATGAAATAATTATCGATTGAAAATAGATTTTAGCACCGTTTTGATGAGGCCTTAAGAGGTTAAGCTCCTTCCTCGATTGTTTAAAATGGAGCTAAGCACCCCCCCCCCCAAAAAAAAAGATATTTAAAAATAAATATTTAAAAGGATTTTAACTATTGTTTACAAGTTAAGTGTTCTCATATCATCTTTTTAAAGTTCAAATTTATGTACGTTTAAAGGCAAATGCAAATAACACTTTTATTTCAAACAATATATATACTTAACGGTTGTTCATAGCATGTTTTTAATTTTGCATTTTTACTCAGCTTTTTTTTACTCCAGAAAGAATATTTGCCATAAGATGGTCGAAAAATATGAATTCAATTTTTGTTATTAATAAATTTATTCAGTATCAGTTTTCCAATCAATGTCCTAAGAGTTCATACAAAACTATCTCGCCCCCCACCCCCCAAAAAAACCCCAGAGTTAAGAAAAGAATATATCGGATGGATCAAATTTTGCGGGGTAGAATTATATGCGGTCGAATACTCCGGCAGCAGATTCGCCAGAAAGGCCCTTATTAAATCGTTATAAATCTATAAAATCTTTTCACGCGAAAAGAGATTGATTCATCTGCAAGTTCAACAATGTGTTTCTATAATTTATCGGTGAGATACAAAAAAATGAACATATCCGTTTTTTATAGATTTTGTTCCAGCATTATTTTATTTAAGAAAAAAACTGACGTAAACAAATTATTTGGTGATTTTTTTAACATAACTTTGGAATATTTAATTTTTCAGCTGATTGTACTTTTTAGTGAAATGCTTGCAATAAGAAAATCTCTAAATATCGGAAAACTTCTATATAAACGAACTTAAATTGACGCCATTGCATGGACTCTTTGGATAGAGGGTCTATAGTTTCGTAGGTGATCACTTTTATGACGTAGCTGTGTTCTTTTGGGTGATTTTGTCATTGGAGCCGGAATCGGAATAGGTAATTGTATCAAAATCGGGAATTTTAAACAGAATCGGGAATTTTAAACAGAATCGGGAATTGTATAGGAATCGCGAAAAATAGTATAATTGTCCCATCACTAATCAAAACAGCATTCTAAAAAATATTTGAAATAAAATTATTTTACCTATCATTATAATGTGCGATTTATTATGAGTAAGAAATAGGGTAATATTTATTTAACACAAATATAATTAGTTATCTGTAAGCTGGAATCGATAAAAACGTGTAGATTTTTTTTCTTTTTTATTAACGACGTAAGCAGTCGATACTCTGAAAGAAACTAGTCAAAGATAGTCTCAGTTTAAAAATGTTCGTAGCCGGAATAATTATTTATTTGAAAAAACTACAGCGAAATATATTTTTTATTGCAACGAACATGGTTCAAAATGAAGTGAGAAGGAAATTACCTATTCAGGGTGAAATATGGATAGTGTATGGCGGAAACTATCGATGGCAAACTATAAGATTGAAAACGAATTTAAGCCAAACGCCGATCTTAGATAAATAACACTCCACCTATCACTCCTAAATAAAAATACACAATAGAAACAGATAAAAATGCGACCTCCGTAATCTGTAATTAACTTGTATTTAAAAATGTAAATAATACTAAATTACAATTAAGGCCAACCAACCATATAGTCCGCTCCTCTTAACGGTAATTCCGTTATAAGGGATAACCTAAAATATGACACCGGACGATTAAAGCAGTGTCTCCCGTCTCCTATTCTATTTTTCTAATTGTCTTTTTTTCCTTGAAAAACTGACGATTGAGATGGGTTGTAAAAGTATTTTCTGTGTGAATGAAAACATGGTACATCTCTGGAAGCTTTAATGTATAGTTTTAAATATATATATATATATATATATATATATATATATATATATATATATATATATATATATAAATTATTTATATATATATATAAAATTATAACATAATTAGAGTATACATATATAGTAATCAACAGTGTGGATGCACTTTCCACGTTTAACGATATTGGTAAGTCTTACACGACAAAATAGCTATCTGTGAGTGACTACACACACGCACTAATATATATATATATATATATATATATATATATATATATATATATATATATATATATATATATATAAAGTAATCTCGATTTATCATTGCAACTACGTCTTTATACATAAGGGCTATATAGAATTGCAATAGAGTCACGCTTTATGCCAATAAGTGAGGCGTCTTGTCGGAAATTATCATTTATTTATTCGATTTCATAAGTTCTTACATTAATTACGGCTTACCTGATTCTCTCAAAGAAGGTGTAATGACAAACGAGAACAGTCGTAACTTTAAGAAAGCTTTATTCGGCATAAACTGTCAGTACAATGTCAGTGCTGCTATTTATATGGTTAAGACGAACAGGAGAGTTCTCCAAAGGGGACATAATTTAGAATAGGGAAATTATCCGTATATGTTCATTACATTCACTCCCATTCTATTTCAATCATAAGGGAACGAAGTCGTCCCATCGACCGGGCTTTTTGCTGGTTCTGTTGGAACGCTTCGGTAGTCTGGTATCGGGAATAGAGTTTTCGAGTCTGGCGATACGCAGGGGTCGATTTTCTCTCTCCGTCATGAGTGGCTATAAACCCGTCTCCTTCTGCGTACGGGTGGTTGTGCTTCTGAAGACAGGAGTTCTGAATCGGTTTGGGGATGAGCTCGTTTCGGAGAAAGTGGATGATCGTTCACTTCTGGCTTGTTCTGAGTACCTTGGCTTTCTACAGATGGACTCCGTATCTGATGGTTGCGCTGAGTCCGTAGATGAGTCATATGGTGCAGCTTGACCTTCAGCCGAGGTTGAAGGGTCTTGAGATATAGGCGTCTCCTCGGGGGTTATATTGAGTGTAGGTATATACCCTGCAGGTGCAAGGTCTCTAAGGGAAACAGTGGATTTTTTTCCATCAGAATGTCGTATCAATCAGTTCCACTGGGTTCGTTAATGGGTCATTCTTACTATGACGGACGAAATGTCTCAGAGGAACTGTTCCAGGTTTAGAGAACCATGAAGGAAGCGAAGTTCCAGCCGAACTTCTTCGTTGAAATGGAAGAAACCTCTCGTGAGGCGTGGCATTTGTGGCTGTACATAAGAGCGTCCTAATAGCGTACAGCGATTCCGGGAGGAGATCTTCCCAATGAGAAATTGGAAATTTGCGGTTCGCGGCCGCTAGTTGTATGCTTTTCCATATTATACCGTTATAGCGCTAACATTCGGCGTTTCCCTGAGGGTTGTACGGCGTCGTCCGGCTTGTGGCTACTCCTCGTTCGTGAAGAAACTGTTTGAGTTTGTCAGACATAAAAGAGGCTCCACGATCTGAATGGATGTAGGCTGGATACCAAAAATGGCAAATAAAGAGCACAAGCACCGTATCACTGATTTCGCTGATATGTCCGGACAAGGAAATGCGAATGGGAATCGTGAATATTCGTCGATGACGGTTAGAATGTAACGATTCCCATTATTAGATGGTAATAGACCCTTAAAATCGATGTTTATTCTCTCGAACGGTTGAGTCGCTTTTATCAGTGTCCCGGTTTTAGGCCTGAAGAATTGTGGTTTATGTTCTGCACATATTGTACACGATGCTAGCATTTTCCTTACGTCATCCGATGAATATGGTAGATTTCTGGTTCGTACCCATGTGTCATTCGTGTTATTCCTGGGTGGCACAGTTCATTGTGTAAGGTACGAAGCTCATCCCTGTTGGGTATCGACCTACATACCCTCGATAGTGCGTCAACCGCAGCATTCTCTTTACCAGGTCGGGAGATTGCATCAAAAGAAAAACAGGAGAGTTCTATTTTCCACCTCGCTATTTTATCATTTTTGATTTTGCTTGTTGTCATGGTGTTTAACATAAATGTGACGGATTTTCTGTCAGTAACTAGTCGAAAATGTCGTCCGATCAAATAATGTCTCCACTTTCTGAGTGCCTCCACTATAGCATAAGCCTCTTTTTCAATTGCTGAGTTTCGCTGTTCTAGACGCGACAAGGTCCTTGAAAAAGAAGCGACAGGGCGTCCGGATTGCATAATCAGATGCATCTGTCTTCACCACCAGAGGAATAACGGGGTCTATAGCTGTAATTGCTGCGTTGGCTATATCCTTTTTAATATTCTTAAAAGCCTTCACTGCTGTGTGAGAGAGAGGGAAACTGTCCGTTTGTACCAATGGGTGAATTTAGCTTGAAAAAGAAGCAATCCACTGTGAATAATGTGCAAAAATACCAAGGGCTCGTTTTAGGGCACGCATATTATTAGGTATTGGCAGTTTGAGTAGCGGCTTCAATAGTTCTAGGTCTGGTGACATAGATCCGTTGCTTACGGTGTACCCTAGTAAATTAATGGTGTCTACGCTAAAAACGCATTTATCGTTATTTAGTGTGAGATAGTATTTTTTAATCGTCGCCATAAATCGTTTCAGATTACGATTATGGTCTGCATAGTTGTGTCCACATATTGTTACATTATCAATGTAGGCAAAGGTGCCCTTCAATTTTGCATCACTAATTATTTTATCCATAATTCGCTAAAAACTGGCAACACCATTCGTTACTCTAAATGGTATCATTTTAAACTGGTAGAGGTGGCCATTCGCCTCAAAAGCTGTGTAGGGTCTATCGACTGGTTTGATAGCCACTTGGTGATAGGCGCTTCTGAGGTCTAGTGTGCTATACAATTTATATTTGGCAATTTCGCTTATAATTTCATCTATCCGTGGTAGAGGGCAAGCATCCAGTAGAGTAAACCTATTTATGGTTTGAGAGTAATCGATTACTAGTCTTTTTTCTTTTGGGTTTTCGGAAGATATTATTACAACTTGGGCCCTCCATGGAGACTCACTCATTTAAATGATTCCTTCACCAAGCATTCTCGTAATCTCAGTTTTTATGAACTTTTTATCCTCAAGTGAGTAGCGTCTAGATTTTATCGCTATAGGTTTGCAGACTTGAGATAAATTATTAAAGAGTGATGGGTACTGAACATCGACCGCCATTAGACCACAAATGCTATGGGCTGGTTTGGGTCCTCCAAAATGGAATCTCAATGCGAGAATGATGCTGAAGAAAATCGTGCCCCAGTATCACGTCACTGCAAAGGTTTTTAATTATCAAAAGTTTGATGTTTTTGTATGAAATATTTTTAAGTAAATTGACCAGACAATATCCAACTACTTGTGATGATAAAGAAGCATTCGCCATAGACACACGAGTAGAACAAGAAAATATTTTCCAGTTATTAACTGTTACAATATTAAAATTAATATAATTACTAGAGCTGGCGGTGTCAATTAATGCATCAGTAGAAACGCCATTAATTTTAACCCGCATTATACTTTTCGAGAGGGAGTCCGGAGATGCAGCTGTTATAGTAGCTACCATGAGAGAGGCGGCAGAATTTTTAGAAACATTATTTTTGGTAGACCTACACACCTTAGAAAGATGTCCCAACTTTCCACACTTGTGACGGCTAGTATCTCTGTCCGGACAGGAAAAAACGAGGGTGTGGACTTAACCCACAAAAGTGGCATTTACAACCTGTGGAAGCAGCGGTGATAGGCAACTTCGAGAGGTTTGCAGTGCCCGGAATTTCCTGGTTAGAGAAAAATGTCATAGAGGAGGGGTCCGGAAAAGAATGCACACAAGAGGAGGGCGAACAACAAGGGTGTGTGTTGTTCAAAGCAGCACCGACCGTATCCGACTGCAGGTAGAACACCGACTGTTTTTGAGCAATTTCGAACGCATAAGCCTGTTCGTAAGCTGTTCTGAAGTCCAGACATTTGTTTTCGAGCAGTCTCTGTCTTACCTGCACATTTTAGAGTCCGTTAATAAAACCATCCATAATGTGCTCGTCTCAAATTTCTTCGGCAGACATTGCCTGAAAGTTACAGTCCTTGCTAAGAGTTCGTAGTTCCTTTAAAAACTGTTCCAAAGATTCGTCATTTTGTTGTCGCCGTGTAGCAAGTAAATATCGCGAAAATATTTCATTTTTGGACTTTCGATAAGTGGTTTGTAATGTTTCCATAGCCTCTTCATAAGTACTGCAATCCATAATAATTTCGTATATCGTGTGAGATACATAGTTGTTAGTTTGTTTAGCTGTCGTAGTGGATTTTCTGCATGCAATGTTTGCAAAAAGTTTTCAAACGTCACTCGCCAATGAGTGCAACGTTTTTCAGAGCTAGTAAGCTTGTAAGGTTTCACGTCGAACCCTTGTGGGCGCATTAATTGTTCCATGTTGAGTTCATGCCGAATAAATTGTAATGACAAACGAGAACAGTCGTAACTTTAAGAAAGCTTTATTCGCCATAAACTGTCAGTACAATGTTAGTGCTTCTATTTATATGGTTAAGACGAACATGAGAGTTCTCCAAAGGGGAGATAATTTGGAATAGGGAAATTATCCGTAATTGTTCATTACAGAAGGTATACATACAAGAAGTCGAGGTAACATTTACTTATGCGCACAAATCTGCTACTATCATATCCTTCTTACACCGGTCCTCCTTCTTTCCTAGGATAAACCTTCCAGCTACGACCGTCATTGTTTTGTTTTTGTTTTTTATTCTGTGATATTGTCTTTTACATATTATATCTTCCCAAACTAAATACGGATCGCTCCCTTTGGCTTATCTTCCAACTTTTACACCGCTTTGGTTGTCTGGCTATTATCCTATTCTGGAATAATCTAATATAATTGCCGAACACTAAACAAAAAAATTAATATAAAACATAGCGTCTCCTATCCCTCTATTCAGTAAAACACTTTCATTTACAAAAATATTTTTTTAACTAAAATAATTATCTTCTTGGAAAAAATATTACTTTTAATCAAACACTTCATTTCTTCATGTATAAACCATGTTCAGTCCTTTATAAACCGAACGAATGCTCTCTCAATTTCATATTCTTCCTTTCAGTCGTTATGACCGAATTCTAGAAATAAAGCAATATCGCATTTGATGTCGAAATTTTGTGTTAAGACAACCATTAGATATTTTCTTATTAACAAAAATACATCAAACGTTTATTTTTTTAAATAGAATAAACGTTAATGGATATTCCCGATTTGTATAGGGTGTTTATTGCTGTTGATTTTTCGACTGTTAAAAACAACCTCTTTGATAATTGCCTCAGTCTAAAAGAATGTCTCTTTCCAGGATATAGCACAGAACAGATAACACGCAGTATCGTCGTTTCCCGGAGGAATTAAAAGAATGATTCAACTTTAAAACAATAACTACTGGCGTATTACTTCTGAAACAAATCAGAAAAGAAATCCAATGTCAGTAATTTACGTCACTACAAATAGTATTTTTATGGATGTAAACAAATTTAGCCCCTCCCCAGAAATAAGGCTGATTTGAAGTGTGTGGTCATACGACAATTTGTTGTACTCTGCAAGATATTTCCAGCTGCACCGGTCTGGCAGTAGGGGACAGACAAAGCAGTGTTGTAGGGTATGATCCTTTTCTCCACATTCATAGATGGTTGAGTCAGTTTTGTAGCCCCATCTACTCATAGAAACTTTTGATTGCACTAATCCCGTTCTCAGGACGTTTAGTGTTTTCAACTGGAGCCAGGATGCCTCTGAACAGGGAGGAAGTTCCTCAGAGGAGGGATTCCCATGTCAGTAAGAGCGGGGCTATTCTCTAACTGTCTTGTCCACAGTTATTGTTTGGTCTCTTCCTTAGATGTCGTTAGGGGTTCGACACGGCAGAAAAAGCTTCCCCTTGACTTCAATCGTTGTACCGTTGGTTCACGTCCATGAATGTGGTGGCATTCATCACTGATTGTCTTTGCTCGGCTGGCAACTTCCCGTCTCACATATGAACTTCTACTAAATATTACTAGTTCAAATGTTTATTTAAATAAAAAAGTTTGGGGCACATACCCAAAGTTTAATTAGTGTAAAGCACAGAACAGATGATATTCAATATCGCAACAGAGTGCAAAAAGTTACCAGTTTAGTTGTTTCGATTTATTTTTTTAAAAAAAGACCGTGTCCCGTCGTTTTCGGGTGGAATATAAAAGAATGATTTAACTTGAAAACAATAACTATTAGCGTATCACTTCTGAAAAGAAGAATAAGAAAAGGAATCCAATGTCACTAATTTAGGTGACTCAAATAGGATTTACATTTCTGCAAAGAAAGCTATTAAATATCACCAGTTCAAATTTATATGTAAAGAAAAAATGTTTTTGACGCATACTTCAAGTTTAATTGCTTTAACACAATCTTTGTCCGTAATACATGTTTTCGTACTTTTCAATTTTGTACGAAACTATTGATGATTTGCATAGACCTTAATGCCAGCGCCTTGAGACTGGCGTTACATATTCCAGCGCTATTTTTGTTCTTATCAGATTCAGCAGACTTTTAGAGTAGATGCGCTTTTATCAGCTCACTGACAGTGCCAATCCCGTCACATCCTTGAAATTACTTTCTGATATTTAACACATATTTCGTTGCCGCATTTGCAAAATTTAAAAGCCTATAAACTTCCGAATTCTCTTTCTGTACATTCAGAATCGTTAGTAATATACGTTAATTTACTTCTACTTTTTGGTGGCGATTACATGTAAACAGCCTCAAGAAATATCCGCAAAAAATGAAATTAAAAAATAAATGTTTTCGATTTAAAGACGGGATCACTTTCCTATATAAATTTAACGTAAAATGAGCACTCACTCCTATTTTAGTTAGCGGTAAATTAAGACGCATAACCGTATGGTTGCTCGATTATTAAACGTTTATACGAACTTCACAAAAAAATCTACAAAATACCAACCTAACTGTTTTTTCTAAGATTTAATCCAAACCAACCCTAATTTAACTCTACCCTAACCATAAACTAACCTTAACCTAACCATAAACTAACCTTTACTGAACCATAAACTAAACTAAACCTAACCATAAACTAACCTAAACCTAACCATGAACTACCTTAACCTAACCATAAACTAACCTTAACCTAATCATAAACTAACCTTAACCTAACCATAAACTAACCTAAACCTAACCTAAACCTAACCATAAACTAACCTTAACCTAACCATAAACTAACCTTTACCTAACCATAAACTAACCTTAACATAACCATAAACAAAGTTTTAGTTTTTGTTTACGAAGTAGGTTTAGCTCGATTCGTACTATGTAGGATCATCGGAACTTAATTTAGCTTTTTCTCGGCGAGGGAACTGCACATTTCTGATACATATTCCTAAACACAAACATACCTCCATAAAGCACAAATTTTGATTTCCCCAGAATATTGAAACAAATTCTATATTACCCCTAAATGGCCCAGAATTGGATGCTTATTTTACTTTAAAATTTACATTAGAAAGTGATTCCACACAAATATATATTTTTAATATTTGCAATTCCATTTTCACGGATATCTTTCTTATAGTAAAATCATTATTTAACATTCCCCCGGGCAACGCCGGGACACGGTTCCTGCCTGCTAGTGTATATATATATATATATATATATATATATATATATATATATATATATATATATATATATATATATATATTTACAGTGTGTGTGTAGATAAACAAATAATAATAAGTATATATATACAGTGTGTGTGTAGATAAACAAATAATAATAAGTATATATATATATATATATATATATATATATATATATATATATATATATATATATACAGTATGTGTGTAGATAAACAAATAATAATAAGTATATATATATATACAGTGTGTGTGTAGATAAACAAATAATAATACGTATATATATATATATACAGGGTGTTTCAAAAGTCTAGTGTATATATATATATATATATATATATATATATATATATATTTACAGTGTGTGTGTAGATAAACAAATAATAATAAGTATATATATATATATATATATATATTTACAGTGTGTGTGTAGATAAACAAATAATAATAAGTATATATATACAGTATGTGTGTAGATAAACAAATAATAATAAGTATATATATATATACAGTGTGTGTGTAGATAAACAAATAATAATACGTATATATATATATACAGGGTGTTTCAAAAGTCTTGGGAACATTACAAATGCGTATATCTCCTGAACTATTCCAGGTAGAAAAATGAAACTGGTGCCATTTTAAAGCTTGCTTAATCAAGTTTTTGGTCATACTAATGATTTTCGTGTTATATTTCCAGGTGCAGTAATGGCGTTCTCTAAACAAGACAAGGCATTTTGCGTCCTCCAATTTGCAAAGACTAAATCGTGGACATGTGTTCAGCGTGCATTTCGCAGGAAATTTAAAAAAGAAGCCCCTGAAAGGAAATCCATTGTCAGATGGCATGCTAAATTTGTGAAAGATGGGTGTTTGTGCCCAAGTAAGCGAACAGGTCGCCCTTCAACTTCAGAAGATGCAGTTGAGCAAGTTTGGACAGCCTTTCAGCGGAGCCCCCGTAAATCAGTGAGAAGAGCCAGCAGGGAACTTCAGCTTGCTCCAGCAACTGTCTGGCGTGTCTTAAGGAAACGACTGCAAATGGTACCTTACAAGCTCAAGTTGGTCCAAAAGTTGAAGGACACTGATAAGCCACTTCGCCGTGACTTTTGCATTGCAATGCAAGAGAAGTTGGAAGATAACGGCTTTGATGACCGGTTTGTTTTTAGCGATGAGGCGACCTTCCATCTGAATGGCAAAGTTAACAAGCATAACACTCGCATATGGGGTACTGAGAATCCTCATGAACTTCTTGAGCACGAGCGAGATTCACCAAAAGTGAACATGTTTTGTGCAATTTCCAAGAAAGGTGTCTATGGACCGTTCTTCTTTGAAGAGGCAACTATCACTGGTGAATCCTATCTCAACATGCTGGAAGACTGGTTAATGGCTCAGTTGGAACAAGCAGAATCTGATGACTTCATTTTTCAACAAGATGGTGCACCACCACATTGGAGTCTTAGAGTAAGGCAGTTTCTTAACACAAGGCTGCCTGGTAGATGGATTGGGAGATCTGGCCGAGGTGATGACGTTCTCATGCCCTGGCCTCCTAGGTCTCCAGATCTTACCCCGTGTGACCTTTTCCTTTGGGGCTTTGTCAAGCAACAAGTCTATGTGCCGCTCCTTCCAAGAGATATTGACGAACTAAAGGCTCGAGTAACGGCAGTTGTGGGAACCATTGACGTCAAGATGCTGGAACGCGTTTGGCAGGAAATGGACTATCGACTAGATGTCTGCCGTGTGACGAATGGTGCTCATATTGAGCAACTTTGAAGATTCCCCACAAAACTTGAACCTTTAACCTTTCCAACGGTACCAATTTCATTTTCCAACTTGAGTTATTAAAAATCGTTATGTTCCCAAGACTTTTGAAACACCCTGTATATATATATATATATATATATATATATATATATATATATATATATATATATATATATATATATATATATATATACAGTATGTGTGTAGATAAATAAATAATAATAAGTATATATATATATATATATATATATATATATATATATATATATACCGTACATGTATTGTATTAGTTTCTGTAAATGTAAATCCGTAGAAACTCAAGTGTTTATAAAAAGTGCTCAATACCAAGTAGAGCTGTTTATATATAAATAAAAATGTATATAAATAAAAATTTATACTTATATATATATATATATAGGGTGGGCAAAAATAAGGGTCCTATTTTTAAAAATTCATAACTTTTTTATTTATTGATTTGAAAAAAATTTTTTTTTAGAATAAGTAAAGGACCCCTTCCGAAGCAAGCATGAGCCGTATTAGCCCTAAGGAACGTACCCTCATTTAGAAAACATTATTTTTGCTTAAAAAGCTCAAAACAGTGTAAAAAACAATACTTTAGTTTTTGTAAGTTTTAAGAAGTGTTTTTCGGCTAAAATTTGTTTTGTTTATTTCAAAAAATCTCGGAAGGGTCAGTCTACACACACATAAAGTTTGGTGAGTTTAACTTTTATTTTGTGGAAGTTATTCAAATTCAAGTTATACAAATTTAAAGATAGGACCCTTATTTTGGCCCACCCTGTATATATATATATATATATATATATATATATATATATATATATATATATATATATATATATATATATATATATGCAAACATTGTCTGTTTGGTTATATCTTTTTATTTTTTCAATTTTTCTGATGGTCTTTTTTGTATTATAATAAAAAAAAAATAATAAATGTTCCATAGGTTTCACAGGTTTCACGAACGTTGTCGATTCTTCGTCGAATCCTACTCAGGTGGCAAAAGCAAATGAACAAAAATCTGAAGAAAGAAGAATATTTTTAAAAGATAGCAGAGAAACGCGCAGAGAACGGTTTCGCATTGTTCAAGAAAGTCGTTGACAATTTTAATTCAGCAACGCTCGATGGCATTACATAACAAAATCGCATTACGTTAAGCATTTTAAAATGTTACTACTGGTTTCATATGTGAAGTAATTAACTTTAAGTTGTTGTGTTTTTATGTAGATAGCTTCCGGTAGTTTTAATTTTTTAAATCGGTTTTGGAATGTATAATTTTAGTGTTATTAACTACAATTTGTCTTAGATCAGAGGGGGGCAGTTATGTTATTGTAGATGTTGGTAAATTGAGTTAGAGTTTACAGGATGCATTGTGAGGCGGCGGGAGAGGGTAGTGATTGTAAAACCAATGTAGCTATTAGCTTTATTATTATTATGCGAGTGACATTTAAGTAAAATATGGGAGTTACATTTAATTAAAATTATAAATACTGGAAGCTATCTACATAAAAACACAACAACCTTAAATTAATAAGGTTTGTTCTGTGATATCATCCAGCGTTGTTGAATTTAAATCGTCCACGACTTCCTAGAATAATGCGGTGTTGAATTTTCAAAATATTTATTATGTCATAGAGTTTGTATTCTACTGAGTTATATATATATATATATATATATATAAAGATTAATGAGGCAAGAGAGATAAAGGTGTGCGAATGACAAATCTATTTCATCTTCGAATGTTCAATGCAAAGTCTAATCAGATAAAAATCTTATCATCAGAGGAAATAGATAGATAAGTTGGCAGGGGAATAGCCAAAATTAAAAAATTTAAAAAATTAAAGAAACTATATGAAGTAATAGAAAGTAAAAGTGTGTGCATAAAAAAGTTATCAAAATATAGAATCTGTCTAGTTGGAAAAATGTGTACTGACGAAAGATTTTAAGATGGAAAAAGAGATTTCGTGAAGACTGCGTTAGAAATAAGCGCTTTATATCTATGGTTGAAGTGAACATCATTCTGTTGGATTTACAACATTTTGACCATTTCTAACGAAATCTCTTTTTCCCATCTTTTTCCCATCGTCACCGGACACTTTGTCACCAGACATGTTCCCAACAAATGGAGAGTTTCATCCCAATCCTTCTACCTCTTTTACAAAAAGCCAAGTCGACCAAAATAAGTGTCATTTTCAGAGGTGTTCTTCCGTCTGGGTTTAAGTAACTAATACATTTGCTGAATGTCCCAACCACATTGAGAAGGAGTCTGTTTAATAGTAAACTGCGATTTGTAATTTTATTTACATTCAGTTAATAAATTATTTATAAATCTGATTCAATTGTTGGAATCCATTTTTATCGCTAGGCATGCCCATGCCTGTTCAGTTGACAAGGGTGTTGCGGTCTTTTGCACCGATACTGATAACACAGAAAGTGGTTGAATCCTGTTAAAAATTACGTCTTTTGAAAGACAATTACCAATGCGAGCAGACGCATGTCTAGTTTCGTATGAGTTTAACTTTTACATTCCTCTGTCAGCGATTAATATATATATATATATATATATATATATATATATATATATATATATATATATATATAGACACATCCTAGTTTACAATACTGAAATAATACACCAAGATCTCAACATCAAAAGATACAAAAATCATGAAGCCCTTTACATAAAAAACTAAACTTCCCACAATCAATAATGTGAATTACGAAACTAGTTACAACATTTTAAAGTATCTAGCATAGTAATTAACGTTACCAAATTCTTAGCCGTTAAGCAATCATACTTTTGAATTTTGCACGCGCTTAGAACGTAATCATGTTTGCATGTAACATCTCAATATTAAAGACGATCTTTTTAAAGTTGTAAATTGCTAGCCGTTTAAAACACTGAACAGTAACAACATATTCGTAAAGACACCAAGACTAACACCGCGTGAAGATTATTTGACGAATCGAATAAAATCGAATAAAAAGTTTTCGTGAAAAAGGAAAGAAAAATGGAGCAATAACCCCACGAAACTTACATACACCAATTCGAACGAAATACTAAATGGACTATTCGGAAATAAAATCGCATCACGTTAAGAATTTTGAAATGTTGCCAATGCTTAACGTAATGCGATTTTATTCTGTGATTCCACTCCGGCGTCGCTGAGTTTAAATCGTCAAAGTATTTCCTGAAACAATGCGAACACGTTCTTTGCGCGTTTTTCCGCCATCTTTTTTTTTAAATTCTCTTCTTTCTCCAGCTTTTTTGTTCATTTGCTTTTGACACCTAAGGATGAATCGACGAAGAATCAAAAACGTTCGTGAAACCTATGCGGCATTTATTATTTATTTATTTATTTTAATACAAAATTATTCTCAGAAACATTTTAAAAAATAAAACAATATAATAAAATTTTTAACAATGTTTGCATAAATTAAAACAATAGGCCTAAATGCACGCACACTTCTTCTTTAATAAACGTGAAAGCTAGATACAAAAGAATCCTATGGATTCAAAAGCCTAAAAACGCAAAACCAATAGAACCGATGTTTAACTTCGAAAGTAACGTTTTAAGTGTAATTAAAGGTTGAGAATTCTTACAAACATCATAATTTCCAAAAACAATGACACAACATCGTTAGAAACATAAACAAAATCTACGTAAAAGCAGATAAAACTAGAAATGTTTATAAAATAAATGAGTATAACAAACTTATCGCAGAAAACATTACAAAAAACTACAAAAAAAACTAGATAAAAACGAATGCAACTACATATATATAATAAGTGCTGAGAGTTAATAAATCACAGAAAGACTAATAATTTGGGATAAAGTTAGTAAATTAAAACCTAAGGGAGCTTATATCTTATTAAAAAACCACAAAAATTATTTTACCAATAACCATAGCACTCGCTTAATTAATCCGACCAAACTCGAAATAGGAAGAATTAGTAAAACAACAATTTCTAAAATTAACAAACAAATCCATGTTATTGAAAAATGTACAAGACTAGTTGTAATCAATAATAATGACCAATAGTTACAAACTAAAATAACAAACTTTTTGATGTGACCTTGGGTTCCATGGACTCTGCACAGGCATCAGATCTTGTGGAGTTATTTATTGTATATACTCTCACAAATATATTTAGTAATACAAATATCGGCCTATATAGAGATGATTATTTGACTATGATAAGGGATTCCAACAAGGTCAAGGGTGTAACGTTTAAGAAAATTATACATATGGAAATGAACAAATTAGACATAAGAAAAAAAAATAACTCACTTGTTAGATGTCACGTTAAACTTAAATGAAAATACTTACAGGACATATTTAAAGGATAATACCAATCCAATATACGCAAACCCAAAGAAAGTCCAATTTCTTCCCATCAATCATAAAACATATTCCTAGCTCTATCGATCGTAGGCTTATCAATAACTCTGGCAATGAAAATGTATTGAAAAAATCAAGGAACATTTACAATACAGTCCGAAAACATAGTAGATATAATAATATCTAAATAAATATAAGCAACAGGACACCAATAATTATAATAACATTTTAAATAGAAGGAATAGAAATATAATCTGATTTACACCGCTTAATAATCAGATGTTAAAATCTAAACTTAGCAAGACATTCCTAAATTCCATCGAAAAACACTTCTCCGTTACCAATCTTTTACACAAAATATTTAATAATAATAACTTATAACCATTGTACAGTTGTTTCGAAAACTTAGAAATGATAATTAAAGCCCACAATAACGCAATCCTAAATGAAAGCAGTAAAACTAATAATAACAAAATGCGTACAAAACATGATCGATATTTTATCAATAAAAATAACATAAACAAAAACAAAAATATAACGATTAGAAATAGTAATAACCCAAACTCCAATAGCAATCATCCAAATCGAAATAAGAAAGTTAATAATTATTACAACGGCCGTTCTAACAGAAGAGAAACTACACCGGTTCTCACTATAGATAGTGCGAGTCACCAGAGACACGGGAGAGAGAAAAAGGACAGACTTGTAACTGTCTAGCCAAGTGCCAGTCAGTTTCCTTACCTTGTACCTTTTATGTTAATACACTTGTTATCTTAACTCAACCTCGACTTGACTTATTCTTTTTACTGTTGGACTACTTCACAAAAATAATGAAGAGAAAAGATGTAACTCTAGAACTCGTGCACTTTGTTGACTACAAAATAAATGCTTAACAAAAAGCACTGTTTACCAAGCCACAATATTTGCCAATGAAAGCCCGAATAACAAAAAGTACTACGTGGGTATGACTTTCTTTGATTTTAAAATCAAATATTAAGATCATAAACGCATTTTCAATAACAAAAAAACACCGAATAAAAACAGTACTAGTGACCAATTACGAGGAAGTGGCAGGAAGCGGAGGCTCGTCAAAAATCGAGTGAAAGATGCTACGAAAGGCTAGTACATGTAGAAATTTAATTGGCCGGTGTGGATTGTTTGAATGAAAATTTTAACATTCTTAATTTTAAAGGACCCCAAAACTTTTTAAACTGTGGAAGTGAAAACGCGAACAACTGTATGGACAGAAAAAAGTTTAATTTAAAATAACAATACATAAAAATAATAAAATAAAATAATTGAGTAAATAAAAAATACGAAACTAAACCAGCAGTTTAGATAGCAACGAAGAAAACAAAAGAATAAAAAGAAAACTATTCCAATAGCGCACATGTTAAAATAAGGTCACCTGTTATTCGACGCATTCAGAGCAGGGGTGCGTCATCCTTATCAAAAACAAAACGAAAGATGTCAGTGAAAGAGAAACCCTGTCATTGACTACAACATTAACACTTGGGAGGGAATAACAATAAAATTGATTGGTTAGCTAGCTAAACACCACGTGGATATATGAAAATACTAAGTAACACAAATCCCATGCATTTTAGACTGACGATTCCCTACGGGGATAAAAGGCGGACGCCTCTGTGTAACTCAATTGCCATAAATGCATTTTCATTACTTATTATATATATATATATATATATATATGTATATATATAAATATATTTATATAAATATATATATATATATATATATATATATATATATATATATACATATTATAAATTATAAATATATACTTAAATTATAAATACATATATAGCATTTATATTCCAAAATAAAGGTTATACACACAGGTAGTAACGTTGTTTATAACTGGTGTGTATATATCTTTATTTAGAATATGGTTTGAAAAAAAGTTCAATCGTTAGAAATATATATATATATATATATATATATATATATATATATATAGAGAGAGAGAGAGAGAGAGAGAGAGAGAGAGAGAGAGAGAGAGAGAGATATTGTGGGTGTATTTTAGATAATTGCAGTTAACTGCTAAAATGATTTGAATTTGACTGTATAGTTATATAAAAATGTAAATATCTGGCATTATGTATTTTTATCTCTCTCTCTCTCTCTCTATATATATATATATATATATATATAGAGAGAGAGAGAGAGAGAGTGTGTGAGAGAGACAGGCAGACAGACAGACATACAGAGAAAGCAGCGTTATCTAAGGATATTTTAAATGAACGTTGTACAAAGTTAAAAATGTTCGTTTTTCGTTAAAGTTGCATATTCAATAGATTAATAAACACACACAAACATATATATATATATATATATATATATATATATATGAAGAAAAGTTCGTATAAAATGATCCGACGTAATGTAAAATGAAATAAGGAAAGCTAACAACTATGTGATTTATGTATTCATCAACGTTTCGTCTTTATTGAAAGACTTCCGCAGGATGAAGAAAACAATGTAGAAAAATCAAACAGAATATATATATATACATATATATATATATATATCATCCACAGCCAGACTGTTTTTATGTATCACAACACTTCATTGTGGAAGGACTAGCACCCATTCAAAGCCAAGGATCGAATTTACAACAGTCTAGTCGATAGTACGCAGCTCTAACTACGGGGCAGACGCTGTTGCTAAATGATATTAACAATGTTTTTATATAATCATTGACCGCTACTTGATAGTGTTCTATATGTTTATTTACAAAGAGCTTTGCATTAGGCTTAATAGTAGCTAGAACGCATTTGTAGATTCAGCCTAGAATCACGAGACAAACGCTCAGGACCACACGGCCGCGAGAAATCACCACAAGCAGTAATTGAAATTAAGGTACACTTATCCGGGAGGTATGGAAGCGTCTTGTCGTCTACAGTGTTCGACTATATTAACAAAATATCATGCGGGGCTAGCTAGCATATATACACACACATTGTTATATATATATATATATATATATATATATATATATATATATATATGTGTGTGTGTGTGTGTGTGTGTGTGTGAATCGCTGAGTCATTTTATTATTTTAAAACTCAGTTAATAAAGCAGATAAATAATAGACTGTGACATGTTTTCTCTATGCAGTAATAAAAATAATTGACTAATGTCAATTGTCGTCTGTTCACAGTCCATTATATGATGACATATCTTACCGATCATAACTGTTTGATTGATACTATGACAATTCACTCCTGACTCATCATTTTTAATACATGAGTCCTTCAGTTCAGGTTAGTTGTACAATCAAAAAATTAAACCAATGTATCATATGATGTTAATGTGTAAGCACTTTCCTTTCTGACATCTGCAATATTTTTTTTTAATTACTAACACGTGGATTTAAAGATGGCGTGACTATACATCTGATACTTTAAAAATTAATCCGCAACATGGGCGTCAAGAGAAAGGAAAATTATGTTGCGTCCAACAAAGTACGGTTTTGCTGATTTTCTCTCAAGGAGTCTCTATTTGCTGGAAAGGTCATGAGAACTCGCGCTTCCTTGTTCCAGGCTGTAGACGGGAACTTCTCAGTGTATTTGTTCATAAAATTCGTTATCTAAAGAAAAGGACAATTTCAAAGACAAAGAAAACTGGGGTAACAGAAAGATAAATAAAAAGAGAACCACAGATATAATTCTACCCAAGGAAATACTGAGTAATAACAGTTTTAAGATAACTGCACACGGCTAACATTTGTTTGCATATAATTGTACCCGGAACAGATTTTCGACGGGAACATCTTAAAACAAACACCGACTCTCCGAAAGCATCTACTCTCTAAAAACACTAAAGAATTCAAGAAGGTTTAATTATAAGAGATTAGCACTTTTATATATCATAGAGAATGGAGAAAAACCGTTTGCGATGCGTTTTTCAAAGGGCAGGTGTTAAGTTTGTTGCTATTGACAATAAACAGCCGGACGATGTAACCGTCAGTAAATCCCCATTTCAAACCACGCACAACAACTTTCTGTCAATGGGGAGAAATAACAGGATACGAAAAAACTACAAACCTTGAAAAGGTTCTTCTTTGGCGTCAATTTGTTTACCGAGTCCTCTCGTATTCATAAACGCCTAAGCTTTTGATTGTTACGATAAGCTTTAGCGGTGGCTATTTTCTTCCCACCCCTTGGAATATGTTTTGTCATTTACTATTCTGTTCGCATCTCAATTAAATTTGGGGAATATTTATAAATTGATAGTAATAACTATAGTGCAAATTTAACAAAACTCGGAGGTATCTGAATTTTTACGAACAACTTCCACACCCGTTTTACTCCTTTGAATGAAGCTGAATACAACTAAATTTAGCTCATATTTAGACCCCTTGAGCCTAAGCAGATGTGTTTCAAAATTAATAATGATCGGTGAATTAGTTTATAGGTAAATCCTGTATATACAAATATACAAAAATATAAACAAACTTTTCTTGATAAGTGTTGTGGGCCTGGAAAAAGTCCGGAAGGAAAACACAGACTCGAAGTTTAGAGGAAACAAGTATATTGAAAAAAGTATAATACAACAGAGAACAAGAGTTGTTGTACATCAGTCTTGACTGTCATGATAGACTGGTGTGGTTCCAGATATTTAATTCATTTCCACCACAGGAATATGTTGCACAAGGCCGGAAGGTAGGGGTAAGTCAAGCCAGCGCCTCTAACGATGGAGCACTCGGGCTTATAAAAAATTGCCTGGACAGCCCCGTCGGCATTATCCGATCAGAGCCCTTCTAGCAGTAAGCAATAAACTTACTCCATCCCAAAGAGGGGAGGCCAGGCCTGGGAGGGTGGACCTCCTAGTAATATCTAGAACGAATACCTCAGCCCTACAGATAAAACTGCCGAACTGATTGTCAAGAACGAATACTCGACTGGTATTTTACACGTCCGAAGTCTCTAAGCAACTGAAGTTACAGAAAGACCGTACTGACTGGTATGGAATCCTACACTGAGAAATAGATGCTCTCCGTATTTATGGTGAGTAAAAGAGCCCAAAGTAGTCCCTATAGGTAAGGTACCATAAGACAACACTCCCATGCCTCACCTCTTCAGGAGTCACACTATCGTTTCCTTTTTTAATTGCCGCTATTCTATTCTGAGGCTGCTTGGAGTAGCTGTATGTCAAAAGTGTCGTATCTGGTAAACATAACATCTCCCTGAGGAGTGATGTATGTATCTTCCGATAGTCGTTCCATAATTTTATTTAGGTGTCTCTTATGAGAGAACTGAGAGCCTCTATCAAATTCAGATTTGATATTCTCCAGCTTTTTTAATTCTAGACTTCTGATTTTGGAGCACATCTTTAAATGTATTTTATGTTTCAACATTCAATTTCAAGACAAGTCACGTTATCTTTCATAGTCTTTTGCTCTTCTAAGACATCTTTGAGTTGCTACTTTAGCGATTCCAGCTTTGGAACCATGGGTTCATTCTCTGTAAGCCTAAACTGGTTATCCAAAGAATTTTACTTACTTTCTTTCAGTTAAGCGTGAGTTATTTGCAGTGTAAATCGTGTGTCCTTATGTGCTTAATGTCTGCCGACAATTTATTTTGAGTCTATGTCATACGATTTTTAATGGTTGAAATAAATCCCTTCTTTCGTTTTTCTTACTCGGTCATCAGACTTTTTATTTTCTGTACAAAAATGTAGGTTGGTAATCCCCATAGGTTGAACCGCTGCATTAAGTATGTGCTAAATAAATTGCTGGTATTTTTTATGTTAACATTCTTACTTTTCTAGTACTTCTGTTTAAAGTAATGTCAATTGCACTCCAAACAGCATTCCGAGAAATAAGCATTATCGTTTTTGTTACTTTGACCCCTGTTTGACATTGTTTGTAGAAATCCTTCGATTTTTTAATTTTGTTCCTAGAAGTCTTTCTTCTGTGTTTGTAGTCATAATCATATATTGCATGATTGATTTAAGCAACAGTAACCCGTTTTGATAGTAATATACGAATGATAAATGAAAATATTTTTTTTTTTTTTTTTTTTATAAAGACCATGTTCCGGCCCATCGACAACCACCGACCTAACGCTGTGTGCCGTGGTTGTCTTGATCGTTTTCATCTTTATTTCTGTTTTTGCCGTGTCGTCGTCTCTCGCATTGGCGATCGCCGAGGGCGTGTGTTCTGGTTTAGAACTTTAGAAAAACAAAACAACACAGGTTCACAAGAAAAAACACAAACTCAGATACATTGTGTATGGGTCAGTTGTACTCTGTGTGTACTGCCGAAGTATCATTGTCGTTCGATTGTTCAGCTCATCTCATCATCTGCTACAGCTATGCCAACTTCTTTTGTGGGATCTCCGAGACGCAAACTGCTTACCTCCGCTAACTGTTCTAAACTCAAAACTGTCACAAACTAAACATCTCCTAAATATATTGACTCAGGACCGGAAATCCTAAACGTCTCGGCTTTGTCTCTACGTGACTGATAAATGGAAAATCACTCGCCCTCTCGGCCATTCCTAGCTGACTACCCATCCTATTTCCTATCATTTGTGTGTGCCTTGGTAAATCATTTCTTTCTATGAGGGCCAGTTCATAGTATCACATAGAGGATAAAGACTCGAAGTTCCTCGTAATTGAATGATGATCACTACTATGTACTTTTTACTATGCTGATGATTATAACCACCATAATACCCTTTTCGCCCCTAATATAGTCGGAAGAAGCTAACATTTTGGTAAACTCTTTAAATTCGTGTATCGAATATATGCATTTGAAGTTTTAAGGGAGTCCTGTTCCTATGGGTCACTTACGGTTGGGATCACGTAGATATTGGGCATACAGAAGGTAACAAAGATGCATGCAACTTCCACTGTCTTTTCCAGAAAATTTTATAAATATGCTTAAACTTTTATAAAACTAGTATATATTTGAGATTTTAAGCAGGTTATGCCTTCACATCCCTCTTAGAGGTGCACTTAGAGATTCGAGAACACTTCCAATTCGAGAACACAAGTGAGATTGAAGACGTGGATCTGTCATTTAGTGTATTTATTAGTTTTCTTGTTAACGTAAATGAATTATGAATTGTTTGATGTGTCATAAGGGATGCGATATAATATCAAAATCTGAGTATAGATATTGGCCGTCTCAATAGCTTTGAAGATAGAACCATTGTTTTTGTTGTTTTTCTTTATAAAGAAAAAACCTCTGTTTTTTTTTAAAATATGTCTTTATTTTCTGGCGGTTTTGTTTTAAAATCACTGAATAAATATGTTTGACGTAACGTGGTCGTTAACAAGAACAAATGCATGATTTAACACGGTAGAAGCAATCGTACGAAGAAAAATAAAATAAATAAAAATTGCTATAAAAAAACTCGGAATCTATTAGCTCAGTATACACACATGCATATATATATACCATCTGAAATTGTTACTTTCCTGCACTGATGAGAGCAAAAAGCTTGAAACGCTAGCGTCTGTAGGTATAAATAATTTAATATTTATTTATAAATATTATACTAAGCCCCTTTAAGAAATTAAAGTTGAGCACTCTCGGGGATGTTAAAAATAGACTGTCAAAAAGCTCTAATGCAAAGGTCCGAATACGTTCGTCGAACACTCTCAACTAGTCTTCTATCTGTGCCCGCTTAATTTCCCTTAATTACGTGACAGTTTCCGTTGGCCGAGTGGATATGGCGACGGCTTGCAGGTTCTAGGCTGACTCTGCGAATCGGGTTCGCGCCTCCCGACCATCTGAAATTGTTACTTTCCTGCACTGATGAGAGCAAAAAGCTTAGAACGCTAGCGTCTGTAAGTATTAATAATTTAATATTTATTTATATATATATATATATATATATATATATATGTGTGTGTGTGAGGGGGGTGTATGTGTGTATACTGAGCTAATATATTCCGATTAAATTATATTTTTACGTACATAAAATTAATCCATGGACTAGTGTTTCTGGCTCGCATCCGTCATCGACATGGCTAACCTGGGCAAGTATCGACCCCTCGATGTTAATATGTCTATAGTCTGAAATCTTACTATCAGGTCAGTACGCCTTGCCCGAAATATTCACGATTTTTATCGCTTATTATTATTATCATTTTACTGGCGATAGAGCAGCGTTGGTTTTTAGTATTTTCCACTTTCTAAGCGGTAAATAATATGCATAATATTGCATTACGTTGCCTTTAAGCGGGCGTGTCATTATTTTTATTATATATTTATATTATTATTAATTATTTTTACGTACATAAAATTAATCCATGGACACGTGTTTCTTGCTATATATATATATATATACATATATATATATATATGTATATGTATATATATATATATATATATATATTTATTTATTTATTCTGGTACAGAAAAATTAGTACAACATTCGTACCGTCGGTTTCAAGCACGGAAGGTCTTACCCATCCGGCTCTCTTCAGCTTCTGTTGTCATCTGTTTTGGAAATGTGAGGTCACATGACACTCTTGTTGGGACGCGTTATTTGCTCAGTGTGTTGTGTGTGTTTGTTTAAATTTGAATTTAGTGTCATAAGACCGTTGAGATTTAAAACACGGGAGAAGAAAGAGAATTCGAGATTAAAGGGAATAAAAAGGGGAATAAAAAAGGGGGGTAAAAAATAAAAAAATATATATATGAAAAAATATATATATATATATATATAAATAAATATAAAAAAATATAAAAAAAATATAAAAAAATATAAAAAAATATAAAAAAAATATAAAAAAAATATAAAAAAATATAAAAAAAATATAAAAAAACATATATATATATAAAAACATTTTAATACTAAGAATAAAGGAATAAAAAAAGGAGAAAAGAGAAAAAGAGTATAAAAAGGTATAAAAAGAAGAAAAAAAGGGGGTTAAAAAATATATATATATATAGAGAATAAAATGTAGAGAATAAAAAAGAGCGAGAGAGAAAGAAAGAATAAAAATAGAAAGAATAAAAATATATAAATAAAATATATAAATAAAAATAATAATAATAAAAAAATAAAATTAAAAATTAAAAATTAAAAATTAAAAATTAAAAATTAAAAATTAAAAATTAAAGATTAAAAACAAAAATAATAAAAATAATAAAAATAAAGAAAGGGTTTCTCTGAAATTCCCGTGAGCCAAATTATGAATTTGTATCATTAGCCGTTATATTTTTGAAGGTATGCGTTCTAAAAACCGTTGGTGTGTAAGAATCTTTTCTCCAGAATGGAGTGATTTTTAATGAAGAAATTCGGAGCTAAGGGAGGTAACTAAGATGGAAATATGAAATATTTGAGTTTGTTAAAATGGGTTTGTATATTAATCTGGTGGTTGATAAAAGATAAAAAATAAAAAATTTAATATTTTTGCATTTTGGTGAAAGTCGAAGTTTTTGCTCTTGAAGTTTAAGTGGATATAGGTTGATGAGGTGTTTGTTCGTTTTTATTGTGTTTATATTAGTAGAGGGGGGGTAGTTAGACATTATGTGAATCGGTCAGACCAGTTTATAAACAATGCTTGTCTCTTGTGTACACATCCCTTGAATATTTCATCGCGGACATTTAAACAGGCTGTATTCGGATCGATGATGGTTTTTGAAATGTGGTATTTTTCAGCGTCACATAGAGGACATCTGTTTATGGCTGGAGAGAAGGATGGTTTTCTCTCAATTATTTTCCATTTGATGGTGAAGGGTGTGTTTTCTTCTTTAAGCTGCCATATTCGGGTCGCGAGTGCCGTATTAGCCTTGTTTTTGTATCTGAAGGAGTTTCTGTGTGCATATAGCCTTTGTTTGAAATTTCCCTTCGTCATCCCAATATATTTTTCTGCATTACTGGTATTCTGGTCTGTGACGGTTGCTTCATAAATGATTGAATTGATTTTGCAATTTCCCTCCAGGGGGCAGTTGTTTTTGTCTTGGCATGAGCAGCCTGCGTTTGTAATTGTTTTGGGTTCTGCAGAGATAATTTTTCTTATTGAAGGGGCAGTGGAATAGCTGATCTTAACAGAATTTCTGTTAAAAAGTTTGTGTAATTCATTTGTGGGTGGGAAGTGTTTGTCGAGCAACTTGAGGAAAAGTTGGCCTACCTTTGTTTTGGTATTGGTCGAATAGGGTGGGGAAAACCAGATCACCGATCTCCTTCTATTGCGGGTCCCCCGTGGTTGGTCTCGGTTGGGGGTGTATGAGATTTCTTCTCTGAACCCGCTGTCGCGGAGCGCTTTGTTGTAATATGGTGCTGCTTGGTTGAAAATTTCGGGACTGGATGAAAGGTTTGAGATTCTTTGGCTAATATTATTGATTAAATTTTTAAAGATGGTGGGGGGGTGGCAGGATCCCTTGTGTATGTATTGGAGTGTTTCATTGGGTTTGTGGAAAGGTTTGTGTGTATTGTTTTTAAGGTTCAGTGTGGTATCTAGGAAGTTTACTTGGTCTAAATTTGTTTTAATGGTAATTTTGAAGCCGAGATTATGGAAGGTGTTTGTTAATTCTTTTCTAAATCTATCTAATGTGTTTCCGTTGAGGTTGCGTGACAGACAAAGTCCGTCATCTCTATAGAGACCAAAGAAATGGTCTGGAAATTTATTTTGGAGTGTATTTAATATAAGCAAGCCGACTAAGTCACAGATGTCTGCACTGTCGTAGGCCCCCATTGCAACATCAAATGGGTCCTCTGGGTTTGATTTTTTAACCCAAGCCCTTCCCTCGAAGAAGAGAAGGGTTTGTCTTGCTTGCAGTATTGTGTCTCTTTCTAGTTGACTGATGTTTGTGTGTGAAAGTGCAAATGTTAAGGCCTTATCTAGGGTGTCTTTTGTAATGGATGGGTAGAAGTCTACTATATCTAATTGTGTGAATTTGCATCTGTGTTTATCTTGTATGTTATGGAACCAATTTAGGACTGAGTTAGTATTGCCCCACAGACTTAGGTTTATTTTTTCCTTAATTTTATTAACTATATTTTTAACAATGGATTTGCTTGCTAGTCCTAGTTCGCTTTTAGCTGGGTTGATAAGTCTGCATGAGGGTTTATTTGTGAAGTTTTCTTTGTGGTCTTTTAAAGTAACAAAGGCCTTCCTCTTATCTAAATAATTAATTCTATATTCGACGCCTAGTCTAGTAGCTATTTCAGTAGTATCATTATTAATAGATTTATATGTATCTGCCTTGGCTAATTGATATTTATCGGTAATGGAGCTAATTGTTAGGTCTGTTTTTTCCTTTTTAGTCATTTTATAAATATTTTTAGTTTTGTCGGAGAATACAAGTGCATTATTTTCTCTTTTAAGTTTTTTTATGTCGGCGGTAAGTGTCTTCTGAAATGGATTTTGCTTGTTTGTAAAAACTAGGTTGTGAGTAATGTTGAGTAGGTCTTTTTCGAAATTGTCTAAGGCCTCTACTTTTGGCGGGTATTTACCAGATTTTAAGCCGTAGTAGTTTTTTTCCCGTTTGCCTCTGTTCTGTATTCAACACTTTCCACCTCATTCTTCCTATGACGTCCACTATTTTTGTCAGGAGTATCCTGGTATATGTTTGTTTTTTGGGGGTTGGGATATTTTTGGTAGAATATCCGAGAGTGTATAGTTCCATTTCCCAGGGTATAGGTGGTAATCCCTGTTAATTAGTTTTTTCCGTGGTGTTGGTAGTTTTCCCGAGAGTGCTCGACTACAAGGCTAACAGGGTTTAACTGTAATTCCTGGTAGGGGCTGAGTAAATTCTTTGTAGAATGGTAGGAAAATATATATATATAGTGTTATGTTATGTTAAAGGAGAGATGAGTTCTCAAGTACTTGTGCAAGAGAAAATATTTTAATGTAATTGACACTATACATCATACTATTAAGGAAAAATTAAAGTAATGTAAAGTGACAACTGAAATTAAATATATATGTTGTATAAATAATCAATATATATTTTAGTACTTGCTATAATTAATTTATACTAGCGGGACTCTGTGGAAATTCCACAGTGTTTTCTACATCAATTTGTATAATTTACTGTTAATAATATTATCCGGTGGCTAGAAATATACACATATTTTACTCACCAAAATTTTTCGTGACGGGATGGAAGTATATATATTTATTTATAAGACTCGGTTGCCGGGGCAAAAGCTGTCTCTTCAGCAATCACCATCGGTCGCGACTACCCTCTAACTCGCCCCCTCTCTCCCCTCTCCCTACCCCCTCGTTGTCAGGGGCAAAAGTAAATACTAAATCTTCTTAAATAGGAGTGCCAGATCGTGACACACAAAATAAATAACACACACTCTATCGTATTAATATATAAATAATAATAATAATAATAATAATAATAATAATAATAATAATAATAATAATAATAATAATCTATTAATAATGGAGTTTATGTCTGTCTGTCTGAAGCCGAAACTCCAGTATAATTATTTTACTGAAACTAATCTTTTTGAAGTTCTTTATATACTGTCATCAAAAGTCGTTCAGACACCAGATGGGTTTGAACATTCCTTTAAACCTTCAATTAAATTCATATTTACAAATATACACTTATAACTGCTATTATCAAATTTACATATGTATTTACAATATTTTCCGATAAGGTTATATTAATAAACATTATTCATACAATTAATTAAAGCCATTTTCTATCATAACCGGCGTGTTTTCTAAACCATTTCAACGCGAGTACCGTTAAAATTGCAAAGTCATTGGCTGTTTAATCAGTGGTGTCCTCCCTCCCTCCGGTAATTAAATATGGCGCAACTGAATAAACAGCCAACGTTAATGCTAGCATCACCGTGCTTTTTTTTTAACCGTTCCAAGTTAGTTTATTTTCTTAATGTTATAAACCATTATGTTTTAAAAACACAAATTCACTGAATCAAATTGTTTAATTAAAATAATAATTGATTAAAAAATTACTATTAAAACACACACACACACATTATGCAGGACCCGCGCCGCAATACAAGAGCGTAATTTGTAAACAAACGCTGGTATTAACAGCGTTAGTTGAAATAACACGGTAAGCTTTAATTCACAATTATTCCATGTTTTATTTATTAAAATAAAAGATGTGATTTTTTTTCTTTTCTGTAAACAACAACAATAATATAACTGATTTTAGAAACATATTGTTTAATAAAAAAAGGTCATTAAAACACACACACGCGCGCACACACACACACACACACACACACACATAAAAGAATACGGATTTTTACATTGTTTCATTTTATAAACACTTTTCTTCCGATTCGAAAAATACTGGTCGCTGTATTTAGTTTTTTTTTTTAATTGTTGATTTTTTACAATTTTATTGAATCAAATTGTTTTATTTAAATAAAAATCGATTTAAAAATTACTACTAACCCCCCCCCCCCACACACACACACACACAAACACACACATTCAAACAAATTTAATTAGATAAACTTTCTTTCCGAGACCATTTACATAAGTAACCATGTTCACTATATTTGATTTTTTGGTGCTTTTACACTTTAGGACTCGCGCTAACTTTGACTGCATCGTTAGTGTTAGGGTCAGACTCAAAGTGGGTGTTAGGGTTAGTGTTTGTGTCATCGTCAAATTCAGCACAGATCCTACAGTAAAAAAATACAGATTTTTTTATTGTTTTATTTTATGTACACCTTTCTTCCCATTCAAAAAATACTGTTTGCTGAATTCAGTTTTTTAAATTGTTGATTTAAAAATTTTAGTGAATCAAATTCTTTAATTAAAATAAATATTTATTTAAAAATTATTAAAAATGTTTCTACTTATGGAGAAGGGTAACACAAAAATCGGTGTGTGGTCGAAATTTCTTTTTTCTTTACTTACATCTACAAATATACTTGATCATAAGTAAAGAGTATCAACGTATAACCACCCAAGAAATATGACTGAGGCTACATCAGTTTACACGTCAGCGTTAATTTCTGACGCGGCAGCTTAGCAAAAATATGCGACCGGAGGGAGCATATATTTGCTAGTAATAATAATAATAATAATAATAATAATAATGATAATAATAATAATAATAATAATAATAATAATAATAATAATAAGAAGAAGAAGAAGAAGAAGAAGAAGAAGAAGAAGAAGAAGAAGAAGAAGAAGAAGAAGAAGAAGAAGATGAAATTTTAAATATTAAAAAAAAATAATAATTAATAAATATCGTAAGTCTGAAACCGGCCCATTTGGTAAGCGTTTCCGCTAATGGAACGGGATACCAGAGTTCTATCATCGGTTGAGTCATAGCAAAGACTAAAAAAATTTTGCTAAAACTCTCAGTATTGTAAGGTCAGAATAAGAAGAAGATGAAATTTTAAATATTAAAAAAAAAATAATAATTAATAAATATCGTAAGCCTGAAACCGGCCCATTTGGTAAGCGTTTCCGCTAATGGAACGGGATACCAGAATTCTATCATCGGTTGAGTCATAGCAAAGACTAAAAAAACTTTGCTAAAACTCTCAGTATTGTAAGGTCAGGATGAAGGACAATGAAGCAATCCTGGGAAAAGAGTGGCGCCCTCCCCTACATCTCGGGTTAGTCGCTAATGTAAAGAGATCCTCTACTGTAATCGGGCATTTTAGCATTTTATAAAGTTTGAAATCAGCGACCATCTCACCTAAAATAAGCGAACGCCATTTTTGATTGACGAATTTGACAAAATAACTAAATAAATATTTGAAATAAAAATCTTAATTTCTCAGATGTTAACTATACAATATCATTGTCATTGTCTTATTTTTACGTCTCTATTTGGTACTTTGTTACATTGGGACCTGGGCTACCTTTGACCCTGACCCTAACTTTAACCCTAACCCCCAATGACCCTGAACTTTATAGCTAACCCTAACCCCCACTGACCTCAACCCTAACGACGGGGTCAAAGTTAGCGCAGGTCCCAATGTAACAAAGCACCCTCTATTTGTTAGTAAGTTACGCTTGCTTTATTATGAGCATAAGATAAGATAAGAGTGAAATAATTTAAAAAAATAATAATTTTCATTCAAATAACGCGTGTACGATGGACACTCTACTAAAAAGGGTTGATATACCGTAAAAACTGGCAGGCTTACCGAAAGAAAACGAAACTGTACTTGTTACTTTCGTTTTTGTTACATTTTTTTAAAACTTTTTGCGATTTATTTATTTGTTTTTCTTGCGTTTTCAATTTTCAATTACGTTTAGTCTCTCTCTCTATTTTCTCTCTCTATCACTCTCTTACGAACACTCTCTCTTTCTTTCGTACGCGCTCTCTGTATTTCACTGAAAAAAAAAAACATTGCTTAATGTGAGTTAAAAAAAATAATAATAATACTGGCTGTCTCTCGAACCAAAAGAAAGGAAATAAATGGTTTTAACGTTTGAAGTTATCGTCTGCCAGCGTTCGCGTTGGCATAGCTCGTAAGGAGTTTTATTCGTAAATATTCTAAATATATTTCAAGAACAGATATTGGATTTTTAATTTGAAGCCCATAAATTCATAGAAGTTACCTTTATTTTTCATAATGTTGCATTGAAAAAGTATTTCACAGTTCTATCTCTCTCCCTCTCTCTCTCTCTCTCTCTCTCTCTCTCTCTCTCTCGTCGTTCAAATGTTTAACTGAAGAAAAAGTGCATAAACGTCGTCTCCTCCTCCTCTTTCAACGCTGAAGCGACAGTAGCGAGCGGGGTCAGTTAATGGTTTAATTAAGTTAATTTTGATCTATTTAACAACTTCATTTCGTTAGCTCGGGGTCATAAAAACATATAATAAAAGAAAAATCGCGTTTGTAACATCTTTATAGTAACACTTCTATTTCTCTCCCTCTCTCTATAGCCGTGTTTTTATCTTTCTACCTTTCTCTTCCCTGGTCGCCTCATTTCACCGGTACTTTCTCATTTTGTCTTTTGCGAAAGCTGTTTCTTCCCCACCATTCCTCTTATGTTACTCAAGGCAAAAGTGTGACATATTTCTATAAAAGTACCACCTCTGTCTGCGCCTTCTATATAGGTACAAATCTCCACCCTGGTGTACATACTATATAGGTACTTATCTCCGCCCCGGTGTTCACACTATATACGCCCCTATCGCCGCCCCGATGCGCATACTATATATGTACCTATCGCCGCCGCAGTGCACATACTATATACATATGTATCGCCGCCCCGGTGCAGATACTATATATGTACCTATCCTCACCCCATTCGAATGCTAAATACGTACCTATCGCCGCCCGGTGCAAATGCTAAATATGTACCTATCGCCGCCCCGGTACAAATGCTAATTACGTACCTATTGCTGCCCTGGTGTGCATACTACATAAGTACCTATTGCTGCCCCAGTGCGAATACTAAATATCTACATAGCGCCGCCCTGGTGTGAATGCTAAATACGTACCTATCGCCTACCCGGCGCGTGTGCTATATACGTACCGATCGCCGCCCCGGAACGCAGGCTATATACGTACCTATCGCCGCCCTGGTGCGAATGCTACATACGTACCTATCGCCGCCCTATGCGCATGCTAAATACGTACCTATCGCCGTCCTGGTGCGAATGCTAAATACATACCTATTGCCGCACCAGTGCGAATGCTAAATACGTACCTATCACCGCCCTGGTGCGCGTGCTATATACGTACCTATCGCCGCCCCGGTACGCGTGCTATATACGTACCGATCGCCGCACTGGTGCGCATACTATATACTTATCTATCTCTGCAACGGTGCACATACTATATATGTACCTATCTCCAGCCCAGTTCGCATACCTAAGAACTCATATTAATGCGTCCCTGTCGTGTCAGAAAAACAAAATAGTGTTCATTCATGTATTGTCACTATCATAAATGGAAATATTTGTAGTTAAAAAAACGAAAAAAAGAATTTTTGCCCCCCCCCAAATTCTTTTTGTATCCTCCTCTATACGTAAAGTATTTTAAATGAAAAGGAAATAAAAAATAAAAATACTCTTTGACCCGCCCAATATTTTTTACCCTCCCCCATACATAGAAATATTTTTAGTTTTAAAAAGTTAAAAGAAAAAAATTTACCCCCCACCCAAAATTCTTTTTTTCATCCTGCCCAATACATATAAATATTTTTAATTAAAAAGTAAAAAAAGTATATATATATTTTGACCCCACCCCCATTTTTTTAACCCTCCCCCATACATAAAAATATTTTTAGTTCAAGAAAGAAAAACAAATTTCCGAGGCGCCTCGGTCATATCAAAGAACCATACTGAAGAAGCCTCTGGGTCCTATATTGTAGAAGCACACCCGGTGTCTGTACTGTAGAATCACCCCCTGTTCGTATACTGCAGAAGCACCCTCGACTAATATACTGCAGAACCACCCCGGTCTCTATACTGTAGAAGTGTCCCCGGTGCCTACACTGAAGAAGCACCCGGTCCCTATACTGCAGAAGCCTCCGGGTCCTATATTGTAGAAGAACCCCCAGTGCTGGGTCCTATACTGTAGAAGCACCCCAGTCCCTATAGTGCAGAAGCACTTATGGTCCGTATTCTGCAGAAGCACCTGTGGTCCTTATTCTGAAGAAGCCTCTGGGTCTTATATTGTAGAAGTACCCCCGGTGCCTATACTGCAGAAGCACCCCCTGGTCCCTATACTGCAGACGCCTCCGGGTCCCATATTGTAGAAGCACCCCCGGTGCTGGGTCATATACTGTAGAAGCATCAGAAGCACCCCCGGTCCATATACTGCAGAAGCACCCATTACCCCTATACTGCAGAAGCCTCTGGGTCCTATATTGTAGAGCCACCCGGTGCTGGATCCTATATTGTAGAAACACCCATGGTCTGTATAGTGCAGAAGAACCCATGGTCCCTATTCTGCAGAAGCCTCCGCATCCTATATTGTAGAAGATCCCCCAGTGCTGGGTCCTATACTGTAGAAGCACCCTTGGTCCCTATACTGCAAAATCACCCATGGTCCCTATTCTGCATAACCCTCTGGATCCTATATTGTAAAAGCACCCCCAGTGCTGGGTCCTATAATGTAGAAGCACCCACTGGCCCCTATACTGCAGAAGAACCCATGGTCCTTATTCTGCGGAAGTCTCCGGGTCCTGTATTGTAGAAACACCCCCGGTGCTGGGTCACATCCTGTAGAAGCACCCCTGGCCTTTATACTGCAGAAGCACCCATATTTCCTATTCTGCAGAAGCCCCCGGGTCTTATATTGTAGAAGCACCAGAAGCACCCCCTTACTGATCCCCTGTTTTTCATCTACACAGTAGCTCTATCTAGGACATTGAGCACTTTTCTCTAGACAATGCCGAGTACTAAGAAAATCAAGGAGGCATCCAGAGCACTACTAAAATCAGTCTTACTGATTCTTCCCCATTTTCATCTGCACAATAGTCCGAAAAGAAGCGTAGATGCTGTTAAAATATTATACAAACCTATCACTACAGTAGCTCTATCTAGGATATTGAGCAATTTTCTCCCGGACAACGCCGAGTACTTAGAAAACCAAGGAGACATCCAGAGCACTACTAAAATCGCTCTTACTGATTCCCCCTCCTGTTCATCTGAACAATATTCGTTTCCAAGTCTCTCCGTCCAATTTATTTGTTGTTTATTTATTTATTGAATTTCTTTAGAAGCGTGACACACATACGTACACCTTAGCGTATTAATATATAGATGTGTGTGCATGTATATGTATACATATATATTGCTGTTAATAATCGCCGACTTGGTATTTACAAAGTCAAATTTCTCCTTAATTCTAAGTCAATGTCTGGTAGCCAACTTGTAACTTTCCTGACTGCGAATCAGTGGTGATTTGTAGACTGTCGGAAATTAGCTTCATGCACTGAAGATTGCGTAATCATGAAACATTTCATGAATGCTTTTATGAACAGAGGTGATTTTATGCATGAATTGTTGCTTTGTTTTTGACTTCCGTGAGAATCGAAAAAATGATACATTGAATATTGTATTATTAAACTGCTGTGATCGAATTAGAATAATTTGAAAATAATTATTAACTAGTTTTCTATGAACTTTTATTTTGGAATTAGCTAAAATTAGCTTTAAATCAAACGTATATATATATATATATATATATATATATATATATATATATATATATATATATATATATAAATTAGTTAATAACGGTCAAATATATTAATAATATGAACTTAAATTCAATATTATTTTCAAAAGTATTCAATACAAATTAAAGCTATGAGAAATATAAGTATGTAAACAGTAAAAACAGTCTACGCCGATCAGCCAACGTTCGACGTTTGCACGTCCCGTCGGGACTCTTAAGACTTCAGAATCCCGATGAGACGTGTAGACGTCGAAACGTTCGTTGATCACCGTAAACTGTTTCTAGTGTTTATATATATATATATATATATATATATATATATATATATATAGTTTTTTTCTTAGATTATACACTTTGTTCGTGGCCCAAAATGCCAGACATAGACTAAGGGTATATGAGACATACTTTTAATCTTATTTACGTAGGTTTTTTTCTGAAATAATATGCAGGACACAACTTGTAATGTTTTCATTTCGTAACTGACAGACTTACTTGTCCTTCCTAGAGGCGTAGGTTGATTAGATCAGATCAGTCATGGCCAAAGGCTATAGTTTCAATTACGAATCCAATATTCGTGTGTTGACTAAATCGAAAAACATTCCAAACATTTCAATAAATTCCCCAAGGAAATACGACATGTTAGCTTTGTCTCTTCAATGTTTTTTAACTTTTAAAAACTGTGGGCGCTGGTACAGGGTATCGATTACAATGATCACACGAAATGCGATTTACCGGACAAGAAAAAAAAACGGAAATACTGAGCTGGATAAATACAAGATAATAATACGCGTCGAATCTCTGTTTCTATATCTAGATGTATGAATAGCTATTCCTATACTGGTAACACTAAGGGAGGTTATATCTATTTATATACAGTTTAGTATATATTTTTTAGATATTTGTGTGTTCAGGATTCAATCTTCAACTAATTAACTGATCATTATTCATTTTGAGACACAGAGGCCTATATTTAGTTTAATTTAGTTTAATGCAAATGGAGTAAAAAGACAGTGGAAGCCCTTCGTGAAACTTAAGATACATCCTATTTTTTGTGAAATTTTAATAATAGTAATTCGATATCAATTAATAAATGCTTCCAAAGTTTCAGTTCCTTTAGAGTATTTTAAAGGGTTTTAGCGGGCATAATGTCGAACCAACCTCTTATTTAAAAATTCAAACATCAGTTGTGCATTTAATTTAATCTATAATCATTAGGCGCCAATTCAGAAAGATTCGCTGAACTTCAATGTCTTCTTAAGCTTCCTTAAGTTTACTCCTGGGACGGATATTCTTCGAGCATTTATCTATATTTCAGTGAACGGCGTATATCAAAAGTTGTCTCCTTTCATCAGTATTGTATTTCATGTAAACACAGAGTAGAGAAAACAAGTCTTCGGACTTGTTTCTTAATGTTTACAAAATATGTTTTTGTGTAATTACAGTAACGTCTCTTCTCTATGTAAAATAATATCTGTGATTTGTAGGGTCAGGATATGTCGTTTTTTTATGTAACTACGTATATCAATCTGTTCAGCAAGCGATATAATACGAACATCAGAATCAGCTAACTTGAAGTATTACTATTGTTTATAAACGAGACAACAATTTCAAAGGGTTTTAGCAGGCATAATGTGGAAAAAAAAACGATTTTAAAATTCAAATATTTCAGATTTGCATTGATTCTTAGACATAATCATTAAACACCAATCAGCAGGATTCGCTTAATTCCACTTTCTTTTTTAAGATTTCTCAAGCTTAAACCTTAAATTTGAAACATTTTCTAGAATCGAAAGCATTTGATGTATTTAGATCAAAAGAAGAATAAAGATTCTAGACAGAATATTTGGTATCGTTATATTTCGATTTCAAATCTTTGTAAGTGGACATAAAAGTTGTGCAAAACTGTTATATGCTAATAATTGATTTTACCCGTCCTGGGACGGGTATTCTTCTAGTATATAAAGTTGTCTCTTCGTATTAGTATTGTCTTTAATTGGAGGAAGACGATAACTGTTTTTGTGAGTGCAATTATGAAAGTTGTAGGTAATTTGGGATCCAAATTTGTGGCGGAAACGGGAGTTTGGGCTTCCTTTCACAATGTTTACAAAGAATAAGTTTTTTGTCAGTAAGATAAATTCACTTCTCTATTTAAACAAGTATGTGTTCTTTGTAGACGAAAAATCTGTTTGTTTATGTTGCTACGTGTATCGATCTGTTCGCCGAGTAACATCCTACCAAGCACCAGCAGGACCGTCTAAAGTCCAACCCTTTCCTCGCCGTGGTTGTGTCAGAGCTACCCGGCTAACGACGCTCTGCATCAAGATCCATCGTCCTTTCGTCGCCTTTGTCATTGTATGCGGCAAGCAAATACGCAAAAACCTTCTTCGACTTCGCATGTAACCGCTGAGCCTTGCTGGGCTCGGTGTCCGGGGTAAACAGCTGCAACCCCGCAGGTAACGAATAACTGCGACTAACGATGACATAATGCAAGCCAGACAATCCTGAGGTACGAATTCGTGAGCTCTATACAAAAAGTTCGACTCACCTAACAAACAAACAAAGCAAGCATCAGCAGCAGTTATCCTGAAGTGTTAGTATCGTTTATAAACGAGACAACAACTATTTTCGATGCAATATTAATTATAAAAGTTTTATTATGTTTTTTTAAACAATAACAAATTTTTTAGATGAGGATAGAAAATTTGTATTTTTTGGAATATTTGGACTACTCTTCTTATCTTGAGTGTTATTCTCACAACGTTTCTGTCGATGTAAGCTCTGACCTTCTCCAGGTGTATAGATTTTCGAACACGGGAATCTGTACGGAATTTCGAACGAAACTTTTCATTTAATGCACGGAACAAGCATATTCTCGTACAGTCAACTTTGGCCGGGTAGAAGTCTTGAGTAATTCGCAATTGTATTCTTAGTATCGCCCGCACTGAGGATTGAACCTTCAACATTGTGAGAATAACACTCAAGATGAGTACAGTAATCCGAATAATCCAAATGAAAAATAAAAGTTGCATGTAAGTGTGAAAGAATGCAAAAAAGTAGGTTGTCATTTTTGACGACACAGGTACACTAGTTACTATATAAATTCATGAGAGACGGCAATCTATTAATAATGGAAATTTGGTATCTGTCGATCCGTAGCCGAGACTATAGTACTGCTTCTATTAATATATTATTGTACTATCTTGTAATCCCCAGTTCAAGTTACTATACTATTTCAGACTAATGTATTATCTTACAATGCTCAATTCAGGAGAGGAAGTATGTAGTATCTGTTCTTTTGTTAGTATGTCGTCATCGTAGGCATTACATCTTCCTATGAGTTAGTGTCGTATACGTTTTGCCATTATGAGACCATCCTCACAGGCATTACCTCCTTCTTTTGGGGGTGGGGTAATGTAATATGTGTTCGTGTGTCGTGATACCATCATCTCCCAGTCATTGCCCTCTCTTTTAAAGTGCAGAGTGTTCTGTGGTAAAGATACAATATTCTCAGACATTACATCCTCGTTATTTTTTTTGGGAAGGGGGGGGGACTGTTATACTAGCTCAAATATGCGACTTCTAGTAAAAGTAATTGGCATATTGTCACGTAAAGTTTAAAAGTAAAGATGGCTACCAAAATCGTTCTAAATAAATTCGCTAATAATGACTATAAAATATTTAATTTTAATGCACTTAAAAATAGTTGTGTTCAATTAAATAAATGTCCGAACATAAAAACTAGATGGTATGCACACACACACACACACACACACACACACACACATATATATATATATATATATATATATATATATATATATATATATATGGCAAAAAAACCTACACAAAAACGTTTGTTTCACTACTTGGGACCAGGCTAATTGTGCGGATATACATTTAAATCTTGTTCATATAGCAAAGTTGTGCTTCTTCTAAGAATAAGTTATTAGAGTCCTTGATTTAATTATCCCTCCATTACCTATTTATTTACAGCAGTCTATGACTTTCACTCCCTTTGGTTGAAAGAGAGTTTGGCGCTCCTAACTTTTAAGTGCGTAAAACGAACACAAAGTGACCTTGTTCTGACGTGAAAATACTAAAACAATATAAATATAAATATATATATATAAATATAAATATAAATATATATATATATATATATATAATAAAAATTTGTTTTGTTTATTTTTGTGTGTATTTAAGCAACATTTAATGCAAACACTGTTAAGAATAACAAAATTCGTCTGTTTGATTATACCTTTCTTATTTTTTCAATATTTTTGATGGTCTTTATGTATTAAAATTTTAAAAATTAACAAATGTTCCATAGGTTTCACGAACGTTTTCGATTTATCGTCGAATCATTCTCAGGTGTGAAAAGCTAATGGACAAAGGAGCTGGAAAAATAAGAGAATTTAAAAAAGACGGCGGAGAAACGCGAAGAGAACGTTTTTCGCATTGTTCCAGGAAGTCGTTGACGATTTAAAGTCGTTGACAATTTAAATTCAGCAAATACGTTAAGTATTTTAAAATTTTATACCACTTGTTTCATATGTTATGTTGTTAAATTAAGGTTGTTGTGTTTTTATGTAGATAGTTTGGTTGTTTTGTTTTACGGCATATCAACCCTTTTCGGTTATTTAATGCCGAATCGGGTCATTTTAGTAAAAGATGTTATGCCCTAAGTCCTTTATAGCTTCAAATGTTTATTCATGATGTTTGGTTTGGTTGTTTTGTAGAGAAAATGTTGTTTTTGTTTTTAGCTTTGCAGAACATGATTGAGTTTTGCAAAGGAAAAGGAAAAAACAATAACATCAATGTTTGGTGCATTTTGAGTCAGGAAGCCGGTATCTCCAGACAACCTGATCTGGTAGCACTAGGAGTTTTATGTAGATAGCTTCCAGTATATATATATATATATATATATATATATATATATATATATATATATATATATATATGGATAATGGAGTGATTAAGTGGATAACATTTGTATAGTTTACAAATTTATTAATTCATCAAGTGTTGAAACAAATTATACACATAGAAAAATACCTTTAAACCATGGGCCTCTAAGATAATATATTGTTATCGCCCTTTTTTAAGCACTGATGGGCTTCTAGGAGAATTTATAACAAGCTGTCACACTAGGCGTAATGCAATGTTCCTGCCTCGGAAATTGAATACTATTTGATTCAGCTCGCTTTACACCTCGATTTGACATTATAGATAGTTTAAATTCCCTCTCTTCCCGTTATTCATGACTGTTGGTCTAGGGGTTGAATATCAGGCTGCAACGTCAAAGGTGACTTTGTAACTGGGTTCTAATCCTTTGACCGACAGTGATTGGCATTTCCTCCTACACTGATGATTGCATAAGCATGAATCACCGTTGACTGTTAGGGAATAATAATACACATTTTTAAAAGTATTACACACAGACACACACACACATATATATATATATATATATATATATATATATATACATAAAATAATACATACGAATGTTTTTTCATCATAATCCCTATACTACCATCAAAACAGGTTACTGTTATTTAAATAAATAATACAAATACTGTATATATCGTAGAGATGAAACGCCCACAGACATCCCTAATGTGCATAACTAGTGTTTTAATAGTTCATAATCAATTAATGTTCGGTGTTATTCATTTGTAATGTTGTTGTCCTATGTTGTCTAATATATATTCGATACTTTTGTCGATACTTACAGTTATTAATTAAACTGATTTAATAAAAAAGTATAACTTATTAACTTTTTTTTTAATATTTGCTCATTTATTTCTAAGGGCTAAGTGAAATTGAACTCACTAGAAAGAAAGATATACGAGAGATAAAAGTTTAGAAAGAGTTCAGAAAGGGAAGAGGATGATTGACTGTTTGTTCAATCTCTCTCTTTCTCTCTCTCTCTCTCTTTGTCTCTCTCTTTGTCTCTCTCTCTGTTTCTCTCTTTTTCTCTCTATCTCTGTTTCTGTCTGTTTCTATCTCACCCCCCTCTCTCTCTCTCTCTCTCTCTCTCTCTGTTTTTCTCTGTTACTCTCCTTTCTTGCTCTTCCTTCCCCCCCTCAAGTTAGCGACGCCATATTTTCAATTTTATTGTTTTGTTTTAAATTCAATGAAAAAAGTGTAAGTAGAAAAAACAAGCCCCCACACATACCATCGCTCAATTTCTTTTTTCTCGTCATGTCTTTTCAGTCGTATTTTAACAGACATTAATTTGTATCAAAATTACCAAAAATTTAATTCCTATTTATATGAATAAATATTAGTTTTTCTTTTTTGTCAACAACAACCTTTAGAGTAAAATTTTAATTAGTTATAATTTTGATTTGAAGTATTTCAAGTAGCGAACGATATATAATAAATGTTTCTTATATATATATATATATAAATATACATAAATATATATAAATATATATAAACATATATAAAGTGGTGTACTAAAAGCGAACTTTTAGGAAAAGTAAAACCTATTGTGAAGAGTATACAGCTCAATATCCTTTCCATTCTTCTTCATTATAAACATATATATATATATAAATATAGATAAACGAATATATATAAATGTATATATAATATATATATATGTATAAATATATATATATATATGTATAAATATATATATATATATATATATAAATATATATATAAACATATATATATAAATATATATATAAATATATATAAAGGTAGAAGAAATAAGAGTGATAAACATGTACGAATGTCCAGATTCATTTGAAACTTAGATTGTTCAATGCAAGGTATATTCTTTAATAAACTAATGTTTATTGTTCTTTCCTTAAGCCTTTATCACTCTTATTTCTTCTACCTTTATAATTGCTCTATCTAGTATATTGAGCTTAAGCCATTTCACTATAGGTTCTATCTACTAAAAGTTTACTTTTAGTTTATATTATATTCTATAAATATATATATATATAAATATATATATATATATAAATATATATATATAAATATATATATATATATATATATATATATATATATATATATATATATATATATATATATATATATATATATATATATATAAATATATATATATATAAATGTCTATAGTTATGTTCTATTAACAGTGTCGGAAGCTTTAGTTAGGTTCAGTTAGGTTCACAAAATCCTGATAGAGAGCGACCCGTCGAAAAAATCATATATATATATTATTGCATGCCCGGATCTAAAGCGCCTCTAGTATTTTGGGATAACAGAGGGACATACTCCAATATGAGCATGTTAAGAAAAAGATTTGAAAATACATTACCCACCGTTTGAAAAAAGGCATCTACCACGATAATTTCCACAGGCCTAATCTGCTCTTTTTCTATTTGTCTGAAGATATCAGAACCACGTCTACTTTGTCATGAGGTACTGGAGGCCGTATCCGTGCATCACTTATTAGATGATAAGCTTCTGTAGCGATCTTTTCAACTCCAAAACTTTAAAACGAAGAACCTCATTAGAGATGCGACCAAGGCCAGGTGATTTTGCGATATTTATTTTCTTAATTGTACTACGAATCTCAAAGACGGTTGTGTGATCCATCACCTTATAGTTGAAAGCAGTTTTGAATTTTAGAATGTTCCTATTGAATTGACTCCTCATGAGTGTAGAGTTAGACACAAGGCCACTTTTTAATATGGAGAAAATCCAGCTCCAGAAACTGTGAAACTCTAGATTAAACACAAATAAAAATTGCTTCAGTCTAAAACGAGTTCTCCTTGACTGGCCGAGGATAAAAAAAGATAAATTGTAGTATCAGAACAGATACTACACTTTCGTCTAGTCAATAGGCCAGGGAATTGATTGTCGATTACAGTTTCATCTCCCACTGAATGATTATAGAATAGATCCGTGAAATGCTCACACTACAATTTCATAATATCCTCTGGACATCCATGGAAAAAAGACCCAGTTTTGGACCTAAGGCGATCGAGGATTGCCCCATATTTTAACAGTGATGTATCCAAGTTCTTTTATGGGCAGCCTTCTCGTGCGATGTGTTTCAAATGACAAGACTAGAATCAAGTTCAAAGCTGGAGATGGTGGATACTATTGCTATTCATGCTCCCCACACATAATTCATTTCACGTGCCATGATTCTTTATAGCCCGTGCGTTGAAGTCTACTAGCTGAAATATTTTTTTTCACTTGTGGGATCGAGGTTAGCACCATCCTAAGATCTTGGTAGAAGGACAAGAGAATCCCCTCGTCACTGATATATCTAGATCAAGGGGGGTGAAGATTTAGTGAAGTTGACTTTGTATATCTAAGCAGCACTACCTCCCGAGATAAATCGATGGATTCAAAATTACCTTTAAGGGACGAAACGGCTAGCAAAGTTTTTGGTAGGCTGGCAAAGTACATGTGATTAGACAGACAATACCATTAAAACAAAGCTGCTCATACGTACAAATGTTGTGTTTATCTATTCTGTATTCATCGGATACATTGATCACGAATGTTTATAAGCGTTAACGGGTAATCGTTCACGCCATGTACCACTGTTTTACAACAGACTCGTGTGTCAATTATAGAGATGCGCGTGATGTTGTCAGATGAGCTGGTGTGTATGGAAAATGACCGGCTCCGTACACAAGTGTTATATTCGTAACTGCAGCATAGTAAACGACCGAACACAAACCAAAACGCCATTTTAAGGATATAGTAAAACATAATCTGAAAATTGTTGTAAGCATATCTATGTTGACTGCAGAAGAGGCAAAGTCTATAGAGTACTTCAATGTACCTCAACTTGAGACGCGCTTTGTGATAGCAGTCAATGTCGGACTCAAAGATTCGTTTCTAACCCGACCGATTGTGTGTTCATGCCTGTTTGTAAAGGTTTGGTCTATTGTGCCACATGACATCCCTTGGCTACAACCCACTATGTGAGTATCAAACAAGAACAGAATATAGCTATGTACTGTACAAATTGTAGTCACTGGTATCGTATGCCTTATTTGCAGAAATACATTTTAAAAATAAATTGGGACTGCTGGGCCATATGCATGCCCACATCCACATTACACTTTTGTAGAAATAGCAATTATTATCATATGTATACATATATATTTATTTATATATATATATATATATCTGTATGTATGTGTATATATCTAAATGTCTATAAGTAAACAATAAAGTTTATACAGTAGCATAACAGTGCATAATACGATGAGAGCTCTAAATCTAACATCATATAATCAATAGTTATTTAGAAAAACATTCGATATTTAACCAATAAACACATTAACAATGTTTGGGCATCTAATACGGAATGTTTTACTGAATAATTATTGATTATATATATATATATATATATATATATATATATATATATATATATATATATATATATATATATATATATATATATATATATGGTTTCAGAAGGATTGAAACATTCGGTCTGTTTGGCTAGGAAATATGTCAGCAAACCTTATAGCGAATTATGGGGAATATACATATCTTTATGAATGTACAGTGGTCGATGGATATGTACTGACTTGCCTCCAAATATGAGGGTATGGAGGTTGAAGGTCAGATCAAGGCATACTGCTCCTGATAGAAGAACATGGTACCAACAAAGTTTCGTTTATAGGAAGTCTATTAATTATAATAGTTAATGGTTGAATAAAAATAAAAATAAAACAAAAGTGTGTTTTTAATTTTTAAAAGAATGTTGTCGCCGCTAGAATTGTATTTATTTTCAAATGGCCGCCATAAACGTTTTAAGGATCAAATAATTGAATGTGTATATATCATTGAAAAGGCTTTAATTTTATTTCTTAAAATTATAAAAAAATCTTGCGAAATGTAAAAATCAATGCATAAAAACTCCTTGCTATAATTCATTGAAGACTATTTAATTTTTTGTAAGATTTGTCTTTCGTCGATAAAAAATCCAATTGTTTGTAAATTGTACACAGAATTTTAAATATTGTAAAATATCCAGGAATTAAAAATTACCATTGGTCTTTATGTTTGTTGATTAGTGAAATTTAATAATTATTGGAAATTACTGCTTTCTTTTACCGTCTATCCTCCGGCATGTATTTGTCTAAAAGGTCAGTGGTCAAAAAGAAGTGGCGAAAACGAACAAGATTCCGCCAAATAAAATATTTTATTTTTTATTTTGCTAACACAAAATCTGATTAATGCACGAACAGTGATAATGATCAAATGGATATTTGAGAGTAGAACACCTTATGGACAATTAATTGAGTCCGAGCAAAGATCTAACCGAGAACGGTCACTACGCTCTAATAAATGGGGAGATGCATGCATGCATGCAACACTGAGTGAAACGTACCATGAGGTGCCCAGTTGTCCGCTTAACACCGGACTGTTGATTTGACTGAGAGGAAAACTTCCTATGGAACTGTTATGAATTGAATAGGCCGATTACGATGATTAAGATATTTGAATAAATTTGACTTCTGTTTTCCCTCTACATTTACTGAACGAGAAGAAATGTATTCGGAATTTGAAGTCTTTTTTGCGCAATTAGCTAGACTTTCACCTGAATCCGACTCTCGTGTCAGTGATCACAAGGTTACGTAGACTGACTTTGTACATTAATACCCAAGTACATCTAGCTCTTCTTGTGGATATAAGTGTATAAGTGAACACTTCCGCACTATTAGTGCATTTATGAGTTTTTTAGGCGGCGCTTGAGCAGCGCTGCTACTCCTATATATAAATGTGTTCAATAGACAAGCATGCCAATGAGAAGAAAGTAACAACTCGAAAACAAAGAAATATACAATAAGACATTAATTGTTCACGAATACCTCTGGGTCAGCTATGAAATTGTGTTCGTCAGAATTCGTGCAAAAAGTATGTAGATGGTGTGTGCGTGTGTGTATGTGTGCGTACGCATACACACACATGGTGTTCGCTATTAAATTGAGTCCACAAGAACGTGTTCAACAAAGTGTGAGTAAAAAGGATATGTGTGTTTGTGTGTGTAAGTAGTGAAAAATCTTACGTACCGGAATAGCGTGGTTGTGTGCTCACACATGTTGGAGAGATGTTTATTAAAGCAGCCTCCAAACCAAGATCTATGGTGTGTTGCTGTCGAAGCAAGCCGGATGAAAGAGAATAAATTTTTGCCGTGCAGTGCTTTTTATAATTTCTGATACGCCTGGCATTTCCAAAAGGCATATGATTTAGGTCTGAAAACACCCTCTGGTGGAGAGTCTATAATTGTGTTGAGAAAGGGAGGCTGCAAGAACTCCGCCTTAAGATAATTTTGGTAATCACAATTTTTTTTCGACTTAGTGTAGTTTCTCGTTCATTTTTCTCCCTTCCTTACAATTTACATTTAATGCAACCCCTCTCTCTCTCTCTCCCCCCCTCTCTCTCTCTCTCTCTCTCTCTTTCTCTCTCTCTCTCTCTCTTACATTTACCTTGATTTAGCTTGATTTAGCGATGTACGAAACCTGTTAGCTAGCCTCTTAATTATTTTATCTTAATTCATCATTACTAGTAATAAAAAATATAGCTTGTTTATTCTCTTTAACTTTATATATATATATATATATATATATATATATATATATATATATATAGATAGATAGATAGATAGATAGATAGATAGATAGATATACGACATAAAAGCAGAAAGCGGTCGGAAATATTGTAAAAAAAACTTCTGCATTCTCATATACTACGAATAACACATCAAATACAAATATGTATAAACCCTTATATGTTTTACATTAATTATTATGCCCACCTCTCTATGTCTCTCTTTCTCTATCTCTCTCTCTCTCTCTCTCTATATATATATATATATATATATATATAGAGAGAGAGAGAGAGAGAGAGAGAGAGAGTCAGACAGACAGAGAGAGATAGAGAGGCAGAGATAGCGAAAGAGAGTCATCCATAAACTGCTGTTCAGCCGTATCACGACTCCAATATATATTCAATATTTGAAATTCTTACAATAAAAAATACGTACTAATTATGTTTACATCTACTAATTCGGTTATATACTCCAAGAGAAGTATTGACACAAATTAAGCAAGATTTTCTGAAATTCAATTTCTTCTCAAAACCCCTGAAGCTTAAGCCTTTAATATTAGACATTTTATAAGATGTAAATCATGTAATGGATGTTGTTAAAAATTAGAATACGGATTCTAAACATAAGTTTTAGTATCAAAACTGTTCTGCTCGGGAAATTCTAGCCGTCCTGGCACGGGTATTCTCTATTAAAGAACACGATAAATAAATACGGGAGCAAGATGGTATTGTTGTAGCATAGCTGCTGTGTCCTACGATCTGCACAGTGCACTCACTGCGTCTACAAGATCGGCTGGTCAAATTTAGGCTGTTGCATTTGTGATGTGGCGGGAGAAGTGTTCATCTTCTCTCTATCGTTGCAGACGTCTTCTTAAAACGTGATAAAAAAAGGGGCAACACAAATTCGTTAGGTCCGAACAATCTATTTGGAGTGTTATTCTTTCTCCAGAGTATACATGTACGCACATAAAACAAGTTGCGCCTTCTCCCCCATGGAAGTAGGGTTGAAAACAGCCGCCAAAGGCCCGACTACTCTCTCTCTCTCTCTTTGGTGGTTCAGTCGACTGAAAACGATTTTCTCTCTCCATCCGCCACGTCAGTTAGCTGCTTCCTGTGCCCGTTACGTCACTGCCAGGACATATAGCAGTTAATTGACTTCTAACTGGAAAATTGAACTCTACTTAGTTTTAAACTTACGTGGGAATTTAACAGCCTTAGCATATGTTTTACACACCCGCCTTTTATCTTGCAACATAGTTGTTTTTTTCTTTTTCGAGCGATGCCGGTGCGAGAGTCCCGCTAGTATATATATATATATATATATATATATATATATATATATATATATATATATATATATATATATATATATATATATAACAACTATATCTGACCGAAAAAGAATTATATTTCCATTCACATCTGTCAACATATTCTTAAATAGATTTATTACAGTTGTATCCCACGTAACTGTCTCAAACACCATTGGTGCCATTAATCTTTCATATTGTGGGAAAATTGAGTTGTCTTTAAGCAATCTTACATACACGTGATTCTAATCTGTGAAGATTTGAGTCCAGATTTAAGTTTTCGTAATGCTGATTATACTAATCTCTGTACAGAGTTTGGTGCTATTGAACTTTCTAGACTGGAGCAATTATAGAAAAAAGAATGATCATGGATTGGAGCAGAGGTTCATTGGAATCCTCATTAATTCCAGGGAGAACGGTTTTGCCCGTGACTGTCGTAATAGTAGACCTAGTCATTGAGTCGAGATTTTCTGGTGGTGTCATTGGTCGTGGTTCTTAGACCCACGATGACTCAGGACCGGAAGTTAGCCGTGAATTAATGCGCATGTGTCCGTCTATAATCATATTCATATACAGCATGAATTATTCATTCACTTGGAAATCATGTTAAACGTGTTCCTACTATTGTCACTTTATTGCCATACCAAGAACACGACTACAATCTTAAGGATTATTCATTCATTTGCAAATCATTGTTAACTTGTTTCTTTTTTTAAACGTATTTTCCATTTTTAAGCGAAAGACAATTTTAAAAATCTATCATGGCGTTAAAAGATTAAGACATTTCATTATATAACGACGCCGTGATTAAAATTCGAATTTCAAGTTTTTTAAAAAATAAATTCGAATTTTATTTTGATATAAAAAATACAATTTTAGACTAATTAATAAGTCTCCCTCAAAAACTTTTTTAATTTATTACAAATGTTTACTGTATTATAGAAAACCTTTGTTTTGCAAAAAAACACACGTTTTAATTGGTTTCAATAAATGTTCTAGTAATTATTTTGAATTATTAGTTTTGTATTACTTCAATGAATTCGTAATCGTTCATGTTTAATTTATTGTTTAGTAAAAAAAAATTATAAAATCATCATTTATTATAACATAGTCATAAAATATAGTTAATTATTATTATTATTATTATTATTATTATTATTATCATTATTATTATTATTATTATTATTATTATTATTATTATTATGTTGTTGATTTTATAACATTTTAAATTATAAAAAACATAACTCTCAATTTCAGAAACTATTTTATTACAATATTTTGGTCAAAATATTACTTTATTGAAAATAAACTTTATTGTCTTTTTTTCAGAAACTATGTTTTTTTAAATAAATAAATTTATAAAAATGTTTCAATCTATTGCTCGTTATTACTGCGAAATTCAGTTTTTGTAATATATCAGAACTATATTTTTGAAGATTGTTTCATTGTTAAAAATTAAAGAAATACATCATGTGGTTTTTAGTATCCAGTGATATAACTTTAGTAAAAGTGTTTTTGTTAAAAAAGTCAAGAAACATAATTTTTTCTGTAATGAGAGCAACTCTTATCAAATTATTCAGCTAAAACCAATTATCATGAAACGTTCATATAAAAAGGGATTTGTCTTCTAGTGTTTATAAACCAAGAGATATTTTCATGCAGTATAACTGATACTAGTCTTTTCATTCGATGTAGACAACTTTTTAAAGAATTAATATTAAATCAAACAAATTATTTTTCAAAGAAAGATGTTCAGGTTGTAAAAATCAAAAATATTAGGACAACACCATTTTATTATTAAGTATTATTTTAATGTTTTCTGTCTAGCCTAAGCAAATTACAAGAAATAATACATTTGCACTAAGATTACTAATAAAGTAATGGTTAATTATATTCCGTGATCGTTAATTAATAAATACTGAACATTTCATTGAAATTAATTATTTCCTAAATTTAGATGAATTCTTAAGTGATGGGAGGGGTTAAAATGGCCATAGTCTTACTGTTCGACAGCTTTCGTCTGTAACTATATAGCATGACGTCATTTTCCAGTGAACAGGCCTACTATTACGACGGTCACGATCTGCCTCGATGAGGTTTAAGACTATATATTTACCGAAAAGCAACATATTTAATTGTTTTAAAGCTGAGTATAAATTTACAATGAGTTTATTTTAATCATGAATAATATTCTAATATTGTCTTTCTGTATAAATATATCAAGTAAATATTAAGCTTTTAAAAATAAAAGTCTACTTGTACTTTGTACAGAAATAATATTTTAAGTCAATAAAAATAATTTTTCAAATTTAAGGTACTGGTCTTCGTTTTTATCACTTATTTTTAAGTGTGGGATATGTTTCGTGAATAACTCTTCGGTGCGAAAACTGATAGTTTTGCTTGGCTGTTGGAAGTGGTGAGAAACGGAGAATAGATGGGAGAAATGGTGGGAGGATGGTATGACGGAAACAATTGACGAATGAAACGAGAAGTGGTAATAGGTGGTGGGAGTGATAAAATAATCGAATGACGTAAATAAAGAAGAAAAATAATCTTGATTGGACGTGTCGTTACGATTTCATCTGGCGGAAACTTTGTCTATCGATTCTGTTACAGTCGCTTAAAATATTCGCGCTGTAAGTTTGTGTTTACCTGTCTTTTCTTTTTATGTATCTCTCTATCTATTCGTTTAACGTACGATACATTCACGTTGACTCAACGGGTCACAGATCTTTGAGTCTCTGATGTAAGCATTTTTAACTAGAAAAACAGCTTCTAGGTGAGTTTTTAAAAATACAATATAGAAAAACGCAGTAAGTAAGCAAAACTTTAATCAGATATTTTTTTTTAAAACTTATTCATTATTGGAGTAATATATTTATGAAAAAGTATTGATTTTTTTTAAGCTAAAAACAACACTATTTTTCAGTAGAAAGGGGTAGACATATTATAAACCATTGTTTCGTAAAAGTTTTATTTTTTTTGTTGAGAAAACCATAACAATGTGTGTGTTAAAATAAAATATATAATATTTACACACACATTGTTATGGTTTTCTCAACAAAAAATTATAAAACTATATTTTTCTTATTATTTACAATTACCCAAACTTAGTTCAATTTTGAAATAGACATATCTACAAAATTGTTCAAATGAAGATTGATCATTTATATTTTTCGATTATTTCCATTTTAGTCGTAACTTTCACGTTTCGATAGATGTAACCTCTAACTTTAATGCTCGAAGTTACATCGGTCGGGACGTTGTTATAATAACCAAAGTAAGAATAGTAGTCAAGATAATTAAAATAATACAAATTATCAATCCTCATCTAAAAAAAATTCCGAAACGTAACATCAAACCGGTACGGACCCAAAATAATACAAACACTGGAAAAGAAGGATCATAGCTCATACGACCGAAATGTGAAAATACCAACTAAGATGTGAATAATTATCTGAATAATCCATTTTCCAAACTATCTACGAAGTTTTTCTCAAACAAAAGCTATTTATACTATGTTTGGGATTTGCATTATTATTCAGACCATTGTTCTCATTGTTTCGGCCGATGTAACTTCCGACCTGCTTCAGGTGCGTCTTGCCGAATCTGTATGAAATTTCGTACGGAACCCTTTATTTAATGGGATAGTTCGTTCTAGTTCTCGGGTGGTACAACCGATAAAAGTGGTAAGTGATAATCAGTCCTAAGTGAGAGTCTTCTGAAAGCGTAAGGTTCAATCTTCGGTACGGACAATGCTAAGAATACACTTTCAAATTACTTAAGATTTCTATCTGGTCATGGCTGACCGAACGACAACAAAATAAACCTGTGGATTAAATCCCGGATCCCGTTCAAAATTCCGAACATGTCATCCCAGAGTTCGACAAGACGCGCCTTAAGGAAATCGGAGAATACATAGGTTGGAACGTTCTGATAGAATCCAAATAATACGAGTTGTTTATAGTTTGTTTTTTTTTTGTTTTTATTTATCGAAGTTTTCGTAAAAACGTGTCGGTATTTTTCACGGCGCCGTGTCTTTTTTAAAAAGATAAAGAACGGGTAAATCTAAGAATAGATATGTCTACACGATTATTACGGCCTCGTTTTCGACATAAATCATCGGAATAGTGGTTTTGGTTAAACTAGTGGTTTAAGCTCCGGCTCATTGGCACGCACAAAAAGCAACAGAAATAAGAAAAGAAAAGAAACGGTTCTACCCTTTCTAGTTAGATTAATGACAGCACCACGGTGAATGAGCAATTCGTTGGGCGACAACGAACAGGTGGGTGGGGCACAGGTTTACCTACACGCCGACGTGTTTCTTCTATACTCCTGCGGTTAAAATGAAAAGCCTCTTTATCCGTTTAATTCTCACGATCCAAGTAGCAAATTTCTTTCACCTTTTCGCTTGCCGGCTTATATTATATACAAAGAGCGCGGCTAATTATCAAGTAGATAATATACGTCATTTTTTGGCGCGTCTATCCATCTCTATAAGGGGTTCCGTCGGTCGATATGGCTGTTGATCTTTTTTTAAAAAACTTTTGGAGTCACCACTTATCAAGATCAAAAGCAACTTGAGGCTTAGAGTTAATGAGACATAAATGAGTGCTAATTAAATGACGAGGAACACCACGGGAGTACAAACATGGATAAATAGTATGAACTGCATCTAATTGCTTATGGGTCGCTTTATAACAAGAATTTGCTACAATTAGATTTAAAGACGACCAGGTTCTAATCAGCAGGGAAGTAGTTTAACGCTAATGTGTTTCACAAGTAGACAGTTTGCAAAGTAGCCCTGCACATAGAAATTTCGCCTAGCGCTAGGCACATACAGAGGAAAAAGGGTGGTATTTTGTATGTGGTAAAGAAATGATTTTGTGCTATAAATGTCTTACCAGGAGAAACTTAAGATGTGAGCTCAGTCGAGCACCTTTGATAAAATAGCGATAGAGTAGAGAGAGACTCGCAACGTTGGTCTGTAACCCTTTAGTTTAAAATGAGTGATTATCTTATTGTAAATGTTGTCTGTAAGTCGTTCTATAACGCTTAACTTTGTAATAAAATCTACGTTGGTCTGTCACGCTTACCTTTGCAATAAAATCTTCGTTGGTCTGTCACACTTAACTTGACAATGAAATCTTCGTTAGTCTATCACTTTTAACTTTGGCCTGAAGTCTTCGTTGGTGTGTCACACTTAACTTTGCAATGAAATCTTTGTTGGTCAATCACTCTTAACTTTGGCTTAAAGTTTTCGTGTGACTCTCACGCTTAACTTTGCAATGAAGTATTCGTGTGTCTGTCACGCTTAATTTTTAAATTAAGTTTTCGTTGATCCGTCACATTTAAGTTTGCAATGAAATCTTCGTTGGTTTATCACTCTTAACTTTGTCCTGAAGTCTGCGTTGGTCTGTCACACTTAACCTTGCAATGAACTATTCGTGTGTCTGTCACGCTAAACTTTGAAATGAAGTCTTTGTTCGTCTGTCATACTTAACTTTGCAATAAAGTCTTCGTGTGTCTATCACTTTTAACTTTCACCTGAAGACTTCGTTGGTCTTTCACACTTAACTTTGCAATGAAATCTTCGTTTATCTATCACTCTTAACTTTTGCTTCAAGTCTTCGTTGGCCTTTCACGCGTAACTTTGCAATAAAGTCTTCGTATGTCTGTCACACTTAACATTGCAATGAAACCTTCGTTAGTTCGTCACCCTTAACATTGCAATGAAACTTTCGTTGGTATATAACTCTTAACTTTGACCTGAAGTTATCGTTGGTCTGCCACGCTTAACTTTTCAATTAAGTCTTTGTTAGTCTGTCAAGATTAACTTTGCAATTAAGTCTACATTGGTCTATCACTCTTAACTTTGCAATGAAATATTCGTTGGTCTGTAACGCTTAACTTTGCAATAAAAGTCTTAATCAAATATCTTGCTAAATTCACTGGAAAAATAATCGGATCATTCACGGTATCCAAAAGTATCTGATTCCTGATGCAATCTTAAACCTGTACAAGAGCTAGATACGCCCCAAGGTGGATTTGTGATTCCACATTTAGGAAGGTTCCTCTCAGCACTCTTTCTTGACTCTTTACAAAATCGACTTCGCAATCAGGTGATCTCTTCTTTTCTCTACAGTTCTTTTCTAACAAAAGAGACGTAGCTATACTTTCTCTACTCTATCATTTATTGCTTACTGCCTGAGGCGCGCCTACCGGGGAATGCCGACGGGGCTGCCCAGGCAATTTTTAAACCCCACTTTCCCGACCCGACCTTGGGTCACATCTTACTTGTGGAAGTAAGATAAAAACTGGCCTTGTGCCTAACTCCTGGAGAGGAGTAAATCAATACTCTATCATTAGTTTCATTGTAGGTGCAGAACTGAACTCCAATCTCCGGTTTTGCTCTGAGATACATTCACAGCACGAACTCATCCCATTGTCAATACTACAAATAAGTCTCAATGTCTACCAATATGTACTAAACAAAAACAGAATTTCTATAAACAAGCTTACTTTAAAAGAATTTCCTCTCTGTGTTACATATTACTACAGAACTAAGTAACTGCAGACAGCAACATGGTTGTCTTTAAGTCCAATTTCAACAAATATTTGTCAATCGTCCATTTCATGCATCTCATAGTATTATTCATCTTCCAACTGACAATCTCATTAATTTTTATCATCGATTGGGTGATGGCATTGGTAAGTAGTGACTCATTATTATTATTAAAAATGTATACTATGATATTGAGCAAGTAAGTACTGAAAAAATATAAGTATATATATATAAAACAGTAGTGTATATATATATATATATATATATATATATATATGTATATAGTATAAATTCCTTTATTTGTACAAACATTATTGGCAAAATATGTGCATACATGTTTCAGCTGCGATCTCCTTTGAAACCTACGGGTCATCTTACAAAATGAAACTGAGATTAATAAAAATTCTTGTACGTCGTTTTAAGGGGGTGAATAAGATGGGGAAAGAAATATTGGACGAGCAGAGTACTTATCCCTTTGATTTAGTTATCTATAATTATGCTACTCTAGTTTTGAACACATGCATACGACTCTTTTTTTTTCTCGCCTCTAAATTCTAGGCTAATCATTTTTTATCACTCTCTTTTGCTTTTACGATTCTATTTTATAACTCGATATTGGTTACAAGTATTTTGTCTCCTACTGATGTCTAGGGCAGCGCTATTGCGACATGCTTTCACCAGTCTATGTGTTAAGGTTATGCCAGTTTATATACATATATAGGGCATATATATATACACACATAACACACGCACACACACACACACACATATATATATGCATACATATATACATATACATGCCCATATGAATAGCTATCGTTCCCTCTCGTTCTCTCTCTCTTTATATATATATATATATATATATATAGAGAGAGAGAGAGATAGAGAGAGAGAGAGAATATATATATAAATATATACATGTGCATATATATATATATATATATATATATATATATTTATATACACACACAACACGGTAATATAAATAAATAAATACAAGAAAGTTAAACTTGTAAGAGGAAAATATAGAAAACGTAAATAAAAATTCAGAACATAAAAATAAGGAAGTAAAAGAATAGAGAAAATATAATAAAATATAACTAACTCTCACAGAGCTCGTTTTACTGTATTATATATATATATACACACAGATTAGCAAATACATATACATATAGACATACACACACATATATATGCACCCGTACAAACAATCATTCACATATATATAAACACACATGCATGCAAATACATACATACTCGTATACACACATAAGTCATGATGTTGATTACTTATATGCAAGTATATACGCTTATAATTTACACTAGCGGGACCCGTGTAAATTACACGAAATGATGTTTTTAATACTAATTATCTTGTTCCTAACCTATAAATGTTTGAATAAAATTTGATAAGATTTGGACTTGTATATTTATTTTTAAAAAATGAACAATACATGAAACAATTTACAAAACTTCTTTATATACAATATTTCTAGTGAAGGTAATATTTCGACGACTAAACCTTACTTTCTAAATGTTTTCGATTAAATTAAATTTAGCTCCAATTCATGAATATTTATTTACTCCTCTCCAGGAGTTAGGCATAAGGCCAGTCTTTATCTTACTCCCACAAGTAAGATGTGACCCAAGGTTGGGTCGGGAAAGTGGGGTTTGAAAAGCCAGCGCTCGAGAAGGTGAGCACTCTGGCCATAAAAATTGCCTGGGCAGCCCCGCTGGCATTCCCGGTAGGGGCGCCCCAGGCAGTAAGCAATAAACTTACTCCTCTCCAAAGATGGGAGGCGAAGCCTGGGAGGGTGGACCTCCTAGAACTGCACAGAACAGACCCATAGACCGCCGTAAATCAAGCCTCGAAGGTCAATACCAGTCTATGGAGTGCAGTATCCATCGGAACAGGTACTACACTTTGATATTAGCCAAAAGGCCAAGCCAATTCATGAGTAGCATACAAAGATTCGGAAGGTCGTTGCTTTTGATGTAAGCATGATACACAAAATCACACACGCTATTGTATTAATATGTGTCTTCCCGGTCGTCCCCTCCCTACCTCTCTTCCCCTTCCCCTCGAAATGTACAAAACAATCTTATAGGTTGGTTGGGATCAAACTATAAACCAGTCGGGCCGAAGTCAAAAATACTACGTCGCTAACCGTTGCGCCAAAGGGAAATACTTCAAAATGGTTCGAAAATTAGGCTAGTTGAATGTTTTTCAAAATCTAGGTGCGGCACGCATGCGCAGAGAGTTTGCCGGAAGCGTGACACACGAACACACATGCTATCGTATTAATATATAGATAATATAACTCGGTTTAATATTTGAGGCTAGCCTTGAAAACTTACTCTTAAAACGTACACAAAATAAACAAACATAAATAACTAAATAAATAAATCGACTGGAACTTTACCAAACCAATCGGTTAAGTAACTATAAAACCCTATCGAAATGTATATTTTGGATCTTAGCACACACGCATTAATGTATATATAGCTTGCATACCCCCTTACGCAACGCGTATTTTGTTTCTTGATCTAAGTTAATTTTAACCAATCTCTCTCGTTTTTCTCTCTCTTTCTCTTTCACTCTCTCTCTCTCTCTCTGTCTCTCTCTTTCTCTCTCGCTCTCTCTTTCTCTCTCTCTCTCTCTCTCTCTCTCTCTCTCTATATATATATATATATATATATGTATATATATAATATACTTCGTTACAGTTCATTTTCAAAATTATGTAATCTCACACGAAAAATTGTAAAATGGACACATTTTTCAATATTTAACGAAAATTAAAAATCAGCAAGGCGAATAACTCATATTCTTATTTGAAAATTATAGAGAGATGTCTATCCTACAACTAAAAGTTTATTCTTCTACTGGATAAGTTTTCAAAATATGTAAAAAAGACAACTAAGACTAAATTACTTCACTGAACGCCGGTCAATTCCTGGTAGGTACAGCTTGCTCGCTCTCTCTCTCTCTCTCTCTCTCTCTATATATATATATATATATATATATATATATATATATATATATATATATATATTGGATAGACCGAAAAAGGGTGAAGAGAGATCCAACAATATATAAAAGAGTCAAGGTTTTCTAACTAATGCTTTTAAAATCAACGGATAAGTTTCTGGATAACAAGGTCAAAACGATAAATAAATGTGATCATGCATACACAGTCGCACACACACATGTACAATATATACTACCACTAATAGCATATATACACTACTAATAATAACACACACACATATATATATATATATATATATGTATATATATAGTGTATATATAGTGTATATATATGGTGTATATATATGTATATATATATCATGTATATATATCATGTATATATATATATACATCATGTATATATATATATACATTATATATATAATGTATACATATATATATATCATGTAGATATATATTAATATCAGGCATATATATATATATATCATGTATATATATATATATATATATATATATATATATATATATAGGAAGAGAAGGATGAAGGTAATCCGATGTGATGGGAAAATGAAAAAGGAAAACAAAAAAAATGGATGTTTTTTATGTGTACATCAACGTTTCGTCTTTATTTATAAGACTTCATCAGGATGATAAAATAGAGAAAAAATGTCATGCAGGTACAGATACATGTAGGGTAGACATATTGGGATGAAAAATAAAATGAAATAATGGCCCCTACTGGGTGGACGTCCGTACTTGTTGGAGAAATAAATAAAGACGAAACGTTGATGTACACATAAAAAACATCCATTTTTTGGTTTTCCTTTTTCATTTTCCCATATATATATATATATATATATATCATGTATATATATCATGTATATATATATACATTATATATATATATCATGTATATATATATAATTTATATATATATATACATAATATATATATATATATATATACATATATATATATATAATTAATATATATATATATATATATATATACATGATATATATATATACAATGAGGTGCTGAGGATATTTGTCAAGCTCTGGACCGACAAGATCGCCGCCGGACGCCCCTACGTTTACCAGCAGGACTCTGTCCCTGCAAACAAGGCCAAGAAGACCCAGGCGTGGCTGCTCAACAATTTTTCTTTACTTCTGGTCGTCGGACTTGTGGCCTTCCTCCTCAAGTGACTGCAACCCTCCTGACTATTTCTTCTGGGGCGTGATCGAAGCCAAGTTCAACTAGTACGCCCACAACAGGGTCGACTTTCTGAAGGCTGCCATCATAGAGACATTCGCCGCTATAGACAAAGACAAGGTCGTCAAAACGTCTGACTCATTCGCGCCCGCCGTGAGGTATCGTCTTCGCCACTGGTGGTTACATTGAAAAATAATGTAGTATGTAACTCTAATTGTTGATAAATAACTGCCGGGTCTCGGACTATGCGACTTTTTTTTTTATTGCCTATTTCGTTTTCTTTTTATCAAGTGTCTAATTTTGCTGCACACCATAATTATATATATATATATATATATATATATATATATATATATATATATATATCAAATAAAGTGTTACAACAACATCCGGACCAAGGTTTCAGATCCGAGAAAATCGGACCTTCATCAGCGGAGTCGTATAGCTTAACCTTGGTCCGGATGTTGTTGTAACACTTTATTTAATATTAATAAATATCATGCTCTTATTAATTATCTAGTTAATTTTACTTTTGCATTAATAATGGAGCACTCTGCTGGGAAACTCTACCAATTAAGAAATACGGTATATATATATATATATATATATATATATATATATATATATATATATATAATCAAATATAAACTAAAAGTTAACTTTTAGTAGATAGAACCTATAGTGAAATGGTAAAGCTCAATATACATATATATATATATATATATATATATATATATATATATATATATATGTTAGTAATAGAAATATTAATGATGTTTTATTTAAGAATCTTTAGTTTATCCATTTTCCCTGCAACGAAAAATCATTTTAAAAAATCATATACTAATTTCTAATATAGAAAGTCTTTGTTCGGTTTTGGAGATGAGGATTGGTCATTTGTATTATTCGGATTATGTGGTGCAATTAATAAAACTGCTTATATATGTGCATGTGTCGAGGATTTTATTTTACCTGCGGAGGTTAGGTAATACCCGACTAGTACACGGGCGCAGGCTATCCTCTCTCGAAGTGTTGGCCCAGTAGACCTTGTCAGTTCATCCTTCTAAGAGTGGGAAAACTCTGACAATAAAACCTGGCTACTAACCACTTACGTCTAGTCAGCAAACCGTTGGTCTTGATCGACAACCTCCATAGAGTTGGAATCTCGAACAAAGTATCCGGTTTGCAAACCTGTAATTGCATAAGAAGTTAATGGCCTCTTCCTATCGCCCGGCTTCCGCACTCCTTTTTTGTCTATTAGCCAGGCGTAGAGGTACAACCACTGGAACGCCTCAAAAGACGACTAGTGCCTGGCCTTGTTTCCTAATTAGGGCAATGAACGCTGTCTTTCTTTTTCTTTATCTGGGCAACTTGGGGAAAGTTTTTTCGTCACTAAGCCCTACATTACTAGTCTTGGTCGATCTTGTTCCGACAAGTTGAGGATACAGATTAGACAGCTTGTCTTGCTGCTGTTTCTTACTGGTAGTTTGGAGCCCTAACTTTTAGGTAGCGCTAAGAACGATTGCTCCATCAACAGTTGCATAATATCGTGGGTAACTGTATGTGTCATGTCGCGTATGGAAATGAACCCTACAGTTATCACCGATGGGCTTTTCCTAGGTTACATCCCCCATGGAACAAGTCACGACTAATAGACTGGTTGTGTGAGCTTATTGACGCCAAACAAGCACCCACTTTGCCCTCCCCACTCTATCTCAAAACAAACATGAATTTGCAAAATAAAAAGCAAACCTTAACCAGACCCCCCAAAAAAAATATCTTCGCCTCCGCCCTTGAGGCTCGCATTCACAAATATCCGGGGACTTAGACCCAACATAAACGACCTTAAACTTTTCTCCTGACAAACTCCCCGGATATCCTAGCACTAAGTGAAACAAACCTTCAATCTTCAATGTCCTTTTATCTACTTTGACATGACTGATTACCTTCCACTCTACCGTAAGAACTCTGACAAACGTATGCGTAGTTTAGGAGTTTATGTTCGGAATACCCTCCCCTTTGACTAAAGAAGAAAGGTTAGAATCAGATGACCAGGCCTACATGTGCTTTAGATTGACCTTACATCACAGAGTTAGTTACTTATATTTCTTATACTGTTCTCCTTCGACCAAAGACTGTACCCTGCTTGATTCTGTCTCTGAAAGCTTAGATAGAGCACTCTCACTCGACTCGAATGCTTAAATACATGTATTTGACGATTTTAATTCACACCACCGTGATTGGTTTGGATTCTCCAGCGTTACTGATGCAGCTTGAAAACTCTACGTTTAATTTTTCCTGAGCTCACAGGCTGTCACTTTTAAGACCCGCCTTCCTGATCGTGCGGACCAGCAAGCCTCACTTCTCGACCTGTTCTTGACCTCACTACCCGATCCCTGCTGATCAGTGTCAAATGAGATAACTGAATGGGTCAAAGCAGGCATTGATGCTTATGTATTCACGCTAAAAAATTTCACCAAACCCCACTCTCCTCAATGGTTCACCTCAGAATGTGCAACTGCTATTACTGAGAGGCAGAAGGTATTTCGAAAATTCGGGTGCCATAAGTCAACTGCGAAGAGACAAAACATTTATAGAGGCAAGCAATGATTGCAAAGTTGTGATAGATGAAGCAAAGTGAAGGTATACAGAGATAACCAAAAAACGCATTCAGTCATAGAAACTAGGTACTCGTGATTTCTGGAAAATCTACAATACTGAGATAAACAATAGACAATCGACAATTCCCCCGCTATCAAATAACGACGATGTTCTTTGCACGACAATTGATAAGGCTAAACTACTTTCCCAGTGTTTCGCCTTAAACTCCAGTTTGGACTCTGCAAACAACCCCCTTCCTAATTTCCCATTACGGACTGAAGCCACACTTGAGAACCTTATCATCACCCCATTTCAATTCAGATACATCATAAAACACCTTGACACATCTAAAGCCTGTAGGCCTGATCTTATATCAGTAATAGTAATAAATAAATGCTCTGCTTAGCTATCCCCTGTCCTCTCAGAACTATACAACAAATGCCTTGCTGAATCTTGTTTCCCTGATAGTTGGAAAATTGCCTCTACAAAAATTCTGGAGATAGAACTAATCCTCTAAACTACCGCCCAATCAGTCTACTCCCGATCTTTGCTAAAATCTTTGAATCATTAATCAATATAGCTATAGTCCGGCACCTAGTTAATGCCAAACTTTTGGTCTGATTATAAATACGGATTCAGACAAGCACGGTCATCTCTGAACGCATATACCATACACTGGACAAGGCAGGTGAGGTTAGGGCGGTAGCTCCCGATATATCCAAGGCCTTTGACAAGGTCTAGCATGAAGGACTTCTCCTAAAACTGCACTTATATGGTATCACTGGACAAACATTTAATGTAATTAAATCCTTCCTAACAAAAAGAAAGATCCAGGTTGTCCTCGATGGCCGTTCTTCTAAGCAACATTACATAAATGTTGGTGTACCCCAGGGATCCATCCTTGGACCTCTACTATTCGTAATTTTCATAAATGACCTCCCTGATGTTATTGCGACTTATATAGGAATATTTGTTGACGACACCACGCTCTACTCCTGTCATGTGGGAAAGCCGAGGCCCACATATCTGAGGCAATGGCTGAATCCTTAGAAAATGACCTCCAGTCTGTAGTGGAATGGGGTAAAAATGGATGGTAACTTTTAATGCAGCAAAGAAAAAACTACTTTCCTTCAATAACTACAAGAAACCTCTTCAACCACCGATTGTCATGGCAAATAATACCATACCTGAAAGTTCATCATTCAAACTCGCTGGCCTAACTTTCACAGATAACATGAATTGGAATAAATACATTGAAAACATTGCCAGGGCTGCTGCAAAGAAGGCGGGATCCCTCTAACGTGCCAGTAAACTTCTCACACCTGATAGTATACTATATATCTACAAAGCCACCATCCGCTCATGCATAGAGCATTGCTGCCACATCTGGGCTAGTGCATCATCCACTAGTTTTCCTCTCTTAGACAAGGTCCAAAAAGAGTTGCCAACTTGATAGGTCCCTCACTATCAAGCCAGCTCCAGCCCCTGTCCCATCGCTGCAATGTTGCTTTCTTGCGCCTTTTTACAAGTCCTTCAATGGATTATGTTCTGATGAGCTTGCTGCTCGTGATCCCTCACGACGTAAATTCACTAGACCAACCCGACAATCCCCCAAAGCTCATCCATTTACTGTGGAGGTTCCCAGATGCCGAAGAGCTTTCTACTCCAAAGGCTTCTTTCCTCGTGCTGCTGGACTCTGGAACTCTCTCCCTGCTCCCTGTTTTCCTGACAGTACTGACATGCAGAAATTTAAAACTAATGTAAACAGACATCTTGCTGCGCAGCTCCCAATTTAGGTTGACACCCCTCAAAAAACTTTCACCCTTTTTCTCATTAGCCCTTACGTCTACAGTGGCGGCATGTCTTGTTTGGGATGAACTATGTTTAAAACAATTTTTTTAAGTAATAATCAGTTCTACGAGTCTTCCGGAGGGTGAAGGTTCAATCCTCTGTACGGGCGATATTAAGAATACAATTAAGAATTATTTAAGACGTTTACCTTGCCATTGCTCATCAAACGAAAACTAGCTATCCCGGTAGATAAAATAATGGGTTCTGTTCTAAATTCCATACAATTCACGAGTTTGATATAAAGATTTTTGAGTTCAATTAGACGCACCTAAAGAAGGTCGAAGGTTACATCGACCGAAACGTTGGGAGGATAAAATCCCAGATGAGAGCAATAATCTTAATAATCCCAATAATACGAAGTCGTAATCCTCTCTGCTTGTTTTTGTCTAGCCAAAACTTAAACTGACAAACATCATATGATTCATTGTGACCCCGTTATAGTTATGATATAAAGGATACTGTACTATTTATTCCCATGGGGTCACGTGGAACCATAATAGTGTATGATGGATAAAAATAGCTGTTTTCTGTTCATTTTTACTGATAGTTGTTTTCGTAAACAAGACTGAAACTAAGTCAAAAAGTCAGTCAGCGTTCCTTTTATTTCTTTATTGTTTCCTTTTTCATCATATTGAACCATTCGAAGAAGAGAGGGGGAAATTACGAAAGACAAGTAGAGAAAGAGAGGGAAGTACGAAGGATAAGTAGAGAGAGAGAGAGAGGGGGTAGTTGTCGTATGTAGTGAGAGGAGAACAGTCGGAAGAAAGGTAAAAATAGAAAAAAAAATTTAGAAGATGTTACACATACGTTTTAACACTTTTAGTTTTTATCCATACTCGTGCAACGCCATATAGCACTGCTAGTCTGGAATATAATAATACGCGTCGTGCCTTTGTTTCAATACATATATGTATAAATATGTGTGTCACGCCCAGTGTGGTAATTCGGTATATTTACAAACGAAATTATATCTCATATAATTATACAGTCTGTGTCTCTGTGTCTATATTAGTATGTATAAATTGTTATTACTTTGTGTGTAACACGAAGAGAAGTGTCTCTACAGCCTCTCTCACAGAGAAAAGATGATGCTAGCCTCTATCTACTGTATCGTTATGTTCGATGGTAGGTGCTCGATTGGGCTCCATTGCCTAGTAGCCCCTGTGAAACATTCACAGCAAGAACTCGTCTTGCTTAAAAACAACAATAACGAACGTTCCTTTGTCTCTTTCTCTCTTTACCAAAAACTAAATGAAACTACCATGAGTAAAATTAATTTCCTAGAACATCCAATATGTGAGACAATATACCGCGAGTCTGCTTCCCAACTGACTACAGCATGGTCCCCTTTTTCAAATGAAGAAATACTTGATGAGCCATCGTCTTGGATAATAAATTCCTTATGGGTAATCTTTCTGCTCATCCCACCCATATTTTCCGACAATATCGTGGAGGCTATCAGCATCACACTGACGATCTCTTTAACTCTTATCTTTGAGTGACCTCCGAGCCTAGACAAGGTGTGACCCATTAGTAAAATCAAAAAAGTATTCAACCGAATGCGAGCAGCAATCCTTGTCTCAAAGAATTACTATTTTTTGTAATGTAAACAACCCGATATTTTTTTTTTCCAAATTAATACCTATCTTTCTGAATTTTTGAGATGAGGATTTATAATTTGCATAATTTTGGTTATTCGGACTACACTTCTCATCTTGAGTGTTATCATCACCTCGTTTTGACCGCTGTGACCTCCGGCCTTCTTTAGGTATATCTTTTCGAACTCGGTAATATTTCTGTCGAACTCGAGAATCTACCCCCGTGTATTAAATAAAGGGTTCCGTTCAAAATTCCGTACTGATAGTCTAGATGTTTATAGCCCGCTGAATTCGGCATAAATATAATTTAATTTCTCCGTAAGACGTGATAATTTCTTATGGCCTAGATGATAGAGGGTAACTCTGTGAACCGGGTTCGCGCCTTGTGATCGTCTGAAATTATCACCACTCCCCTACACTGACGTCATCCGTAGGTAAATATAATTTTATATATATATATATATATATATATATATATATATATATATATATATATATATATATACTAGCAGGACCCGTGTCCCGGCGTTGCCCGGGGAAATATAACAGCCTGGTTTTAATTTTTAAGTTAAATAAATAGATTCAGAAAATACTGGAAGTAATTTAGGTAATTAAAATAGGATTTAACACGGAGTTGTGCCCTAGCGTTCTTGTGTTTGTTCCAACAGATGTCTCCTTTATAGTGGTAAAATTAATTCGTACAAAGCTCTTGAACATCCTACATAAAACTGCCCATGGCTAAAGCAAGGTGAAGTCAAGTTTAGACCAACCACTGCCAATGATTGTCCTTGGGACTTGTTAATTGTCATGGCAAAACACAATTTAACTGGGAACTGAAGTCTTTTAAATTTTATTGCAGAATCCGACGGAATAATGGGTATTCTGGGAAGGAATGTCAGTTTGCCCCTTGCCACACCAGTTAGTATTACAGCTTCTATCACATGAGGTTGCATGCGTTTAACACACAATCTCGTTCCATTCATAGCCTTGGAGCATCAAGATTCCGGAGTAACATAATTGGGCAACCAGCTTTAAGTTGTGAGTTGGCATACCAGGCAATTCTAATGAATTTAAAAATTATGTAGGGTATTGTACAGCCTGGTCGTCATCGAGAGTAGAATCCACAGAAGTGAAAGTTTGTTCATCACCTGGAATTTCATCAAGCAGTTGTTGATTGATGACATGCACCATGTCATTTTTAGGAGCTAGAATTGCTCTCTCCGTTAGCCATTCAGGATGCACATAGTTTTCGGCTATATTTGGATAAACTTTGCTACTAAGTTCTGTGAGTGATGAAACAATTGTGCCAGTACCTGGAGTAATAACAATCTTGCCATTGTTGGTTGTTGCAAGCTTGCCATCACCTAAGGGAGGCAAACTCACCAGCCATGGGGTCACTATTGAGATATACACGTATGTTTGTAAATAACGTTACAGTCTTAATGTACTTCCACAAATATGACAATTTAATGCAAGCATTAAGCTCATCAGTGGGACTTCCATGTGAAACAATAGGAAGCGTTTGTCGGAAGTCACCTGATAATAAAAGTGTTATGCCACCCATTTATAATATAATATGTTTGATGTGTATTCTTTGTACAAAATAAATGAAAATGTAGTTATATCTGTAACTTGCTGTAGTTCATAATGTGCCACCACCAGTATTTCTCAACTTGTTAGTAACGGTAACTGATATGACTGTGGCGTGTGAAGAGTAAAGTAATGGAAAAATGTTAGTATTACATAATAAATCTGATATTGTAGGGAACCGTAAGGTTCAAATTATGTAGAAGGAAGAAATGGTGTACTTTATGTCAGAAGTGTACTAATTTATTTATTATTAAAATGAAGGTGAATAAATTGTAGTGTTTACGATTGTCATTGTGTTCAGTTTAATTTAATCTGTTATTCGCTAACTTGAAAATGCTACGAAGGAAGAATAAGAGAATGTCAATCGCTTAATCTGTAACAGTTTTTTTTCTGAACCTATTACGTTAGTATTGTAGCAGCAATGATAAGAACTGAAGTAGATGAATGTATAACGGAAATAGCATAACAGGAACGGTGTATTACCTGACGAAAAGTTAGATCGGTAAGGGGAATCGGTATAATTGTTTAAGCGTAGTGAATCTGGCAGGCGTTTCGTGAACTGAAGTAGCTGGTTGAGGCTGAGAGTACAAAATTGCGTAATCGAATTTGGCGGAAGTGACGTAGTCAGGTCTATTGAAGGAAGCGTCTGTTATATATTCTGTGCAACGTATGGTACTGTGTGTTGAGGTGAAGGAATACGTAACGTAAATGATAAGTTTTAAATTGTGTGAAAGTATCCGTTGTGTAGTTGTTCCCGATGTAGACTGGTAGCGTGGGAGGAGTAAAATGTTAAGGAGAAATGTTGTTGCTACTACCTGTATGGTGTTTGTTTTGGGGAGAGTGACTGATGGAGGAACGAAAGTAATAATTTGCCCGAGGTGGATGTAAGACTCTAGAGTTTGCTAAGAACACGCTCGAGCGAATAAGCTTGATGTTGTAGGGATTGTAGTAACCTATTGAGTTCGAGTTTATTTTCCTATTCGACGCGAAGGTATAGGGGAAAAAACGTCTTTACTTTATATATAAGATATACATATATATATATATATATATATATATATATATATATATATATATATATATATATATATATATATATATAGTACTCAGATTACTCATCAACCTACTCAATTAAGATTACAAGATTATAGAAGTACCCAATCCGCAAAATCTTAAACTTGTCCGCTTTTAAACAATCCCTGAACTCTCCAAAGTCTCTAAATTAATCTTTGACAAAGACACCCACCGGAGACTTGACAGAACTAATCTAATGACATTTTCTAACAACACTCCCATATATCCTCATATATTAACTCAGTCTCTGGGTATTGTAGCGTCAGGTAGACCGATTGTGTCAGGTATTTGCACACAATGCATGGCAAGCCACATAAACAATATCCTCAAACCCAACCTACCCACAATCCAAAGCTATATTAAAGATGCCACACACTTCGTTAACAAATTACAATAAATCGAAGAATTAACAAACAATGCACCTCCCTGGACGTCCATGCACTTTACACAAACATCCCACGGAACAAGGTAGTGTACGCCAGTAATAATTTCCCACACCAAAGGAATTTTCCCAATCAGGATGTGCAGGACATCTGCGATATCATCCGCTTCATTTTGACTCAAAATAACTATTTCTTACAGATCCAAGGAAATTCTACAGGTACGAAAATGGACCCCAGCTACTTTAATATATTCATGTTTGCACTCGTAAACAAACACCTACATAAACAGCTGTCACGACACTGTAAAACCGACAGTATTCTGATAAACCTATAACCATTTCAATGTAGTGTTGCGTGTTTACAATGGCTGCAGTATCCCATCTCTGTAGACCAAACCTGCAGATAGCCACAGGTAATTGGATTTCAACATTAATCATCTCAACAAAGTAAAAAACATCAATCATTTACAGCTCCTGCCTATGCGTTAGACGCATCTGCTCCAGCACAATATAATACAAAAAGTGTAAGCCTACTCATGTCACAATTTTAAAATAGAACATACCTTATTCGATAAAAAAAAACAGCAGTACTACAGGCATTTACAGGCATCTAAACTCAACAGGAAAAAACTATTGACTTACAAGACAAAACAACCACAAAATGAAATCCCAATAGATTTCGACTTCAATCATAACAAACACAAACACTTCCAATTAATAACTTTCTTATATCTCAAAACAGACTCAAACATCATTTCCCTATTCGACGCACCGCTAATCAATACCAGAAGGCAAACAGCTAATCTATCGGTACCTCTCACATCAGCCAAAACCACAATTCAACCACCACCTAGGCAATCTATCATGCAATAAAAGCCGCTGTAAAGTACGCAAAGATATAGTTACAGATCCCGCCATCGCTCTACAAAACTCACATATTAGACTCGAACCACCTGGCCTTACTGTCACAGTGCCAATTGCAACTGAGTCTCATAGTGTAGTGGGGGGGGGTACGTCGGGAAGGCAGGTACTCCGTTGAGCCTGATTTTCAACGATAACAAAAAAGCGATCAGGTACAATAACCCACATTCACCAGTTGCACAACATGATAATCTAGATAATTACACAATGGATTACATCAAATACATATTATTTCACATGGCATCATAGAAATAACGAAATTAAATAGATCTATAAATTAAACACAGACACAAGGAGCGTAAACACAGATATCGTTTTAATCTCCTACAAATTATGTTCACCTCGCCTCCATCTTTAACACTTCGTAAAATATAGATGTATACACAACAGAACACACTACACCAAAGCAAATCGAATAAAACATTACAAAATAAAGTCAGTTCTCCAACACACACAACATGAACACTCAAAACGAGATACTGACAATTAAAATAGTTTGTGCACAACGAAAAACAAAATAACGAAATTTTTGCTGTAAATATAAACAATTCTAAATAGCTTATGCACGACAGCAAAGAAAAACGCTGAAAACTGAATTAATTCTCTCACAAGGCAGATGCCAATCGAAATTAAATTATCCCATAAACCAGACATACAGATGAATTTCAATTTTAAATATAGATCATCAGAAAATAGTGTTGATCACAAGTAATAATCTCATCACACTAAAAAATCTGATTTTACTAGAAAACATTATTTTTTATTTTTTCTCCTACATTTCCCAGACAGCAACTCCCACACATAACACCATTTCAGTTCACTATTTTCTAAAAACACTACTCACACGTAATTTAAGGCTTTGGGAAAGCAGAGGGTTTCCCGTAAATTATCTTATTAAATATCCTAACGAAATGTACATAAAACTTATCCATGTACACGTGTTTCTGGCTTACAGCTATCATTAGCATGGCTAACATAAATAAGGATCGAACCTTCGATGTGGATGTCAATAGTCCAGAATTTAACTTCTGGACTATGACACCTTGCTTAGAAATATGTACGGTTTTTATCACCTAAATATTTAATGTATTTTTATGTAATTGTTTTTGTAGGTGATTGCAGCGTTCGTTACGTTTGCTTTTGCTTTATTAATTAGTTGTGCACTTCCTAAGTGATACAGATTAATTCGGAAGTTTCCGTTATTACTCGCCCTTAACTTTATTTATTATCATTTTTATACGTACATAAAATTACACACACACATGGAGCTATCACAGAACCTTATTCTGTGCATGTTGTAAAAATTATATGTATTACCATGAGAAATGACTGAAGTTGTAATGCCTTTGCGAAAAGAAATACAATCCTCCAATATTTTATCAGAATTCCCAGTTTCTGTACAATATCCTAGTGTTAAGCCGTTCACTGTATTCCATGACTTGGTTCCATGAACGAAAACAATTTTTTTTCATAATTGGTGGTGTGTGTACCAATGGTTATTTGTATCCGTTATTCTTAATGCTTTATTGTAGATTGTCTTTCTGGTATCGGAAATACTAACATTAGAAGAGTTTACGGAGGGTCAGTGGTATTTGCCTGACAATCGGGAGGGGGGGTGTAGTTTGATGCCATGTTTATGTATAGTTGCGTGTCGTTTTACTTCCTGAAGAGTTCAAACATTCTATTTTTTTTTTTCAGAATTGTTACGCCTAGGAAATCGACCTGTTTGAAGTTAGCTATTATTTCTATTGAGAATTCTATGGTTTTATAATTTAACGGAGCGATAACACAAGAGTCTGACAACCATCTGATTTAAAATGTAGTCTGTTTAGATAATGTTAACCAAAATAGGCAACACGACAACTCTACTACTACTACTTTTACTACTACTACTACTACTACTACTACTACTACTAATAATAATAATAATAATAATACTAATAATAATAATAATAATAATAATAATAATAATAATAAGCGATGAAGCCAATGAAAGCCAGATCTTTTCACGGCCTACTCCGCAACAGAGAGAGAAAATCATGTCGATATTTCCACAGTGCTCTACTAAAACTAGATACGACAGTTATCGAGAACTGTTTTGTTTCCCTTTTTGTTTCAGAATATATATGACTAGAAAAATACCCGTCTCAGGATGGGTAAAATTAATTCCCCGATCAGAACAGTTCTGCACTTGTATGTCCCCTTACGAAGATTAAGATCATGATATAATGACGCTAAACATTATGTTTAGAATCCTTATTCCAATTTTGATAAAAATCTATTACACGATTTTTTTTTCTTAAAAATGTCTTAACTATAATGCTTAAGCTTAGGGGTTCTTAATAAGAAAGTTACATTCAAGGTATTTTGATTAATTGGTGTCTAATGGCGATGGATCAAATTAAATTTAAATCTGAAATATTTAATTTTTCTAACGTAAGGTTGCGTTCATATCATATCCCATATAAAAACTGTTAAAACAGTTTAACGAAACTGACATTTTGGGAATATATATTAATTTAGATCTATTGTTTAGAATTTACGCAATCAGATGTGTCTGAATTTTCACGAAGGGTTTCCACGCCCCCTTACTCCTTTGTATAGAATAAATTAAACTAAATATAGTGCACATCATCCAATGTACTCCGTGCAGCTATGTTCAGAAATACATAATGATCAGTTGATTAATTTTGAAGTCAATCCTATACATACAAATATAAAAAGACATACACATACCTAACTTTACATAGATACAAATATATCTAATTGTCTCTCATGGTTAAGTTTTTGTCGGTCATCGACCGGTTGTGACGTATAAAATATTGTGTATGTGAACGTCTCTATGCATATGCATTTCATACTAGGAATTTCGATGTTTGGATGATGTGTGTGATGTCTGTGTGCGCATAAGTGAGGGTGTGTGTTTTTTTTTCTTTTTCCGGTGATCCAAACGCAGGGGGTATGTGGTTTGCTGAGTTGCCATGATTTTATTTTTAATTTTAATTATTTCTATATATGTGCATTGCTATGTTACAATTGCAAGTATTATTTAAGATTTAAGGCTGTTGAGAGGTGGGAATATTTGGGGCGGGGGAATAATGTACTCTATTTTTACAAGTGTATTGGCTTGATCAATTTTGAGATTAAGCTTTTATGGGGTTTTAAAAATATTGTTTTGGGTATTTGCGTTATTATTGCTGTTATTCTTATTTGAGGTGATTAGTCATTTTGGTATATATTTGTTGGTTTTGAAGTCGATCTTATATTTTAATTTGTTTTGTGTTTGTATCGATGTGCTGTGTTTTTGTTTACTCTTTTTTGTTTTCACGCCCGCATTTGTAGATTATTTCTGATCTTCTGTTTGGTAGTGTATTCTTTGCCGGCGGGGACATGTTTCTTGCACATCTGTTATATGTTGCTATTAGGTAATGCTATTTTAACAATTTACAAATTTATTTTAGAGTAACTTTTTTCCTTTCTACTCTCATATATATCTATATATATTAACAAACATATACATACACACGTACACACACACACATATATATATATATATATATATATATATATATATATATATATATATATATATATATATATATATATATATATGTGTGTGTGTGTGTGTGTGTGTGTGTGTGTGTGTGTGTGTGTTTGTGTATATACATAGCTGACTTTTTCGGTTCGCTACTTTTAAGTAGTAGTTTTAAACATTAATTTAAAATAATAAACATTTAATTGATAACTTTGTTGTAAACACGACACAAAACCTCGTTCATTTATTTATACAGATAGATTAAAAAATATCGTTTTAGTAATTTCGATACAAATTTATTTATCTTTTAAATGTGACCATTAAGAAAGAAAAAGAAACAAGTAATCATTTTGCCTTTTCACTAGCAATTTCGAAATAGATCGAAACTTGTTGAAAATCAAGCCGGTCCCACTAAAGAAAAGAACATTTGAACACTAATGCTAAATATTCGTCTAGGTAATAAAGAAATATTGTGAGACAAACTAATCATTGAATTAAAAATAATAACAAATAATAACAAAATGTCCTTTTTTCAAAACTTATATGCAAATTAGTTAATCATGCGACTGATATCGCATATACATAAGCGGTATGTAAAAAAGATAGTGTGTGTATTTTTTAAAGTTGAAGTAACTTTAAATGGGTCGTTTTTACTTCACCATTAGTGCGAGAAATTGGCCCAACTTTTGTATTTATTCATTTAGATATACCGCTAGTGGTTTGTTGTTCCGTGGGTGAATTAGAGAGTGTGAGTATCGTCTCTGTTTTAAGATTCCGTTCCGTTTCTCCTATGTAATTTCTCCTATGTAATGTTTTCTTGTGCTCTGCGTCTTGAAGCTGGCTTGCATATAACGTTTAACCGTAGGCAATGTCCTTTTAGTTGGCCCCAACAATTTCTACAATTGCCTCTTGTTTTTTTGTTACGTTTGTTCACGTATGATTTCACTTTTTTGTTATGTCTTTTATGTGTAGTATATTTTGTTCCCAATGGTAACTGATTTTCCGTTTACTTTTGTTAAATATGTTGAAAAGTTTGTTTGGTTTTTAAAAGAGTATTTTTTTACGAATTTGAGGAGTGATTTATCGATGTTTATGTTGGTGTTTTTGTTATGAAATGGGTTGAACCCGATTATATTTCTGTTCCTGTTTCCTTGCTTGTGTTTTGGTGGTGTGTGTACCAATGGTTATTTGTATCCGTTATTCTTAATGCTTTATTGTAGATTGTCTTTCTGGTATCGGAAATACTAACATTATAAGAGTTTACAGAGGGTCAGTGGTATTTGCATGATAATCGGGGGGGGGGGAGTAGTTTGATGCCATGTTTATGTATAGTTGCGTGTCGTTTTACTTCCTGAAGAGTTCAAACATTCTATTTTTTTTTCAGAATTGTTACGCCTAGGAAATCGACCTGTTTGAAGTTAGCTATTATTTCTATTGAGAATTCTATGGTTTTATAATTTAACGGAGCGATAACACAAGAGTCTGACAACCATCTGATTTAAAATGTAGTCTGTTTAGATAATGTTAACCAAAATAGGCAACACGACAACTCTACTACTACTACTACTTCTACTACTACTACTACTACTAATAATAATAATATTTTAAAAAGCATTAAAAACTAAATAATTTTTTTAATGGTGCCAGCCTAGGCTGACACCAGACAAAATATTTGTAGAGGGTCGAAGAGGATGAGAAGATCGAGGGAGGGAGAGCACAAACCAGACCTCCACTGGAAAAGTGCAGAGAATGCTGGGACCTTGGGGAGGCTTATTGCCACCCAAATCCCAGAGAAGGCCAATTATCCTTACCAGCGAGAAATCAATGGTAAGAGGCTGTTGCGATACCGCATCGTTATCGAAAAGAGGTGAAAAATACTGGAAATCTGGGGAGGGTTGTTGTCACTCAGACTCCAGGAAATACCACTGGTTGTTGTCGGTGAACAATCACTGACGATGATCTGTGTGAGAACTCCTAGTGAGTACAAAAAAATAATAGTGTTTACACCAGTCTGAGCGTGTAGCTTACAGAATAGTCGTAGATGGCCAAGAAGAATGGAAAAAACGAGAAAGGAGAACACCAACCAATCATCCGCCGGAAGTTTGAAGAGAGTACTGGAACATTATGGGAGAGGCTTATTGTCGCTAAAATCACAGAATACCAACAGTCGTTACTAGTGAGAAATCAACGGTGAATCGCCGGTCCGATAACGCAAAATGATTTGCAACGGTTATCGAAAGAGGCGTGGAGTGCTGGAAATCTGGGGAGACTTGTTGTCACTCAGACTACAGTGCACACCACTGCTTATAGTCAGTGAGAAATCATTGATAATGACTTGTGTGAAAACTTCTAGCGAGTAAATAATAATAGTGACGGCACCAGCCTTGGTTGCTTGCACACAAAATAGTTGTGAACTGTCCAGGAAGATGGACAGCCCGACGACGGAGAAAAATTTACCAGGCTTTCACTGGAAAGTTGCGGAAAGTACTGGAATTTTAAAGAGACTTATTGTCAATTAACTTCTAGTCTGCTCTCGGCTTGCCAATCCAGCCGGACATTCGAAGAAAACTATTGACTGTGATACGATTATATATTAGGAACTAGGATTTCTTGAAATTGAACTAAACAATGTCCAAGTGACGAATAAGGGATTTATTAATTATTTATTGAATTATTAATCTTATAGTTTACTTTTTCACCGAATGGATCAGTTTAATATATTTGTTTCTTATTTTTTTTATTTGTGAGTACTTCTAGGGTAGGAATCGTTTTTATTGATAGGTATTTTCAAGTCCCTGCTAAATTTTCGACTAGTGATCAGTTACCAAAGAGGGGAGAGGTTACATGAACCGTATTATTTGGATTATTCATACTACTGTTTTATTTTGGATGTTATTCTCACAACGTTTCGGACGATGTAACCTCCAACATTATTTAGCCGCGTCTTATCGAATAGGTAATTTTCATGTCGAACTCGAGATTCTGTACGGAATTTCGAATGGAACCCTTTATTTAATCCACATATTGTTCTCGTTCCATCAGCCATGTCTTTAGTAATTCGTAATTGCATTCTTAATATCGCCCTACTAAAGATTGAACCTTTAACGTCAAGAAATATGTCACTTAGAATTGTGTACTGTTATAGCTGACGCGTCAGATTTCCGTGACTTCGCGTCGGCAACGATCGGGCGCGTCGCGGAAACGCCCAAGAGCTGACCAGACGAAAACGAGGCTGAAACTGCCAAGCGCTACAAAAAAAATACATAGATAAAAAGGAAAAAAACGAACAACCCGTAGCTGAAGAATTGTAGATAAATATATTTGTATTTTTGGTGGGCCAAATGAACCATTGCCAGTCAAAAGTGTAGATGTAAATGATTTTATTTGTTTGTGAAAATAATGTTTTTTTATGGGGTTGGGGTAAAATTTTGACAATGTTTTTTAACATGAAACAAAGAAAGAAATGAAAATGTTATGCTTTTGAATTAGTCCTTCCGAGGATTCGACGACCTGACACAGCTGATAATAATTCATTGTTGTTGCAACAGAACATGATTATTGTTTTCTTTCAAATATTCGCGGCTTCTTGCTATAGCCTGCTTGGCAAATGAATACTGCAACCTGGTTGGTTAATACTTCCTTAGCTCTCGGGCACTTCCCAGACCTGCCCGATCGTTGCCGACGCGAAGTCAAGGAACTCTGTCGCGTCAGCTATAACAATACCTAGAACTGATTACTCATAGCACCTTTATCCGTTGCGCTACGAGTCCTTGCAAGTGGATTAAATAAAGGGTTCAGTTCGAAATTCCATGCAGATTCCCAAGTTTTACATAAAAGTTCCCGAGTTCGGCAAGAGTCACTTAAAGAAGGTCGGAAGTTACATCGACCGAAACGTTATAAGAATAACATCCACGATGAGAACAGTAGTCTGAATAATCAAAATAATGCAGATTAGCAATCACCATCTAAAAAAACTTCGAAACCTTATATGAACTGTTTGCAAACGGTAGTGTATTACTGTGTGTATATAAAAATTGTGGATGAGTGATTGATCTAATGAAAACCAAGTTCAAATCCTATAAAATATACAAGGTCCGCCATAAGTAACTATATAATTGTATTTAAACATCATAAATCTAGCATGGAAGATATATATAACTGCAATATAGAAACTAACAAAAGGTGCACTTAAGTTTTTTTTGCAACATATGATGTTTATTAAAGCTTTTATTAAAGTTTCGTGTGCTTTCCATGTACTTTGCTAATCTTTCAGTTACTAAGCGGAATACATTGACGAATAGTTCCAACGACATTTGAGTAATGGCAACTCAGATTTCTACCTAAAGTTCAAGGATTCCATGAAAAGTATACAATTTCCGCTTTCCGATGACACATGAAATATAAAAAAGATGCTTATACATGGTGGGCCAAAATAAGGGTCCTATCTTTAAATTTGAATAACTTGAATTTGAATAACTTCCACAAAATAAAAGTTAAACTCACCAAACTTTATGTGTGTGTAGACTGACCCTTCCGAGATTTTTTGAAATAAACAAAACAAATTTTAGCCGAAAAACACTTCTTAAAACTTACAAAAACTAAAGTATTGTTTTTTACACTGTTTTGAGTTTTTTAAGCAAAAATAAGGTTTTCTAAATGAGGGTACGTTCCTTAGGGCTAATACGGCTCATGCTTGCTTCGGAAGGGGTCCTTTACTTATTCTAAAAAAATAAAAATAAAATAACAATAAATAAAAAAGTTATGAATTTTTAAAAATAGGACCCTTATTTTTGGCCACCCTGTATATCAACAAATTACAAAGAAAAGAGAATGTATGGCGGACCGTGTACTGTGATCATTTACGAACTGCTTTGAAAGATATTAGTAAAATAACAACGTGTACACTGAATCGGTAGCAATAGGCGTTGGGTTTAAACGCTAAATAACCCAAAAAGGTTTGATATGAGGAAAACTAAAGAAACACGAAGAGAGTAAAATAATAATTTTGAAAATAAAGGATTTGGTATTAAGTAAAACTTAAAAGGTGTGATATACTGGAAAAGAGACAAAACGAAACCGTTACCTATTTGCGTTCATGCGCTGAGTTTTCACATAAATCTATTCTGTCGAATTTGTGTGCAATGTTAATTATTCAGTGGTAGTAGTAGTAGTAGTAGTAGTAGTAGTATTTATATATAACGAGTAGTCGCTCATTCTGAGTGATGACAAGTTTTCTCGGATTTCCAGCACAATCTGCTTCTTTCAATCAATGTTGTAAATAAATTTGTGTTCTCGCAACAGTCGTTCAGCATTGAATTCTCACTGATATCGGCCGTTGACTTTCTGTGGAGTTTGGGTTACCATAAGCCTCCTCAGGATTCTAGTACTCTCTGTGCTCTTTCAGTAGAAGTCTGAATAGTGCTCTCCCTCCTTGGGTTTCCATTCTTCCAGAACCATAACGATCTTTTTCCCCAGTACCAACTTACGTTAGTGTAGTCTCGTTGTTCTGTGGTGCGGGGCTTATTATTATTATTATTAGTAGTAGTAGTAGTAGTAGTAGTAGTAGTAGTAGTAGTGTTGGTGGTGATTGAGGAGTAGTAGTGCATCTATTACGTTTTCAAATTCAAAGATGAGATCCCGCCAGATACGTGACGTTAATTCACACACTAGATTGAAGAAAGGAACGAATCCTCACTCTCCAGCAGCCGTGAGTTACGTAGCTGTTAGAGGCTTTTGAAATCAGGTGTAAAATTTGTTTGTCAAAGGTTAATAGGTGTTATTGATGGGCTTTGACCGACCGATATGAGGGTAGATATCGGATTGGGTGCTTTAGTCATGTAATGTAGAAAAGGTTCGGAGTGAGATTATCAGTTGTAGTTTAAACGTTACTGACGAAAAATTACAATAATGTAATGTCCGGATAAATAGGGGCATTTGCCGGCAGCAATGTATGTAGCGAGTTTCTCAGAAGAAAAGCATCCATAGAACATCGTCACCAGTAAACCACGAGAAAGAGAGAGAGAGTGAGAGGGGGGAACAACAACATAGACATCATCGAATGGGCTATACTAACGCATCACAGAAAAAATACCACATGAACACACATTTCCCCAAAAGTTCTGATTTGAATACAACCCTAATATAGAAGCACCAAAAACCAGTCACTTCTATTAAAGGAAGATATACGCTGTTTTATTTACTAAAAGGGGATTACAACTTACCAAGGCCAGATGCCACTCGAGGATAAGGGTTAATAAGATGGAATGATTATCAGAACCAAGTCCGAATATTTATGGGGACGGTTCTACATAGCAATCTGGTGTACATTGGCTGTGCAAACGACCAAGTTGTAATCTGCGGGGAAGCAGTCCTGTGGCACGTGTTCCACAAACAGGAAGCCGTTGCGAAGAAGATCTGTTCGTGGAAATTTTGACTAGCGCTAGGCACACAGATGGAAGAAAGAAAAGTTAGTCTTTTTTGTGGTAGGAATACGAGTTCTTGCTGTGAATGTCTTACAAGAAGGAACCAGAGATTTGAGTTCAGTCGAGCACCTTCCATGGAACAAAAGGTGGAGTAGAGAGACTAGCAACGTCTTTTCTGCGAAAAAGAGGCTGTAAAGATCGAATACATCCCCCACTAGATTTCGAAGTCCATTCTGAATTCTGTCTAGGCAACGAAGAGTGCTCTGGGTGGCCCTTCCTCATATATGGCAGCAGTACTCGATCTTCGGTTGTATCTGACTCTTGTATAAGTAGAGGATTGTCCTAACCCTAACCCTTACAAAGAATAAGATTAACGATGAACATTCATTGAAGCAAGATTTTCTTATATTTCATGATTCAAATTTAGAATTAAAAGTCCGAAAATCTGCTGTTATCAAGCTAACATTATACAGACAGGACATATCATACGGCAACCAAATCGAACAGCAAACGACTACACGAAGGTTAAGATAATAGTTTTTTTTAACATAGTTCACCCCAAACAAGGCAAGTTGTCACTATAGACGTAAGGGGCTAATGAAAATTAGTGCGAAAGTTTTGGAGGTCATCCTAAATTGGGAGCTGTGCTGCGATGTGATTGCTCACATTAGTTTTAAATTTCTGCATGTAGGTACAGTCGGGGAAACGGGAAGTAGGGAGGGAGTTCCAAAGGTCGGCAGCACAAGAAAATAAGCTATTGGAATCGAAGGTTCTCTTGCATCTGGCGGCCTCCACAGTGTATGGATAGTTTTTAGTTGATTGTCGGCTTGGTCGAGTCTGTCTACATCGAGGGGGCACCAGAGCAACAAGTTTATCGGAACACATTCCATTGAAGTACTTGTAAAATAAAGCACAAGGATGCCACATTGCGGCGATGGGACAGGAGCTGGAGCTTGGTTGATAGTGACGAACCTATTAGATTAGATACTCTTTTTTGGACCTTGTCTAAGTGAGAGAGACTAGTTGATGGTGCACCAGATGTGACAACAATACTCCATGCATGGGCAGATGGTGGCTTTGTTGAGATATGGGTAACTGTCAGGTGTGAAAAGTTTTGTAGCACGGTAGAGGGAAACCACTTTCTTCGCAGCAGCCTTGGCAATGTCTTCTATGTATTTGACTGATAGGTTGATAATACATTTACACTTTTCCACATCACTAAATCATCTGAGTCAATTGATTTATTCGTTATATTTGTTATTATTTTATTTTTTATGAAATGCGTACCTGTGTTACTAGTGTAAGGTATATTGTTGTTGTTTTTTTAATTTGACGTGTGCATTATGTGTTTTCGCATGTGTGTCAGCAGATGGCTGGTGGTGTGGCCTTGGAGCCAAGAGGGGTAGCAAAAATATTTGCGAACCAGTGATCTAAAAGCATTACAGCGTGTCTGCACGAGTTCTGACAAGATAAGACACGCGTTTAATCGGAAATAAATCCAACTCGAGAATAGTTCAACTCTTTCTACGCACAAGAAGACACATGTAGACGGTGTAAATATTATTAGATATTATTTCTTAATCGTTGAAATTTAAAAATAAAACCATGATAAATAAGATGTTACAAATTATAGGACATTGTCATGTAACTTTCAGAGCTTTACAGAAAGGAGCGCGCTCCTTTCTGTTACATACAAGGAGCGGAAGGAATATTTTTCCAGCATTCGGAAGGCAAGTTAATAGGGAATTATTTGGGAATAATGTTGGAAATGTGCTAAATTTTTCAACAGTTTTTTAAAGTACAGATGGAGCGGTTCCTTTATGGGGAGCGGGAGTCGCTCCAAAGCTATTCGAGTGAGATAAGCCTTGGATATAAGTAGTAACGTAGTCTCGATTATTACAGCCATACATCAAATGTTTTTTAAATATATATATATATATATATATATATATATATATATATATATATATAGTGTGTGTATGTGTTAGAGTGAAATAAATTCCAGAAATAAATCCGGGTATGAGAGCTCAATGTAATAAACAGAGCAAGAATAAAATAAAATAAAGTAACACGGAATTACATAATCACCGGTGCAATAATATATTTCGACCCTATGGTCTTATCAAGCATCCAAGCGGGGTGATTACATTTTTGAAAATGAAAATAGAGAAATTCACACTCACCATTTCAATATACATATACAGAGAGCGACAACATATTTAATAGATATCTTCAGAGAGAGGGAAATGAACTATTTAATTCGTAAATTGAGGGGAAGGAAAGTGAGAACATATTTAATATATATATAGAGAGAGGAAGAGATTGCATGATTTATAACGGAAGGCAATACAGTAAGAAGGAAAGAGAGTTATATAAATATACAGAGAGGGGGAAATTGCATAGTTTACCACGGAAGGTATGATAGGGGTGAGGAAGGAAGATGAGGTATCCTAAACGAGGTAAGCCTCTCTAGGTTCTCCTCCAATCACTGAACTCAAGCCTTCTAAATGCTGCCTAAATACACACAATATATATATATATATATATATATATATTGTGTGTGTGTGTATTTAAGCAGCATATTTTCATGTAGGCAAACATTATTAGATAACATGGAGTGTTTTTGCTTGATAAGACTTTTTTATTTTTTCAATTCTCCAAATGGTCTATTTAGTGTTTCGGTCAAATTGCTGTATGTAAGTTCCATGTGTTTCTTGTTCCATTTTCTGTCCTTTCTTGCGAATACTTTCGCTTTGATTCGTCAAATCATCTTGAAGCGGTGTTAATTTTGGTTTCTTAAAAATATGTCTATAATATTGAGATGTTACATGAGAGCGTGATTACGTTCTAAAAGCGTGCAAGATTACAAAAGTTTGATTGCTTCACCGTTAAGAATTTGAATACGTTCTGAGCCCGTTCAAGATTCAAACGTATATTTGCTTAATGGCTAAGAATGTAACGTTTACTACTATGCTAGACACTTTAAAATGTTGTGACTAGTTTTGTAATTCATATTATTGATTGTGGGATATTTACTTTTTATATAGAGGGCTTCAAGAATTTTATAACTTTTGGTGTTTGTACTATGGTGTATTATTTTAGTATTGTTAACTAGTATGCGTCTATATTGAGAAGAGGGCAGTCATGTTTTTTTAGGTGTTGGCATAAATGGAGGATTTAGTAATTACATTAAATATTTTATTTTCGAGCTCAGTCATGTCAAAATTACTAAACGTCGGTCCGAGGACCAATCCGATGGAAACACAGTCAATTTGAGTATAGATGTTTCCCTTGTGGTTGTAGAAAGGGACTTCGGTTGTGCAAATTAATAATAACTTTTTAAGTATTTTAGGATCAATTTTTAGTGGAGGGAAGGATGGGTTATTGTATATGTTATTAATAATTATATCAATTGTTTTGTGTACTGGGACATTTGTAAATAAGCTTTTAACATCAAATGAAGCGATAAATTTATTATCTGTCTTTTGGGGTTGAAGTATCTGTATGAGTTTATGGGTAGATGTTACACTGTATTTACTTAGATAATAAGGAGTTATTAGTTCATTAATTGTTTTAGTTAATTGATATATATATATATATGAGTAGTGACTTGAGAAATAATGGGACGGAGATGGGAGTTAAGTTTATGGATTTTCACGGTACCGTATAGGTAACCAAGTTTATAATCCCCAATTATTTTGGAAGTTTGACGCTATCGATTAAGACATTATAAGTTTGTTTACATGTGTCTTAAGTTCAACAGTAAATACATATTTTTTAGGAAACCAAAATTAACACCGCTTGAAGATGATTTGACGAATCAAATCGAAAGTATTCGCAAGAAGGAAAGAAATTGGAACAAGTAACACATGGAAATTACATACAGCAATTTGACCGAAACACTAAATGGACTATTCGGAAAATTGAAAAAAAGGTTTTATCAAGCAAAAACACTCCATGTTATTTAATAATGTCTGCCTAAATATATATATATATATATATATATATATATATATATATATATATATATATATATATATATATATATATATATACAGGGTGGGCCAAAATAAGGGTCCTATCTTTAAATTTGAATAACTTGAATTTGAATAACTTCCACAAAATAAAAGTTAAACTCACCAAACTTTATGTGTGTGTAGACTGACCCTTCCGAGATTTTTTGAAATAAACAAAACAAATTTTAGCCGAAAAACACTCCTTAAAACTTACAAAAACTAAAGTATTGTTTTTTACACTGTTTTGAGTTTTTTAAGCAAAAATAATGTTTTCTAAATGAGGGTACGTTCTTTAGGGCTAATACGGCTCATGCTTGCTTCGGAAGGGGTCCTTTACTTATTCTAAAAAAAAAATCAAAAAAAAATCAATAAATAAAAAAGTTATGAATTTTTAAAAATAGGACCCTTATTTTTGCCCACCCTGTATATATATATATATTAATAATTATTGATAATAATTTTTTTTTTTAATACATATATATTTCATCTTAACTAAGAATCATCAGTGTGGCTAGATATAACTGTACCACTGCTCACGGGATTTGGACCTGGACTGAAGTAACTTTTGACTTCTATCCGACGTCTTTAATGAAGATTTTACATAAGGCTTTCTGTCTGTAACCGAAACTGCGTCATTGTCTACGTCACAATTTCTTCCTACGGTTTATCGGCTAAGTTTAGACTAGCATGGCTACAAAGGTTGGCTGGGAGCATGAGCAACAAAATAGAAGAGGTAAACGTGTATGTAACATCTTTATTTTACCCCCATCTCACCATATACGTATATTTACCCCTATCTTAATCTATCTCTTTCTTGCCCTCTCTTTTGCTCACCTTCTGTATCTCTTTCACTCTTTCCCCCCTCTTGCACTCTCCGCTCCCCATCTCACTATCCTCCAGCCTAGAAGGATTTTTCCTCCTCCAACCGAGGACCGAACAGTTACTATACTTTGATCCTAGCCCGAAGGGCAAGAAAATGTATTTTAGTTTGAGTTTCACACCAAAGGTCGATGTACAAAATTCGCTCCATCACACACACCTGACTAATTTTGTTCCTTGTGACTCTCAAAACAATAAATATTGAAAAAAAAAACGTTTCCATATCTGAGGAAATGCTGAAAGAGAAATAATCAACTATGCTTATGTGTCTTGTGCAGTTTCTTACTCTGAGCTAGGCACCTAGAAATAGACACCTGTTATTTATATAATGGAAGATTTAACTTTTCAATTTTAATCATCAACGCATAACATTTTATATAATTCACACCGTTGACATAATCTACATTTTAATACCATATATTCAATTCCTATTTTAAAAACTAGTTGTTCACTTACATATTGATTTTTTCAATTGCATTTTAATAAATCATTTAGGATTTCATTGATTTCTAATTGTTTTTTATGCCTATCAATAATTTCGTGGATAAATCTTCAAAGAAATCAATAAAAATATAGAAGTAACTGTAATATGTAATTATCGATTTTCTTATTGTTTAATAGTTAAATCAAGTAAATTTTACAATGAAATATAAGTAACGGGAACAGTTGTGTCTATTGAAAGATATATATATTTTTGACATACGCCTTACATAAGTGTATGGCAACACATTCTGCGTAAATGTACATATTATGTTTTCATTTGATTAATATTGATATTATGTTTTATATTTGCAAAAATAGAATAAATAAGTCATTAAAAATGAATTAGTATCATTTTATTTTCTTCCTTATAGTAGATGTCAACTGACTTTCATCCGGAGCTTACACGCATCTTACAATCACTCTACCATTTCACCCTTTCGCGCGCTTCATACAATTTCACAGGCGAACATTCACTATTGTCTCTTTTAATATTTTATAACAAATGAACACTTCAACAAAAGAAAAGACATTCTTCTATTTACTTACCATGAAACTAAAGGAAGGACTCATGAACTCATTACAGAAAGTAATATATTCTATTTGTTAATATGTTTATTTCAGTAAATAAACTTCCGTTAATTGTGCATGTAAATATTCTTATTATTATTTTTATTTGTGGAGGAAGTTGGTAACCCCGACCAAAAGGGTATAACGACCCCCACAAAGGCATAGTTTAATTGAATTAAGTCTGGTGATGTTTTAATTCACACCCTATGTTCTTATTTGATTAATATTGATAGTCAGATCTAAGGCATAGTTTAATTGAATTAAGTCTGGTGATGTTTTAATTCACACCCTATGTTCTTATTTGATTAATATTGATAGTCAGATCTAAGGCATAGTTTAATTGAATTAAGTCTGGTGATGTTTTAATTCACACCCTATGTTCTTATTTGATTAATATTGATAGTCAGATCTAAGGCATAGTTTAATTGAATTAAGTCTGGTGATGTTTTAATTCACACCCTATGTTCTTATTTGATTAATATTGATAGTCAGATCTAAGGCATAGTTTAATTGAATTAAGTCTGGTGATGTTTTAATTCACACCCTATGTTCTTATTTGATTAATATTGATAGTCAGATCTAAGGCATAGTTTAATTGAATTAAGTCTGGTGATGTTTTAAATCACAACCTATGTTCTTACTCAATTTAATTATTTAATAATATTAAATGTATTTTATGTGATTTAAATAACATTGACACCATTTTTTAAATATGTATTCACAAAATGAATCGTTTACTCTGCACGAGATTCCCATAAAAAATGTTTAAAATCAAAGTAAGCATGGAAACAACAATAGCAACTACAGTACTGACTTAACAGTTACACAAATTGCTACGCTAAGAATTATATCGTAAGTATACATAAATGTTATATACAATTAAACACGCATTTACTAAATGAAAACGAAGACCGTTTACTAAATAAAAAACAACACAAAGAAAAAATGACCACCAATTGTATTTCATCCTGTATATTTGTGTAGCAATGAATTAAAAACGAAACTGATCAATCTCTGAAAATAAAGATGGTCAAACATAAACAACGTCATTAATTGGTAATGTAGAGAAACTTTATATCGCTTATTACATGTGTAAGAAGGGAGTGCTCACCAGCCTTTGTGGTGTAAATGATAAAAACTATATAGTGAGAAGCACTCGAAAAATAAAATGTTTTAAATAGTCGATACTAGGTTGAAATAGTAAACCCATATGCAAAGTTTAAATGGTCTACCCATATGCTAGGTAGAAAAGGTTCGCTCATATGCTAGGTTAAAATAGTCTACCCATATACTAAGTTTGAAAAGTCTGCCAAATGCTAGGGTGAAATAGTCCGCCCTTATGCTAGGTTTAGAGAGTCCTCGCAAGTGTTAGGCCCATAAACTAGATTGAAACAGTCCGCCCGTATCTTATGTAGATAGGCCCCGCCGATATGCTATATAGAAAGAGCCCGTTCATATGATAGGTTGAAAGAGTCTTCGTATATGCTAGATTGAAATAGTCCGCCCATATGTAAGGTTGAAATAGTTCGCGCATATGCTCGGTATAAATTACTTGCAAACAGAAAATTTAAATGCAACAGACGATGTCGCACTTAATACGATTCCTTACGTCAAACTAAGAATGCGTGCTAATTGATTTAAAAAATAAACCTAAATTGTCACCGGTTTATCGAATCAGAAAGCGCAATCAGCATTTGCGCACACAATCAACAAGAATTATATTTACTATTATTATATTTACAATTATATTTACTAACAATAATATGCTCCCCTCCGGTTGCATATGTTTGCTAGTATATATAATGTAATTGTTGAGTTTGCTAATGAACAGCCGATTGTGACGATTTCTTATTGAACTACGCCCCCCCCCCAAAGAGGGAGGTACTGATAACGAAACAGCTTCTAAACTACCCTATAAAAGAGAAACAAATGACTGGGATGAAGGTGGCATGATCACAGAACAGATACTTCACTAACTCGCCAACAAAAGGAGGTGATAATACCTAGGAAGATATTATGACAACAGGGCAGATACTACACTGATTTGGAAAGATAGTACAAGAGTATAATTAATTGAAGTAATATTATGGTTATGACTTCAGACAGACAGATACCAAATCTTAATTAATTATAGATATACAAGACTAACATTGCCATAGGTGAACGACGTATGGGAAGGTAGTCGGAGGGCACATAGGCCAAAACGTTGTAGAAATAGAAATGTCAAGGTTGATGAGTATATTAGACTGAATAAAAAGAATTATTGAAACAATTTTCGCGTTTCTTACTTTCGTTTTTTTTTTTTACTTTTTAAGTGAAAGTGTATTTCGTTTTCACAAAACAAGCAATGTTTTCTCTGGAAAACAAAACGAAGTCCATGCGAGTATCCCCTTCTTGATGTGTCTGTATTATCACCTCTCAATGTAAACAAATTATTGTTAAGCCGTCCTCCTTAATAATCAAATTCTGCCAACATCCAATCATCACGGTGTTGCCTCACTGTCCACGTGACACTCAATAACCCTTATCCTCGAGTGACCCCATCCTCGAGTGACTCAAAACAGAGTGACCCCTGTATAACTGATGATTCTTTAGTAAAAAAAATAAATTTTAATTTAAAAAAAAAAAAAAAAAAAAAGAAAAGAAAAGAAAAGAAAAGAAAAGAAAAGAAAAGAAAAGAAAAGAGGAGGTGACGGTGGTTAAATGGATACCGACACGGACTGAAGACCTGGGTGTTCCAAGTTCGAATCTGGTCGGTTCCACAGTACTACTTTCACTTAGGGATGTTGAGAACCTTCTCGTGGCCATTCCTGTAAAGTACCCGATGTCTTTCCAGGAAGATTTCTAACTAGAAAAACATCGGGGAAACTAATACCAACACCAAAATCATCTGATTCACACGAAAGAAGAAGTAAAAAATAAAACAATATCAATTAAGCGTCGATACGACATCTTTAAGTTGTTCCTATTTACTTGCTTCCACACGAAGGAAGAGTTAGGCACACGGTCAGTTTTTTTGTTGACAATTAAGCTCCCAAAATGGGCACTATGGGTTGGAACAAAAATGAAGATTGCCTCAGTTTGGAAGGATGTTAACTTCACTGAACGAGGATAGAAAAGACTAAGTGCAACATCAGAACATATACTACACTTTGATTCTTTCCAAAAGATCAAGTTTTTAAGTGAAGCGAAACTAAAATTATAAGTGAACAATGGAGTCGAGTTCTTTAAGCCATTGTTCGGCAAACCACATAGGGGAGGGTGGTCTAACCGAGGCCAACCGTTTTTATCCCATGCATCAATTGGTTTAGATTAGAATTAATCTAAGCCATTTTTTGTTTTGGTCATAACTTTCTTAAATTCTCTATTGTATGTTTTTTAGAAATCAGTTATTACATTTTTTTTATTCGCACGAGTAGACATGTTTTTATTATATAATCTCTGTGGTTACATGCGCCACTTTTAATAGCGCACTGTCCGGGAATTCGTCATTGAATGTCTATCCCTGCCCTACAGTCTACCGTGCGAAAAATTATTCGCGCCAAGGCTTTCCCAGAATTAATGTAAAACCCTTTGTCTTATGTCTCTCGAGTTAACACGTGTGTGGCAATATATTGTGTATGAGTGTGCGAGTGGTTCATGCAATCGCAGGAGAATTAATTAGTAAGAGCAGACATGGGCAAACTTAGGTCATATGGCAACATGGGGTCCGTGGTACTTTCTAAATGGTCCTACAAAATTTCACGAGGAAAAGTAACATTTTTTTTATTATTTTATAGAAAATATCTTTTGTATGGAAAAGAAAAATCAATTGTTCTCTATGTCTAAACCGATGTTTTATAAATAGTTGAGGTACGTTAAAATAAATAGGCATCAATTAAGACAGTAATCAGCTAGTCGGAGATTATGAAATTTCATCTAAGAGTGAAGGGGTGCGTGTTTCGATTCATGGATACGGTTGTGGACAGTGAAACTGCTATGCTAGGTTCAAATTATATATATATATATATATATATATATATATATATATATAATTATTTTTTAAATAAATATTTAATTATCTACAGACGTATAAGTTTCATCCTTGCAGAATCATCAGTGTAGAGATAATTATTCTAACCAGTCACACGATTCGAACCCCAGAACAATAGTAAACTTTTAAAACTAAATCCAGACTCGCTAATACTTTAGGCTTATCTAAATAGCTACACGAAGTGATGATTAATATATCCTATTATACCGAGTAGACCGGCAACGATAGTCAGCCGTCATAACAGTGTTCAGCTTGCATTTACAGCTTAGATGTATGCAAAATAAAAGATTGGTGAATTTATTAAGAAGACGTTTATAAAAAAACATTTCAATACTACTTCAACAACACTTCAACATACCTTCGCCCATTCTTAACGAGCATGGTTGATACTAGTGGTATTGGAATGTTTTTTTAAAAACGTCTTCTTAATAAATTCACCAATCTTTTATTATTCATCCGCTGAAGATGACCGACGTCGGTCGAAAACGTTCGCGAAAATATGGCGATTCTTTATACAACATGGACGACAATACACAATCGGTCGTGCGAATCGAAAAAACGAATCAAAAAATAAATAAACAGAAGCTGCGGCTACTGTTTAAGTAAACATGCATAATATATATATATATATATATATATATATATATATATATATATATATATATATATATATATATATATATATAAATATGTATATATACATATATATATATATATATATATATATATATATAAATAAACATAAATATATATACATATGTATATGTAAATATATATATATTATATTATATTATTTACCTCCGCTCCAGACTAATCACAAAGTCAAAGGTGGTTTTGAATAGCCGACGCACTAAAGTAAGTGAACTCTGGCCTACAAAAAATGCCTGAGAAGCCCCGTCTGCATTCCCTAGTATGACACCTCAGGCGATTAGCAATAAAACAACGCCATTCTGAGAGAGAAGGTAAAGTCTAGGAAGGTGGCCTTCCTAAAACTGAACAGAATAATACCTCAGCCCGACACAACAAAGCTACTGATTGTTAAAGACGTATTATTCTCGACTGGTATAAACACCTACTTAAGCTGTTTCATATACATACATTCATATATATATATATATATATATATATATATATATATATATATATATATATATATATATATATATTATATATATATATGGTTCGAGTCCAGCGACTTGTATGAATGATCATCTCTACACTGACGATTCCCGAAAGGATGAAACGTACATGCATATAGATAAAAACAAATATTTATAATTATTTGTCGTTCCCAATCTAATCTGAGCTCTGTTGTGAGTGGTATTAGCACAGCTGAAATCGTTGCTTTAAATGCAGGTTCCTTAAGCAGTCGAACACTCTGGCGCCGGCTGCCTTTAACAAGTTTAATCTCTTGCTGATTTAACGGGTTGTTGATAGTGACCGCGTGAGCTAAGACGTCGGCATATGAGTTTGAAACATGACTCGTGTTCCGGGTTTCCAGTAGATAATCATTTCTATACTTATGATTCTCGAAAGGATGAAACGTATACTATGCGGATAAAAACATATTGTTGTGTATATATATATATATATATATATATATATATCATTAACTAGATGTGTGTGCCTAATGTATACCGCCACGGATTGTGTAATCAGTTCATATCCTAGCGGGTCTATCGTAGTCAATTTAGATATAGTGCGATACGCATCAACGCTGTTCAGAAAGGTATGAATCCGTAATCTTCCCCACATTAATCTATAAAATGAATCGTTTGAAATATGAAATGTGTTTCAGTATTACGTTCATTGCTCAGCGTTGTATTGCTGTCAAACAGGCAAACTTAATAAAACTCAATTTATTCATTAATTCAATGTTGTCCATTTCTCACATAGAACAAGGACCTAGTAAAAGCTGTAGACGATTCAAGTAAAGATCTCGTGTAATAATGGCTAACGGATGAGCGTGGTCCCTACCGTGAGAACCTGATTATACATCGCCAGAAAAAAAATCATTCGTGTAAAAATATTGGAAGTGGGGATTTTAAACAGGGTACAGCCGACTTAAGATTATGTGTTCGGGTTCAGTACCTTAGGATGTCGACCACCTTTATGTAGTCTCGCTTGTGAGTAACTGATTTTAGAAAGAATCGGAGAAACCATGTTTGCTGCAAATATGGTGAGATCCCTCTAGAAAAGTTATCACACCTGCCTGTATCCTATATCTCTATAAAGCCACCATTCGCCCATACATAGAGTACTGTTGCCATATCTGGGATGCTACACCAACCGCTAGCCTCTCCGTTTTGTAACAGATTGCAGAAAAAAAGTATCTCTAACCTAATGGATGTCACACTGTCTACCAAGCTCAAGCCTCTGTCGCATCGCCATAACATTGCATGATTGTGCTTGTTTTACAAGTACTTCCACGGAATGTGTTCCGACGAATTTACTGCTCTTGTGCCCCTCTCAACGTAAATGCCACCCTTCCAACAAACCTGACAAGCAGCAAAGTCCATCCTCTTAACTGTAAGTTTCGCCAGATGCCGAAGAACTTTCTATTTTTATAGCTTCTTTCCTCGAACCGCCTACCTTAGGAATTTGTTCCTTAATCCCTATTTCCCCGACTGTATCAACATGCAGAAATGTACATGTAATGTGAGCAAATATCTCGCTGCAAAACTCCCCACTTAGTATGCTCCCATATTAACCTGGCCACTAATTCACAATGGAACTTTACGTCTCACTGGTAATATGCCTTTTTTGAGGATGAACAAAAATAAACAAAAAAATAAAAATAAAATACATATACAAAAATAAAATACATTAGTCTTTATTATAGAGTGGAGGATAGATATTTCATAGTTCGCTTTACTGTAAGCATTGATGTGAAATTAAGGTTTTGGCCAGTAAGTCATTTTACGATATTGAGGTGGAGGACAAACAATGGGGTTAACTTTTCAGTCCTTCATTGAAACACAAAAAGTAGGCGCCAATATAAGACTTAAAGAGCGCGCAGTTGAGCGTCTATTAAACTGTTTAATGAGAAACGGGTCATACAGAGCAACGTGCGGTGACATTTTAAAAGCTTTCTTTTATTACCCAAAGAAGTTGACTGTACTTTTCGCTTAGAGTTGTGGTCGCTTAGTAAAATAAGACTTAAACACACACAAAAACGTATCTATATATAAAGTTGTAGTTCCTTCTGTTTGTCTGTCTGTCTGTTTGATTTTTGTTCACAAACTTCTAGATTTTTAAAGATCGTCCCCATAACTATATATATATATCGTTTTCTCCAACTTAAATAATTTTTCCCCTCATATCTCATTCGATGTTCTTAGTTTTTAATTTATCACCGCCCTTGAATGTGACCCGATAAGTGAGAATTTTAAGACTTTCGAGGATGATAGCCTTATAATATTTCACTAGCGGGACTCGTGTAAATTACACGAAATGATGTTTTTAATACTAATTATCTTGTTCCTAACCTATACATGTTTGAATAGAATATGATAAGATTTGGACTTGTATAACAATACATGAAACAATTTACAAAACTTCTTTATATACAATATTTCTAGTGAAGGTAATATTTCGACGACTAAACCTTACTTTGTAAATGTTTTCGATTAAATTAAATTTGGCTCCAATTCATGAATATTTATTTACTCCTCTCCAGGAGTTAGGCACAAAGCCAGTTTTATCTTACTCCCACAAGTAAGATGTGACCCAAGGTCGGGTCGGGAAAGTGGGGTTTGAAAATCCAGCGCTCGAGAAGGTGAGCACTCTGGCCATTAAAAATTGCCTGGGCAGCCCCGTTGGCATTCCCCGGTAGCGGCGCCCCAGGCAGTCAGCAATAAACTTACTCCTCCCCAAAGAGGGGAGGCGAAGCCTGGGAGGGTGGACCTCCTAGAACTGAACAGGACAGACCCATAGACCGGCGTAAATCAAGCCACGAAGGCCAAGACAATACCAGTCTATGGAGTGCAGTATCCATCGGAACAGATACTACACTTTGATCTTAGCCAGAAAGCCAAGCCAATTCATGAGTAGCATACAAAGATTCGGGCGCTCGTTGCTTTTGATGTAAGCATGACACACAAAATCACACACGCTATTGTATTAATACGTGTCTTCCCGGTCGTCCCTTCCCACACTCTCTTCCCCTTCCCCTCGAAATGTAGAAAAAGATCTTAGAGGTTGGTCGGGATCGAACTATAAACCAGTCGAGCCGAAGTCAAAAATACTACGTCGCTAACCGTGCGCCAAAGCGAAATGCTTTAAAATGTTTCGAAAATTAGGCTAGTTGAATGTTTCTCAAAATCTAGGTGCGGCACCCATGCGCAGAGCTTTTGCCGGAAGCGTGACACACGAACACACACGCTATCGTATCAATATATAGATAACACATATAGCAGAATTTAAAATAAATTTTAAAAAATAATACAAACTTTTAAACAATGTAACTCTAAAAGATTTTCTTTAGATATAACCTTTAATTTAAACAATTAAAGATACACGCCTAAGAGAAAAGCAAATAATACCCCATCAATATATACGTCAATAGGCCATAGACTAACCACTTATTTATATATTTATGGCAATTAAGCTACACAGAGGCATCCGCGTTTCAGCCCCGGGAGAATCTTCGGGGACGAAACGCGGGAGCTTCTGTGTAGCTTAATTGCTATAAATATACCTTTATAACTTACTACCTAGCTCTACTTACGTATCGAGCACTATTGAAGTAAATAATAAAAACTCATACATAAAAAACTATATTACCATATAAAATTTCATGTGGATACATGGAATAGTAATAATATATATATATATATATATATATATATATATATATATATATATATATATGTATATATATATATTTACATGTTCAACTCAAACACATAAAAACATGATGATAATTTAACATTTAATAAGAATAATAACGCAAACCACATAATAGGAAACAAAATATATCCTGGTTCAATCCACTTTATAATCGAGGGATAAAACACAAATTAGCAGAATATTCTTTAAAATAATAGAAACACATTTTCCATAATTTAAACTTAGTTCTTGTTGCATGCAATCAATAATAAACACAAGATTAAGTTACAATAGTAACAGTAATAGTTGTACTAATGCTCTAAGTTTTAATAATAATAATGATAATAATAATAATAATAATAATAATAATAATAATAATAATAATAATAATAATAATAATAATAATAATAATAATAATAATAATAATAATAATAATAATAATAATAGTATATTGTGTAATTCTAGAATAAAATAATTAATTGCGCATTAATCAATAAATGTTTAACAGCTAATGGTATATACAAAACAACGGTAAATAATGATGTCAATATAAAAACCACGGAAAATAATTCACAGTGTAGGTCATCATCACATGACTTCATTTAGTTGGACAAAAATGTAGAAATAGCAATAAACTGTCGAAATATAAGTACGAAAAGAAAGCACAAAAAATATTAGCTCTAAAAGCAATTGAGAAATTTCACAATTAGCTCTTCTTTGCAATAAAACAAATAGAAACTCTGATTTATGCTTAGGAAAAAAACGTCATAAACTTAACAAAACAAAATAATTTTATCAAACTAAAAAAAAAAATTTATATGTAACTGCAGACACAGAAACAGATATTTGTTTTAATATTTATGTCCAGATTGCGTACTAAAAAGTATACAATACAAAACAATTTGTTAAATAACTAACAAGCAACATTATATAAAAAACAACAGAAAACAATTGCTAATTAATGAAAAAATAGTAAAGAAACTTAATATATAAAGCAAAAGCTAATACATAAGAATACGTAGACTAAAAAAGTATTTTCTATTATTGATCGAATTATTAAAAAGACAATAAAACATTCACAAACACATGTTACACAATAAATATTACTCGGATCTCTTCCGGTCTCACCTTGTTTTCTATCAAATCATGATATACCACGTCTGACGATCGGTGAAAACCGTGAAACTCCATTAAAGGTATACAGCTAAGTCATTTTTTATTATCCATTATATATATATATATATATATATATATATATATATATATATATATATATATATATATTGTAAATATTTTTTTTAATATTAAAGTGCTTTTGTACCTTCAGACGATATCGTTTTGCGTTTTCTACCCTAATTAGTGCAAGAATGGCTGTTGCAGTTACTCGTATGGGATCGAACGCAGTTCGTAGATTCAACATATAACCACGATCCTAAGTTCTATGCTGAAGCGGCCGCGAGAAATCGCCACATACAGTAATTAAAATTAATGGACACTTACCCGAGAGGCTGGGGCAAGCGTCATTGTTGTCGAAAGTGTTTACCGCTCGAGCGGAACTTTGCATAATATCTAGTGACAACAATCTTGTAATTCTAAACAGGGCTCTATCATTAAGACTATAACATCTTAAAGGGCCATTAACGGTAAATATTGTTTTAATGCATTGTTTTAATACATTGTATTAAAGTTTTTATTGTATCTACAGCGATATCGTTTCGGGTTATATATATATATATATATATATATATATATATATATATATATATATATATATATAGACTTTAGTATTTTCTCGAACTGACATTGATATTAAAAGCCCACTTTTCTATTTAAAAATTGATAACAAATTCATAATATACTCAAGTTTGCATATGCGAGCAATTTCAATAAATATAACGAATTTACAGATTTTTTTAAAAACAAACTTTTATTTATTAAATATTTGGGGGGGGGGGTTCCGTTTTTTTATTGAATGGCCGGTTTAATTTAATTATTACGCACGTTTCTATGTTTGCATATTTTCTACAGTGAGTATAATTGTATACAATTTGGGGTGAAAAATTCTAGCACACCACATATATATATATATATATATATATATATATATATATATATGCGTGTGTGTGTGTGTGTGTGTGTGTGTGTGTGTGTGTTAGTTAAGATCAATATAATTTGAAGATTATTCCAAGAAATCAAAACCAACGAGCATTCGGCGTACGATCGTTTCCAAGACTTTTTTGTAAATATTTTATTGTTCATTTTCTTTTTCTTCGTCAGTGCCTTATAACATCACATATAGATATTATATGAAAAGAAGCATCATATTTCAGTACAAAATTCAGCACGACTAGCATGATTTTTTAATCAGAAGTACGACAGCGTATTGATTAATTTATAAAAACCTTTAGAAAAAAAAAATATATATATATATATATATATATATTTATGAAAGCATTGTAAAAATTAACAGAATTCACCCGTTTAATTGTATTTTTTTATTTTTTCATCTTTTGTGATGGTCTTTTTTGTATTAACATCAAAACATTAATAAATGTATCATAGGTTTCACGAACGTTTTCAATTCTATGTCCAATCATCTTTTTTAACAATTTTTGCATGAGAAAAAGCTGCCTAAATACACACAATATATATATATATATATATATATATATATATATATATATATATATATATATATATATATATATATATATATATATATATATATATATAAAATGCAACACTCTAGGCCCCGTTTATTGAGTGCTCTCGACAGTCTGTTTCTATGACCGCTGACTTTGTCATTTAAGATGTTAATTTACTCTCCTTTTTCTAGGCAATGAGCGGTGGGCACACCGGTACGCGCTCCGACTACTGAGTTAAATATGACTTTGGTATTGGGGTGCCAACCGTGTGAATGACAGGGAGTGTCTCCTCTAATACTGATGGTTGTAGACTTAGCGTGAAACACATGTGGATGTGGGTTTATTCGAAAAATATTATCTATAAATAATTATTCAAAGCTCTCACTAGATGGAGCACTTAAACAGGCCGTCATTGACAGCGTAATGCAACACTCTAGGCCTCGCCTATTGAGTGTGTGTATATGGGTTTATTTGAAAAATATTATATATATGTATATATATATATATATATATATATATATATATATATATATATATGTGTGTGGGGAGGGTGTACAGGGTTCCTACGAAACACTATAACTTTGGGAATATGTATTCTAGGCAACAAGGTTAGTAACGTGTGCACATACATATTTTGTAAATTTAACAAATGGGGATGCATATATATATATATATATATATATATATATATATATATATATATATATATGCGTGCGTGTGTGTGTGTGTGTGTGTGTGTGTGTAAGTTAGGAAATATATTGCGCTGTAGAATATAAACTCCTAAACTACTAGACAAATCATTATGAATTTTGGAATATATATTCACGATAACACGGTCAGTAACATAGGTTCTTTATTTTATTGTCAAGTTTACCATTTAAGAGCTGCTCTCACTGAAAAGCGCGCCCTTCCCCAAAAGCATTTCAAATAAGTTTGATAAGAAAATAAATAGAGAAAAATATTGCTCCAAATCTAAATCAAAACTGTATCTCCCCAGTGTTGCGCCGGAGTCTGTTAATTTCCATTCGTTGTTTTTCTCTTTTGTAATCAAATAAAAAGTGTAAAACTGATGTAACTTATATGTGGTATTGTAAACTGTAAAGGATTTACGTGACAAAAAAGGGATGCCAAAATGAAAAGAAAAAAGAAACCGAATTTCGGTGGAGTCTCTTATTTCAACCGAACAATCTCACTCACGTATCTGTTAGTCTCTTTATCTTTACAACGTTTTTCTCTTCATATTATTCTTCCTCCTCCCTAGAGAATCGATAATATTACTTCTATTATAAAAAGGTTTGTCTTCCTCTTCCGCTTAGCCATCGTTCTACTCAGCGAATAGATACTAGTTTTACTATTAGAAATGGTTTGGTTTCCTCTTCCTCCTACACGTCCCACTGCGAATAGATATTACTACTTTTAAAAATAACGTTTGTGTCCTTCCGCATTGATGATATTACTTCTATTAGTTACTAATAACATTAGTATCATCTATGCAATGCGGGGGGTCCGGAGGAAGACGAAAAGAAAACAAAGAGCTTTTTAATAGTAAACAGTTTTAAAAGAAAGCAATAATTGTAATTACACTTAGCAGTTAAAATATTTTTTTATAATTCGTTAGCAGTTAGTAATTGAATCTTTAACCATAATCAAAATAAAATCGTTATCTTGAAGGATATAAGAAAGATGGAGGACGAATCAGTTGAAGTTGTCGTCAGCAAGCTATGGCGACATTTTATCCCCGGCAATGAACACTGACTGTCAGACAGTTTCGGACAATGTTTGTCATCAGCTAATGTTCTATATAAGGTGATCACAAGAATGTTCTTTCTTTCATCGTTATAATATAGATTTCTATTCCAGTAGCTTCTTTGCAAGAAATGTAGAACTCCTTTTTCGCCAAAGGTTTTCCTCCCCCCCCCCTCTCTTTTAAAAACTAAGGCCAATAAGTATATCTTGTGTGTGCGTTAATTCCCTTTCGTTCTTTTCAGCTCCTTTCATTAAGTGGCTTTTTGAATGACAGAATCACCGAGCATAATACTGTAATGTTCGCATTTGGTATAGAACAAATTTGTTTAGAATAACCATCGGTTAATAGTAGTCGGCAAATGTAATTCCATTGATCATTTATTTTGGTAAACGAGAATGGATTTCAAACAAAAATGAGTCTGTTTAGAATGCAAAGAGGTCAACTAATGTTCAGCAAATATAATTCTGTTATTGTTTTTTATACCGGTAAGCGAGAATGGATTAGCTAATCAAAAAGCGTCTGAGAAATAGAAAGTGTAAATAGAAATAGCGTCGAATGTTCCGTTTAATAATGTATATAATGCAACGGACAGACAGTAGATTGAAATAGGGAATTATAACGGTGCTACTAAAGTATGTGTTTAGAATAAACTATTTCCAGTGTACGTGGATAGTAGTGGTAGTAGATCTGAGTGTTAGAGTGAAAACTCCTCCGAATTCCTGTATGTATACCTAAATATGAAAAATATATAGCTAGACCAAATATCAAAAGCTATGAAAGTGACTCAAAATGAAACCCTTGCTTTTTAAGATACAGATCAATAAGTGACGTAAGGCAACAACGAACCCGACTTTTTAAACCTATATTCTGCTACCAAAGCTATCCTGGTCAAAAACATATTAAACACTCTGACTTTACTTTATTTATGAAGTAGATTGTGTGTGTTTTAATGTATGCATAGCTGATGTACCCAGTGTAAAGCTGGTATCAAATAAGGCCAAACATTCATTTAGTTAAAATAGCACAGACCACATAGTTACTATTACGCTTCACTGAAATACAAGAGTAATCTTTATTACAAAAAAATGTAGTGTCATATTATTTCGTTTCGTCTTTTTTCCGACATTTGGTTTCAGTTTTTCGCTCGTATTTACTATGGTATTGGAAAAGAGGAACATTGTACGATTGCATGACAACGGAGAGTATCTTAATCACGCCATTAGATTCATCGTAAAATTTAACCAGTTTTTGGTCCTGATGTGAATCTTCTAACTGCCTCCACAGAAACAAACGACCTTATATATATATATATATATATATATATATATATATATATATATATATATATATATATATATATATATGTATATATAGAGAGAGAAAGAGAGAGGGGAGAGAGGTAAAAGATGAGAATAAAGATTGTAAAAATACAAAATCTATTACGTCGTCAGTTGTTCAAAACCAGGTCTTCTCAAATAAAACAGTGTTTCTCTCCTTCCTTAAGCCATGGCTTTTCAAAAAATGGAATGTTATCAGAAGAACACAAAGAGATAAGTTGGTAATGGAATTACCAAAGTCTTTATATATATATATATATATATATATATATATATATATATATATATATATATATATATATATTAGCTTTCCCTAACTGTCGTTGCCACGTACCTTTTGGTTGATTCAAAAATTATTAAAAATACTGTTTATGTTTATTATACGACCGTATAAATACCTCACCTATTTGGCTAGAAATTGATTGAATACATCATGGCTTCCGACAATAAAAACATTGAAATAACTTCACTATTAATCTCATTGATATATTATTGAATTATTGTTTTATACATGATCATAGCCATTTCTACGTGTGAATATCGAATTTATATGCAATTGATTTAAGTAAGTAAATAAATAAATAATAGTTTAAATCTCCGCAATTTTTTACGTGAGTTTTAAGAGAAATAAGGAGCGGTTTAAATAATAGTTTGAAAATTGCTACCTAAGGTCTGGGCGTTGAAAACTAACACAAAGTCATCCATTATTTTGTTTAACTATAAACTAAAGAATAAAATTGGGGATAGTCGGATAGCGAAATAGTTTCTAAAACTTTTGATCTTCTTCTACTGGCGGATTGGCTGAGAATGTCAACAATTTTGAAACCCAGTTTATGTGTTTTTGTATGCGACAGTTTAATTCTTTGTATTAGCAACACTTTAAAATGGCTGACTTGTTTGCTCGCGCGATAGTAAGTGTGTGTGTTGGAGAGCTTTGTTTTAATTTACTATTTAGAACTAGATCGAAGCTCGTCGAAAATAAAATCAATACTTCATACATATATACTTATAATAATATAAAGGCATAGAATATATCACATATATATTTTTTCAGTATTCACTTCAACAGTGCTCAATACTTGAGTAGAGCTTAGCAATAGTATGAAAATATGTAATGACAAGCTTCACTATTTACTTTAACAGTGCCAATGCCTGAGTAGAGGTTTGCAATAGTATGAAAATATATTCATGGCAATTTTCATTCCTGGAGAAAATCATCAGGCTAATTGCGTGGCTATATGGTTCACTAGGGCTTTTCTTTACGAGTCTTGTTTATTCTAGAAAACAAAGCCATCAGATTTATTTGTTTTATTACTGCCTCAGATAATTTATTTCCATCATCCAATGGGTGTCAATCCTTTGTTTTAAATGGGTTTTGGCGCATCCAGCTTTTAAGTGTATCAAATTAATAAAAGTGAGATTACTCTGACACATGGGCCTAAAATAATTTATCTGTTGTATTTTATTGTATCCTGTCACCATTTTAGCTGTATTTTTAAGTTACGGTCTTTCTATTTATTTAGATTATTTGTTATTAGTTATCATAATGTAATGCTTATTCTGTGTCTACATGTAGTTGCTATTTCGCTTATACGATTTAGTGAGTTTTGCCATCTTTAAAATGTATTACATTGTATTAAGTAAATTATTATTTGCAAATTTCTAACTTGCCTTTTCTGGAGTGGTGCACTTCTTTCCTGTCTTGGCAGAGTACAAAATCGACTTCGCAATCTAGTGGGGATGATCTCCTCTCTTCTCTACAGTCCTGTTCTCCCTCTACTGTATCGTTATGCTCATGGTAGTTGCGTAATTCAGCTCACATCCATGGTCCTCCTGATAAAACATTCACAACAAGAACCCGCCTAGCTACAACCATAATAATAAAAAAATTCCTTTCTCACTCTCTCTATGTAAACAAGTCATTGTTAAACAGTCCTCTTGAATAATCAATTCATCTCAAAAAACTTTCTTCCTATTCTACCCATTGTTTCGAATCCTCTTGTGGTGGCGATAATCGCTCAACTTACAATCTAGTTAACCCTTATCTTCGAGTGAGCCACAGGCTTTGATAACCGATGACATGTTAGTAAAAAAAATTAATTTAACTTTTACTAATCTATTATATAAACTTCTATTTTTTTAAAACTTTAGTTCACCCCAAACAAGGAATATTGCCACTGAGACGTAAGCATCAACTGTGAACTAGGGGCCAGATTTATAGGTTGCATCCTTAATGGGGATTTGCGCAGCGATATATTTATTCAGATTACATTCAAATTTCTGCATGTTGGTACAGCTGAGGAAATCGAATCATAGATGCAATTATAAAGGCAAGCAGTTCGGAGAAATAAGCTATTTGAGTAGAAGGTTTTCCGGCATCCGGTGACCTCTAAAGTAAAGGGGTGGGATTTTGCTGATTGCCGGGTTTCTCGGTGGCATTTATGCTTAAGGGGTACAAGAGCAATAAGTTCGTCGGAGCACATTCCGTGGAAGTACTGTAAAACAAGCTCATGGATGCAACATTGGACAAGGGCTATATTTAAGTCATGGAAAGAGTATCAGAAACCAAATGACGCCATCTTGATTAAAACTCTCATGTTGCGTTTCACACGAAGACTTCTATACGTTTTCTAAATGACGAAGTTGCGTACTTTAAAACCCGTTCTTTTCCAAAAATTCCCGTATTTGTCTATTTTTTCATACACCTGTTAATTCACAATGGGAGCAACATTTCATTCGCTATTATGTTCTTCTTCTCGCTTTCATAGAGTAACATTTTCCTGCCATTACGCCCAGCAATGAGTCACCTAAGCAAACGACGTTCTTAGTATTTAGTGTGCTTAATTGTATCGACTCGCCACTCGGACCATTATAATTCTAGCGTATAAAATGTGGGAATTAAAATAAATCGAGTCGAAGGCTATGTGAACCGCCCAGAAAAAGAAAACTGACAATGAAGCTTATAAAATGCAGAAACCTTTTTAGATAAAAAGGTAAAAAACAAAATGAAATTTGTGAACCGATAAAAATCTTGGGTGGAATTTTAACATTGCTAAATGGAGCTGAATATAAAATGATTCTTACGCCTTAAGAGTGGCGTGCACGGGTCTGGTGATGTCCTAGTGATGCCCAGGGCCAACTCTTTGATTGTATGCTCAAAATACTTGTATCTCAGGACTGAGAAATAGTACGAGAAAAAGAGATAGTTTGAGTAAGATTGTATGACGCCACTTCCTCCAATTTGGATGCCCGGGAAAACCGCTCTCTCGCCCTCCTTCTGTGCTCTACTTTGCCTTAAGCTAAAGATTAGGCAATACAAGAGCATTTGAACGCACGAAATTCTTTCACTCTATAAGAAAGACTCATGTCTATGCATTTGTATATAAATATATATAGGTACTTCCATCCGCTCAAGCAAATGTTAACGAGTAAACCACTATTTTTTTCTAACCCGCGGACGAAATCACTCCACGTGTGTGTGTGGGGGGGGGGGCGAAAAAGCAACTAGCACCTCAAATTCAAACCGTCGCCTGAAATGAATTCGGAAATAAATCTTATACTCTGTAATAAAAGGTAAACAGTGGTCGTGTTTTTTCTTTAGGTCATCGGAAATGATAATAATAATGTATATATAAAAAATTCAATGACTAACGTAATTCTATAATTTTATATGAATATTTTGGTAATATATCTAGATAAATAGAGAGTCCGAACATAAAGATGTTTCCCTAATGTTTAACGGATTGTACGCTAGTGTATGTATATATATATATATATATATATATATATAGAGAGAGAGAGAGAGAGAGAGAGAGAGAGAGAGAGAGAAGGGGGGAGAAAGAGAGAGAGGCGGAGAGAAATCCAAAAATGGACTGTTTCGTCGTGTCAAAGTTCTTCAGCGTGGCTAGACAGGCAAGTGTTCAAGCTGAGATTGAAATCCAATCGCTTTGTCAGCAGTTAAAGCTTCAATCAATTGCCCTATCTGCACAAGCGAGTAACTGGGAATATTGGCATTGCTCAAGTGCTGTTGGAGTTATGCGCCAAAGTATGCCGCTCCGTCTTTGAAAGATTAGCAAAGTGCATTGACCTCCATTGAAAGCACTCAGAGCTTTAATAAACATTTTGTTTCATGCTTTTGCAGCATAACTTAAGTGTACATAACATGTGACCGTGGTTAAGTGGATAACGATACTGTTTTGGTATGCCCAGTTCGTTCAGTCGATTCTCATAGAATTATTGTAGTATGTTGGCATGTGGTCTCTCCTGTAAAAATGCTAACAGAAGTAAGCCAGCCAACAAAGTCGTACCATACTGATTCATACGAATTAATATACTATACTCTTTATATAAACAATATTAACTCGTTAACAGTTCTCTATTCGTTTCTATGAAAAGCTGTGAATTATTACAAATTAGAGCGATATATATATATATATATATATATATATATATATATATATATATATATATATATATATATATATATATATATATACATATTTGTTTAGCTTTTGACGATAACTAGCAGTATTGCAACTACTGTACTTTTGGCTGTCCTAAGCCGGATAGAAT
>OY744526.1:48823344-48878344 GCA_963556195.1 Sepiola atlantica | reverse complement strand
ATTTTTCCACGATCTGTGAGATGATGTCTGAGCGCGAATCAAGAAAAATGCAAAAATATACTTAATCGAAAAACGAAATTGCTCAAAATTGTAGACATCGAATAAAAGTTAGAACGTTTTACTTTATTTTATTAATAACTTTAAAATTGTAGAATTTTAAAAAGATGAATACGAATGTTAATAAGGCGTCAATTACTTGGAGCAAGTGTGGACACGGGCGCTCATTCATTTTCAGGAAATTTACTGAAATTTATTTAAAGAAATGTCACTTTATGTACACTACTTCCGATCCACTCAATGCTGAGTAGATAATATGAACTGAAAACAACAGGAATAAATATGTCGTGGATATTATAGGAGATATAGATCATAATTAAAGTTTTTTTTAATGATATGAGCTTGTTCTGACTGCAAATTCGTAAGCACAATAATAGAATATAACCAGAACTAGTTGTCTTGCTAGAAATAATGTTCTTACATTGGTAACATCCTATATATATATATATATATATATATGATTAACTTGTTACAAATATCCAGGGGGTATGAATCCGAAGGAAGTTGAAACCGGGTTTATGAGAGTGCTCAATGAAAATTCAGAGCAAAATATATATTTTTTGATTTTATTCCATTAGTTGCGACAAAACAGGTTTTGTTTCATTGGTGCGAATAGCTACCAAATCATCGGGCCGGCGAAATGGATTCAAATGGCATAAAATTTTAAGTTCACTTTAACGGGAGATTGAAAATTGAAAATACATTGGAGGGGGAGGGGGATAGAGTTGGGGCTTTGTCTATAACGGCGACATGGGACATGAGAGGGGAGAGGGGGGGAGCCCAACAAGTCGTGTTTCAAATTATTACGTGGGAGGTTTTGCACGTGTCAGTGCTGTGTCGATCTCAATCTCGGCCGGGGTGGGAGGAGGGAGATGGGGCGACGGCCAGAGTGAGTTAAATTTAAAATGAGAATAAAATTATGATTACAACCGTCATTCTTACTTTATTTTAATTCTAATAAGTAATTATCATGTGGATAAAAATGTTTGATAATTTTAATTTAGGGTATTAATTGCTACTTTTGCATTTTATTTATTTTATTTTAATGTTTTGTTTATTATTTGTAGTGAATTTTGTTGTGATTATATTTTTTTAAATTGTGATTATATTATACCGAGATCAATACTAGTGGAATCATTTTATAAGAGAAGTTTTCTGGTGTTACCAGTCTTATCATTAACAAAACCGATTATGACAATGGTAACGCCTGCCAATCATACCTACGATAGTCGCAGTGATAACAGCCTTATGTAAAAGCCTTAATAAAAATAAAAATAAAAAATAAAAAATAAGAATAAAGATAAATATAAATAAAGTTAGAATAAAAATAGAAATAGAAATAACAAGTTTGTAAGAATATTAATGATAATAACAATAATAATAATAATAATAGTATTAAAAAATATAATAATAATAATAATAATAATAATAATAATAATAATAATAATAATAATAATAATAATAATAATAATACTAATAATAATAGTAATACTGATAAATATCACCATCATTACCATCTTGCTACTTGTGAAGTCATTGGGCGAAATAAGTCGACAAGTGATGGTAGGCTTTTTTAATTCCACTACCAATGACAAGGACTAAGTACCAGTTAATAATTAAGTGTTCAAGGTAGTGATCGAGGGGTTAAGTAATTGAGATTAGTCTAAGTGATATCAGTGTTGATAGCTGTCCCAGTTATGGGTTTATGTTAGAATTGGTAGTATGGCTGAGAGGTTATTGAGGCTGTGCATTATAGGTAGTACGTAGAGATTTGATACTATTGGTAGTTTAGAGGGGTGGTTATATATTTATAGATTCATCATGACTTGTTGGGGTGGGATTGGGTTGTAAATTTGGGTGGGTGGGTAGGGGGTTATAGTGTGTTTTGGGGTAGTGTATAGTGGGGGTTTAATGTTATCATTCATTTTTGTAAAAAAACAAAAACAAAAAACTGTTAATTTTATGTTGAAGTTAAGTAGGGTTGGTGTGGGGTTAAGGTGGGGTATGTGGGTTGCTAAGGAGGTAGAGTCTACTATGTTTACAGTTGATAGATGTCTCTTGTTTTCTATTTAAGAGTTTGTTTTTGTCCTTAAATAAATAATTGACACCTCCCAGACCGTCACCTTTCTCTACGTGGGGGGCTGATCTCTCTGATGCATATTGGTGCGCCGTAAAGGGGGCAGATACGTCGGATGAAATCACTGTTTCACATCCGTCCACCCTTATTTCGTGTCACTTGGTTGCAATTGACATCTCCCAGACCGTTACCTTTCCCCACACACAGAGAGAACAACGGGTAATACAATCAAAACAATAATAATCAAAAATTAAAAAAAAACTGTAGCTAAAAAATGGAACAAAAAGTTTTCTTTTTCTGTTCTGTTTTCTTTTGGTCTGTCCTTCTTTTTCTCTTTCCAGTCTATTAAAACATCAGGACTACGTATGTATGTGTGTATGTGCGTATGCATTTTGTTGTTTCTGTGTTGGGAGGTGGGTGGGTGACAAAATGATTTATTATGCATGCAATTAAAAGTTTGTTAATACAGATTGGAGCTCGCAACGCCCCTTACAAATTACGTCACCATCACCCTCTCCTCGGAATCAATCTCTACTTCTTCACTGGTCATCCACCCGGATTTCCGACACGGGCAGCGATTCCTGCTCCCGCTCGCGATCTGGGTGAAGTGTACTCAAGGGTAACCCTCCCTCGCTCATGCACTCGGCCGTCGGTGTGCTCGCGCCGTCCCATTTCTCCCTATGTCTTTCCCACGCCCTTTGTCTTTTCTGCAAAAGCTAACCCTATTATTTATGTGCACAATTCTCCCTAACATCGGCCAAGCCCTATCGTGCCCGTGTCTAGTTCTACCTTTTAACGTGAATTTTCCCTTCCTGCCGGGGTTAATCGAACTCTCAATCTTTTTAAAGCTAATAGCTTATTACCTTCTGGTTATGCAACACATCTTAACACATTATAATACTTTCATAACTGTTCGATGGGGTCGACCGGTAATCTCAAACGATTTGGTAATTCGGCCTTAATCTGCCGAGATGATTATATTCGGCGACAAGTGTCTTAGCGATTGCATATCCAACTGTGCACCTGTGCACTCACTTGTCAGTATCAACATACGAAATTCTCTTGGTACGGACCTGTCTGGTTCGCATACCGTCACTATCATTGCGTCGGCCACCTCGGCCAGATTCTCTTCCGTTCCCTTCTCTGGGAAAACAATTCTCTCAGACTAACACCTTCTTGGCTCACTTCGGCCCGGTGACATTCGATATCGATGCGCCTTCTCTGGCTACATGCGATAGTAACCCTTTTGGTTCTTCCCTATAACTTCCAATTTCTTCATGATCATTCTCTCATCGCTTCCCGACACTGTCCCTAATTGCTCATCGAGTGCCTCTCCCAGCAACGGGGGGCCACTGATTTCTTCTGCTTCGTCTGTATCAACACTATCTATCTTAGATAGGATCTCATATCCTTCTCTTCGCTTATCATTACTTCTGTGCCCTTTCGTAAGGCGCACCACAATCTGTCATATTCACGGTGGTTCGAACATCTGTCGATTACTTCAACTTTCTTTTGCTTTTACAACTCACTATATATCTGCCTGGTCGTTCGGCAACAGCCCATCCAGCTGCAGGTATATTACTACTTGTGATCGATCATTTGGATCTAACCACGACGACCCTCCATCGGTCCCAGTTATGCATCTCTTTCTATCCTTATATGTCCGTTTTATCTCGGGGGGGGGGGGGCATCCAAGACAACTGTCCGCGCCACAACCACCAGCACCGCACACGCATGGGGGCCCTCCCTGCGCGCGGTGGAGCCAACGAATGCGACACAGCACAACCTCGGCCTCTCCCCAGGTCCCTGACTATCTTTGGCTTGGCTTTTCTACTATTCTGTGGTGGGGCGTTCTGCTCCCCTCTACCGTAACGTCATAGGTAATTCCTCTACCTTTTTGGCTAACCGATTTTCTCTCAGTCTCTTCTGGAGCTGGGTAGGGGGTTATTTTGCCGCTCTCCTCCCACTCGCTGGACTCGTCAACCGACCTAGCAGTCGCGTTTAATTCGATCTCTCTCTACGGGGGGGGGGTTCATTGCTTCTTGCGGTTTCTCATAAACCGGCGAACAAAACCCAAGCCCGTCTTCTTCCCATTCTACCGTAACTTCATAGGTAATTCCTCTACCTTTTTGGCTAACCGATTTTCTCTCAGTCTCTTCTGGAGCTGGGCAGGGGGGTATTTTGCCGCTCTCCTCCCACTCGCTGGACTGGTCAACCGACCTAGCAGTCGCGTTTAATTCGATCTCTCTCTACGGGGGGGTTCATTGCTTCTTGCGGTTTCTCATAAACCGGCGAACAAAACCCAAGCCCGTCTTCTTCCCATTCTACCGTAACTTCATAGGTAATTCCTCTACCTTTTTGGTTAACCGATTTTCTCTCAGTCTCTTCTGGAGCTGGGTAGGGGGGTATTTTGCCGCTCTCCTCCCACTCGCTGGACTGGTCAACCGACCCAGCAGTCGCGTTTAATTCGATCTCTCTCTACGGGGGGGTTCATTGCTTCTTGCGGTTTCTCATAAACCGGCGAACAAAACCCAAGCCCGTCTTCTTCCCATTCTACCGTAACTTCATAGGTAATTCCTCTACCTTTTTGGTTAACCGATTTTCTCTCAGTCTCTTCTGGAGCTGGGTAGGGGGGTATTTTGCCGCTCTCCTCCCACTCGCTGGACTGGTCAACCGACCTAGCAGTCGCGTTTAATTCGATCTCTCTCTACGGGGGGGTTCATTGCTTCTTGCGGTTTCTCATAAACCGGCGAACAAAACCCAAGCCCGTCTTCTTCCCATTTAATTTCGCTATCTTTCACTAAACTTATCATTCTGGGGGCCACCCTACTTTTTATACTCTGTGGGGTGGCCTCTGGGCGCTTCCCTGGTTCTTTACCCTAGCGTCAGGTGGCACACTAAGGTTCGGAATCCTAATTCCTCCCCTCCGATCTATGCTGCTGTGCACCACCGACTCTCATGTCCGAACCGACCACACCTAGTGCAGTTCGGTCTAACCGAGCCGCGTGGGCGCCCATAATTTGTGGGACACTCTGCTGCTCCATGCCCCTCACCTCTACAGGTCCAGCGGACTGATACCTGCCTTGCCGGTGCGGGCCTATCGTGCTCATTTCGATGGTCCCATGCCTTCCTTCTAGGATCGGAGTCTGCCTCCCGATCCTCTCCGCCCCCTCTCTCCATTCGGGGCCCCGGACTCGCCCCGCCCCCACCGTTTTCCTTCTCCCAGGCCTTTCCTCGCCATTGCTTAACCTTAGCCGGGTCAACTCGCATACGGCCTCAATCGCGGTTCGCTCGCTGGCATATTGCCTCACCAGCTGCTCGCGGAGCTCCGTCCAAGTGATCCCCGGGTTCTCTACATACCTCCCCTCAATGAATCTCGACGCTGGGCCCCTCGCTCCCTCTAGAGCGAGCAACACCATCTCGTGATTTTCTAGTCCATAAATCATCCTCTTCTTCTGAATTACTGCTAACCACTCCATTAACCCGACGGGATCCCCTTTGTGGGTGGGGGGTGGGGGGGTATTTTTCCCTCCTATCGGCCTTTCTATCTTTCTGGTCTCTTCTCTCCCTATACCTGTTACACTATTTACTAGGTCTTCCTCCGAACCCATTCCCTTTGCGTTCTAGCTTACCACCCCAACAACAGAACTACCCAAACCGCGTGCAAAGTTTGGACAACAATCGATACACCGACAACCGAGCAAGCGAACAAGAGAAATCAACGAGTCACTTACCCCTCTCCTCTGCTGCTCCTGTGGTCTTTCGTCTCTGGGTTGGTTGTTTGTTATTTTTCGAGTCCGTCTGGGCTTTTCAATCAATTGACTAAAAGTTCGCGGTCCCAGACCGATCTCAAAGTCTAAAAAACGTTTTTTTCTTTCAGTCTATCTCTTTTTCTATCTTTCTCTTTTTTTTTTTCAACCACGGGTGTACATGCCCGTTAAACTGTTTCTCTCTTTTCTTTTCCTTTTTTCTATTCTCTTTTTCAACCACGGGTGTACATGCCCGTTAAGCTGTTTCTCTCTTTTCTTTTCCTTTTTTTTCTATTCTCTTTTTCAAACACGGGTGCCCATGCCCGTTAAACTGTTTCTCTCTTTTCTTTTCCTTTTTATATTCTCTTTTTCAACCACGGGTGTACATGCCCGTTAAACCGTTTCTCTCTTTTCTTTTCCTTTTTCTATTTTTCTTCTTTTTTTTTTCAAACACGGGTGTCGATGTCCTTTCTCCCTGCCGGTAAAACAGATCGTTTGATCTGCCGCGGATCTGTTTGTCCGTCTGTCTATTTTTTTTTCCAAAGTGTTCTGCCGGCAAAAAAAAATCGTTTGTTGTGCCCGTGGTTTTTTTAAAATTTGTCTGTCTATTTTTTTTTCAAAGTGTTCTGCCGGCAAAAAAAAATCGTTTGTTGTGCCCGTGGGTTTTTAAAAATTTGTCTGTCTATTTTTTTTTTCAAAGTGTTTTGCCGGTAAAAAAAAATTGTTTCCTTTGTGGCCGTGGTTGGCTTTGTTCTTTTTTCCCCGAGGTTACCAGGCACTCCTCACAGTACCATGATCCTAGGTCGCGGCACCATTGTGGCGGGTGGACCCCACACTCTTTGCTCTTCTTCCTCCGTGGGTATCGTAGTCGGCCACTCGCGCACAGGTGTTTGATATCCTGGTCACGGCACCATTGTGGCGGGTGGACCCCACACTCTTTGCTCTTCTTCCTCCGTGGGTATCGTAGTCGGCCACTCGCGCACAGGTGTTTGATATCCTGGTCGCGGCGCTACCTACAAACAGGTACCCCACACTCTTCTTACTCTTCTTCCCGTGTGACGGGCTCAAATGTAATGAGATCCGTCCCGGTGCAGGAATCCTTCCTGACTGTGAACACCTTTTCCTTGGCTCGTGATGTCGTCTGTGGTGGCGTTGAATCTCCTCCGGGTCTGCTGAATGACGACTTCGTGATTCTGTGAAGGCAAGATTACTTAGCAGGACAATTCAACAGTAGGAATAACTCAACAAACGGCTAGGTCTTTTCATAACAATAATTATTTAATAAAAATGAACGGTGGGTTTTTAACTTTAACCCAAAGTCTATTTTGCGATAATGGCTTTTTTTCTAACTATCGTGTCTCTCTGCGTGCGGTGTGTGAATCTCTTTACGACTGCAAATCCCTAATCGAGATATAACTTGTCTACTCAAAACGGTGTGTGTGGACTATTACGACTGTTGGTATTAATTGAGACGTTAATCTCTGTTGGAAAACGATGGTGGGGCCCCGGGGCAACGGCTCCCTCGGGATCCGAGGGAATCACGACCAGCTCGGCCGGGATCTCGGTTCTAACTCATTTGTGCTGCCTTCTCGCCTCAACAACAAAGACGAAAAGTGTACAACTCATACTCTCTCTCTCTCTCTCTCTCTCTCTCTCTCTCTCTCTCTTCTCGTCGTGTGGTACGCGCGATGCTGACTTACTCTCTTTCTTTCCCCATCCCTTCTTCTGTGTACCCACTCCTCCTCCGGAGTGGGGTGGTACGGGCAATTGTAATTCGTCGTTTTAGTTTCTCTTTAGATCTTATCTACACTAAAGAAAACCATTAGCCTCTCTTTCTCTATTGGACCACCCCTCGAGTTGACATCCATCGTATCTAAAAGACCCATGACCAAATTGTTCAGCTGGTCAAACTCATCCATTGTATCTGGATAAGTGCTACAGACAACCTACACGCTCTCTCCCGCCAGGCTGGCGCCGTCTCTCGGCCAAGGTTTGGACAGTCAAAAATATGTACTAGCCCCCAGACTTCCACTTGTTTCTACGTGGGGCCTGATCTCCCCGATGCATTCCGGTGCACCCCGGGGTGCAGACTCCGTCGCTGAAACCACTGTTTCACACTTCTAGCTCTGACCACCATATTAGTAACTGTAGTCGAACTAGTATTAGGATTATTTCAGCGTTTATTTTGTCTGTATATCTTCCGTTTATTTTATGTTATAATTAGTTGTACTTATCCGGCGTTGTTCGGGAGTATTTTGATTTCATTTGTTGTTTTGTTTTTTACTTTTGTTCTCCCGAAACAAGGCATATTGCCATTGAAGTGTAAGCGGATACTGTAATTGAGGCCAGATTTATAGAATAGAAACCGGAGTGGGGAGTAGGGGAGCATTCTATTTGTTCACATTACATCTAAAATTCTGTATATGTGTACAGTCTGAAAAACAGAGAGCAGCGAGGGAATTCCACAGCGAGCGGTCCGACGATATAAGCTATTAAAGTAGAATATCTTCCGGCATCTACTGATCTCTACAATAAAAGGGTGTCATTTTTTTTTATAGTCGGGTAGATCGAAGGTATTTATGTTGAGAGGTTACAACTGCATAATACATATTCAGTGCAGGTACTTGTAAAACAAGCACAGTGATGCATAACTGCAGCGATGCAACAGAGGTTGGGCTTAGCAGATAGTGTTGGACCTATTACGTTAGAATTTTATTTTTGCACCTGTAAAAGCGAGAGAGGCAAGTGGTTGGTGCATCATACCAGATGTGGCAACAATACTCCGTGCATGGGCAAATGGTTGCTTTATAGAGATAGGATGGGATATATAGGATACATGCTGATGTGAGAAGTTTTCTTACCCTGTAGAGGGAGACTACTTTCTTTTAAGCAGACTTGATGTTGCTTGTGAATCTCAGGCAGAGACGTTGGATACTCAGGAAGGGTGCTATCAGCCATGACATTCGGTGGTTGGAAAGGTTTCTTATAGTTGTTAACGGAAAATATGCTTTATCTTGACAGCATTAAATGTGATTTCATTTCGCAATAGACTGGAGATCAATTTCCAAGGTTTACGCCATTATCTTGATTGTGTGGACATCAGATTTGCCCCAATTCCAAGAAATAGAGAGTAACGCCATTTATAAATACACCTACTTTAGACTTGATTGGATCGGAGAGGTCGTTTATAAAGATCAGGAATAATGTAGGTTTAAGTATCGAATCCTGGGGAAGACCCACTTTGATATGGTTACGTTTGGATCTACTGCCATCAAGAACGACTCGGATTTTTTTTTATTTAAGAAATATATGATTATATTAAATATTATTCCGGTAATATCGTAAGAATTGATTTTCTTGAGTAGACTTACATGCAAGACCTTGTCAAATGCCTTGAAAATATTTAGTGCTTTCGCCCTAGTGTTATCTAACCTATTCAGTGTGCTGTATATAAGTTAAGAGATGACCATTAGGATATCCTCGGTAGAACGGTATGTTCTAAATCGACACTGCTGGTCAGATAGAAGTTAAGCATTTTAAGGTGGTGAAATATTGCTAGGTTGATTAATAATTCAAAGTTTTTGCGAAGAACGGTAGTGATAGTTTTTCAAGTCAGTTTCTTTTGTCAGAGTTCTTTAAAACTCGTACCACAGAAGCAATGTTCTAGCTATCAGGGAAGCAAGATGCTGCAAGGCATTTGTTATAGAGTTTGAAGAATATTGGGAGCAGCTCAACAGAGCATTATTTTATGACTAGCAGTGATAAGATCTGGTCCATGTCTCTGACATATTTGTATATTTTCTTCCATTAATTTCTTGTGAAAAATACAAACAGTTTGACAAATTTAAATTAGTATTTATCATTGTTATTCTAATAGTGGAAGCCAGTCAAACTACACCAGGATAACACAGCTAGAATTAATGCATCCATCTTTCAAAGCAAGTCCACAAAGACGTTGGCTACGAAACAAAAAAAGAAAACGACGAATTTTAATAGCTGTTTCTCGGGGAGCGTCGATACGTCACAAAATAAAACGTCTTGCCATTTCAACCGTATTTCGGCATTGTTCCCATACATATTAAAAGCTATCTATCTTCATTAGTATTTATTTTTCATAATTAGCCATTATATAAATTTGTTTTCAAAATAACTACTAATACGTCACGTTTCATTTTACTTTTTGATTTACAAATATTAACACGCCATGTTACTCATTGTTATTCTAAACATTATACACGATCTATCCGTATTTTTAGTTAATTCGTTAATTTGGATATGGGTTTATTCAGTCGATACGTCAGGGGCACGTTCGAACATTTTTGTTATTTCTTCTGGCTACTTTTCTTATTTCAGTTATCTAAACTAATTACATGGATAGCATTACACTTGAAGCGCATACAAGATTATATATATATGATGAACTCTCCCGTCGATTTCAGCGTATGAGTACCTCGCAATGAGCTGATGTGCGTGTAATTTTGAAGCAAGGGTTGCTCAATCCCAAAAAAGCTCTCCTGGGTCGGCACTGCATGATTCCAATGGCAAACTGTTCAAGACGAATGGAAACAATGCCGAGATAAGGAGAGAACACATACAAAACCTGGCATTCCCAAATAGTCAGCCATTCAGTACTGGCCAGTCTCGACGTCGCTAAACTTCGGTGATCCAACGTGCCGTATATATATATATATATATATATATATATATATATATATATATATATATATATATATAAGTAAAAAGATGGAAAGGAATTAGTAAAGCGAAAGGCAGATCTTTTTTTCAATTCAGTTGCTCAATGCAAGGTATATTCCGCAAAATGGCAATTTATTCAACTAATTGTTTCCTTAAGCCAGGCTTTTCAAAGATCAAAATCTTATCATCAGAAGAAATTGCTGGTATAGATAAGTTGGCAAAGGCCAAGATTTTAAATTTTTAAAAATTAAAACAAAGATTGTGGGAGGAAACACAAGGCAAAACGCTGCCAGAATGCAAGCAAATGTCCGATTGAAAAAAAATCCGGTGTCAAAAAGTCCAGCGGTGAAAGTGATTTGTAGGTAGGTCGTTAGAAGACACGAGAAATAAAACGAGGGGTTTCAAAGTTAAAATCCAGATGGTAAAATGTCCAATAGAAGGTTCGTTCGTGGATGCAACAAGGCTCAGTAACTATTTCATATACTTATATTAGAAAATAATACATTATGCATTTATGTATTTATTTTTATTTTTGTATTTACTTCAACAATACCCAAAATATAAGTAGAGCTACGTAGTAATATAAATTATAAGTAAGTAAGTGACATAAAATGTGTGCATTTCATTCCCCGAAAGAATTCGTCAGGCTAAGTATATATTCTTTCTCCGGTCTATAGTTTTTCATTATACATTTGTGACGATCTGAAAATATATTTTGTCTTTTGCATATCTGGAGCAGAGATATTATTTAAGATGGCTGTCTGTGGATGAATATATATATATATATATATGCCCCTCTCCTTCGTGAGTTGAGCATTCTGTTAAGGACAATCGTTGGTAACCAGTAACACTTATTGATAAGAATTCGTGAAAGCAATCTTAATATTGAGATTTCACTTGTAGTAAACATGTTCTAATAGTGTAACGGGTAAGGCATTCGTCTGTTGTATAACCAGTCAGTCAGGTTTCAATCTAAGCTTGTCTAGACATACTGAAGAGCTATGATATAGCGGAATTGTCTGTCTGTGGATTATATATATATATATATATATATATATATATATATATATATATATATATATATATATATACTAGCAGAATACCTGCACCTGCCCAGGGACGGGTTTAGAAAGAAATATAACATTAGTTTAACATTTTAATATGTTTTCTTTCTTTCGGACAGTTTAGGTGGCACCTCCATGAATGGTAAAGTTTAAAAAACATAAATAAATAATGTGCCTACGTTACTTTACCCTGTTGCCTAAAATACATATTCTATAATTAATAATAATAAATTCAATAGTTTAAGATTTTACCAAACACATACATATTACAAATTTCATAATGAGCCCATGTCACTCACACCGTTCTGAAAATATGTATACCAAAATTCATAATGATCGGTTCATAAAAAATTTGTTTTTTAAATTAAAAAAGCAATATATATATATATATATATATATATATATATATATATATATATATATATATATATATATATATATACCCGCTATATATTGACATTACTTTTTAAAAAATAATATATCTATGTTACTCACCGTGTTGCCTAGAATATATATTCCAAAATTCATAATGACCCGTTAATTAGTTTAGAAGATTACCCTGTATATATATATATATATATATATATATATATATATATATATATATATATATATATATATATATATATATACGCGTGTCTGCGTGTGTGTTTTTGTGAGATTAGTGGGAGAGAACCCAAGCAGAGTGCTTAATTATTTGATTATTAAGAAAAAAATTTTTTAAATCAGAGCGTAATATTTATTTATATATGTATTATAGAAGAGTGTAACAACATTCAGTTTCAAATCAACAAATGATCAACAAATGATCGCGCCTTGTTGGCTCTCTTCAGCCGTTGTTGTGAATTTTGTTTGGAAAATGGCCATCAAGTGTTGGATTTTGTTGCAACACCCTATATTAATGAATGTCATTTTCAAATGATAGTTTTATGCATATGTTTCATTTAGCCGATCCTTCCAAAGTATTATTTTCAAATCTGAGCAAAGATAAACAAAAATGTGTTAGCTTGGCCTCGTCTCGCAGCTTCTCTCTCTCTCTCTCTCTCTCTCTCTCTCTCTCTCTCTCTCTGTGTGCCTCAAACTCTCAAACTACAAAGGCGCCGAGGAACCGTTTCTCACCCCAATGACGCAGACGCGATCTCGCCACTTGCACTAAACACGGAAGGGGACATGGACGCACGTTGGCGTCTGCGGTTAGACCTAATTTAATCCTGAAAATTGTTCGCTTCAGTGACGACCTCATTTTAGTGCTGCCTACCACGCGGGATTGCGGTTTCTTTACCGGCAGTAAATAATGTCATGTTAGGCTTTCACTGAGAGACAAAACATAAGAACCACCATAACTACACACTGGTACATTAAAATATCACTGATGGAAAACTGTTCAAATATTTATGGTAATCCGCAGAGAGAGGCATTCAATGTTTCACAGCTCCTAAGCGTGGTTGCATTAGCAAACGCTTCAAGCTCATCATCAAAACTCTATAGCAGGCCGAGAGTATGTGAATTCTAAATATTAAAAAAAAAACACTAAATTCATCTACACATCAAAAGTGCTCAATTCGTTTTTTACAGAGAGTTTTGCATTATCGAAAATCGTAGCTTGCAAATTCACTTACCACAGTGCTCACCCCACCCAGGGGTAGTGGCATTGTGTAGCGATCCATTAATATACTTTTTCGCTATATCACAGCTCCTCAGTGTGTTCAGTCGTGCAAGTGCTGCACGCCGGGGTCGAAATTCGACTATATATGTCTATTTAGGCAAAGTCTGATATGTGTATAAGTTTATAAATGTCTATGTATATTCATTCGTAAACTAATTAACCGATTATTATGAATTTTAATATAAGGTATATTTAGTTTAATCTAGTTTTATGAAAAGGGGGAAACATAGGTGGGAAAATTCTGATACCTCCGTTTTTTATCAATAAATATTCCACAAATTGCAGCTTCTTTTAAGTATTTTCGAGGGTTTAGGGTTAAGAGTTAGGGTTAGGGTTAGGTTTAGGTTTAGGTTTAGGGTTAGGGCTAGGGTTAGGGTTAGGTTTAGGGTTAGGGTATTTTTAGGGTTAGAGCATAAAATTTAAAAATGTTCTCGAATCAAAATCATGTAATGAATTTTCAAAAAAATAGGAATTATTATTCTAGACCTTAGGTTTAATAGCATTATATGTATATTTAAAGTTTCGTAAGGGGGTATAAAAGTAGTGTTAAACTGTTCTGTTCAGAGAATTAATTTTACGGGTACGGTGATAGTTATGTTTCTCGGATATATATATATATATATATATATATATATATAAGCATAAGCGTTGGATTAGGAGTTGTGAATAAATAACTCTCGTTCCAGGGTTCGAATCGTGCGACCGGCTTGAATTGTTATCTCTACACTGATGATTCCGCAAGGATGAAACGTATACGTATGTAGATAATAATTAAATATTTATTATATATATATATATATATATATATATATATATATATATATATATATATAGATAGATAGATAGATAGATAGATAGATAGATAGATAGATAGATAGATATGTGTGTGATTTGCTGTGTCTTCACAAATAATCACCTTCCCGTCACGTTTCTCCACTATCAAAATACGGCGTTAGCCGCAGGAGATTCACCCGTATTGATGCAAAACAATTTTTGGTGCACCTGTTCTAGTGCATTACCCAGACAACTGGGTAAACAGTACTCTCCTAATTGTCACTGCTCAGTCACAAGAACCTCTATCGAAAATTGTATCTGTACAAACTAAGACATAGCAGTGATATACGATAAAATCTCTTATGTGCCGAATTCTAACTGTGTGCTTCTAACATATTATATCCGCATACTTTGCCTCTCAATCGCCAGGGGATTTTAGTATCGTTAGATAACAGATGAAATCGCAGCGAGACATGTATACATGATTGGGTTATCCTAACAAACGCTGGTAAAATACACGTACCAATCTTTGAGCGTTTATGATTATAATTTGGTGACATACCACGGCAGGATAACCGGTAATCACTTTGGTCGCAGATTATACATCAGAAGATTTCTCTTAGATGCATTGCCATAGACTTAGATGATTCATCTACTTAGTGTTATAGATAAAAGTTTCCTTCTTCTAGAAAGACAGTTATCGAAGACTAATGAGCGAAATAGAAGCCCGATATACCCGCATCTTCAATCCTCTCCTGCCAAACATTTCTTTCACGAAAAGACCACAAGCTGGATTTACTTAACGAGAGCTTGGCCTAAAAACTATCCCGATAATAACAATTGTAATATATATATATATATATATATATATATATATATATATATATATATATATATATATATATATATATATATATATATAGTAAGCAATCAAAATATATATGGCAATCAAGCTACACAGAGGCTCCCGTGTTTCATCTCCGGGGGTAATCGTCAGTTTTAGCCTGACGATCCCCCCCCCCGGGGATGAAACACGGGAGCCTCTGTGTAGCTTGATTGCCATATATATTTTCATTGCTTACTACCTAGCTCTACTTACGTATCGAGCACTGTTGAAGTAAATACTGAAAACTGACACATAAAAAATTATATCTCCTTATAATATTTTATGTGGATACATGAAGTACTAATATATATATATATATATATATATATATATATATATATATATATATATATATATATATATATAAGTTTTTCAAAGACAGTTGTTTCGCTTTATCACGGATCTTACTGTAGTTAGATGTGGCAATATTTTTTGGCGCCATGATTCAAAATCCTATCGTGCAATCGTGTTCAGTAGTCAATGACTCTTCTCTACACTACCGAAACTCGATAGTAAGAGGGATTATAGTGCTTATGTATTTTTTGTTTAGACTCTTGCAATCAGTTTTCAAGCGAACTTTATTCTATATTAAAGTGTAATTATTTTATATATACATGCTGGAAGACTGGTTAATGACTCAGTTGGAACAAGCAGAATCTGATGACTTCATTTTTCAACAAGATGGTGCACCACCACACTGGAGTCTTAGAGTAAGGCAGTTTCTTAACACAAGGCTGCCTGGTAGATGGATTGGGAGATCTGGGCGAGGTGATGACGTTCTCATGCCCTGGCCTCCTAGGTCTCCAGATCTTACCCCGTGTGACTTTTTCCTTTGGGGCTTTGTCAAGCAACAAGTCTATGTGCCGCCCCTTCCAAGAGATATTGACGAACTAAAGGCTCGAGTAACGGCAGTTGTGGGAACCATTGACGTCAAGATGCTGGAACGCGTTTGGCAGGAAATGGACTATCGACTAGATGTCTGCCGTGTGACGAATGGTGCTCATATTGAGCAACTTTGAAGATTCCCCACAAAACTTGAAACTTTAACCTTTCCAACGGTACCAATTTCATTTTTCAACTCCTAATAGTTTTTGAGTTATTAAAAATCGTTATGTTCCCAAGACTTTTGAAACACCCTGTATACTAGTAAAAAAAAGAAACACACCGGGAAGCAATTAATCTAGCTGTATCCTTTTTTTACTTCTTTAAAGAAAAAAAAACAAATGAACAATTTTATTTTAACATTTTGGTAACTTAGTACAAACAACCAAACGATGATTGTCATGGTGTTATTTGATATTTTCCAAGTTTGTGTACGTTCACTGTGTATGAATATAGTCACCTTTTCCCAATTAGGGAAAAGACCTTATTTTGTACGATCTTTTGATATTCAAAGTCAAGACATTTTAGTTTTTATGAGCATAAAAATTAATTTTCCATTAAAAAATATGGTATATAATTAAGGGAATAATCGTAAAATCAGTACGTCAATTTGGTAAAATAAATGAAAGTATATATTCCTGTCTAATTTAAAATGGTTATTCTGTGTGTTTCGCTATTATTATTTACTAGCAGGACCCCTGTCCCGGCACTGGTCTGGGTGAATAGAAAATAATTATTAAACTTAAAAAAAAAAATATTAGAGTATCAAGCTAACTTGTTATTTTCATTTATATTTTGACTTTTTAAGTCATTCATTGCCAAAAACGCGCAAATCATTTTTGCATAAAGAGTAATTTTATGCTTAGTTTGTATTTTTGCTAAAATCAAAGTATAGTATATGTACTATACATAATAGCGACATTAGACTATTTGCCCTAAGTTCGACTTTTTCATAACACTTTTTATTTTCGTCCCTTTTTTTCTTCTTCTTCTTCTTCTTCTTCTTCTTTTTCTTCTTTTATTGTTCTGTGTAACGCGGAGAATGTATGTGACTTCTCCCCACATGGCGAGAAGAATAAAAAAAACAGTTTTCTAGAAGAACAGAGATGAAGAAAAGGAAAGAATATAGGAAAAAGAAAGAGAGACGAGTGAGAGAGACAGACAGAAAGAGGAGGATGTGGCAATCGTAGCCTAGAGACTTCGAATATCTCTCGTATTTCATTATTTTGTTTATTTTTAAAAATAAGTTTTGAAATTAAAAAGAATTTATCAATAAAACTAAATATATATATATATATATATATATATATATATATATATATACATATAATATATACACATATAAATAGTATAAAAATATGGCAAGTCATCTATACAGCTACACCGAAATCCTTGCAAACTTCCGTCCCAAAAAGGGAGGTGGTATCGCTTAACAAAAAAAAACATTTTTTTTTCTTTCGTAATTTTTAAATGTAAGAAAGACTTAATAATTTAAGAAATGTATTTCAATAAACAAACGATCAATAGTAAAAAATATATATAATGAGAAGCAAATAAAAATCTTAACGTGCGATAAATAATTCGTTCAATTCTACAATAGTGACACTTCACAATTTTATTATTGGACTAAAGTAGTATTTCTTCTTCTATATAAAGTTAAGACGTTTCACACGCATCGAAACACATTACTTAAGTCGTTTACTAACTTCGACCGGGCGTCCAGACAATTAAAATTATTTTTAAAAGCTATTCCAAAAACGTTATTACTAGTCCCCCTGTAAGCCTCTCCGAATTGAGTAAACCAAAGAGAGGGTAGAAAATTGCATTCCCGACAAATATTAAGTCCTCCCACAAAACTCAAAACACCGCTTAACGTAAGGGACCTATTATTTCACAAAAAACAAAAACACCGGTTTCAGAAATCTCAAACCAGCCAAAAGCGATCATAAACCAACATTGATAATAACGCTGAACGCTTTGATATTTTCATAACCTTGATTTAATGTGATGAAATATACATTACCCCTAGGTACCGTAAGTACGTACAGACTTTCGTCTCACCTCATTTATATGAGTACAAATAAAATTTCCATTTACAACGCGAAGTAAAAAGCGAACTTTTTCTATGTTGCCGCCGGCCATCCACTGCTATTACTACACCTCTCGCACACGTAATGATTACTAGGTAGGTTGGACATATTTTTTATAAAATTACTTAATAAAATCGATTCTCACCGTTTGAATGATTTATTAAAATGCTTATTACTTATAATATCAATTTAAATATAATTTCAATAAACTTAAATTATAAACAAAATAGCAATAACAATTCGCTTGAATAGAAAACAAAAACAAAGCTTAAGAATAAAAATATAAAAATAATTGCACGTTTCATTTATTTACAAAAAAAAAATTCGTACTTCTACAGAATTTGGACCGAACTGTTTCTTTTTGTTTTGGAGTGAACACTAAAATGATCCTAAACTAATCCTAATCTAAGTTTTAAGTTTAGTTCGGCAAAAGTTGGTTCGATTCGGTTCGGTTCGGTTCGGGTCGGTTCGGTTCAAATTTTGTAGAAGCCATCATTGAATGAGATATCCATTTATACTGAAGATCTCCTTCTACACTGTGGTAATTTGTATTTTTGTTATACTCCGAGGTAAACATTTTCTTGGGTAGATAGATTTTCCACAATTCAAAAGCGGCATTTGTTTATTTACATTAAAACTATCCGTTGTGAGCTATTTGCGTTCGGTCGGCTGTTTACACATTTTATTTCATTTTTTAACATTTATCCCGGGCAACGCCGCGCACCCGATAGTATGAAATAAAGTTTTAATTTACTTTAAGAAACTACTAATTTTCTCAGAGAAAAGAGACGAAAAAGAGGAAAGAATATATAAGAGACGAAGTGAGAGAGAGAAGCGGAAAGAGAGAGAGAGAGACAGAGAGACAGACAAAGAAAAACGGGGTGACAATTGTAGCATACAAATTATTCGAATATATCTCGTATTTAATTATGTTGCTAATTTTGTTTTAAACTATGGAATAAAAATCGGGCGAATTTGAAATTAAAAATAATTTATAACTAAAACTACATATATATATATATATATATATATATATATATATATATATATATATATATATATATATATATATATATCGGCAGCAATTTTTTACAGGCAAGTATTGTTGAATATAAGAGACAACTTATGTCTGGATATCCTTTTGTAGATCCTTTCAATAGTCCGAATCAGGATCTTAGTTTCGGGGGGGGGAGAAGGGAATTGGCTGATGAATTTGTCATAGTTTTGATTCATGGCTCAAGTACTTTCAGACCACTCCGGGTCCATCTTCAGGGGAATGGGGATAATCAGGTACAGACCATGTGTTAGTATTATAGATGGTTTTGGCGGGAATGATGCAATAAGTACGAAACTATAGTTAGAACTATATATATATATATATATATATATATATATATATATATATATATATATATATATAGTCATTCACAGAGAGACGCTTTTGCTGTATGACAGCTCATCAGCACGGCTCGACTAGCAGCCTTACTAAGCCAAGATTGAACTAACGACTATTTGATTAATTGTTGGCGACTCTAACCACTGGACTACGGGATGGGCAACGTTGACAAGTGATATCTCAATGATTTTATCATATGGACATTGTCAGCTTGATGATGTCCTTTGAGAATTTAATATAAGACATGTAACTTACTTGCCATGCCATACAAGTACTAAATACGATACTGACACTGCTCCATTTGTTTATTTACAAAGAGCTTTGTATTATGCTAATGACTAGCTGGTGTATAACTAACGACAGTGCTCAAACCGAGAAGTGGCTTATATTGTCATCCACAAACAGAGTGTTTCGCTGTATCATCGCTTTTTAGTGAAGTTCGACTAAAACTCATCTCGATCAAATCGGGATAAAACCTATGACCATTTGGTTGATAGTAGGCGATTCACACCACTTAGCTACGGAACAGGCGATGTTGGCAATTAATATGTATTTGTTTATTAACAAAGAGCTTTGCATTTCGCTAAATTGTAGCTATGATGATAAAATGTACTCAGATTTAACATTTTACTGCAGTTTCACGATATCATTCAAGTATCTCTGATTGGCAACAATTGAAAATTATGAAAACTGCAATATAGCTAAGTACCTTTTATTATCATGTTCTATTGATAAAGCTCTATCCTGTAGAATATCGAACGCTCTATTTGATAAATGTCTTCTGTCTTCAAATGTTATTATAGTCTCGTATCGGACTCTAGTAATCACGAGTGAAAGTGATTGGAATCCCGGTTTCGAATCAGAGATGAGGCATTCGCTGGGTAGCCACACCGACGACAAACGAGCTGTATGTAAATATTTATATATATATATATATATATATATATATATATATATATATATATATATATACTTGTCAGATTGTACAATGGAACTAACTGAAATATATATATATATATATATATATATATATATATATATATATATATATTTATATGCTAATTTATGTATAATCATTTTAATAATTAATGTTTAAAGATTATCTACATACGTATACGTTTCATCCTCCCGGAATCATCAGTATAGAAATAACCATTCACGCCAGTTACACGATTCGAACCTCGGAACCGAGCACGCTAACGTGAATGGCTACATACGAGATGGAAAATAAGTCCTATATATGCCAAAGAGAAGCGGGCAGCTAGAGTCAGCCGTCATAATAGTGTTCGACAGTAAGTAACATGCATCATAGCTTTGACGGCTGATTTTATTTACTCATTAAAGCGTCCAGCTGAACAGTGGCTACAAATTATTATTTTAATAATAAATGTATAAATTTTATCTACATACGTATACGTTTCATCCTTCCTGGACCATTAGTGTATAAATAACGATCCACGCTAGTCAAACGATTCTAATCCCAGAAAAAAGGTCATATTTAGCTCCAAGCGGGCTAACCCATAAGGCTAACATAAATGGCAACAGACGATATGAGAAATAAATCCTATATATGCCATGTGGAAGTGGGCAGCAATAGTTGTCCGTCATAACATTGTTCGACGATGAGGAACAGGCATTATATATATATATATATATATATATATATATATATATATATATATATATATATATATTAGTATTTCATGTATCCACATAAAATTTTAAAAGGATATATAATTGTTTATGTATCAATTTTCAGTATTTACTTCAACAGTGGTCGATACTTACATATATATATATATATATATATATATATATACATATATATATAAATATATATACATATATATTTATATATATATATATAAATATATATACATGTATATATATATATATAAATATATACATAAATAAATATATATATATATGCAAATATATACATATATATATATATATATATACCTATATAAATAAATATATCTTTATATATATATATATATATATATATATATATATATATATATATATATATATATATATATAATGATAGATGGACGAAGAGTGATAAACATGCACGAATGTCCAAATTTATTTCAAACTTCAATTGTTAAATGCAAGGTATATTCTGTAATAAAATTGTGTTCTTTCCTTAAGCCAAGGCTTTTCAAAGATCGAGATCTTATCATCAGAGATATTATACAGATAATAAGTTGGCAATAGAAAAGCCAAAGTTCAACATTTGAAAAAATATTAAGAAAGAGATGGGTGAAAAAAGTTCGAGTAAAAAGATATTGGGTTTGTTCAAGTGGTAATTGTCCGACGATAAGGTTTCCAATGGAAGAAGGTTTCAGTGGAGAAAAAAAAGTTTCGTAGAGGCATCACAGGAAGGCGTTCAAAAACAATAAATATAATGGTGAAAATTAAGTTCAAATCGTAGATAGAACGTACTTAAACGGAATTAAAATGAAGATATCTGGCCATTTAGAAAAAGCTTCTCCACTGAAACCTTCTTCCATTGGACACCTTGGTCTCCACGGATGTGTTTCTAAGGTTTGAATTGCGGTTGGAAACACATCCGAGGAGACCAAGCCAAGGTCGAAATAAGTTATAATGTGTACAACCCGAATGTATATCTAGACTATTTCAACCTCAAAACATATATATATATATATATATATATATATATATATATATATATATATATATATATATATATATATATATATATATATACGTTTTCTTATCTGTGGAGAACTTTAGTAAAATAAATGATGTTTTTCAATTAACATAATGCGATACTTTTTCGTAAAAAGAATTCAGTCCTCGCGGCTATCAATATTGTAAAATTTAAACGCATCAATAAATTCATTAAAAGAAAAATATAATTTTTTGCGAAATTAATGAGCTCCCTAGTCTAGCCAGAATGATGAGTAGTGAAACAACGAAACCGGATTTTGGAAATGATCATACGTTATAAGAGTCGCACAATATTATATCTATCTATGTATGTATCTATCTATCTATCTATCTATCTATCTATCTATCTATATATATATATATATATATATATATACATATACATATATAATATATATATATATATATATATATATATATATATATATATATATATATATATACATTGCGACAGAACTGTTTTTTTATTATTTATCTAATTTTTGTTAAAATATTTTTGCTGTAAAATAAAACTTCATATGAGAAGAATGTTGTAGTTTGCTTGAAGCATTGTGTGTATTGTTTAAGAAGTTGTATTTTGAAGGCGGTGGCAATGCAGTTTGTTAGAAAACACAAGACAAGGTAAACAGAATAAATGAGAATATTCAAAAACTCAATAATTTTCAATTAAATATTTATTTACTAACGTAATGTGCTGAACCAGGATGATATAGGTGGTGTCATGTTATTTAGATTTTCGAGGTAAATGTCTTTTTCAGAAAAAACATATAACTACTCAATCGGAGTGTGTTTTCTCATGGAAGCTGGGAAATTATGGGAGGTCCGTTGCGATGGTCTCGCAGAAATAGTTACAAAACACTTAGTGGCACATGTACGTCTTTTACCACAGTCCGTTTTTCACAACTTTTTACTGACCTTTTTTTTTCTTTTTTCGGTGTACACTTACCTATCAGGCTGCTAGAGAATTCCGTTTTTTTTGGAATTTTTATTAAAATATTTTACATTTTAGGAGGGGGATCAGTTTCCAATGTTAATTCAACGTAGACTGATCCCCCTCTTTTTGACCATCTCAATTTTATTGAAAATCTTTTTCGGTGTACAATTACCTATCATGTCAGTAGAGAATTCCGGGGTTTTTGGAAATAAATTTCCAAAAATTTAGATTTTAAGACGGGGGATCAGTTTTCAATGTAAATTCAACGTAGACTGATCCTCTTCTTTTTGACCATCTTAAATTTTTTACATTATTCTTCTGCTTACAATTACTTATCATGTCGCTAGAGAGTTCCGGGGTTTTTGGAAAAAAATGCAAAATATTTACATTTTTAGACGGGGCATCAGTCTTGTTCGTCTTTTACCATAGTCCGTTTTTCACAACTTTTTACTGACATTTTTTTTTCTTTTTTCAGTGTACACTTACCTATCAGGTTGCTAGAGAATTCCGGGTTTTGGGAAATTTTTTAAAACTATTTTACATTTTAGGAGGGGGATCAGTTTTGACCATGTTGCATGTGTTCTTATGGACCAACTTATTTTCGGTGTAAAATTAGCGAGCATGTTACATGAACAGGCACTTGTAATTAACATTGTAAACTGATCCCCCCTCCTAAAATGTAAAATATTTGAAAATATATTCCAAAAACCCCGGAATTCTCTAGCAACCTTAAAGTAAGTGTACACCGAAAAAAGAAAAAAAATGGTCAGTAAAAAGTCGTGAAAAACGGACTGTGAAAAAAGACGAACATGTGCCCACTTAGTTATTGTTGAAGTGTTGACTGATATTTTTTGTTTGATATTATTGAATTATTGGTATACTATTTTACCAGTAATACTTATATTATTGTTACATTTATCTAGTTAAATGTTATTTATTTTCCTTTATTTTAGTCATGTGCGTTAGTTTGCAATAGTTTTTTTTTGTTTCATTTTTTAAAATTAGTTTTTCTATAGATCGTTATGATTTACTTATATATATTTTATTTACTATTTACGTATCTTACATAGACGGGTCCCGGTTCTGCATTCTGTTATCCTGCACAAACGCCAGATTACAGCGGCTGTGCACATCCACAACCAACGCGTATCCACAGACATTTCAGCACGCATGCAGACATATAAATGTTTTATTAGTGTTTGTTTAATATTGTTTGTTATTCTTTAACTATTTCATCTGTATTAATTGTATCTGTCATATGTGGTATACTAAAAACGTGCAATTGAGTTCCGCTATTAATTCTGAGGTGGTCTGAATCCCTTTCGGGAGCTGGTATTATTACTCATATGTCTTTAATGGGATTGTGGTTTCACGATATATATGTCTCGAATAGTGACGCCTTAGTTTTGATGTGTTCTTTTATGCGTATGTATAATAGTCTCACTGTGCTACCGATGTAGAACTCATTGCATACTGCACAATTTTTGGTATACGTATATTTGCGGTTGCACAAGCCTGTGTTGTTGATAAGACCATTTGGTTAAGTGCAGGGGTTACTGGATCGTGTTCTAGGTGCGGCTAGGTGTTGTCTCAATGTTGGGCTGGAATATGTCAGTTAGATTTCTAAATGTTATTTGCGGATGGCTATGCAGATGGATTATGTGATTCTATCGTAAAAATGCGGTAATTTTCCAGATGTCTTATGGTGCTATTTTGTATTTGTAAAGTATCCATTCCGCTCGAGCACTTATTGGAGGTGATTTTTTTAATATCTGTATTACATTTGCTACGGATGTGTTTTGCTTTAGTCATAGCATATCCTATTTTGGATTTGGAGAAAGGGGTTATTTGTAGTTTAAAAATATATCTATGCAGGCGGATTTTCTATAGAAGTTGGTGTATATGTGTTCTTCTCCGGTGATGTAGAGTGTTATATCTTATAGTGAGAGGGATCCAGATATGTCGGGTAGCTCAATAGTGAATTATATGCTAGAGTCTGGGTTTTTAAAGGTAATGAACATTTTGTTATCTTCTTCACGAGATGATTTCAGGATAAGGATGTCGTACTCATATCTCGCGAAGAAGATTCTAGAGTGGCAGGTGTATAGTGCACGCTGTTCTAATATTTTCATGTATGTGATAGCGTGTAGTCTTGAGAGGGCGGGTCCAATGGGTTGGCATGTTATTTGTTTGTAGGTTTACTGTGTATATGTGAAGTGCATGTTGTCGACTATTCGCGGGGATTACGTTCTTTACCTCCCCGCGAATAGCGAAAAAACGCAAATATTGGAATATGAGTTTATATAAGGTACTAAATGCTTCCCAAACACTTTCTAAAGACACTCTTACTCATTAATACAATAATAATGTAGTAATATTGCATGCAGTTATGTATTTCACTAATGTAGTAATGATTATGTAAACACATTTGAATTTTGTACTGCAACAATAGTTTAATAAAAAAGAAACGTAAGTACAGGATGACAGTAACACCGCAAAGCATAGTTACCCATACTGTATTACTGTACCGTAAAGTCATTTTCTATGCGTACAACATATGCATTAGAATTGACAGAAAGTGGAACACATTTAAAGGCAAACTGAGACAGATAAATACAGTACTCACAGTTCAGGTAATAATAATACAGTACAGTACGATTCAGTAATAATATTCAATTAAAAACATTATTAATATACGGTCACAAAAATATTCACTGTACATACAGTGTATGCATTTATAAAAAAAATACGTACCGTATTGCAATAATATTTGAAAAACATAATAATATTGTTTGTGCGCTCACCAATAATGAATGATAATAAAATGATGATAAATTTGCTGTGTTATACGATGATGATGATAAAACTAATGTACAGTATAGCACAGCTTAGCTGCTGCTTTACAACACTTTAGCTAATTACTCGAATGGCTGTTCCAAACTGCTCTCTGTTTACGTTTCACTACTAGGCAAGGGAAGCAACTCCGGTTGAACTAATCCAAGGGGGGTGAATCGTCTCGCGACTTGAATTTACTCGTGAGAGAGCCTAACCCGCGAATATGCGGGGCCGCAAATATACGGGGCCGCGAATAGGTGAGGGTATACTGTACTACATTTGGTGTATGTTGGTGGCAGTGAGACCAAAGTAGTAGAGAGATAGAGGTCGCTTGAGAATATGCAGTCTGTGATACGGTCTACAGTACGGACGTGTAGACAGATTCAACGTCGAGGCTGAATGTGTAAGTGTTCAGTTATAAGTGTTCGCGTTGTAGTGAATGTAGTCTGTTAATAACTGTCTATGAGCTGCTGAAGGTGGGAAGTAGGGGTTTGGGTAGTATGGAGAATAGCCAAGATATTTTGTAATGAGGCTCCTCTGTGCTTTTGACTTTGGATGTGATTTGTGTTTTGCAGTTGTTTGTGTGTGTTTTTATGAGGTAGTAGAGTGTGGGAAGTCTGATGTTTCTTGTAGTTAGGTTTTGTTTGTATTCGTTAGGGAGGTCCTTACTCTTGCCAGGCTGTGTTGATTTGATTTTCTATTTCTATGGCGGGGATTTTGTAGTAGGTGTATAAAGTGTGGCGTTACTTAGGTGTTTTAGCGCCAGGTTTTCATATGTATATTGGGAGAGGACACGGTCTCTTGCCTTTGTCGGGGAGTATGAATACTAGGTTTTTATCTTTTAGGTGCGTGAGGGTGAATCGTTGCTTTCTTTTGAGGTTGGAGTGATATTTTGTCTTGATAAGGAAAATTTTAATTTTCGGAATCTTAGATTAAAATAAATTTGATTTATTTAAATAACCATAGTGTTACAGTTTTCTCAAAAAATAAATAAATACTCTTACAAATTTTTTTTTAAATATTTTTACACTTCTGCTGATTTAAATTAGCGTAGCCGCGCTAATAAACATAACCGGTTGTTCTTTCTGACACCAAAAAATTCACTTACCATCGAAGCATAAAAACGAGGAAGAAAATAATTTTTGCTTTGAAAAGCAAAATTTTAATTTTCTGAAAGCTTAGATTAAAATAAATTGTATTTATTTAAAAAAAAATACACATTGTTATGGTTTTCTAAAAGAATTACTCTTTACAAAACAATGTTTAAAAAATATGTCTTAATTTCTACTGATTTAAATTAGCGTAGCCGCGCTAATAGACATAACCGGTTGTTCTTTCTGACACCAATAAATCCACTTACCATTGGACCATGAAAAGGAAAAAGGAAAACCTTTTTACTTTGACAAGGAAAATTTTAATTTTTGAAAACTTAGATCAAAATATTTTTTTATTAAAAAAAAACACATTGTTATGGGTTTCTTTAATATATATATATATATATATATATATATATATATATATATATATATATATATATATATATATATATGTGTGTGTGTGTGTGTGTGTGTGTGTGTGTGTATCTATAACGTCTATATAAAAATTAAACAGTATGTTGTGCATAAGATGATTTTTTTCCTGATGCTATTGTTTGCGCGAGTATAATTAGTAAACAAGCGATTATTTTGTCTGTGCGGCTGGATATAAACAAAGTATACTACGAAGTGAAAAATGAGACTCATAGAGGAGTCATACCTGTACTTCAGAAGAGGGGCCGTCTAAATTGGGCGTCGCCTTGAATCACTTAACTAACGAGCAATGCGTCCAGAGAAATAAGAAATTGGACAAATAACTAATCTCCCAAGTTTTGCGACAAACCACTGCCCTGCGTTTTACTAACAATGTAACCATTTCCTCTTTGCAGTGTCAAAAAGCAAAATATGATAAACGTTTTTATTATCTATATTTCAGACAGCGTAATATACTGAATACCGTCGGAAATAAATTTCCAATATTATATGCACACACACACACATATATATATATATATATATATATATATATATATATATATATATATGTATAAAAAAATATTTGTCATTGTTTATTATCTATGTACGTATACGTTTCGTCCTTTTTCAATCGGGACTCATCAGCATAGAGATATGACTATTCACTACCGGTCATGCGTTTCGAAACCCCGGACTACAAGTATTTTTACACTCCAATCTGACGTCGCTAACCGCTAGGCCAATTGTAAACAGCAAATAAACTATGATAATTGTAACACTTTAACAGCAGCTTGACGTCGAGGCATTCTACTTCTATTAAGGGAAGGAATGATGCATTATAAGCAAGTGACGTCATGCTGTGTTAATACTACCAATTACAGTGCTCTACTTTTTCAAATAATATATATATATGTATATATATATATATATATATATGTATATATATATACATATATATGTATCTATATGTGTGTGTGTGTGGGTGGGTGTGTGTGTGTGCAAGAGTTGTTAAAATAACAGAATTCGACTGCTTAATTATACCTTTTTTTCATTTTTTGTCAATTTTTCTGATATTCTTTATTGTATTAAATCAAAAACAATAAAAAAAATGTTCCATAGGTTTCACAGGTTTCACGAACGTTTTCAATTCTTCGAAAAACAAATACTGGAAGCTATCTACATAAATACACAACACCCTAAAATGAAGAACATCACATATGAAACCAGTGGTAACATTTTAAAATGCTTAACGTAATGCGATTTTGTTCTGTGATGCCATCCAGCGTTGCTGAATTTAAATTGTCAACGACTTCGTGGAGCAATGCGAAAACCTTCTTTGCGCGTATCTCCGCTGTCTTTTAAAAGTTCTCTTCTTTCTCCAGTTTTTTTGTTCATTTGCTTTTCACACTTGAGGGTGATTCGACGAAGAATCGAAAACGTTCGTAAAACCTGTAAAACCTTTAGTTTGAAATGACATGTTTATCACTAAACGCGCAGATGTAATATACAAAATTTGGTTTTAAATGCGTCCAAGCTTTTCTATAAGACGCTATATCGGTTTCTCACGCTTAAGTTTGACATCGCAGTCAGATGCGTCAACGGATCTCTATAACAGGTTATGTCTATCCATTGGTCGGTCAATCGATCTGTCATGGTTAAGTTTGAAATAAGCGCGTTACATAAACGACGCGAGCTTTGATAGAGACAATGATTGACAAATTAAAGTTAAAAAATCGAGCTTAGCGAGGAAACAGAAGTGACGAAACTACATGATTTCTAAAGAACGATAATCTCTCTCTTTCCGGTGACACCTTCAATAGGAGAAGACGTGAGGAGTCGCCGCTCCCAATCTCACCTCACTGAGGGTAGTGGTGGCGTACAATGTTACTTAATTAGTTTCACAGCCTAATCTTAGTATATATATATATATATATATATATATATATATATATATATATATATATATTTATATATATATAAATATATATATATATATATATATATAAATATATATATATATATATATATATATTCTTCGTAACGCGCACATGTCGGGTGGACGTATCTAAAGAATGCCACTGTGTTTTTTATTCTTTATTTTTGTAATACCATTCACAGCAAGAACTCGATTTTCTACTTCAAGGAAAAATAATTTCCATTCATTTCGACTTCATTTCCACGAACAGAGCTACTTCACAAGGGGTCCCTGTTTGTAGAACACATTACCGCGGAACTGCTTCCCTGCTCATTACAACATAGTCGTATTCAAGTTTAATGTCACCAGATTCCTGTCATAAACCGTCCCCAAAAGTAACTAAACTTAGTGCATTCCATTAATTATACTCAATCATCTTATGATATTCTTCATCTTTCAACTTCGCAAACTGTCCATTTCATTAACCCTTATTCTCGAATGGTATTCGACCTTGATAAGTGGTGACCCATTAGTAACATTTATGTGAGTTACCGGTCCTGAACGTTCAGAAATAGTCGCTATTTCTGAACGTTCAGGACCGGTAACACCTTCTTGTCTGACACGTAGGTATTCCCCGATTAGGGTGTCTCAAACGAAAGGCGATAAAACCGTTAGGAGGAGGTACTGAAACTAAATAGAACATATACTAAATTTTGATCCTAGCCCAAAGGTCAAACTTGTTCTAGTATATGGGAAACAAAAAATAAAACATAGCTGTGACGGCGTGATTCATCTGCCTTCTCACCAAGACTAGATCTGACACAAGATCGAATTATCTTGTGAGTCCAGCTCCATTTCTTGGTGGTGGTCCAGGGGCGACATAGGCAATATGTAATGAACCTATCTGCCTTTAACAAAATAAGGAGACAAAGGCCATATTTACAGAAAAAAAAATTTCGATAAAAGTTCCAGTTCGAGAGCTAGGACCGCTTCTGGCCGTATCCGCGGTGACGTAATAACTCCGTCATTAATCTCGAACGTGCTGTTTTATCAATTTTTTTATCACAGTCCACAACATAATTTATTCATGTTGGTCTCCAATGTTAATCAAAAAGAACCTATGTTTTATTTTATGTTCGTTGGTTCACTTTTCCGTTTACCTCCTGATTTTCTTTCAAAAATCTATCAGCTTTTACGAAACTTTTCGTCGATCTGTAAGGATAATGTTTTAAATATTATGTTCTTCCCGAACCAAATGAACATAAGATTATATATTCTTGTTCATGAAATATGTTCTCTTACTTAATTTTGACCCGGCAGCTCATTTTCATTTATAAGTAAACAAAAAGAATACCCGTAATAGGACAGGTAAAATTAATTCCCCGAAAAGAACAGTTTGCATCACGTCTATGTCTCATTAGGAAGATTAAAATCAATACATAATACTACTGAAGCTGATTCCAATATTTATCAAAATCTATTAAATGATTTTGATTCTAGAAAATGTATACAATTTAAGACTTAAGATAAAGGAGACTTAAGAAGAAATTTAAATTTAGGGGATCCTGCTTTATTGGTGTCCAATGACTATGAACTAGATTTAATGCAAATCTGAAATATTTGACTTTTCAAATAGAAGGTGGTCCCCATATTATGCCCCTTAAAATAGTTTTAATACTTCCAAAAGACTATGAATTAGATTTAATGCAAATCTGAAATATTTGACTTTTCAAATAGAAGGTGGTCCCCATATTATGCCCCTTAAAATATTAGTAATACTCCCAAAAGACTATGAATTAGATTTAATGCAAATCTGAAATATTTGACTTTTCAAATAGAAGGTTGTCCCCATATTATCCCCCTTAAAATATTTTTAATACTCCCAAAAGACTATGAATTAGATTTAATGCAAATCTGAAATATTTTTACTTTTCAAATAGAAGGTGGTCCCCATATTATGCCCCTTAAAATATTTTTTATACTCCCAAAAGACTGAATTTTAGTGAAATATCTATTAATGAATGTGTAATACCTGCATTTCAACATTTGGTTTTGCTTCTTTGCCTAAAACTAAATTAAACTAAATATAGCTCGCATTACCAACCCTAGCAGTTCATTTCCTGATGATCGGTTAATTAGTTTAAATATGAATCATGTACATAGAAATATATAGACATAACTAACTTTATATAAATAGAGATAGTTTTGTAGACATAATAACTTTTTTTTTCAAAGCTAGCATACACATTATACAAAAGACCACTTGATTTAAATAGCATGACACACACGAAAACGTAATTATAAGAAAATGTTGACTGCATTAAATGACCCATTAGGAGTCAATATGCCGTAAAATCCACCCGTTTCATTCTATTCTTGATATTTAGGCAAATTTGTAAACATGTTCTATGTAGCTACGAATTGATATTGTGTCGACGGGTTAAAAGAAACTATTTTCTGCATATACTAGCCGTACAGAATCTTTCTCAAGAGTGCCCGCCCACATTGGCAATACTTTTCTTTTTAATACATTTCTTCCGTCGTTTTCCCATGGGAATTTTGTAAATCATTCTTTTTTTTGTGATTACTTGTAATTTATTGACAAGAAGGATTTTAAAACTGAATCTACTACAGTATTACTTTTCTCCTAATAGTTCTAATAGAATTTCTAACAGATGACCTAATCAAACTAAAATAGCTTCAATAAAAATCTATAGCAAGATTAAAAACGGGTGTGTAAAAATTGTATTTTTCCACATGATGCTAGAGTAAGCATGAGGTTAAAGTAGTGGAAAATTCCATTAGGAGTTAACAGACTAGGGTTATGATTACGTCACAGGATATTACGTCATGAGATAAAGTACATAGACAATAAACGGGATCTATTCCGCTTCCTTTTTGGTTACGATATCAAAGTGAGAAGACGTCTTTTTCGAGGTCTTTCTAAGGCAAGGGTGGACAAACTTTACAGAGCAAGGGCCACATTAAAAAAAACAAATGTTACTGGGCCGCATAGTATATATAAATGATATCTGAAATAACCGAAATATATGGATTGCAAAGCGAAAATGCAATCATTTTTCATTTACTAGCATTTTGAAGGGCCGCATGAATTACATTGCCGGGCCGCATGCGGCCAGCGGGCCGTGTTTGCCCACCCCTGTTCTAAGGGGTGGAGTGTGAAATTACAGCCAATTGACTCTTATATACGTAGAGAATTGCATTGGGAAACATGTACTTTCTGGAACGGTACAATTGTATAACCACTTTTCCAGACCCATTAGAAACAGACTGGATATACGACTTCCATTTTAGATCTGAAGCGAAAGTAAGTCTTAGGGGATAATACAAATAAGGGGATTCATACAGGAGAAAGTTATTTATTAAAACTGGGGCAAAACACGGATCTGAACGTTGCTACAAATTGCTGGAAGAAAATATGCTAAACTAAAAAGGCAAATAATGGCATATTCGGTGTTTTTGAATTCTTCCTAAAAAAGTAAATAAAGTTGAGAGACGAAATATCCATAGAGTAATTTACGACGTGTCAGCAGAACAGGGATCCCGGCAGAACACAAACCAGAGAATGTTACGTTACAAATAATCTAAAGAATATATCTGATGAATTCAGAAAACATGGTAAGAGATAAATTCACAATGACACTTTTGGGGTCTATCTGATAAAATATTTGTGGGAAGTTTATTTGCATTTTCATAGTAAATATTCTGTGAGGTATATTGTAATTCTTTTAAAAGTTGACAAAAGATAACTGATGAGAACAGAATGCTGTTATTATTTGGATTATTCCGACCACTCTTTTCATTTTTTGGTGTTATTTAACAACATTTCGGGCGATGTAACATACAACATTCTTCAGGTGCATCTTTTCGAACTCGAGACCCTTTGTGTTAAAGCTCGGAAACCCTTTATTTAATCGACGGGGATTGATTTTCCTCGTTCTGTCAGTGATGACCGTATAGCAGTTTTAATGTGTTTTAAATGTAATTCTGACGGAACGAGAACAAGGGGCCGTAGGGAAGAGAAAAGTTCACCTCCCACTAGATTGCGAAGTTGATTTTGCACTTTGTCAATGCTAGAAAGGGGTGATCTAAGTGGAAACTGTGCAGATGTGTCAGCAGAACTCCATCTTCAGACGTAATGGACTCTTATATACGTAGAGGATTACATTGGGACGCAAGTACTTTCTGGAGCGGTAGAATTATATAACCATTTTTTCAAGACCCATTAGAAACAAAGTGGATATACGACTTCACTTTTAGATCTACAACGGAAGGAACTCTTAGAATCAAATACAAATAAGGGGATTCATAAAGGAGAAAGTTATTCATTTCAACTGGGGCAAAACACTGCTCTGAACGTTGGTTGTAAAATGTAGTATTCTTGCTTACCTACTTGTGTGGGTATCCAGGTTTTTTTTTTAGTGGTGAGTGAGTATCGGCCTTCTCGTCGCTGGCTACTTTCCTTCGGCCGTGATCGATAATACATGGAAACAGGGTTTAGTTATAGAAGATTTGTTTAACATAACAAACGACACAGATCGTGTGGTTGTTTTACACGAGAGAGAGAGAAAGATATTCAGGCCACTTTGCGCCACTGCCCCCCCCACCGTGTCTTCGCTTACTGACAACGGACTTTCCACATCTGCTTCTATCGATGAGTGACGAACAAAGAGATCGAAAAAGTCCACCCACCGACCGCCATGACGTAACTCTCGACTTCCGCTCTCACTTCTACCCTTTCCAGGGACCCCTCTTACTCTCTACGCCCCCTACTATCTGACAAAAAAGAGACACTTGGTTTTTGCCGTGTTAAAGCAACGAGCAACTTTTCCTTATTGTACTGCGTTCTCTAGATCAGATAACAGAAAATCATCAACATCTTCATAACCAATGCACGGGATGCTGCTATAGACGACTGTGTCGTCCGCATAGATGCCAACAAATGATACCAGAATATGATTTAGAAGATAATTAATAAAAGTCAGAACGAGTATTGTGCCCAGAATAGATCATGTCAGCATACCAGCGTTGATCCTATGTACTTTAGACTTCTAACCATCAACAACTACTTTTATAAACCTATAAGAGAGAAAAGATTTGATGGTTGAGAAGGCATTGCCGCATGTACTATAGATAGCCAGTTTGTGAAGAAAACCTCTGCACCAGAGCATTTTAAAAGCTTTCGATATATCGAGATTTATTGTCCTAGAAACAAAGCCCCTTATCAAGAGATTCACAGATCATATACTATGTCACAGTTAGCCCGTCAGCATTTATCTTGCAGGATGAAATCCATATTGCTTATCACTAAGTGGTTTGTTTATGTTGAGGTAGTTTACAGTTTCTTGATTTATCACAGATTAAAAACAACTTACTCATGGCGCACAGCTGACTGATCGGTTTTACTAAGATGCACAATACCAATCACCATTAGTTTTAAATATTGGGAACACAGAAGAATTTTAAAAGGAGATGAAAAACACTTCAGTTGAATAGTTTTGTAAGCATGGAATCAATTTCTGGCTGCAGATTCATAAGAATAATTAATGGAATGTTGTGAGGACCAGTTGACTTGCTGGCATCGATAAGTTTAGCAACGTCAATGACAGATAGATGGTTTTGCTTACACGGAGAAGTTCTGGAAGTAGGTGGTCCTGATTGCAAAAAGTGGAATTTCGAGCAAAGTTTTTTGTAAAAAGATTGGTTTTGTCTGGTGCTGAAGAAATTTCTTAATATTGTATCATATAGATAGATAAATGCATATATATATATATATATATATATATATATATATATATATATATATATATGGTTGCGTATGTATATGGTATGTATATGCATGTGAATGTGTGTGTGTTAATGTTTGTGGATGCGCGCGCTTATATTTGAATGTACGTGTGTGTATGTATATGTACGCACCTGTGTGTTTGTGTGCGTATGAAGTTGTATATAGCCGCGTTTATGTATGTGAGCGCGTTTATGTGTATGCGTGTACATATATATATATATATATATATATATACATACACACATATATATATATATATATATATATATATATATATATATATATATATATATATATATATATATATATATATATAGCGTTGAGGCGATTAATCGGAATCGGGAAAGAAATTGGAACGTTTTGTGGTATCGGAATCGGACAAATTTGAGCCTTATTTCCGATTCCGAAAACGATTCTTAAATAGTTTTTTCCTGACGATAAAAATGAAACAAACACGATGCATTTATATATTAGAATATTGTTTATTTACAACATAAGAGTAAGGGCCACAGGTTGGGAAACTCATTTTACCTTCCGAGTTTAATTCAATTGTTTTATTTGTAAATTATGGTAAACAAAGTAAATATTCATGAGTTACGTTACGCATATTCCCTTAGCAAAACTTTTGAAATATTCAAATTTCCTTTCGTAACTATTTGCTAAACGTCTATATGACGCCTATCAGAGAGTTCACAGTTCAGTACCAAAACATTTAAAACGCTCAGGACAGGTTTTTTTTTTATTTTGCTGGCGCCCCCTCTGACTCTGGTAGTAGTCTGGTCGCTGCGTATATATGCCCTCTGAAATAATTAATGTTTAATTGCATTTTTTTCGGTTTGAGCACAAGTAAAAAAAAATTTGATGAAAATCTCACAATAAATTTATAAAAATCTTGGATACAATACACAAAGGGAAAACATTTAGAAGTTTGTCAAATTAAAAAATATATAAAAGTGAGTTTTTACTTTTTTAGGCGATAATGGGTGAACATACTGAGAAAAAAAAACACAATTATTTTATAATTCAGAGTGGGGGGTTAGTTGCGCATATACATTTAACGTAAAATGTTTCCTTATTTCCTGACCATTCTAACTTTTTCGGGCAGTTAACTAATTTTTTACAACCAACCCTAAGTTTGACCGGCAAAGTCATAAAACCACACGTAATCGCTTTATTTTTCGTATTACCCGACGGACTTAGGGTTAGTAGTAGAAATGAAGCGTGTTTTCTTAATACCTTTAACAATGACATAGTTTATACTAAAGTTTGATCAGGAATATTAAGATGCCCAAGAGTTAAAGCAAACAAAATAGGGTACATGTCATTGAAACGCTGTCTAGTCCGAAAAAGGTGATCACATTTTACGTTACATTTATATGCGAAACTGATTTTTTGTTGTTTTATTTTATTTTTACTACGAAGTAGTTCAGGCTGTTTACATGTAATCGCACAAAAATGGAGAATCGCATTCTTTTCTTTTTGTTGTGAATTAGCTTAGAGGGAAGAGCTCTAATGATATTTCAGTTACTTTCAGAACAAAAACTTATAATTGGCGAAAAAAAAAGAAAAAGAAAAAACTATTTACAAAGTACCGGAATAATGTGTTCAAATAAAAAAAAAACACTTTTTGTCAAGAAAAATAATTACTGATAAACATTTATTGATAATTAAAAAATAAATAAATATAAAATATTTTTTTAATATATAAAATGTATTCATTTTTTCTTTGGTAGGCCTTTGTCCGTGTTTGAATGTTTATGGTGGGATTTCTTCCGGTAGGCTTTTGTCCGGTCACCGCTAAAAAATCACCCCCACCTAAAAAAAATAGATTCTACTTGTTTTCGTGAACACCCCGAAAAAACAACAATCATTTTTAAGAATTTGGGATGGGGGATTAGTTTCACACATAGATTTAATGTAAAATGAGCTCCTATGTTCGAGACATTCTAGCATTTTAGAGTAATTAACCAAAAAATATTTTTTCTCTGGGAGGTAAACTCTGTGCGTTTATTTTTTTGGGGGGGAGGGGTCAAATTTCTTAAGCGATTACGCATGGTTTTATGACCTTGCCAGTCGGACTTCGGGTTAGTGGTTATAACATTTAGTGAACATCCCTAAAAAGTAAAAATAGCTCGGAAATGATCATTTTACGTTAATTTTATATACGAAACTGGTGAGATTTAGCTGAGGGTGTGAATCTACAAATGTGCCATTATTATTAGTAGTATTACTATTACTACAACTACTACTATTATTATTAATTATTATTATTATTGTTGTTATTATTATTATAACTACCATTATTACTATTACCATTATTATTAATTATTATTACTACTATTATTATTATTATCATCTATATATTAATACGATAGCGTGTGTGTTCGTGTGTCACGCTCCTAAAGAAATGCAATAAATAAACAACAAATAAATTGGATGGAGAGACTTGGAATCGAAACCGTAACATCTAGCTGAAAAGCGGCGACTTCGCCACTGACCTAACTAAATGCAGTTGTTACATAGATCAACATTTACTTAATTAAACTATTAACTGACCCTGCTCTGTCGCTTCAGCGTGGAAGGAGGAGAGCATTGTGGAAGGCGGAGGAGACGCGGAAACGCTTACCAAATGGGCCGGTTTCAGGCTTACGATATTTATTTATTATCATTTTTTTTTAATATTTAAAATTTCTGCTTCTTCTTCTTCTTCTTATTATTATTATTATTATTATTATTATTATTATTATTTATATATTAATACGATAGAGTGTGTGTTATTTATTTTGTGTGTCACGATCTGACACTCTTATTTAAGATGTGCCCCTGACAACGGGGAGGGGGTAGAGAGAGGGGAGGGACGGTGCGAGTAAGAGGGGAGTCGCGACCGATGGTGACTTCTGAAGAGACAGCTTTTGCCCCGGCAACCGAGTAATATAAATAAATATATATACTTCCATTCCGTCTCGCAAAATTTTAGTGAGTAAAATATGAGCATATTTCTAGACACTGGATAATATTATTAACAGTAAATTATACAAATTGATGTAGAAAACACTGTGGAATTTCTGTATCTTGTTTTTCTTTTTACAGTAAAATAAATGAATTTAATAACCGACCAAATCTTTATAATTAGGATAAAAATATGAATATTCTTTGATAGAGAAAAGGCACAGAATATTAAACAAAGCCCCCCTCCCATGTTAAGAATGTTTTTCTAAATAGTAACATTATTGTTCAGAAACTCATTCTTAACATGCATCTTCTTATTTTGCGTACCAATCGTCGACTATTTTCAATTGTTTATAAAAGATTCAAATAGCATTAACGACAAACTAATGCAAATTGGCTTTGTTTTAAAAAAATAATAACTCTTTAGTTGTCTCACACTTATCAGTCAATTACAAGGAAAACATTTGAGAAAAAATATTTAGAAATATCTAGTCGTGTAATATACGCCCCCTTCGACCGCAAGTGTATTTTTTTACGTTTTGCGAAAATATATGCAGACATTACACGATAATTTGATTGTTTTACAAGCAACAAATCTCTAATTAAATATTTATAAATTTTAAAAGAATCGGAATCGGTACTTGTATCGGAATCGAGAATTTAGAACGGAATCGATAATTGTATCGGAATCGAGAATTTAGAACGGAATCGGTAATTGTATCGGAATCCGGAAAAATTGGTGGAATCGTCACTAATATATCAGAAAACTGTTATCCCGTATTCGCTTCAACAACTGACGAATTAAAAACACCAAAAGAGAGGTAGTAAAAATAAAGGTAGTTTACTGTATCTTTATTTTAAATTTCAATGAAATAGTATATCTTCGAAAAATTAAATTGGAAAAAAAGAAATTAATAAAATTAAAATACATAGTATGGCTTTCTAACGACTTATTATTTTTAATAATTAAAGATTTCTTATACAAAACAATGCTTTTAAAAACAAGAACAATATTTCTTATATATATATATATATATATATATATATATATATATATATATATATATATATATATATATATGTGTGTGTGTGTGTGTGTGTGTGTTTGTTTGCGCACGTTGTTCGAATTGAGATAGATTAGGAATTAGTGTGTCTGTGTGTGTGTCTGTGTATTTACGTGTATATACGTGCGTTTGTATGTTGATTACGTGTATATGTTTGCGTTTGTATGTGTGTATATGCGTGTGTGCGTGGATTTCTGTATATGTTTATGTATGCGTATGCGTGTGTGTATGTCTGTCTATGTGTTCGTGAGCGTGTGTACATATGTGTGTATGCGTGTGTATGTGTGTATATATGTGTACACATACACGTATGTGCCGACGCACGTGGTTCCGGATAACAGATAATTGTTTCTATTCCAAGGCAGTCATTTCCCTTTGAATAACAATCAGAATTTCCCACGTTTCATACTGCACAAACAAACAAACAAACAAACAAATAAACAGACAAACAAACGAATAAAATGTGCTGCCGAATTCTTTTTCTTAAAATTACAGAATAAAACAAGAACAAACACGAATAAGGAACGCGTACCCAGTTCTGTAGACGATGCGCCGGTCTTCACGATCACTCGTGGGGTTAGGAGTGCCGGTGTTTGGAGGGCGGGGTGGAGATTATCTGCCAGACGCGACATCTTCATGTTTACACTATTTGAATGTTCAGGACTGTGTTTCCTCGTCTCGCTTGTTGCGTTGTTCAAAACGTTTCGGCTGTGTGACTGTATGATTGTTACCAAAAGGCGAGATACTATCCAAACGGAAGATGTTGGATAACATCGGCCATTGTACTGTGTTTACCTTGCCGCCTCACACAGCAGCACAGTAAGGTCAGTTTTGTGGGCATCCAGTTCCGCCAAGAAGAGAGCACTCTGGATAGGTGTTAAATTTAACATCGTCAGTCTTCTTGACATCCTAAGATAAAGAAGGTTGTAATGCGCTGGTGATTGTCCTACTAACACCAACCAGAACATATATCATATTTCGACCCTTGTCCAAAGGCCATTAAGTACAGAATAACCAGAGTATCTAACTGTTATTGTGTGATGGTGATCTACCGTATTTCGTACCTAAATGGACGCTTCTATACATTATGTATAGAGGAGCCTACGACGTAGGACGACCAGTGGTTCTGTGGCATACTATTTTGTACTTCTGTAAATACACACTCTTGTAAATATACCACCGTGTTGTCCTATTTATTATCAGCCCTTCAACGTCACAACACAAACCACACCACTAAATATATTCCTAATGTAGATGAAGTATCTGTATGTCTGAAGTCGAAACTATACTATTAATTCTATTAACACATCACTCAATAAGCCCGGGTCTCACATATAGATGGCGCCACGAATAAAAAAAAACATATAATTTTTATAACGTACTTATCAGACGTGTCTAGATCTGAGCACAATTGGATTATTAGCTTACAAATTACAATTATTTAAATGAAGCTACTGTTGCATCAAAAGCGTCTACAAACTTTATTTGAGCGATCGTAAATTGAAGTGGCATGAGATAGCATAAGAGTGGAACATATGAGAAGGCAGTGTATACACAATTTTGCATGAAGTTGTGTTCAAAGTGGGTGCCGCGTTTTCCCACAGTCGATCAAAACCGACAACGCCTTGATGATTGACAACATTGTTTGCGATTGTATAATCGCAATAAAATTGAAGTTTTGCGTCAATATATGAAAATAGATGAATCATAGATCACTACTGCACTCCGGAATCAAATCGACAGTCAGCGAAGTGAACAGCAGCATGTGGAAGCCGTCCAAAGTAACCAAATATCCAAACATCAAAACATCAGCAAGCAAGGTTTTGGCCGCCGTATGTTGAGAAGATGCAAGTTATTTAATTCATCAATTACCTTAAGAATAGAAAGAAGCATCATTAGCGAATATTATATGGCATTATTGGTGCGTTTGAAAGAAGAAGTTTAAAAAAAAAAACGCCACAAATAAAGACGAAAAGGTGCTCTTTAACGAAGACAATACGCTATGTCACAAGTCGATCGCAACGATGGCAAAACTGCATAAATTTTACTTCAAATTGCTTCCGCACTCACCCTATTCTCCAGATCACCCCCTCGCTGACGACTGGCTGTTTGAAAACCTCAAAAGAATGTTCTAAGGAAAGATATTTAGCTCTAATGAATAAGTGACGTCGGAAACTGAGGCGTCTTTTGAGGCGAAAGACAAATCGTTCTACAAAAAATGGCATCGATTTGTTAGAGAAACGTTGGAATCAGTGTAACAGACAATCAGAAGACTATATTGATGAATAAAGTCGAATTTTGCTTAAAAGTTGGTGTTTTATGACTTAGGCTCGAAACTTATTAATATATTATTGAACTATTTTTGATGCTCAATTCAGAGAGTGGGTAGTGTATTATCTGTTCTGTTGTCATGATAGTATCTTCCCAGACATTACCTCCTCTTTTGGGTACAGAGTGTAGTATATGTCATATTGTCATGATGCCATCCTCCTAGGCATTACATCCTTTTTAGCGGTGCGTTGTATAGTATATGTTCGTTTGTAATGATATCATCCTCCCAGGTATTACATTGTCTTTTCTTTTGAGGGTGTGTAGTATCTGTTCTATTGCCATCCATGCAGCCATTACATCCTCCTTGGGGGTTGCGTAGTTTAGTATATGTTTGTTCGTCATGATACCATCGTCCCAAACATTACCAACTCCTTTTATTTTTAGGGGCGCTAATGTAGTATGCTAGTAAAGTATCTTCAATTATCATGAGACGATCCTCTAGAGCATTACTTCCTCTTTTGGGGTGGTATTGTACGTCAACAAGAAATTGTTACAATTGGCTGTACATTAGCCAACAACACTTTATATATACAACATTTAAAACCATAATGCAAAATATACACACACGACATCTGCATTATAGTACTTGATTAGCCGTAACCTATTTATTTATTGTCTACTAGTTCATAGCTTGCACGCTTGTGAAGCAACACATTGTGCCAAACCTTATCAAATGCCTTTGATATATAAAGAAGTATCTCCCAAGCGACGAAGCTTACATCGATAGATTCAATAATCAGTCAGCGCGTCAGCAGCAACTGCCCATTGTTGTAGTATAGTACAGTCAGTACGTCAGCACAAACCGCACTTTGCTTCATTTGACAACAGACTGCCCAAGGAGATTCTGTACTTACAATGTATGAAGGGATCACGTGGAACATGTAGACCAAATCACAAACATAGGAAGGACATAATCAAACCAAATGTGGGTGATCTAAACAATCCTTAGATATATGGAAACGCACATCAAGCTACCGAAAAATAGACGAACATAATTTATAGCATCACCTGATCGGATACGATGAACAGCTTGTAGTAGTGTTAGGGGTGTTGTACATCTACCTTGTCCTTGTACACGCCCTCCATTAATCCTTCCAGACTCTGGGCTTGTCGTCCTAAAATCAAAACGCTTTATTTATACTTTCAACAGGACTGAGTCAAAGCTAAACTGTTAAGAGATAGAGGAGGTTTATTCGACTTGATCTACCTTCCAAATCACTGAGCAATGGGGTAGAGATGGGCAGAGAGATTGATAATCACTGTTCAATCATATCTTGTCAGAGCATCACATTTTCTCATGTTCACACTAACCATTTCTCTCTCTCTCTCGCTCTCTCTTTGAGCCATGTGACGTCATATTTGTTTCTATTTATTCACACAGTCAAGTAATCTTAACCTCAAGTTCAGTAAGTTAACTCCGACTGAATTTTCATGTGCTGTTTACCACACTAACCGTTTAGTAGTGAGTTTACTCTCCTAATATTTAACAATAATAATAATAATAGTAGTAGTAGTAGTAGTAGTAGTAGTAGTAGTAGTAGTAGTGGTAAGTGGTAAGTGGTAGTGGTATATCATAACATGTAAAGCTACTTTTTAAAATACGATTGTTTAAAAATACATGCCAAACCCGAACCGAATCAGACGTTTATACGTGTAAAAGGGTCAATATATTTCCAGATAGAGCTTTATAACATTAACAAATAATGGATTTACTTATCTTAACACATTTTTATTTATTTCTTGATTTTCGTTCACTCTAAATAAAGCATATTGCTACTAAAACGTACGGGACTACTATGATAGGGGTCAGATTTGTAGGTGAGACAATCTGGATGAAAGGTTGAGCAGCAACATGTTTATTAACATTTCATTTACATTTCTACATGTTAGTTGGTCGGGGAAAAAAGGAAACAGGGAAGGAATTTTAAATGAAGCGATCTGAAGAAAGAAGCTTTGATGTGTCACGTTGACATATATAAAGTTTATAAATAAATAGGTTACGTAAAAACCCTTCTGGAATCTAGGGACTTCTGCAGAAAAAAGAGTACGATTTTGATGCTAGCCGGGTGGGTCTGGGGTATTTACGTTGGGGGGGGGGGCGGGTACAAGTGCAGTAAGTTCATCAGGGCATATTCTGTGGAATTACTTGTAAAAAAACCCACAGAGATGCAACATTGCAGCGAAGCGACACGGGCTGGGGCTTAGCAGCCAATGCAGGACCTATTTAGGTTTTAAAAACAAATTGCACGCTGGCCAAGATGTAGAGTTAGTGGTTGGTGCACCAGTCCAGATGTGGCAACAATATTCCATGCACAGGCGAATGGTGGCTTTATAGAGATATAGGATACTGACAGGTGTGAGAAGGTTTTTTTACGGGTAGATGGAACCTACCTTCTTTGCAGGAGACTTGGCAGCATCTTGTACGTATTTATTCAACTTCATGTTCCGTTGAGAATGTCAGACGAAGGGTTGTAAACGTTTAATTATCGGCAAGGATACCATCGACCATGAGTATCGGTGGTCGGAAATGTTTCCTATAATGGTTAAAGGAAATTAACTTTTTGTTTTTGTAGCATTAAATGTAACAATTCATTCTACTACATAGTTGTAGTCATTTTCCAAGGATTCAGTCATTTTTTTTTGCTTATGTGGGCATTTGATTTGCCCTCATGCTGGAATAGAGCAAGGTACCCTCAGGAAATATACACAATTTATCCGGGATCTATTTTATGAAGAAAAGAAATGATATAGACCCAAGTATCGAACCCTCGGGTACACCAGAATTGATGTGGTGTTGTTTGGATGCGTGACCATCAAGAATGACCTGGATTTTTCTTTTAGCTAAGAAAGCTGTGATTATATTTAATATTCGTCCAGCAATACCGTACGAGTTGATTTTCCTGAGAAGACTTTCATACCAGACCTTGTGAAAGGTCTTGGAGATATCTTAAGATATCGTCTTAGTTTCACCTGCCCTATCCAGTGCATGGTATATAGGTTCGGAGATGACCGTTAGAACAGATTCAAAAGTGTTAGCAGAGAGTGGAAGAAGACTTATGGGGAGATAATTTTACGTATCTTTTCTTTCTCCAGAGTTCTTGAAAACTAGTACCACATACATATGCACTTTTCCAGCTATCAGAGAAAGAAGATTCGACAAGGCCTTTGTTATAGTACTTGGAGAGAACATAGGCCAGCGCAGCAGAGCATTTCTTTATTACTATAGAAGGAATAAGGTATGGGTCACAAGCTTTGGAGTGTCTTGTTTTTTATGATAGTTAGGACATGGGAAAAGGTGATGATCAGGTCATCTAGTGTGGTATGCGGTCACAGTAGAAAATTTGAGGCGTCCAAGTCGGATTTAGGGCAAACTGCTTGGCAAGCAATTTAAACTTGTCCATTGCTGTTCAACCGATTTCATGGTGATTAAATAGTGGGGGGTGTTAATTGTCCATTTTCTAGCATACTATTATAGATTTTTAAAGAAATCACAAGTCCCTAATTTCTGTGACGCGGTGCGGTTTGTAGTCATATTAGTATAACTTCTCCGCGGTTCTTATACCCTTACATTTATTTTTAAATGCTACAAATATTTGCTTATTTACAGCTGACTTATGGTAGTTGGAACGGCTAAATGCTTGCTGCCTATGCGCAGTAGAAGCTGCACAGGTCGAAATGAAACATTGGGGAGAGTGAGGCTTGCTACGGAATTGCTGCGAGGGGACAAATGCTTCTATGTTTGCTTTGACCCATTCAGTTACCTCTTATGGACACTATTTCGCAGGGAGAGAAAAGGTTTTACTCCAAGGTGCATCTCTGATGAGATCTCTGAGGGATTCCCAATAAGCACATTTGTAACATATTGTTGTTTTGACTAACGGCACTGGGGTTGGAAGGTTATGGTGATATCAACTATTATTACAAATTGGTCAGAATTCCCGAGTGGATTATGCGCAGCTGTCACACAGGCCTCGGGCAGTTTTGTCTGAAGTGTAATTACTATAAGTTCATTATAAGTGTTAGTGATATTCCTCTATATTATAATTGTAGTTTGTGTCCCAGATCCTAATTGGTTATGCGTGATAGACCTCTTGGGTATCGCCGATAACAATGAAGTCGGTTATTACGGATTCGAATCATAGATTGTCAATTATAGTCACATACGCACAAGCGAGTGCTGATAGTAGGTAGATTGAATCCTATCAGATTCGTAAGACCATTTTCACTATATTAGGGATGTTGGTAACCTGCATGTGGTTACTTCTGTGAGTATCTGATTGTAAAAGGGATTGAAAAAGGAAGGTGATTGCAACAAATGAAAAGATTTCACATATGTATTTTATTTACCTCTTCTCCAGCAAGTTGGGCACAAGGTCAGGTGTTGTTTTGAAGAGCCAGCGCACTAAGATTATCGCGCCCTGGCCTACAAAAAGCGATTAGAACTAAACTAACCTATTCTTAAAGAATTAGGTAACGCATGGGAGTGTTGACCCTTTGATACTGAGCAGGACTATATCTCAGCCCGACAGCAGAAAGTCACTGTCGGACTGATGCGAAGGCATATTCCCGACTGGTACGAATACACCTACTCAAGCTGTGCCAGTTAGGTATAAGTTAATTCGTATATATAAGTCGATGCCATATATATATACTTCATTTATTATTGGATAGGAATTTGTTCTTTCATTATTTTATTTTGTGGAAGGAAACATCGCATAATGCAAAATTCAGGATTGCGAAGTCAGAATCTACGAGCCCCGACTCTGACTCCGACTCTTGGGATTCCAAATATTCCGACTCCTTCCCCGACTCCTAGAATTCCAAATATCCGAGTCCGATTCCTTATTTTTAAATCTTCCAATATTCAGACTGTTTGTTCATTTTTCGGAAATTAACAATCTGACTCCGACGCTTAGCATTCTTACGAGTCCGAGTCCGACTCCAACTCCTTCCAACACATTCTGCTCTGAGTCTGCAACTCTGGTAAAAACATTAAGTATTATCTCGTACGAACTGTTGTTAAAGGGAGAAAAGGGAGGAAAACCAGCGTGACATTTCCGGTTGCTATTCTTTTCAAAGTTTTATCCATCGTCCATAACAAAGGGGGTGGCAAGAGAAAAATTGCTGTTTATGTTTCTGGCAAAGCCAAACGAGGAAACGGAAACTTTGAGTGGGCGTGTCATGTATCGAATGTAATAAGCGAACCTAATTATGTCATGTATCGAATGTAATAAGCGAACCTAATTATGTCATGTATCGAATGTAATAAGCGAACCTAATTATGTCATGTATCGAATGTAATAAGCGAACCTAATTATGTCATGTATCGAATGTAATAAGCGAACCTAATTATGTCATGTATCGAATGTAATAAGCGAACCTAATTATGTCATGTATCGAATGTAATAAGCGAACCTAATTATGTCATGTATCGAATGTAATAAGCGAACCTAATTATGTCATGTATCGAATGTAATAAGCGAACCTAATTATGTCATGTATCGAATGTAATAAGCGAACCTAATTATGTCATGTATCGAATGTAATAAGCGAACCTAATTATGTCATGTATCGAATGTAATAAGCGAACCTAATTATGTCATGTATCGAATGTAATAAGCGAACCTAATTATGTCATGTATCGAATGTAATAAGCGAACCTAATTATGTCATGTATCGAATGTAATAAGCGAACCTAATTATGTCATGTATCGAATGTAATAAGCGAACCTAATTATGTCATGTATCGAATGTAATAAGCGAACCTAATTATGTCATGTATCGAATGTAATAAGCGAACCTAATTATGTCATGTATCGAATGTAATAAGCGAACCTAATTATGTCATGTATCGAATGTAATAAGCGAACCTAATTATGTCATGTATCGAATGTAATAAGCGAACCTAATTATGTCATGTATCGAATGTAATAAGCGAACCTAATTATGTCATGTATCGAATGTAATAAGCGAACCTAATTATGTCATGTATCGAATGTAATAAGCGAACCTAATTCATTTTCATGTATCGAATGTAATAAGCGAACCTAATTCATTTTCATGTATCGAATGTAATAAGCGAACCTAATTATGTCATGTATCGAATGTAATAAGCGAACCTAATTATGTCATGTATCGAATGTAATAAGCGAACCTAATTATGTCATGTATCGAATGTAATAAGCGAACCTAATTATGTCATGTATCGAATGTAATAAGCGAACCTAATTATGTCATGTATCGAATGTAATAAGCGAACCTAATTATGTCATGTATCGAATGTAATAAGCGAACCTAATTCATTGTCATGTATCGAATGTAATAAGCGAACCTAATTATGTCATGTATCGAATGTAATAAGCGAACCTAATTATGTCATGTATCGAATGTAATAAGCGAACCTAATTATGTCATGTATCGAATGTAATAAGCGAACCTAATTATGTCATGTATCGAATGTAATAAGCGAACCTAATTATGTCATGTATCGAATGTAATAAGCGAACCTAATTATGTCATGTATCGAATGTAATAAGCGAAACTAATTATGTCATGTATCGAATGTAATAAGCGAACCTAATTCATTTTCATGTATCGAATGTAATAAGCGAACCTAATTATGTCATGTATCGAATGTAATAATCGAACCTAATTATGTCATGTATCGAATGTAATAAGCGAACCTAATTCATTTTGATGTATCGAATGTAATAAGCGAACCTAATTCATTTTCATGGAGAAACAAATCTATGGGAATAGTGATCTGCTTTGTATCCTGTTAGATCAACTATTTTGTATTTTTGAGACGCAAAAGAAAACATAAGATAAAATAACATCGCGTGCTGCACTTTATCTTTTTCTGCTCTCGGTCGGTGAAGGGGTGGGGGACTTCTAGACTGAGATAATGTTATTTTTGGTTCCGATCCATAGTGTCTCTTTTGGGGGTTGAGCTAGATTTTCCCCATATTAAAAACCTGAAAAGTGGTTTAACCGGACGGTAGAGAATATCTTTTAATTCGCTTTACTATTAGTGTCGATGTGTTTTATTTAATAAAATGTTCGAATCAAATCACATCAGCTGAAATAGAAAAAATTATGGCGCTCTATATATGCCCGTTGTTTTTGTTTACATGTTCTATTTTTATAACACTATCAGTAATCGAGAGAAATCTATTCTTTACAGAAAACGATTGCTTTACGCTTGACGGAAACCGGTGTATGTATGTGTGTGTGTGTGTGTGTGCGCGCGCTCATTTTATATATATATATAAAGTCTCACAGCGTTCTATCTTTCTGGCAATCATCAGAGGAGAATGGGGCGCCCATTGTTTTTGTGGATTGTTCGTAATTAATACTAACCACTGTATATAACTATAATCATGTTCACCACATTCCTCGCGCTCGTTCGAAGAATAAATCCTTTCGCTTCTAAATAATGCTGCTTTACGACGCATATAGATTTTCTTGGTCCTCGTGAATCCGTTTATTTGCAGTTTTATTTCGGGCTTCGTTTGTTGCATTTTCACGTTTTTATTATTGCTACTTGCATTTTATTCGTAATTTTATTCCCTGCAGATTCTTCTGCACCGTTACGCTGATATTAATCTTAATATGCTGACGTTTATTAGTTATTGTTAGTTGAGTTATAGCCGTGTGTAATTTCACTGTTATTGTTTTTAGATTATTTTTTATTATGTTTTAGAGCGCTCTTCAATCTTTCAAAGTTTTACTTTTTGTATTTTCTGTTTTGTTAATAATTTTAATTATTCGCTGATGGTTTCGCTTTACTCCTTACACACATGTTTATATATTTATATAAAGAGACACCGAACACGTATGATTACATTAAGCATTAGAGTTGATGTCACTTGAATATATACTGAATTACTTCCCTTGGTGTTATTTTTACATATGATATTGAAACATAACAGTTACTATTATGTTAAAAATTGCCATATATATGCGCCATGTGGTTGCAAATTTATGATTAAATAGCCTCGACCAAGGTGATCCATGATACAGGCCTGGCAAACATGCGATTGGGTCCACGACTGGGAGCGGACATGTGAAGACCAAAATTATTACAAAATAATAATTTTCCACATATTTTATTGGTTGTATGTTCTTGTTGATGTTAGTTGATTTTATTATTAAGATTGTGTATCATGAGGGAAAAAGCATTTTCTTCATCTTCTGTAAAAACAAATTGTATATGTAACAAAGATAACAAATTTTGTAAAACTTATCAAAATTGTTTCTCCGAACATTATTTTGTTCATAAAGTATTTGATTTTGTAAAATGTTGAATTTGCTTTCTGATTGTATTATGTCATTATATTTTCTTTAATCAAGTAGTCAATATAAACAAATTGACTCATGATTTTTGAAATATCAAAAATGTGTCTAATTCATGGTTAATAAAGTTATTTTTTGTGAATTTTATTCTCTTATTTTTTGTACATTTTACATTAGATTTAATGGAAATAAGTCAATTACTGTAAGCTGCTTCCTAATATGTATAGTTGCTAATTACTGGACATTACTAAGAAATTTCTGACTAAAACGTTTCCTGATAATTATTATTAAGTAGTAATTTTGGTCTTCACATGTCCGCCCCCAGTCGTGAACTCCAGTAGCATGTTTGCCAGGACTGAATTATGGATCGCCTTGCCTCAGACACATTTAGATGATAAATATCGAACAATCTTAATGATAAAAAACCGACTCCCAGTTATACTAAAACCGGGGGGTTGTGTACATGCCAGCGTCTAATCTACGGGTTAAATAAAATGTATCCTGGGCGGCATGATTTTAAAATACATTCGATGGTGAGAGTCAATTTTGGCAGTTTTTAAATCCATTTACATCTTATTACTCCGCGGTCCACTTTGACCCGGAATGCCAATATCTGCAGGGTTCTCTCTATGGGTTAAAAAGAATATGTTCTGGCTATGACATAAGATATCATCCGGAGGTGATGTTCCAGTTTGGTACCATTGGGAATAGTTAAGTATCCGCTTAATTGCATGTATTCCCAATCTACAAGTCATGCGCTTCTTGCAACTTGACGTGTTTTTCTGACTCTACTGTGATTCGACCCCTCGGAGTTCATACTATCGAAATAAAAAAAATGAAGCGAAAAACTATAGCACAGTCTCGCCTGACAACAAAAGCTTGCAAAAAAATTTAAATAAATAATTTTATAATTGAAATTTGCATCATGTGTTGGTTTTTTCAAAATCTCATTTAAATACATTTTCATGTGTGCTTCAAAGATGTTATCAAAGTAATGAAAATAGAAAACAAATGTCTTTGGAGACCACGTTTTGAGATGCAATATTTTATTAATAATAACGTAAATGTTTGTTTTTTTAAACTTTTTTTCTTATTAATTTCGAATGATAAAACATTCTTCTCCAGAGAAAGAGAATCCGAATCACATAAAGGCTATACCTTAGTATTCTGCGATGGTAGCTTATCTCCTCGATGTTATCGGAGTGATGTTCAGACTTTGTCGCAGGGTGGTGAAAGGTATGTGTATATGTTTACTTTTTCTGTATATAGGATGCACTCCTAAACTAATTAACCGATAATTATGAATTTTAAAACACATCTGCTAGGGGTGAAGGTCGATTATCTAAGCAATATTGATTTTAATGTTGTTGTTGTTGTTGTTTTCCCATAATGTCCAGGGACGTCCCCGGGGGAGTCAGGCAGATCCTCTATATGTCCTAACTTTTCTGTGGGCATGTAAGAACCGTGTAGTGCGCATATCCTCTCCAGGCCACATACAGCACCTGATGTTCACAAAATGCTCACCCTTTTAGTACTAGCCAGGCTCAACGCTGCTTAATTTCGGTGATCTAACGTGATTATTTTAATGAAGTTTCATGCAAAGGGAACAAAGATAGGGTGTAATCGTTTTGTGAAAATTGAAATATGACTGAATTGTGGGAAATGTTAATAATAGGTATTAAACATCAATTAATAAATATTCCCCAAATTTCACTTTCTTTGAAGTATTTTTTAATGTGTTAGGGGAAATAATATGGGCATAGGCTCACATTTGAATATTTCAGATTTGCCTTCAATTTGATCGACAGTCATTAAACATTAATGAAGCAACATTCTCTGAATTTTAATTTCTTCCTAAGACCCCTTAAGCCTTACATTTTAGACATTGGCTGGAATCAAAATAATGCACTGCATTTTGATTAAAATTGGGAAACGGATTCTGCACGTACTGTTTAGTTGCATTATATCTTGATGTTAATCTTCCTTGCAAAATTGTTCTATTCGGGGAATAAATTTTCCCAGTCATGAAACGGGTATTCTTCTTGTAAATATATGTGGGTTTTTTTTACTTTTTATTCATAATAATTTGCTATGTACTTTAAATAAAATATTTGATTTGTCTTCTATCTCAAAGCGCTTTGTTTTCCTCGTACATATATATATATATATATATATATATATATATATATATATATATATATATATATATATATATATATATATATATGCACTTTCATCCCGTCGCGCAAAATTTAGTGAATTAACACGTGCCTGTTTCTAGACAACGAATGAAACAAATTTTAAGTCGCCAAGAATGAAATAGCAATAAGACAACCACCTCAGACTTATAAGGCCGGTCGATAATGAATTCGATGCTATCATAAAAATGTCAACGATGAGTGTGTTTTTGCGTCATCAGAAATTATTTACGTATTAAAAAAAATAGAGACGTAATTCTATGATTTCATATGAATAGTTTACTAATATATCTAGATAAATAGCGAATGCGAATACTGGTTAGCGAATCATAATGCTTTCCATCATTTTAAACGGAGCGTGTACACTAGAACACTCACATAGGAAAATAACCACATGCATCACAGGCTACTAAACCTACCACTATACTACACTTATTCACTCTAGCGTGTTTTAGTAAATTTGTTATTATTTTCTTCTACCTAACACTAAATATTACATTTGCCCCACCATTAACGTCTCTCCGAATAACCAACTCTATATAGGTGGTAGCAAAAACTTTTCTCCCTAACAATTCTGTACTGTCACTCTACTCATCGACACCGGGAACTAATACACACAGTTTAATTTTCACAAAACACCGGTTCTTATTTATTATTTGCCTGGTATTAATTTACTACATAATATAAAGCAATACGCAAACACTTAATGACCGCTCCCGTTCAATCCGATGATTTTCCGCGAATATCAGATTACGTTATTTCTAATTCTACCTATGACTTCTACATTTATATTCATTCCAGAATTAAGCGAATGAAATTAACGAACACAGTTCTTGCAACATTTATTCATTCAAGATGGCGGCTACAATTTCTTGATCGAATCGACATCCTATTTAATTCAATAAGCGCCAAGATACTGGTAGACCCCGATACATTTACATTTCCAAAATCATTTACCCAAATCTATTTATTTCATCAACTACAAATGACCTAAACCGTGTCATTGTTGAACTTTAAATTTGTTCCGCAGAATCTTAATCTTAACATAACACGCATGCCAATAAACAAGCTTAGCTTAATTCGCCTATTTTCACATTTTACTATTTTAGCTTGAAACCGTGGCGCACGCGGTAAGAAGGTAGGCTTTTTTTTAATTTAAAATATTCGCAAACACGGTAGAGGGGGGGGAGAAAAAGCAATAGGCTGTTTCTCTTTTTATTCGACGTCATGCCATAGGTAGTACTTTCTCCCGTGCAACGCCGGGCGACGGGTTTTTTAAATAATAGCGTTTAAAAACTTATTTAGGATTTCATTTTCAAGAGAGATAAGTTACTTCCGGCTTTAGTAAAGTGTCAAATATTGCTGAGATGTTGAACAGATACTACACTTTGATCTTAGCCAAAAGGCCACGAAATTATAAGCATTTTTTTTTGTGACTAGACATTTTTAAATTTTTAAAAAGATGATTCAATTGGAATATTTTTCAATTTGCGGTGTAGTGTAGTATTAGTTCTGCTGTGATAGACTGTCCTCCCAGGAATTACTTCCTCCGTCTTTAAGGGTGTGTAGGAGGGGGGAATTCTTCCAGAATTAAAAATCCCCAAGATTCGATTTAGTCAGAATATATTTTATGGGGGTAGGGGGTAGTGTAGTATCGGTTCTGTTCTCATAAGATCGTCCACGCAAGAATGATTTCCTCCTTTTTAGGTGGAAGGAAGTAGTGTTCGTTCATCATATTATCGTCTGTCAGGGAGTGGGGGCCAGTGTAGTATATGTTCGTTCACCCTAATACTAGCTAAGGAAGGACGATAACTCAAGTTTATAATAAACATGTATTTTTACCTAGAAAATTATGAAAGTTATCGTTCTTCCTTAGCCAGCATATTTATCTTTGTTTGTAAAGATGACAACTATATTTTTCCAGCCCATTTTCATTTAAGCGTTTCACGGGGACAATGAAACTTGCCATGGATTTTAATGTTATCTAAATAAATAAATACAAAAGCTTTTTCCACGTATTCTAACTATATTGACATTAAAACCGTATATGCTTATTGAATTCTCTGTAGTATATTTTCATTCGTCATGATATATTCCTCCTAGGCATTACCTCCTACGCGAGGGGGGTGACCGTACAGTATACATTCGTTCCTAACAATACTATTTCCTCGGGAATACCAGTTTTGTGTGTTGGGGAAGTTAGTGTACTATCTATTCTGTTTTGATGATATCATCTTCCCAGGCATTAATCCCTCCTTTTGGGGGTGCAGTGTATGTACTTCGTTCATCATATCATCCTCTTAGCCTCTCATTTACATATTAATTTATTTTTAAGATTCTAATAAATTAATTTTCTAATCTGTTAATAATTAAATACATACGTTTAATTTTTAAATAAATGTGTTGCTGCTGTTGTTGTGGTTGTTGTTGTGGTTGTTATTGTTCCTATTCCTATTTACTTCCTCCCACAGGAGCAGAGTTAGGCACAATGTCAATATTTAACGTGTGGTGAATCCAACTCCCCCAAAATGGGAACTCTGAATTGGAACAAACAGTTTCCATCGCCTCGGTCTAGAAGGATTTCTCTTTCACTGACAGAGAACATAAAAACTAAGTGCAGATTACTCAGTAATATAAAACTAGAGTATTTAACCAATCGACGTCCCACCCTTATATTTATTCATTTACCATATAACCAGTTTTAATGGGAGATTCATTTTAATTTTTATGCTGAAACAAAATAAAATTTATCGACGTTGAATATCTTAAAAACCATATAAATGGATATTTTTGTTGTTTTTTCCTAAAATATATATTTGACGATGTTCATGCACAGTATATTTCCCCCATATTGGAATATATCAAATAACACTACGACAATCATCATTTTTTTTTTTTTGATGTCCTCTAAATTTCCAAAATGTCAAATGAAAATTACTTCTTTGATTTGTGTAAAGAAAACTACAACGTCAGTGATTGCCGCCCGGAAGGCGGGTAGTTTTTCCTAGTATATATATATATATATATATATATATATATATATATATATATATATATATATATATATATATATATATATATATATACACATATACATATATATATATATACATATATATATATATA
>OY744526.1:48783344-48818344 GCA_963556195.1 Sepiola atlantica | reverse complement strand
TAATGGCTTGATATGTGTTATTCGGACTCGGCTCCGTCGGAAACAACGGTTAAGCGATAGTCTGCTGACTTTAAACGCGGTCGTACAGACACAAATGATGCTGAACCCCAGGGCGCCCAAACACGGCAGTTGTCCCAGAAGATATCAAAATTGTCCGCAAACCTATTTGTGCCGATCGTAAATTGAAGTTTCGTGAGATAGCAGAGGAATTGAAGATATCAGAAGTCAGTGTATTCATGAGAATTTGTCAATGAAAGAGCTGTGTTCAAAGTGGGTGATGCATTTGCTCAGTCGATTGACAACAACAATGCGTCAATGATTCAGAGCGTTGTTTGGAACTGTTTCAACCTAACAGATAAAAGTGTATGTGTCAATATGTGACAATTGATAAAACATGGATCCACGACTTCGGAGTCAAATCGACAGCCAGCTAAGTGGACAAAAGCAGTTGAAAACCATCTGGAGCGATCAAAGACGCAAACATCAGCAGGCAAGGTTTTGGCCGCCGTACTTTCGGATGCTTAAGGTATAGTGTACATCTACCTTAAAAAAGGCATAACCATCAATAACGAATAGTATATAGCATTATCCGTGCTTTTAAAGGAAGAAATCGACCAAAACGACCAAATTTCACCATGGCAATGCACCATGCCACAGCTCGATCGCAACGATGGCAAAACTATATAAATTACACGTCGAATTGGTTCCGTACCAACTCTAATCTCCAGACATAGGCCCCAACTGGCTGTTTGTAGACCTCAAAAGAATGCCACAGGAAAAGAGATTTGACTCTAATGAAGAAATGATATCTGAAATTGGGACATATTTTGAGGCCAAAAAAAAATCGTTCTACAAAAAAAGCATCGAATTGTTAGAGAAGCGTTGGAATCAATGTATCACCTCAGAAGGAGACTATGTTGATGAGTAATGTCGAATTTTACCTAATTGTTGTTTTATTAGGTAGGCCCGGGACTTATTGAGTAACGTGTTACGATTTGATTTCACAAATTTCTACCCACTGTACATTTTCCAAAGGGAAGTTTTTTCTTTAATCGTTAAACATTGGAATGTTTAAACGACGACAAACTAGATTCATTTCCTCTTCATGTTTGGGCGTTCTTTAATTCTATTTTCTGACTGTATCTTATAACTTTATTCTCTACGATTGATATAGTTATTTATCTACCTCCAACGAGGTAAGATGTGACCCAAGGTCGAGAAAGTGGGATTAGATAAGCCAGCGCTCGAGAGGTGAGCACTCTTGCCATTTAAAAATTGCCTTGGCAGCTCCGTCGGCATTCCCCGGTAGGGGCGCCTCAGACGATTAGCAATAAACTAATCCCCTCTCAAAGGGTGAGAAGGCAAAGCCTGGGAGAGTGGACCTCCTAGAACTGCACAGGACCGGCGTGCAGTATCCATCGGAACAGATACTACACTTTAATTTGGACCAAAAGGCCAAGAAAACGATTGATGTAGATAGTGTAAATAAATATTTCTCTTCATTTTGTTAAGAACGTTTTTTTTTTTTTCATATTAAAAATGAAATTAGAATTTATTAAATAAACATTTCGTTAATTTATTTATTATTTAATTTATTTATTATCATTCAATGTCATATTATTTTTCATCAAACAATTTGTTTATCCTAACTGACCTCTCCCGCTTAAATTTCATAATATTTTCCATCAAACCATTTGTTTATCCTAACTAACCTCTCCCGCTTAAATTTCATAATAGTTTCCATCAAACCATTTGTTTATCCTAACTAACCTCTCCCGTTTAAATTTCATAATAGTTTCCATCAAACCATTTGTTTATCCTAACTAACCTCTCCCGCTTAAATTTCATAATATTTTCCACCAAACCATTTGTTTATTCTAACTAACTTCTCCCGGTTAAATTTCATAATATTTTCTATCAAACAATTTGTTTTTCCTAACTAACCTCTCCCGCTTAAATTTCATAATAGTTTCCATCAAACCATTTGTTTATACTAACTAACCTCTCCCGCTTAAATTTCATAATATTTTCCATCAAACCATTTGTTTATCCTAACTAACTTCTCCCGGTTAAATTTCATAATATTTTCCATCTAACCATTTGTTTATCCTGACTAACCTCTCCCGCTTAAATTTCATAATATTTTCTATCAAACCATTTGTTTATCCTAACTAACCTCTCCCGCTTAAATTTCATGAGATTTTCCGCTCTGTACTATATTATTCAATATTTACAAGTAAAGAATACATCTAAACAATTGTTTATTGTTATATTTTCATTAATAATTTGAGGATAATGAGTTGTGTGACTTTAGCTAGGAGTAAAGTTTAGTATATGTTCTCATACTATATTTAATCTTTTCTGTCCCTGGTCAGTGAAAAAGAAATTCTTCTAGACTGAGGAAATTTTAATTTTTGTTCAAATCCAGAGTGCTCCTTTTTGAGGAGCTGGATTTTCCTCACATTAAAAATAGACCTTGCGTCTAACTCAGCCCTCGTGAGGAGGCTAGTAAAATAATGTTGGAAGAGGGTTGATTTTTTTAACAGAAGGAGCAGGTGCGAAAGTAGGAGTGCAGAGGTGAGCCCCCTCAAATTTTAGGGAGAGGAGCAGCAGTGGGAGCCGCTCCCGAATTAGCGAAGTTGGTAAAGTCTTACATATATATATATATATATATATATATATATATATATATATATATATATATATATATATATATATATATATATTGCTGTATCACAGCTCTTCGGTGATGTTAGACAAGCAACTACCTCAAACCGGGATCGAAACTCGACCATCTGACCATCATCTGGCTGCTGCTGAACAGTGAAATCACAATGATAAACATTGTCCATTTGTTTACATAAAGAGCCTTGCGTTATACGCTAGTCGCAGTTAGCGATTGTACTTGCGAGAAAGCTCAAACCAAAAGAGGGAGCATATTTATTAATTTCTCAATTTATAGAAAAATAAAAATTATAAGAGCTAGTATAATTGAACAAGCAATATTCCTTCTATTATAATATCAGGGTGTTTCAAAAGTCTTGGGAACATAACGATTTTTAATAACTCAAAAACTATTAGGAGTTGAAAAATGAAATTGGTACCGTTGGAAAGGTTAAAGTTTCAAGTTTTGTGGGGAATATTCAAAGTTGCTCAATATGAGCACCATTCGTCACACGGCAGACATCTAGTCGATAGTCCATTTCCTGCCAAACGCGTTCCAGCATCTTGACGTCAATGGTTCCCACAACTGCCGTTACTCGAGCCTTTAGTTCGTCAATATCTCTTGGAAGGGGCGGCACATAGACTTGTTGCTTGACAAAGCCCCAAAGGAAAAAGTCACACGGGGTAGGAGGCCAGGGCATGAGAAAGTCATCACCTCGCCCAGATCTCCCAATCCATCTACCAGGCAGCCTTGTGTTAAGAAACTGCCTTACTCTAAGACTCCAGTGTGGTGGTGCACCATCTTGTTGAAAAATGAAGTCATCAGATTCTGCTTGTTCCAACTGAGCCATTAACCAGTCTTCCAGCATGTTGAGATAGGATTCACCAGTGATAGTTGCCTCTTCAAAGAAGAACGGTCCATAGACACCTTTCTTGGAAATTGCACAAAACACGTTCACTTTTGGTGAATCTCGCTCGTGCTCAAGAAGTTCATGAGGATTCTCAGTAGCCCATATGCGAGTGTTATGCTTGTTAACTTTGCCATTCAGATGGAAGGTCGCCTCATCGCTAAAAACAAGCCGGTCATCAAAGCCGTTATCTTCCAACTTCTCTTGCATTGCAATGCAAAAGTCACGGCGAAGTGGCTTATCAGTGTCCTTCAACTTTTGGACCAACTTGAGCTTGTAAGGTACCATTTGCAGTCGTTTCCTTAAGACACGCCAGACAGTTGCTGGAGCAAGCTGAAGTTCCCTGCTGGCTCTTCTCACTGATTTACTGAAATCCGCTGAAAGGCTGTCCGAACTTGCTCAACTGCATCTTCTGAAGTTGAAGGGCGACCTGTTCGCTTACTTGGGCACAAACACCCATCTTTCACAAATTTAGCATGCCATCTGACAATGGATTTCCTTTCAGGGACTTCTTTTTTAAATTTCCTGCGAAATGCACGCTGAACACATGTCCACGATTCAGTCTTTGCAAATTGGAGGACGCAAAATGCCTTGTCTTGTTTAGAGAACGCCATTACTGCACCTGGAAAGATAACACGAAAATCATTAGTATGAGCAAAAACTTGATTAAGCAAGCTTTAAAATGGCACCAGTTTCATTTTTCTACCTGGAATAGTTCATGAGATATACGCATTTGTAATGTTCCCAAGACTTTTGAAACACCCTGTATATAAATACACAACGGCTATTCTCATAGTAGGGAAGCTGTCAGGGACTGGAATGGAAATTAACAAGGTGGGTTTTTTTTCTGCTAGAAGTGAAAGATTTATGATTGACGTTTGGCATTGCTTTAAGCGTTTATCTATGAAAATTAGGCATTTATGGTTATGGATGGCCGAAAATAAGCTATCATTTGTACCCATCTCTTATGAACACTGATATAATCTAAGAATACAGTAAACGTATCCTGAATACTTGTCAGGATATAAGTAAGAATGAGACAGTGTACGTAAGTCTTTAATTGTATGCTTGTTTGGTATTATTTGCATACACATTGGTTTAGAAAAACAACGATCACAAAACTCGGATCAGAAACGACACATTTAGCATATGATACACAAAATATCATGAGAGATCGGCCTTCTTTTAAGCCCCTATACTAAACAATCAGTTATAATAGTAGTATAGGCATATAATACCAAGTATATATCTAAATACGTGACACGTGTCTGCAAATACACTAAATGGAAAACCAGTTTCAAATAACAGTGAATGTCAAGAAGCCAGCAGAAGAAGGAACAAAGTGGAAAACGTTGCGAAAGGGGACGTGTGAAAAATATAGGTTAGATATTGTTGGTATAGGTGTAATAATACACTCGTCCTTTAGCTTTTTTCGTACGTTATACCATCCGCACCAATTAAACAATGAGATCGTCCGATCGTCAAAGACGAAAAGTAATTGAGAAATATGTGATGTTTCTGTGAGCCAAATATTTAGACTTGACCCATTTCAAAATAGAATTGTTGCAAAATCGAATGAGACGTCACAAATAATATTATATAGTCGTCGTTAATTTAAAAGTGATGTTCGTTTGATCTATTTAAAACTATTTTGCTGAAAAATATGTATACAGTAACAAGAAAAAGAAGACGGTGTGTAAGCTACCGTGGAATTTCCATTGAGTTCGGCTAATACGTATGGTTTCTTGTCTAGTAGTATTATGTTATAGGATAGTTTCAGATAATGATAGGTCGTCAGGTCTTTCGTAACTAAAAGAGGTTCTCGGTTTCATAAATAAATTCTTGCCAGGTCAATGACACGCAAAATAAGTTTCGTGACTTAACTATATAAAACAACATGTGAAAAAAAAACCCAAACAAACAGAATACACAGGATGCACAGCCCAATGACGAAGGATGACCTGTCTAAATCATAGATCAATGACACGGCCCGGTGAGATTTTAGCGACGTAAACAAGCTCCCGTCAACGAGGCGCCGCTTTAACCTATGCCCGTTACGCGTTGCAACGAGGGGGGAATTAAAACCCTTCCTTCCCTTTGACTGGTTAACCCAGCAAAGAGTGACGACTCTAGTCCAACATTGTACAAATCTGTTTTTACATGTTCATGAAAATATCCATACCACATTTTTATGACCAGTTTATGCTGCGATTTACGCGGGTTTTTTTCCCCCTTCAAACAATTTTTATCAAACGACGAAATATTGCGGATTTGAACTTTAATGAATTTTACAGGTTTTGACATTTGTCTTTCTCTTTAGCAGAATAGAACGCATAAAGTATTTATAATAAAGTTATTTCCTGTACAAATAAATCAAAAGAACTGAAAAGCTGAATAAAAGGATTAATGTTCAAAAGTTGTCGATGTTGTTTAATCAAAATTGTTTGAATAAATATATTAAAGCAAGGAATATAGACGTGTGTGACATGTTTGGGGGGAATTAAATTGAAAAGTGTAAAAACGAGAGGAAATAAAAGAAAACAAAATTTTTTTTTTTTTACTTTACTCCTTCTAGATTGAATCATTTTTTTATCTCAATCTAGAGTGGCCCTGTTTAGGAGAGATTTAGTTAAGTATAGTATCGTAACAGATATTACACTATTGGCAAAAATAAAAACTACGCCCTTCCCCCCACCCCCAAAAAGTAAATGGGATCCAAAAATATTCGCGAAGCTTTCCGCAGTCAGTGCAAAAGAAGTACTTGGAGACTGAGTCGATTTTTATCCCAATCCGGAGTGGCCATTTGCGGGAGATTTGAATTGGTACAAGATATTCTTTATTTTTTACGATTTTTCCATTGTTAAGTTTCATGCACTTGTACAAATTAATATGTTGCTCTTATTTAGTTGCCTCCCCAAGTGTACAAAATGCATCTCCTCCAAAAAGGGGTAGTCTGGATTGGTAAATTAAAAAACTGCCGCAGTCTAGAAGGAGTTCCTCTTCACTGCCCGAGGAGAGAAAAGAATAAGTATAGTATCATAACAGATACTACACAATTAGCAAAAATAAAATCACAGCCCACCCCCAAATGGTAAATGAAAAATTACCGCAGTCTAGAAAGAGTTCTCAATGACTGACTGTCGAAAAGTAAGAAATAATCAGAAACCTAAAAGAAAAATATACCAATACTTAAATAGCGGAAACATCACCCAAAATGTAAAAATTGTCGCAGTCTAGAAAGATTTCTCCTTAACTGAGCGAGCATAAAAATGAGTTTATAACAGGAGCTAATGCTACATGAAAATAAACTGTTTTTTTATGTTGTTGTTTTTTTAATAGTACACGACGCAGACGAATTGTATTTTATTAGTGTTTGGTGTATTTGTATTTTACTTTTCAAAATAGAAAACTAAAATATATCAAATAAAAAGTATGTGAAAAAAAAATTGTGAACGCTTGACTGGAATGATGATATGTCAATATTAGCGTAGAGACAATTCTAGTCTGTTTAGTATTAAATTGTGATGATGACTTTTATAATAAGCTGTGAATAGGAATCTGCCGAAGTAAACTCGCCCTAAAAATGATGTACAGCGGATGTTTTGTTTCGTGTTATGATAATGAAATTTTAAAATAACCGATACTGATCGAATTGTGATAGGCGTTACGCAAAGGCGACATTGTTATTGCTGATAATAGGGTGCGTTCGTTAATCTATTCCGCTAATTGAAAGTGTATAGGAAACATGAAGGAAGAATATTGGAATGTCAGAATGGCTGAAAAGATATTCTAGATGGCCCGTTAAAATTTACAGAAATCGCTTGTATTAATTTCGAACGTGGTGATTGGAATTGAAGGGGTAGGTGTAAAATAAAAGAGAGTAAAAAAGGAGGCTACTCTCTCTTTGGAAGTGTAATTCTATAGAGTTGAAGGCAGGCTAATTATGATATTTATTGGTCATTGAATAAAATAATACAAAGTTTTGGCAAACACACTTAAGTGAGTAAAGTTAATGCAGTGGTTGTTTTTGTAACATATGACGCATGTGTTTTTTCTATTGTAGTAAAAGTGGCAGGGGAAAAGCGTCTTTACTTATATATATATATATATATATATATATAATGAAAAACACATCGAATTATTTACATCTGTTCACGTTGCTGACAGCATATAATAGAGCGTCATACATTGCACTTATATATTCAGAATATTCTTCAGAACAATGATGGCATTTAAATTTCAAAATCGTACCTTCGAACGTTCCAGACATAGCGTTTGAATTCGCCATGTTCCAATGGTAAACGAGGATTTGTTTTTTTATTTGAGCTATATCTCTTTCTTTTCTTCTTATCTTTCCGTGTTTGCTGGAGATGGGGCATCCTACCGGACGCCAGACATTCACCGGCTATTTCAGAGATCTTTTTTAGATTCTAACCGGGCAATTGTTTGTATTTCTCTCGCACTCGGTTCACCGGGTATACTCGCCAGATAGCTTTTGAAATTCTTTTTCATTAGTCCTGTTGCTCCTATAATTACTGGCATGATGGAGATTTTCCTAAGATTCCAGTTTCTTTTCATGTCGTGTGTGCGTGCGTGTGTGCGTGTGTATATATATATATATATATATATATATATATATATATATGTGTGTGGGTGTGTGTGTGTATGTATGTGTGTGTGTGTGTGACTAATTGGGTCACCTATCTAGCTCGAGTTTTAATAAGAAAACAGTAAGTTGGCAAAGCAAATTTAATATAAAAAATTAAAAAAACAAAATCTAAAATTAGTCTCTTTCTGCTCACTATATCACCCCTCTCTCTGTCTGTCTGTATGCATATCTCTCTCTCGGTCTTTCTCTCTCTTGTTTTTCATCCACAGCTAGTTAATAATAATAAAAAAAGACTCAATGGACATTAATCCGTATTTCTACATTATTAAGAAAATTAAACAATGACCGACAAATAACTTTCAATGGGAAAATTCAAATGTGTTTAATAACACTATATCTCCCTTCCTATGCAAACTCGATACCGAATAAAATACTTAAATCTATTAAAATAACTAAAGAAATATAGGGTTCAGGGCTGGACGGAGTAGTGTCTGTGATTACTTGAGTTTTCACTAGTAACGAATGTCTAAATATGAAACAGATTTTTCAACTTCAGTTTTATTATTTCTATCGTGGAAATTAGAACCTTGGGCGACACCGGATAACCCTGCCATTAATTATAAAGTGCACAGTTTTAAAGAAAACGTTCGAAAGTAATTATGTAATTTGAATTATACATTTGCGTAACACGTTCTAATATTTCAAATAAATAATAATCTCATGTAATTCATTTTTCACGAGCAATACGAAACAAACATTAAGGTATAAATTAATGTTGTTGCGATTAATCGGAATACGGAATCTAAAGAATCGAAACTTTTGGACGTATCGGAATCGGAATCGGAAAAAATGATTCTTTTAATTGTCTTTTTTTTTTTCTTTGCTTTGGTTTTTTTTGTGTGTGTGTTTTTTTTTTTGTAAAACTGAATTTATCATTGCTGGTACTAAAAAATACACTTGTGAGGTAGTTTAAAATCAATAAATATTTATCATTTTATCATAATGATAAATATTTATTGATTTTAAACTCAATAAAACCAAAATCTATAGATTACCCCACTCCCACCTCACAAGTGTATTTTTAGGTCTGCGAAAATATATGCACATATTATTACATGGGTTAGTACATAAATCTGAAAATTAAAAAAATGTAAAAAAACTTTATAGCAAATTATTTAGAGATTTTAAAAGAATCGGAATCACAATCGGTAATTGTATCGGAATCGGGAATTTAGAACAGAATCCGTAATTGTATCGGGATTGGGAAAATATTAGAATCGTCCCACCACTAGTATAAATGCTCTCGGGCAGCGTCAAACAGGAACTGCTAGTAAAGGAATAAAATAAAGCAAAACATCTTATTTCCTTTTATATGAGTCTGGCACGAACGCAGACACAATGATAATATTGTACGCCCTTTGATCAAAATGAAATTTACTTGTCCAAGAAAACTGGGTAATACAGTTTCAGAATATATATACGAGGTCTGTCTAAAAATTATTCGACCTTAGAGCAGCCAGAAAAAAATATTTCAAATACGTGACGGAGTTGCGTTCCTAATTCCTTTCAAAGTAGGTCTCATGTGCTTGCACAAACTTAACCCATCGATCCATCCGCTGCCGGAAACACTTCTGGAAGTCTTCTTTTGGAATGTTGTTCATCTCGGCCGTCGTGTTAGATTCAACAGGTGTTTGGAGAAAATGCGATGTGTAACATAAATTAAGGAGTGGTTTAACCGATTCAAAAATAGCCGCACATCAGCGGAGAGTGAGCAGCGTTCTGGATGGCCCCAAACGGCTCGGGGTGCAGTTGTTGTTCAGAGGGTGGGAAAAAGAGATAATGCGGAACGCGATAGCGGAGATGAACACCATTCAAAAAATAGACTTCCATAGGTGTTTCCGGCAGTGGATGGATCGGTTGACTAAGTGTATACTTTAGAAGAAATTGGGGTCCCTGTCCCGTCAAGTATTCGAAATATTTTTTTCTGGCCTGAGGTCGGATACGTTTTAGACAAGCCTCGTATATATATATATATATATATATATATATATATATATATATATATAGAGAGAGAGAGAGAGAGAGAGAGAGAGAGAGAGAGAGAGAGAGAGAGAGAGAGACGAGGCCTGTCTAAAACGTATCCGACCTTAGGTCAGAAAAAAATAATAAATATATAAATAATAGCAAATAAGATATTAGAAAAATAAATAAGTGATAAACAAACCACTAAAACGGCTCCAATTGGTTCATTTCGGCCAGTTGTGTGCCGTGTGAAAAGATATAAAATAAATAAGGGCTTATTTCCACACCACATTCGTATTAGACATTTTTATTTTAGTCGGCCATGTTTCGTCCAGAAGATGAGCATAAATATTTTTTTACATTCCATACATACAGACTATTTCTAAGTAATGTACTTGTGTTTATCCCTTTTTTATTCTCTTTTAGCCATCCTGGGGAAGTCTTTTTTTAATGAAGACGAAACGTTGATGACTTTACTGATAATTTTATTTCTTCTTCTTTCATTCACATTACGTTTGGAATACTATTTCCATTTTTATCATATATATATATATATATATATAACATAAAATATAATAACACGAAATTACATAATCGTCGATGCAATAATTTATTTCAATAAATAATCAATATATTATATGTAATTTCGTGTTATTATATTTTATGTTATTCTTGCTCTGTTTACCACATTGAGCTCTCATACCCGGATTTCCTCCTGGAATTATTCCATCATAACACAAATATATATATATATATATATATATATATATATATATATATATATATATATATATATATATATATATATATATATATATATATATATGAAGCAATCCAACAAAAGATATAAGCGTCAACTAATATCTTATAATTAGTGGAACATCCGGATAAAAAACTGAAGCTCAATATACTGGATAGAGCCTTAATACTATAATATAAAATGTATTTTTATGTATTTGTGTATATAATTTTATATATTTTCAAAGCGTAATTTTATTACCTGTAGTAGTATAACTGCGGTAATGGTCCTCTGAAGAGAAGAATTATCTTTGAAAACTCATGAGCTAAGGACTTAAGGATGCTTTGCATGAACTTTGAATTCTAATAAAATTTGATTGACACCTCATTTTATTACTTCATTTTATATTATAATATATATATATATATATATATATATATATATATATATATATATATATATATATATATATATATATATATATATATATATATATATAGCAATAGTCGGTGTATCTCTAAATTCTAAGAGAAAATTGTGAAAAATAAGACAGGATCTACAACTACTTCTATTTTACTTCAAACTTAAGGATATATATTATGGTGAAAATAATGTGTATTAAAACCATGAAGAATGTGAATAACGGTATCAGATATTTTTATAGTGATGCACCCTATTGTGGCATTACGTAGACTCTACCAGACATCATGAATAGCGATAATGGTGATAACAGACAGAGTCGCTATGCCCAGTGACAATCAGTCTCTGATAACGCATTACTTCTGTATTCTCTGCTAATACATTCTCTTGTTAACTCTATCCCTTTGTTGTCTTATATGGTTCATCACTTTCAGGCCACAACAGATATGGAAACAAATCAAATCGAAAGTTTGTGTATGACTAAAATAATATAAATGAAGTAACTTTATCACAGTAATATTAATACAAGTAATATTAATAAAGGAAATACTAATAAAATTATTATTAATAAGAGAATTATTAATAATATTAATATTAATATTAACCAAAGTAATATTAATAAAAGTATTATTAATAAAAGTAATATTAATAAAAGTGATATTAATAATAGTAGTATTAATAAAAGTAATATTAATAAAAGTAATAGTAATAAAAGTAATATTAATAAAATAGTATTAACAAAAGTAATATTAACACAAGTAATATTAATAAAAGTAATATTAATAAAAATAATATTAATAAAAGTGATATTAATATAGATATTATTAATAAAGGCATTACTAATAAAAGTGATGTTAATAACAGTTATATAAATAATGTATTATTAATAAAAGTATTATTAATAAAAGTGATATTAATCAAAGTGATATTAATATAGATATTATTAATAAAGGTATTACTAATGAAAGAATTATTAATAAAAGTGATATTAATAAAAGTATTATTAATAAAAGTAATATTAATAAAAGTATTATTAATAAAAGTGATGTTAATAATAGTATTATTAATAAAAGTAATAGTAATAAAAGTATTATTAACAAAAGTAATATTAATAAAAGTAATATTAATAAAAGTAATATTAATAAAACTCATATTAATAAAAGTAATATTAATAAAATCAATATTAATAAAATTAACATTGATACAAGTAATATTAATACAAGTAATATTAATAATAGTATTATTAATAAAAGTATTATTAATAAAATCAATATTAATATAGATATTATTAATAAAGGTATTAGTAATGAAAGTGATATTAATAACAGTTATATTAATAAAAGTATTATTAATGAAAAATATTATTAATAAAAGTGATATTATTAAAAGTGATATTAAAGTGATATTAATTAAGGTATTATTAATATAAGTAAAATTAATAAACGTGATATTCATAAACGTAATATTAATATAGATATTATTAATTAAAGTAAAATTAATAAAAGCAATATTAAGAAAAGTAATATAAATAAATGTAATATTAATAAAAGAAATATCAATAAAAGTAATATTAATAAAAATATTAATAAAAATAATATGAATAAACGTATTATTACTAAACTAACTAAATCAAAGTAATGTCAGTGAACACTGTTAAAGCAATTTTAGAACAAATCCCAAGGACACCAAATCCATGTGTTAATGAAAAATCTAAGCCTCAATTGAGATGACCTTTCAAAGGTCAAAGTTTGATTTCGTTTTATTCTTTTTCTTGTCAATAGAAAAATACAAATGAGATTCAATTTTTATCGTGCGTTTCCAAAAAGTAATTAAGAAAAATAAAAACAGTTAAGACTTTAGAGTCGGTTCACTTTAACAATTAAACATAAAATGATGAACAACTTCCTGACCATATAATGTAGGACAACGCTAGAAAGCATTTTTTGTGTATTCCAATATGGCAAACATTTAGGAAATACAAGAAAATGCGTACCCGTTCTATCCTACGCTACAGTAAATGTATTTACTATAGTGAACCCCCACATTAATTTCTAAAATATTTTTTCAGATATTTCCAAAGGAGTTACGTATCATCGAATCGCGTGAAAGAAAAAGAATCTCACTTTTATTCTGCTGTTAACAGCGTGGGGGCTAAGGGTTACAATTATACCTTTTGTATTTGACTTATTTTATTTTTTATTTCAAACTTATGTATAATCACTATTTTTCAAACAACCTTTACCATTTTTTCTGGCCATATTGAGTGTATTTCAAAAATCCTTGATCAACTCATAATCACATCAATATTTTTATCGTTTGTATTCAACAATTTTGTGTTCTATTTTTGTATCTCACCTCGTTTTTAGCCAGACTCTGAATTTCGCCTACTCTGCAGTTGTCTGCAAATAACACCGCCCTCGACTGCATGCCATCAGTAAGTCTATTCCAGCAAAATACTACACCCGAATCCCCTGAAGACTACTTATCGAGCAGACCGCGCAGTCAATGAATACAAAGATGTTTGTGAATGCGGAATATGCACTCAACAGTAGTTTTCGTGTAGGTCTGTGGGTGGAGAGGGCAGCAAAAAAGATAGGGCAAGGTGACCTGCAGTAAGAATTCCTCTTGCCGTATTTTGCAGAAATGTACTTTTCTGCGACTTGAAAACCAGTAGCAACATTTACCTCGAATAACAAAATGGATGCCGACATCTTGGCGGGAGAGATAGGCGTCGGGGTGGCGACTATAAATATTACATAACAAAAGCCATGTTTGAATGGAAAAGTTTTAGATGACCATTAAAAGGTCAAGAGTCCTTAAAGCGGAAGTAAATAAAGCTACGTAACTTCCGGTCGAGGATTTTCTGCATCTTCGGCTGGCGAGAGTTTAAGCAGAAGAGACGTGTCTGGGTCAAGTCCTCAATGAGGGGGCAACTTGCACAGTGTTGCTGGGTATTGCGAAACTTCTATCTATCTGTCTGTCTGTTAGTATTTAAAATATAATTTTTATAACATAAAGCAATTGTAATAGCTGAATAGTGTAAGGCTAGGGCTGTGGTAAAATAATATGTTCATTTAATGTAAACCCATCAAATGCAAGAAAGCACAAATTCACACTATTTTACTAAAGATCTGTTTTTATAGCTAGCATATAATGTGTCAGCCTACCACCATAATATTTATAAAATGTTTCTGTATCCAATGCATGTATTTCTTGGGGTGGGTATCTTCAGTGCTCGTATAAAAGAAGAAAATAATTAAAATTTTCAGGCAGGTAAAAAATTGTTTTTAATCCATAGTCATTACATTTTTTACTTTTAATGAAAAAAGATTTAATGAAAAAATATTGAAAATAATACTACTACTAATAAAAATAATGTTAGAATGCAATAAAATAAAATAAAATAGAACTAGATGATGCAAATAAGAAAGTAAAATTGAGAAATAAAATAATAAAGGATAAATAAGAATAAAATAACCAGATAAAAAATATAAGAATAAGAATTTATTTTATTTTAAATAGAAAACAAGATAGAGTATAGTTTTAAGCAATCCAAAATTACAATAATTCGCAGATAAAAAGTCGATAATAGAGTAAATAGGGATATATTGTGAAATCAATATATAACTCGAAAATATAATTCGATTTTGAAGACGAAAATGTATCAGACTTAGAAAAATATAAAATAATTATAGTTATGATCGGTAGAACAAAAGAATCAAACTTTCAAATGCAAAAAGAAAGAAATCCCGATTAGAAAAATACAAAGTAGAAAAAAATTGTTTGAGTAAAATTAAGAGAAATATAAAATAAGTAAAAAATAAAAATAAAACTATAAAAATAGTTATTCAATTTACATAATCAGAAAAATTATTATAAAAATAATAATCAGAAAAAATATGATAATAGTAATAAAATGAAATTTATAAATTAGTAATAAGAAAAAATGGTAGTTAGAGAAAAATAATTGTAACACTAATAATTAGAAAAATGAAAAATAGTATCTTTCTTGCACGTGGACAGAAATATATATATATATATATATATATATATATATATATATATATATATATATATATATATATATATATATATATATATGGGAAGAGAAGGATGAAGGTAATCCGACGTGATGGTAAAATGAAAAAGGAAAACCAAAAACTGGATGTTTTTTATGTGTACATCAACGTTTCGTCTTTATTTATAAGACTTCATCAGGATGATGATATAGGGAAAAGATATCATGCAAGTACAGATACATGTAGGGTAGACATGTTGGGAAGAAAAATAAAATAAAATGAAAAATAATGGCAGCGTATTGGTGGACGTCCGTACTTGTTAGAGAATGAAAATGAGTGACGAAAATGAGTGGGAGAAAAGGGGAAGGGTGGAGGGAGCAAGGACTACTGTGGCTGGCGATGAGAGAAAGAGGTGGGGGATGAGCAGGGGTAAAATGGATGGCAGAGAGACCTACCTTTTCCCCCCAACACTTTTATAGAAATAATTAGACTCATCACTGACATAACATATTTCCAATTTAACGAAGTATTCTACAAACAAAAATTTGGACTCCCCATGGGCAACCCCCTTAGCGGTGTATTGGCCTGCCTCTTTTTAGAATTCTTAGAGTCCGGTCCTTTCAAATATAGACTACCTCCTAACATCGAATACTTTAGATACATAGATGATATTTTAATTTTCCTCCCCACAGACACACAAATCATTCATGTTAAAGATAAACTCAACACAGTAGAACCCTCCATAAAATTCACCCATGAGACTGAAATAAACGGCTCTATTCCCTTCCTTGATACTCTTATAATTAAGTCCAACAATAAACTAGAATTTAAGGTACACCGCAAAAACACTCACAAAAATGACTACATACATTTCTACTCCCACCATCATAGCAAGATCAAAACAGGTATAATTATAGGCTTCTTCCTACGCGCCCTTAGAATATGTAGCCCCCCACACATAGATGAAGAAATAAAATACATTTTTAATTCCCTAAAAACATTGCAATACCCCACACATTTCATATTAAATGCCAAGAAAAAAGCCTTCCAAATATTCTCCAGAAACACCACACAAAAAAATCAAACCCCTAACACCTCTCTCATAGACAGACCCCTTCTCCTACCCACGCATTCCAATAACACATCCATATGCAACACGCTCAACAAACTAGGCATTCCAACAGTACAAACCACTTCTCAATCCATAAAACAAACTTTAAACACATCTAGACATTTCCAAAAAACACCCACATCCCATGCCGGCTTATACACTGTCCCTTGCAATGATTGCCATCAATTCTACGTGGGAGAAACACAACGTGAATTAAAAAAACGACTAAATGAACATAAAAGGGACATAAAAAACAACAACCCTCTTAGTGCACTTTTCTCCCATGTTCTAGAATATGGTCATGCATTCAAATTTGAACAAGCCAAAATCACTAAACACATCCACAACAAATCTCGGCGAAGATTATTGGAAACTGCCCTCATCACCTCCTCCACCACCATCAAGCAACGAAATGGTTTCTTTAACCTATCACCCTTAATAAGCAAGATCATCCTCACAGAACAAAGTCTTTTGCCTGATCATGGCTAACTTTTATTTTCATCTCTAACCTCTATGACACTCTTCCATTCATCCACACCCTTCCTTCTTCTCCCTGAATCTTCTTTTTTTCCCTTACTTTTTTTCCCTCACATTTTTAATACTACAGTCCAAATAAACTTTCTCATGTTCCAAATATTTCAAATATTCCTCACCCACCCTTTCAATCACCGTCCTCCCCCACCTACTCCAATCCCTCACTCATTGCTATCATTTTCCAAATATTTCAAATATTTCACACCCTATCACGACAAATCCTCCCTCTTCCCCCTCTCATCTATTTTCTCCCATACCTCTTCTTAAATTCCCTCATTTTCTCAAAACGCTCTCTAAGACCATAACTTTCGCCCATCCACCAAAATCACAGCCCCCCTCCCTCTCTACCCATCCCCATTTTCCCTGCATACACCCCCCACACACAAACATTCCAACTCACTCTTCCCCTTCAATCTTGACCACAGCCATCTGGTCAAATACCCCCTCCCCCTCTTCCTCCAATCTCTCTCTGCCATCCATTTTACCCCTGCTCATCCCCCACCTCTTTCTCTCATCGCCAGCCACAGTAGTCCTTGCTCCCTCCACCCTTCCCCTTTTCTCCCACTCATTTTCGTCACTCATTTTCATTCTCTAACAAGTACGGACGTCCACCAATACGCTGCCATTATTTTTCATTTTATTTTATTTTTCTTCCCAACATGTCTACCCTACATGTATCTGTACTTGCATGATATCTTTTCCCTATATCATCATCCTGATGAAGTCTTATAAATAAAGACGAAACGTTGATGTACACATAAAAAACATCCAGTTTTTGGTTTTCCTTTTTCATTTTACCATATATATATATATATATATATATATAAAGTTAATCCAACAAAAGATATAAGAGGCAACTAATATATTTTAATTAGTGAACATCCGGATAAAAACTGAAGCTCAATATACTGGATAGAGAATTAATAGCATAATATAAAATGAAATAATAAAATAAGGTGCGAATCAAATTTTATTAGAATTCAAAATTCAGGCAAAGTATGTTAAAGTCCTTAACCCATGAGTTTTCATAGATAATTCTTCTCATCAGAAGACCATTACCGCAGTGGCATAACTGCAGGTAATAAAATTACACTTTGAAAATATATAAAAATATATATAAAAATACATAAAAGTATATAACACTTCAAATATATCAGCCCAAAACATACTTTTGTTGTTAAAGCTATACAATTCATCCAAGTCATACAATTTAAAACATATTCAGGAAAGATATCCAAGAGGTTGATAAAAAATTGATCCAAGTAGTGAGTGACAGTCCAAAACCGAAAAAAATCGATGCAGCAATCGATGCAGTAAATGACAAGTAAAAATGCATCCAAGGTTTATGTTAATTAATAAAAACGATAAAGGAACCAAATCATGTAAAAAGTTCAGTAAACTCACTTTGTGTTGAAATCATAATGTTCAAAATTCAGGGTTCTTATGATTTGATCGGGGTAGTGCAAACCATAATTCGCTGGTTAAATGAAAAATCCGCTAAATCCGATTCGAATAAAGGTACATCGGCCTGATGTATTCGGCCAATTCTTCTTCCGGGTCCAATAAAAATTATTCCAATGAATAAAGTTAAATTTGAAGGTAATCACTCTCCCGCAAGCCAAGTAAACAGAATCTATTTTCGCCGATCAAAAGACAATACTAAAGTCGCTGCATGCCTACCTATTCAAACGACGTTATCAGAACGGATGTTAAATGTCTAAGTTAACAAAGACAAAGCGTCATCATATATTGACAGATATGTTAAATCAATTTAATGTATACCGGATGTTACTTGTCTGGGTCAAATCATAAGTCTAGGTCAACGGGAAAGGATGTGTAAATTTAGGTCAAAGCTTTTAATCACCCTCCCATCCAAAATAGCTACCTAATTGTCTGCCTTAAGCATGAAAACAAATTTCACAGATCTAGCCCTATCAAATAATTTAGAAGATTTATGAAATTAATAATTACGAAGTTCTTAAAGTAATTAGAATTTAATAATTTAATAGTTTAATTTAAGATTTAATTTTATCAAATTAAGAAGTTTAGTTTAAGATTTAATTTTTTCTAATTAAGAAGTTGTAAAAATATTTAGAGTTTTAAAAAGATAAGAAGTTGTAAAAAAATATTTAGAGTTTTAACAAGTTAAGAAGTTGTAAAAATATTTAGAGTTTAAAAATTTAAATATTTAGACTTTTACAAGTTAAAAAAATTAAAGAGATATTTAGGCATTTTCAAAGTCTAAACCTTTCAGGCAGGGACGATTTAACGAACACATCTCCAAAATTGGACACCCCCGGTCCCGACACTCACTCAATCAGCTACGGTGGGTTTGGTGGTGGTTTCGACTGTGCATACTTGAATTTCCTTCTATATCGACATTTGGAAACTAATTCATTTCTAGCATTGATCAGATTTAAACGTTTAGGTGCAGTGGCGATCATCACAGTCTCTGAATTGCAAAGACCGCAAGATCTAGATCCTGGGCTATAAGAGTTTGATTTTTTTAGGATGGACCATTTTATACTGTGTGGAATATTATTGGATCTTAAGTTTTTAACTAAAGTAGTCAGTGATGTTTTGTTTTTGCCGACATCGTTATTGAAGGAGTAATTATGCATAGATATGCGGGTTTTAATTTAATTTGCTGTGGCTCCAATATAAGTGTGTATCTTAGGATTTGTTCCTGAGCCATTTATATTCCTATTCACGGGTCTACTTCTATTTACTGTATTTTCATGATATGGATTAGGTTGGTTAATTGATTGCATATTATTGTTATCGTTATCGTTAACTACCATTGGAAGCTCATTTTCGGCTGAGGTGGAAGACGGATAGTAGAATTATTAGGTATAGAATTATGGTGTAAATTAGTCATAATGCTCAGTTGTGGAGTTTTATTAGGGGCTGCATTTATGCGATCTCTAGGGTTCATTGTAGAGTTATTTAGTTCAGTTACAAGCATACACAATGTCAGAATATGTGCATCTATTATCCAATGGGCAATTACTGGTACGCCTGCAGTTGCATGTATTTATGGGATTGGAACAACTAACATTAGATTGGATAGATTTTATATTTTTGCTATTTGCTGAAATTATTGTTTGGGCTATGTTAGGCATAGTAGAGTAGGAAATTTTAATTGAGTTTTTATTAAGTATAGAGCTATATTTATGTAGGTATTTAAAGGAGTTTTCTAATATTTTAACGAATTCCTTATGAATATTGGTTTTAACGTTGTTATTAAAAGGTGGGTTAAACCAAATGTTGTTTTTCCTTCAAGATACTTTAAGATACTTTGCCTGAATTTCGAATTCTAATAAAATTTGATTCGCACCTTATTTTATTATTTTATATTATGCTATATATATATATATATATATATATATATATATATATATATATATATATATATATATATATATACCAGAAAAACAAAGCGCTTTGATATAGAAGACAAATCAATTTTTTTTTCATAATTTTCATATTTACACATAGAAAATAGAAAAAAAAACGAAACACTGAAAAATTAAAAATTAAAGAAAAATCATCATGAAGTAATCAAAGGAAAACATGACGATAATAGTCTTCGAACTTTGAAGACCGACGGCGATTATCTCAACCAAATATATAAACATTTCATCTTCTTGATTGAAGAAATATTAATGTCTTCAATGTGCGGTGTTCATCTTCGAAAGATAAGTACCTTTTTGAATGATTTTCATTCAGAGAGGCTTAGTTTATTCTAAAGAAAGTATCACTTTTCGTGTCAGCGTCTTAACACTTTGAATTTGCTTTTTTCTTCAAAACCTTGTTTCCCCCAAAACATTGTTACTTTTAATGCAAACATTTTAACATTTTGAATCGATGTTGTTTCCCCCAAAAAGTACTTTCCCCAATATTGTACATTTTCACAGCCATTATATATTTTTACCCAATTTTCTTTTATTCCCTGTGTTCCGTTTATTGATACCTTCGCTGAGACCCAAAACATTATTCGGGAAAGGATAACCAATCTTTTTTTAATCGTTAGCATTTAGATCCGGAAAAGCATTCTCCACATCCGACAATAACGCATTTTCTTTGCGTGAAACGTCATTGTCGGTAAGAGTGGTCACTCAAATACAAGAAATATAACCTTTTGCCTTAATCGTTTTTTTATTCAACGGGTGCTAAGCACAAATTTGTTTCAATAAATTATTCTATAATTAATTTAATTTAATTAATCAATTAATTATTCTATAATTAATTTAATTTAATTCATCAATTAATATTGCACTAGAAAACTCGTCATTGTTTCAAATTATTGTATTCTTGTTTCGGTACTAATTTTCTGTCTTTTTATTTGCCTCTCGTTTTGAATGCATAAAATAAGACGGATTGAAGTTTTATCATTCTTTGTAACATGGATTCCGCAAACCCCGTTTTTAGGCGTAGGCCAACAGATTCTATCTGAATATCTCGACACCCCACCTGTAAGTAGGCGTTGGAATGAAAGCGTGGTTTGTCCTTTGTGACCGTTTTCTGCTTGTATGTAAGACAGATCGTGTCCTCTAATTATCGTGCAACGTCACAGTCACACATTCTCTCATTAAACTCCCAGGGTTCAACACGTTAACTGCCCACGTACTATCTAGCATGCCCGTCTATATGCTTCCATTTTAAACCTGTACACGTTACTCATTAAAATGATTCCTTGTTTCGTTTATTTAGATAATATGAAAACCGATTATCTTGCATGCCTGCTTGCTTTCACATTGAATGGTTTAGATAGTGCAAAGAAGTGGGTGTAGGAGTGGAATAGAAGGGGAAAGTTGATAGGGAATTACATAAATAAAGAGCGAATGAGACGAGCAGTAATAGGAGAAGCGAGATGAAACAAATAATTAAATGACGCAAATATTTTGAAAAAGCTTTTGATTGGACGTTTCGAGAAGTGAGCGCATCGCAACATCGCCTGGTGAATACATTATCTGTTGACTTTGTTACAGTAGCTTCGAATGTTAGCAGCACCGTTGAACCTGTGGCTTTTCTTTCCTTTTTATGAGACTATCTACCTATTTATGTGATGTACAACGTGCCCCCAACAAAATAATGCTACCCTGTGAATCTTTAATAAAATTCATAATCTCTGCTGCCATCCAACCATATTTGGTACAAATAAACTTTAGTCGGCCCATGACTTGTGCACAAAGTTTCATTTATAAATGTCCAACAGTCAAGCATAGACTGAACTTTATTTGTAACAAATATTTTGGGATTGCAGAAAGAATTTAATTTTATTAATAACTAGACCACCCGTGACCCGTTGGGTCAGTTTGTTATATTAGCTATGGAATTCATGTATGAGCGTGACACTTGTGGCATAAAGAAAATAGGTTTTTTTTTCATAACAGAAGCATTTCTATGAAAGTATATTAAAATGAAAAAAGAATATAGGTAGCTTTCTATGAGTCGTTCTGTTTATTATAATTGTTTTTTTTGGGGATGTAATATGTGTAAAACATATGATTCAAATATTTGCTGTTTAAAAAACAACAAAAGGAAACACTATTTAATGTAATAGAAATGTGTGCATTTACCGATTCAGCTATTTACGCATGCGCAACCGGATGTTGAAAACCGGAAAGCTGAAAGCTGATTGCAAACATACAAGACCAATAGAGTTTTAGTATTATATAGATTTGTAGCGAACGTGATGAGCAAGAACCTGGATCGACTGGCGAAAATAGACAACTTATAAAACAGCTCGTCGTCGCTTAGCGTGTAGAACCTTGATGTGAGAAAGTGACACTACAGCGAGAGGATAGTATCGACCACCTGTGAAAGGGGTTCTTTTTCATCTATAAATAACAAGTTAAGTGGAAGTTAACGGAAGGCGTTTTAGCACTCGAAGGGCTAAGGTCATTGAGTGACATGGTTCAGCATTGAACGATGTTGTTGGAAAAGAGTATACTACGTGATACAATCACGTTGTTGCCTTGAATAAGGTGGTGAGTACATTGTTTCCATGTGTTTTCTTTTTTCTTTTTTTACTACTTCACTATTCCTTGTGTTTGACTTTTAGGAGGTCACCCTGTACAATCTACCAACGTTGACCCAACTGATCGCGGGTCGTCTAGTTTCTTCTTTAACCAGAACTATAGTTCAGTATAGACTGTGTGGAGGCTGAACTTGGAATAAATTATGACAAAGCTGAATTTCATATTAAAGAAATCCTTGTTTTATGTCTAGTGCGTTTTAAAAATCCCCTAACATCTGCATTTGAGGAAAAAAGTTTTCAAATACAGTGGTGTAAGTGGTGGTAAACTTCTATGTTTATTATGGCATTGTAAGTATTTCGAATAAATCAAACTATTTATGGTCTAAGCCCAGAGTTGTGAGGTGAAATAATGTAATACTAACAGCTAACCAACGTTTCAATTACAAGAATCCCTCCTATAATAATTTGTAAGAACAAATTGCCAGAGAAAAAAGTTTTTTTCTATTAAAAAACAATTTATATGAATATATGAATATATATTGCATACAAAATTTAGTGTACATGGCCATAAGTAATAACTGTGAATTGGAGTAGTAGAGTGTGTACATACACACTCTACTACTCAAATTCACTGCCGATTGGAGGGCAATTAATCATCCAGTGATGATAGCCGAGCTAGGAGTGTCCAATCGACAGGTGGCAGGAGAGAGTGTCGTCTAACTTGGAGGCTGGAAACTTTCGCCATTGTCTGCAAACCCTAAAGGTCATAGGATGGTGTCTTAAAAAGCTCCAGCAGGAATTGCTATGTCGTATACTCTGATTGGTTATCCTGTGACCAAACAAACTCATTTAGATTACTATCTGCCAGCAGAAATAGATACCAATGTTTATCATTACTACAACTAGTAGTTTCAAATATGCAATCCAAGATGGCTTCCACGACGTAAATATGTTGAATATCACAACATCTAATAAATGCAGTTACATGGAATCCAAGATGAATGCCACTTCGCAAATGTGTTTTATATCACAACATCTAATAAATACAGACATGAAATTCGAGACGTCTGCCACAATACAAATATTTTTATATCACAATATCAACTAATTTCAAAGACATGGAATCAAAGATGTCTGCTGCGAATTAAATATTTTTAATATCATATCTAATAATTAGAGAGATATGGAATCCATGATGTCTGTCGCGAAACAAATATTTTAATATCACAACATCAACTAATTACAAGGACATGGAATCAAAGATGTCTGCTGCGAATCAAATATTTTTAATACCATATCTAATAATTAGAGAGATATGGAATCAATGATGTCTGTCGCGAAGCAAATATTTTAATATCACAACATCAACTAATTATGAAGACATGGAATCAAAGATGTCTGCTGCGAATCAAATATTTTTAATACCATATCTAATAATTAGAGAGATATGGAATCCATGATGTCTGTCACGAAGCAAATATTTTAATATCACAACATCAACTAATTACAAGGACATGGAATCAAAGATGTCTGTTGCGAATCAAATATTTTTAATACCATATATAATAATTAGAGAGATATGGAATCCATGATGTCTGTCGCGAAACAAATATTTTAATATCACAACATCAACTAATTATGAAGACATGGAATCAAAGATGTCTGCTGCGAATCAAATATTTTTAATACCATATCTAATAATTAGAGAGATATGGAATCCATGATGTCTGTCGCGAAGCAAATATTTTAATATCACATCAACTAATTACAAAGACATGGAATCAAAGATGTCTGCTGCGAATCAAATATTTTTAATATCATATCTAATAATTAGATAAATATGGAATCAATGATGTCTGTCACGAAGCAAATATTTTAATATCACAACATCAACTAATTACAAAGACATGAGAACAAAGATGTCTGCTGCGAATCAAATATTTTTAATATCATATCTAATAATTAGAGAGATATGGAATCCATGATGTCTGTCGCGAAGCAAATATTTTAATATCACAACATCAACTAATTATGAAGACAGGAATCAAAGATGTCTGCTGCGAATCAAATATTTTTAATACCATATCTAATAATTAGAGAGATATGGAATCCATGATGTCTGTCGCGAAGCAAATATTTTAATATCACAACATCTAATAAATACAGGGACATCTTTCTTTAGTTTAGACCTTTATTGTCGGGGTGAATGACTTTAATAGATATATTTTTATTCGATAAGTACCACCATGAATAGCTACAAGAATATTTATTCATGTTTGAAACTATAGAATATACTGAACAATCAAAATCTAAAAAATGTTAACAAACTTAATTCAATGGATGTGTTTTTAAATTGTATTCTTTATTGACTGACTTCCTTGGTTTAAATGTGCTTTTATAATGTGTTTATTGGCAAATATGAATAATATACCAACTAATGTGTGTAAAATGTCCCACGCTCATAGTTTTCTTCCCAAAATCAGATTTAAGAGTATCTTGAATAATCTTATTAATGTTTAAAAGTAAATTTTGCCTAATCCCCTTCTCAGAACTAAAGTGAAATACATTTCTAAATTCAATCATACTCGTTCGTAATTTTAGAAAACCAAAAAAAGAAGCACCACCACTTCTCCTCAACTGTAAGGTTAAAAGAGTTAGCAGGTTCATTTTTTGTAAAACACATTCACCATGCCGTGCGTCTTAGAATGGTTACATTTATGTCTATTTCTCACCATTTTATTCTAAATTTAAACATAGAAACTTCTTTCCATTTTAATTTATTTTATTATAAGATATCAACAAATGACGCTTAGTTCTTCAAAGGAATTAAACAGCAAAATAAAGAAGGAGATATTGTTCAGCAATTTAACATTTTCTCAAAAATAAAAACAGACATTCGTTAATGACCTTAGATGGAACTCTCTCGAAGATTCTAACTATAAACTCTAGATTCAAGGATACGTCCTTCATCAATAAAGTGACGACACCGAACTTTTGTCGAATATGAAACCCTTCTACCCTGTTTCCTGATGTTATTCAAACAAGTAACAATATTTCTATTACATCATATTACCCATATTCTATTACTATTGGCGTCACCAATTATCAAGGCCAATAATTACTCGAGGATACGGGTTGGATAAAATCTACTAATGAGACACCATGATAAAGATTAATGAGATAGATAAATTGAAAGTATTGCAAATCTCCACATACCACCAACTCAAAGCAGCGGCCGACGCAGAAAACAACAATTCTTCCTTCTTTGTCAGAAACATCAGTTATGGAATGTGGGGATTAAGGGCAACATGGGGGAGCGAGAGTTACAAAGTTGCCGAAAGTAAACCAAACATGTTGAGTTACGTCTTCAAATTTTCTATTGACTTTTAAATTTTCGAGGTACGTTTTTTGACTCAACTTAAAAGATTTTTTTTTCAAGACAGAAAATGAGAAACTGTTTGACATTGACCGAAAAGATAAAACGGAAAATGGACTTCTGTGTAAGATTTTAGCCATGAGTTCAATTTAAAGATTCTAAAATGTCATGGGAACCAGATGACAAACTTTTGCAAATAATCATCATTATTATTATTATCGATTTAACATCAATTTTACATACTGGCATGCGTTGGACGGCTTTAAGAAATTGACTTCCAAAGTAAACTATCTTTGGCCAGGTCTTTATTTATCCCTTTTCTCTCAGATCAATTTTTACCACTTCCTTTTATGTTTACCTTGGCCTTCCCCTGTGAACTGAACCTGCTATCTCAACTGTTCTACTATCTTAACAACTCTCATCTATTCTTTCAAGGTGACCATACCATCAAAGTCTCCTTTTCTGCGCACATCTCCTTATACTGCCCAGATATAATCTTCCTGTCTTTAAGCCTCACATTACACATACATCGTATAATTCTCATATCATATCTTGCCATGCAACGCATATCCTCAACCCTCTCTTCCCTTGACCTACTGAACCTGTCGTAGAAACGCCCTGCTGATTAATAATGGCAGAAGTTCCCCAAAATGTGTTCATCAACTCCTAATTCTTTTAATAACAAATAGCTATAATTTTAACCATAAACTACAACAATGCTAATAAAAATTGATATCTTAAGTTGAATAAAATTTATTGAAAGAATTTAATCACGTGTTTTATTTATTTTTGATTTTCTAGCTTTTCTACCAAACTTATATTTTTTGCTTGAAATTTCAAAATGTAAAAATGCGGACAGCGCATCTTTATTACTAGCTATGTTTTTTTCGGTCGGTTAAACTTACCTTTAAGTTTGCTTTTAAACTAAAAGTCGAGGAGATCAGTTAGGCTGCTGCTTATTTTTGTTTTCTTAAGTTACGAACGAGTACGATTAAATTTAGAAAACCGTAGACTTATTTTGCTTTTGATTTTAGTAGATGTTTTGCTTTCATCGATATCATATTAAAAAAATAGTAACTACAAAAATAAACGTGTTAACCATATGAAAGTACAAAGTAATAAGAATGAGGTAATTGAAATGAAATAATTTAGAAATCTTGAAAAAAAAAATTACAAACACAGTTTAAAGGGAGAGAATCGCTAACTAATGTTTTTGTAGTTTTGTAGTTTTTGTAGTTTTTGGTATCTCATACTGCACTTCATCGTTGCTCTCAGGAGACATTCTTTTTTTTTTTTTTTTTTTTTTTTTTTGTAAAACTTAATTATGTTCTACAAAACTAAAAACAAAAACAACAGCCCCTCTCCCTTTCTCCCTCCCCTTTTTTATTTTTTATTTTTCCTACCCTACTCCCGGTCCTGGATATGACCTTAAACTACATCCGATGGTGAGATCCGGCTTACGGACTTTGGGGAATGTGGAGCCTCCTCTTAATTACCATTGCTCCCAGGTCCACCCCGACCCGGAGTGGTAGTAGCTGTTAGGGTCCCAACTATGGGTTAAATAGAAACAGATATTAAAAGGGGAAAGAAACAAAAAAGAGAAGAAAACAAGACCAGATTCGGCATTAAATAACCCAAAAAGGGTTGATATGCCGTAAAACAAAACTACCAAACTACCAAACTACCAAACATTCTTTTAGACTGAGACAATTCTTATTTTTGTCCTAATCTGGAGTGTTACTTTTTGAGAAGCTGGATTTTCTCAACATTAAAATCCGACCTTGTGTCTAATTTTGCCGACGAGACAAATAAATAGGAATCGTAACTATCCGCTTCGTCGCTTTAATGATTTGTTTTTGATAACGAGAAATAATACTATTACCAAGTATCAGGCTTAATTAATATCTTTATATCTTTAATCAGATTTTTATGCAACTTTCCAATTATTTATTTGTTAATGCTATTGTTACTAAGCATCGCGATTAATTTTATATTACGTCATGACTTTGTGGCGCATCTTAATTAGTGCCATCACCTCGTTACTAAGTATCGAGCTTAATGTAAGAGCTCAATCATGTTCCTGAAATCAGATTTATAATTCAACTGTTGACAATGATGCATTATAATTAACAATAAAAGGTGAAAAACAAATAAATCTACAACATATATATTTTATCAAACACAATAACAATCGATCATTTATCAACCTGCATAGCTTTTCAGTTTTGGATGTTTTAAAAAAGTGTTTCTAATTTCAGAATTTCAGAAGCTTCGATTGCCGGTCTTCAAGATGGCTGCGTTTTTTTTTTTTACTTGACATGAAGGTATGATGTCATATGTTTCTCAACTAAAAAACAAAACAAAAATTAAACATAAATACAACTAATAACTGTCACCTATCAGTCAAAAATTTAATTTTCGATCGATCTGTATATTTTTACGTCACTGAAACTGTTTATAAGTTTGTTTTTTTTATTTCAAAATATCTTGCACTATACCTAATGTTTCGGCAACACCTAGTCTCGCCATATTAAATCCCTATTTTTACGAGCCTCCCAGGCAACGATACAACATCTGAAAAAAGAAACGCTTAAAAAATATAAAAACTGAAAAACTATACAGGTTGATGGATTAAATTTTGTCACATTTGGTTAAAGTTATTTGTTTAGATTTAATTTTTTTTTTACCTCTTTTTATTGTTTTCTATAATTGCAACATTGCCTAACATTTTTTCTGACGTATCTGTATTAATGCTATCACCTTGTTGATCTATCTATATACGATTAAAAAGATATTGTTTATTTTAAGTTTGTCTATTCGTACGCAAATAGAAACATTTGATTTGTTGAAAAAAAGGAAATAGGCAAAGTACACATTACATAATCAGTAGTTTTACGATGTCAATACCAGCGGTTGACCATCGCGTAAGTCTAAAGGATTATTTTTTAACTGGATACGTGTTTTATAAATTTAAAGAAATTAACATAACGTAATAACATTAAAAAAACATATTATATAAATATTTTTAAATTCCATGACTTTTGTTTTGATAATCCGCAAAACAGTATTTATTTACCTCCTCTCCTAGAGGTTAGGCACAAGGCCAGTTTTATCTTACTCCCACAAGGTAAGATGTGACCCAAAGTTGAGTCGGGAAAGTGGGACTTGAAAAGCCAGCGCCCGAGAAGGTGAGCACTCTGGCCATTAAAAATTGCCTGGGCAGCCCCGTCGGCATTCCCCGGTAGGGGCGCCTCAGGCAGTAAGCAATAAACTTACTCCTGGGAGGGGGGACCTCCTAGAACTGCACAGGACTAACCCATAGACCGGCGGAATCAAGCCCCAAAGGCCAAGACGATACCGATCTATGGGGTGCAGTATCCATCGGAACAGATACTACACTTTGATCTTGGCCAAAAGGCCAAGAACACCCGCAAAAGAGTAGACATAAGGTGTATTCGGCATTCGTTAAGAACTAATTATATCTGCTTAAAAATATAATTTCTAATGTTTGTGCTAATAAAAACAATGTCTGAATTACATTCATCGTAGGTACTGACTCCCTCATGCAAATGGTAGTTTTGTTATATAACGAAAGCCGTCAGTTGAATGGAGGAGTCATGGGCGTATGGGAGGTTAAAATTAACCTTTAGTTAACGGAAGTTGGCGGATTCACATATAAATCAAACAGGCAGACGCGAAACACGGTCGTTCTCCGAACAGCCCCAGTGAAGATGGGGTGATCGAACACAAATATATGTATCAATAAACCTTTATATAAACTAAACATCGGCACCCGAGTGATTTTATCCACAGACGATCAATAGCCTTGGTCTCCAACGATGATAGCAAGTGTATAAGATTATACACGCCTCGGTAAACAACAAAAACGTAACAGGTTTATAACATAATCTCTCTCTCTTTGTGGCGTCATCCAGTATGTACGGCGACAATATATAAATGATCCACAGAGTTTTAGTAGTATTACTTTTTAAATCAGATTTATCACTAAACTTTCCTACACGAGGCATCATTATTAATTCTGTTAATTTAATAGTTTAATTATTTTTTTTAAAAATAGATTGGCCATTTAACTTTTTTACTTGAAATATGAATTTTGGAATAATAGGTAACGGACAATTAGGCAATAGAAAATTAGGCAACAGAAAATTAGGCAATTTTTGCAAGGTAGGAAAATTAGGCCACTATGGAATAAATATCGACTGAAAATAGATTTTACGACCGTTCTTGAGAGGGGTATAGTTTTAAATAGGGAACTTGTGTTTGTTTTTTTAAGACAATCATTCTAAGAAAGTCTTGAAATAAGAATGTAACGTTGATGAATACATAAATAAAAACATTTAGTTTTCCTTTTCCAATTTCTATACATATATATATATATATATATATATATATATATATATATATATATATATATATAGTTAAATATGTTCATATATTTGCATGTACAGCATTTAGTCAGTAACCAGTTAGCTGATCAGCATCATGAATGTTACTACACAGCTCCTAGGCGTAAGGGATTGTAATGTGGCCTATATATATTTATATTTATATATATATATATATATGTATATATATATATATATTTATATATATATATACATACATATATATGCATGCAAATATATACATATATATACATACATACATATATATATATATATATATATATATATATATATATATATATATATATATATATATATATATATGTATATATATATATATACATATATATAAATATATATATTTTTTAAATATATGAAAATAAAGCACTGTAGATGTTTAAAATATTTGTGTTAATGATTTCGTATATATTACGAAAGAGACCCCAACATTCCGTGTTAATAAAATCACTATAACTCGAGGAATTTTTTTTTGAATTGACAATGTTATCATTGGATAAAGCATTGTTTAATCAATATTATCACCAAAAAATAATATAATTGCAAAACTATTTCATGTAATTTGAATGATTAGAGTTTCTGGTAAAATATAAAATGCGACATAATTATATTTCTCGTTCATCATCAGCGCAAGAAATGTTTTTTATAATCTTGAAAATAAACCCAAAAATTGACAATTTTGAGACTCAGGAACGTAAAAAAAAAGGATTTTTTAAATGTGATAATTTCTACTAACGATTGACTTGGGGACGTATGGTAAACCTGTTCTGTAATGAGCAGGCGGGATTAGCTCACCAACAACCACTCACTCACCTCACACCGTCATCAAAATTTTATTTTCAGAGATACAACACTTTCGTTAATTTCACGATTCATCGTCAGTTATTTGTAAGTGTTTATTTGTTCTGTCATTTTATTATTAATAATTATCATTTAAAAAGTTTTAAACAATTATTTATTAATAAATAAATAGAATTCTAATATTACATTTTGTTTTAAAATTGAATTCTATTTATTTATTAAAAATACTTTTTAATGTTTTAACTTTTTTTCAATGAATATTGTCAGTGTAGTCATTGACTTTAATTTACTTTTTCACACTTAAAATAAAAAAAATACTCTTAGCTTTATTTTAAAAGAATTAATGTAATTTATCGTTACGGCACATGTTAGAATTTCTTACATGTGTCGTAACAATAAATTAGTTATTTATTCTTTAAGAATTTTTATTTAATTTAATTTAAAATTACATTAATTCTTAAAGAATAAATCGAGTAAGGTAATTGTTCAAGATATTAATCGATCATCATGTAAAATTAATTAATAGAATTGACGCAGTTCGTAACGTACACATTTTTAAAAATCACTATTACGGCAGTTTGAGCCTTCCATACTTGAGATTTTGCAGCCGTATTTTCTGTTTACATTTACAAGACGGGCTTCGGACATGTTTTAGCTTACTTTCACTTTTTTTGGATAATTAAGCAATTTTTTGTAAAAAAAAAAGGTGAATTATTTTGTAATTCACTCTCTTAAGACTTTAATTTAATAATTATCTCTGAAACAGTCCCAGAAAACTGATATTTACTTTTCCAGCGATTTTTAAACATGTTTTATTGAATCTTAAGTTTTAACGGATTTTTCGCTGTTTTGATAACATTTTCCATTCTAAAATTTTTTTTCACACGTAAATATACATTTGTTTTCTTTTTAGATATTAACTTAATCTTTCAAACACAATCAAAAGTTAAACGAAAACTACTTTTAAAAATTAAGAAAAACACTTTTGAGAACTATAGTCAGTACAAGCGACGGCCATTTTTGCATGTACCTAGTAATAGTAAATAGATTTTTTTTAAAAACAACATAAAACCATTTCCATTTTATATACACAATTTTTTATCGCATTCTGTTTAAGCTGTCGATCTACTTAATTCAATTAATAATGTAATGACAAAACGATATTGTAATAATTGAATTAACTATCAAAGACACACCGTAGTTTAAAAAAAACAAAAAACCAAAAATTAAATTAAAAAGACTCTTGAACAACGCCGGATTGATACAGATATTTGTGGATGAAATTGATTTTTATTCTTAAATTGTATTTCTTGTCATGAAATAAAGTTTTGAAAATGTAACTGTAATTCAGTGTTTTAAGCGCTGCTGGTCATGTTGCCTTAAAAATAGATTTAACTAAAACTTTTTTACTACTTTTGTTCGTTTAAAAAACAACGTAAAAATCGTTACCATCTGTAAAAATTGTTGTTGCATTGTTTTTTTTCCAAAGAAAAACACAATTTATTGAAACAAAAACTTTTCACTGTTAACTTTCCCGTAATAAAAAAAAATTTAATTGATTTTCTTCGTCAAAAACATAAATAAATTGGCATAAAAATAAACATACGGTGAGTTAGATTTTCGTTTATAATTTTTTTCATGTTGCAAAGCTGACTCGTTTTGAATTAGACGCCATTTTCTTTCATGATTTGTCTTTTTTCAGATGTTTCCGTAAACGGACGGAAGATGCCGAACATAAAGTCGGTTTTATTTGGTTACATTGCTATCTTTATTTGAATTTATATGTTTTAGTCAACTTTCTAACTGGATGCGTCTTAATTTGTTCTATGACTTTTTTTCGCATGAATCTTCAGATTGTTTTTACTATTGGATCACGCCTATCAAGACTGCGAGGCACTCAAGGAAAAGGATTAAAAAGATGGAATCATTGTCAGCCGAAGGATGAGTAACACTGTGAGAGTACTAACATTGATCAATGGTATGGACTGTTTTTAATTACATCGGGCGGCTCATGATAAACATTTGCTGACACTAGATTTGATAATGGCCAAGTTGTAACCAGCAAAGAGACAGCCCCGCTGTAATGTGTTCACATGTGATAAGCACTTGCAATTAAGCTCTGTTCATAGAAATGTCGCCTAACGCTTGCTACATAGTGAGAGAAAAGATAGTTGTTTCCCCGTTGGGGTAGCACTATGAGTTCTTGCTGCGAATGTCTTACAAGGAGGAACCAAAGATTGGAGCTCGGTCGAGTACCTTCCATGGACATGACGATAGAAAGCTTAATCTGAACAACAGCAACACCCCTCTACCCCGAAGTGAACAGGACAATTTTCAACAGGGCTTGAAATTGGCTCGACGTTTTAAAAGCTCGTTTCGATAACCATTAACCGCGTTTCATTTTGGCATATTTCACTCTTACAAATAACCAAGTCTAATTACCTTATCAAAACATGGTTTTCTGGAGAGAAGGTGGCTGTCTCATTGTACGACTGACCTTGGTGGATGGATACCTTGACGCCAGCCCTGGATTCAAAGAAAACTGAATCTATTGAGCACGTTCAGATGGAAAGCAAAGGAATTTACATCAGCTACCACCTCTAACCCAAACCTACTCCTCTCCCGACAATGTCTGTCACCCTCGGGAAACAACGATAACATATGAAAATGGGCGCCAAAGAGTCACCAGGGGTCAAATTAAGGTTAGTTGGAGACGACATTGTTCTTGAAAACCGTAAAAGTTGAATGATATATTATGTTAGAAGATTGTGAAGAGTTGACTGAGCGGAGAAGGTCATATCCCGACCCAAACAAACACAAACAATCCAGGATATGTGACAAATTAGAGCAGGGTACCTACCTGACATAAAGCATGCAGTACATTACCGAAATGATAATGAGTCGGCTAATCATTAGGAGCTTTGAAATGTTTAATGTTATGTTTAGTAAATATCCAGGAGTTTAAGGTTAGGGTTAGGATTAGTAAACATGTAAACATTTATGTTTACCGGCGCTGACATTTGTTGAGCTCTGTCTTAATCAAATGTATCTATGATCATCTTATATTCATCAGACGCTTATATATATATATATATATATATATATATATATATATATATATATATATATATATATATATATATATATATATATATATATATATATATATATATATATATATATATATATATAAAGACATGTGTGATTGAAGACGACAGAAATCTTCTGTTTAGTGATTCCTTTTTTTATTTTTTCCATTCGTCGAATGATCTTTTTGACGTGTAGATGGAATGAATTGATGAAGGATCCATGTGTTGGACTAACGTTTTCGATTCTCTCCGGAATCATCTTCAGGTCTTTAATGGCTAAAATGAATACAAAGCGAGTGAA
>OY744526.1:48758344-48778344 GCA_963556195.1 Sepiola atlantica | reverse complement strand
TTTATTTTGAAAATGTTGCACTGTTTGATAAAAATTGACATGCATTACAGTGGATTCAACGTACCGAAATGCATTATGTTTCACATAATGTAGTCACTAAATTATGTTATGTAAATTGATACTTGTTTCTAAATGGGATTTTATTGAGCAGTCACTTTTTTTTTCAGAAAACAAAAATGCATTTTTGCCGATTTAACTTTATATTTCTTCTTTTGTAAATAATATATTTTATATAAATAAACGGAAATAAATTGTAGTGGATTTAATTTAATCATTAAAATATTTTTTTGTAAAAAACTTATTTATTCCAAATATGATTTTTATTACAAGAAATAAATCATAGAAATAGCTTATTTTTTTATAAAAGAAGAAATGCACTATAGTGGAATAAATATTTTAATAAACCCACGTAAGAGTTCTCTTTGATTCGCCCATGAATAGATAATGTGAAAAGCTGACAACGTAATAACCGCTTTTTGTGTACGTGTGTAAGTTTATGAACTTGATGAAGAAGCACTGATAATGATGATGAATAAGCAATGTCGTAGCAACGTATAGCATAGTTATGTTGCCATAGCGACTATAGAACCGCGAGGACTGCTACTGTGTAGAGCGTCTAGGTTAGGGACGTACGCTTACGCACGACGTCAGTTACTGTAAAACGACAAATGCCACATAGAAAACAGAATGACCAAATAATGACGAAATGAGTATTCTACATAATCTAATGCATGTTTTAAAATTGGCTAACGCCATTCTTGTAAAACTGATCATTTATGGTAGAACATAATTATATAACAATGATCAAGGATATTTCTTATAAGTCATTGAATCGTAGAGAAGGCAAAGTTTGTATGTTAAGAAATTAAAGCTGATTAATACGACTATAATACATTATGATAATATCAAGTGAAATGTATGCGGAAAGCAAACGTGACCACGCTATTTGTATTTGGGGAAAATGTAATTGGTATAGAAGACCAGAAGAATAAAAGGTTCGATAAATATAAATATGTTAATCTGTTATTCCTGGAAACAAATATACAAAAGAAACGCTTCTAAGTTAAAAAAAAAAAAAAAAGAAAGAGTAGGTAGAAGGGCAGTTTAAACATTTAGAGCAGGGGAGGGCAACCTTTTCAGAGTGAGGGCCAGATGAGACTTTTGGAAAGAGATCGCGGGCCGGAGTGAAAAACGAAATCTCAGAATGACTATATTTTGTTTGCATGAATAAATTGTAGAAAAATTGTATTGCACACTCTACAAATCTGATTTTTTTCTCAGGAGACTTCTGTATGTAATGTTATAAAAGGCGCCGACGAAAAGCCATTTTGGAATTATAAAAAATAATGACGGGGGAAGTAGCAAGTTGATCCAGTATTCGTTTTGACACACCTCACATAGGTTCTCTGTTTCATGCCCTTTCCTCGTCTCTCGTTGTCTCTTTGCCTCTCTCTTTCTCTATTTCTATTTTTATTTCAGGCCAAGGATTTGAAATTAATAGATTTAAAAAGATGAAATATACATGCATCATCGCTCGCTGATATTTATACATTTTCATCCCACTGTAAATCTTAATCGAAACCTATTTTTACGTCTATGTCACAAAATTATATGAGATTTACTGGGAGGTCCGCGGGCCGGATTGCAATAATAAAGCATAGCAGGGTGGCGGGCCGGACGTTAAGCCTTTGCGGGCCGGATGTGGCCTGCGGACCGGAGGTTGCCCGCCCCTGATTTAGTGTATGTGTCTTATAAAAAGGTATCCTCGGCGTATGTGAACGACAGCTGAATTAGATTTGAATGTGAGAGACAAAATTCCTTCGACTTTCTGTATGAATGACTTTTTAAATGTTTGTATTCAACTCAAAACAATGCACATAGCTACCGAGACGTAAAAGGTTAATGTGAATTAGCAGCCAGATTTACCATCATCATCATTAGTTTTCTTTTATCATTCTTGGTGGAGGCCCCCCTTTCGTTCCACCCTGTTTTATCCCAGACAGGCCGTGGTGAAGTAAGACCTAATTGGCTATCGAGGTCGTATCTCCTGCCGATTTTTTGGCCTTCCGCTATGTCTTTTCCATTGTCTCGGGCCCAATTATGTCGCTCTATATGTCCACCTATTGTTTGTATATCTCCAAAGGTTACCTGCCGTCTATGTTTTCCCGCTTGCATGGTGGTGATGATGTTATTTACTCCAGTTTGCTGTCTGATCCATGTGTTTCTTTTTCTATCACGTAAACTTATGCCGAGCATAATGCGTTCCATTTTACATTGTGCCACTCTTAGCTGTTCTATCGCTGCATTATTAAGTGGCCATGTTTCGATGCCATATGTCATAACAGACATGATGTATCCATTGAACCTCTTCAGCTTAATGTTCATCGTGGACTTTCTACTCTTTATGATGTTGTCTACTTTCGAAAAGGCTGACCATCGAAGCGCAATTCGACAGATTTATAGAGGCATCCAAAGTGGGGATCTGTGCAGCAAGATGTTTGTTCACATTACATTTACATTTCTGCATGTTGGTACAGTCGGGGAAACAGGGAACAGGGAGGCAATTTCAAAGGCAAGAGTTTCGAGAAAAGAACCTATTGAAGTATAAAGCTTTCCGGCATCTGTGGACCTGTACATTGAAGGGTGGGAGTTTGCTGCTTGTCGTGTTGATCGGAAGTATTTAAGTTGAAGGGTCACAAATGCAGAAAGTTCCTCGAAGCATATTCAATTGAAGTATCCAGTGTGGGACTTATTGGGTTTAAAAATTTTGGGGACCCTGTTTAAGAGTGGGATACCAGTGGTTGGTGCATCAGCCCAGATGTGGCAACATGCTACATGCATTGACAAATGGTGGTTTTGTAGAAGTATACGATACTGGCAGGTGTGAGAAGTTTTGTAGTTCGGTAGAATGAGGCCACCTTTTGTGTAGAGGACTTGCGAATATATTCTATTTATTTGTTACTGTTACACCGGCCGTTCTTACACAGGATAAACTACACCGGTTGTCACTATAAATAGTGCGAGTCACTAGAGACACTGAAGACAAAGCACAGTCTTGTAACTGTCTAGCCAAGAGCTAGTCACTTTCTTACTTTGTTAATACACTTGTTAAACCAACCCTCGACTTGACTTCCTTTATTTATTATTTACTGTGGAACAACTTCACAACAGTTACAATTCATGTTCTTTGTGAATGTAAGAGCGAAGAGTTTGAATGTTAGATTCTCGGGAATGGTGCTATCAGCCATGACAATCGGTGGTTTGAAAGGTTTCTGATAATTGTTAAAGGAAAGGGCGAGCATTGTCTTAGTAGCGTTAAACGTAACAATCTATTTTTGGCCCCATTCCACTATAGGCTGGAATGACCTTTTCTATATATTCGGCAATTGACTTGGATATGTGTGCGTTCGATTTACCCACATGTTGAGAATGGAGCGTGGTGTCATCAGAAAATTACCCATCTCGGACTCGATAGCATTAAGGTGTTGTTTATAAAAATCAAAAATAATAAAAGTCCAAAAATCGACCCCTGGATTACACCCGCATGAATGTGATGTTTTTAGATGCAAGATCATCGAGGACGATCTGAATCTCTTTTTAGCTAAGAAGGATATGACTATATTACATATTCGTTCAGTAATACCGTACGAACAAATTCTCATGAGAGTAACTTCATGCCAGACCTTGTCAAAGGCCTAGAATATATCAAGCGCTTCCTCTAGATTTACCTGCCTTATCCAATGTATTGTATATGCCTAAATCTATACCGTTGGTCAGGACCATCGTTAGATTTTGTAATGATTCAAAGATGTTTGCGAACAGCGGAAGTATACATATGCGGCGATAATTTAATGGGTCAATTCTTTCATTAGATTTCTTGAAAAATGGTACAACTATAAGGGAAGCAATATTTGGCCAGTTATTTGTAATAAAGTTTGGAGAGGTCAGGAGCCATATCATAAGAGCATGTTTCAATACTATAGCAGGAATAAAATCAGGTCTACATGTTTTAGAGGTGTTTAGTTTTTTTTGTTATGTTCAGGACATGGATAGGAGTGATTATCCGATCATCAAGTGTGTTTTTTGTACGTTGTTTGAAATTTGTAAGGGAGTTTGTTGAGTCTAAAGTGGGATTTTACGTGAACCGTTAGGCAATCAGTTCAGCCTTATTCATTGCCGTGCAAGCAACATCATAGTGGTTGGATAGTAGGGGAATTGTTGATTTTCCATTATTCACCACACTATTATCGAGTTTCCAGAAATCGCGAGTTTCTGCGCCCTAATTCATTTTCTAGTCATCTCTGTATATCTACTTTTAGCCGCGGCTATTATACTCTTACAATAGTTTCTTGATACTATAATTTGTTGTCTATTTGTTGCTGTTTTGTAGTGGTTGAATTGGCGGAATTCTTTCTGCCTATGTGCGATAGCAAATGCACAGATCGAAGTTAATCATTGGATAGAGTAGAGCTTATTATAAGAATTTCCCCGTGGGGACATATGCTTCTATGGCCGTTTTTGACCCATCCTGTTACAGCAGGAAGATAAAAAGTGTTACTCCATGGGATGTCTTTGATGAAATTTCTGATGGGTTTCCAATCAGCCCGTTTATAGTATCTTGTCGTTTTTAGTAACGACGCTTCGGTTTAGGGTCGGAATGTTAAAGGGGATATCAACCATGATTACAAGGTCAACAGCGTTCCCGAGTGAACTATAGGCATCATCACACAAGCCTCGGGCAGTGTTGCCAAAGCAGTTATAAAAGTAAGGCTTCCTGATCGTAACAATATATGAGGCAGGTCGGGAAAGTGCTTCTTTGTGAAAAGGAGTGTGGAATAGAGAAACTATGCATGCTGTTAGAGCTGTGTCTGTGTACTTCGAGAAACGAAGCAAATCAATGTGGTGGATATTAAAATCAACACATACATGGATGTTGGCGCTCAAATCCTATGAGAGTGCTGCGTCAACACTATCTGAGACATGATAGCGCAGGGTATAGTCGTGGGACAACGGAAAACGGTAGAGATAATATAGATAACTAACGCTGTGTTGTAAGGTTAATCTAAAGCACGTGTAGACCTGATCATATGATTCTAGACTGTGTTATCTAGTCAAGGGGAAGGTGTAACAGATATAGACTTCGAGCCGTGCATATGCTTGTCAGAGTCTTTAAGGCCGTGTGGGGGTATCCTGGCATGTCAAAACGAGTAGAGGAGATTGTGGAGTGTAGAATAGTTTCGCTTTACATCATCGAGGTTTGTTCTAGGCCATCGGATATTTATGAACGAGAGCCTTGAGTGAGGAGGCAAATTGGTTGTTTTATTTAGGGGGTGCGTCTAGTTTGAACATATTACACTTTATTCGCATCGAGATTATTATTGTTTGGTAGATACAGTGGCTTGGACAAAGTAGTTTTTGTAGGGTGTCAGTAAGCTCACACTGACTATTAGTCGAGTTTTTATTCATGGGTCGTGCCCTTACGAAAGTCCACCGGAGATAAGTGCAGGCTCATTTAGCTAATATTCTGCAATATAGAGTTGTAATTTTATATTTTCATATTTTCATATATATATATACGAAATGTTTTCTATCGATAGTAAAACGTTTAAGGTTGCTGGGATTCTGAGAATAGATATTGAGAACAGATACTACACTTTGATCTCAGCCAAAAAGCTAATTAACTATAAAAATAATGTTTTTTTATGACTAGGCATTTGTAAATGGATGAAACAAATTTAATCTATTATTATATTATTATTAATGAGAGTGGATAGTGTAGTATCAGTCTGTTTTCATGAGACCGTCCTCCCAGGAATTACCCCCTCGTTTTTAATGAAGTGGGCTAATCCTCCCAGGTATTGCCCCCATTTTATTGGGGGCAATATAGTATATGCTCGTTTTTAATGATACCATCTATCCATGACTATCTTCCCCATTAAGGGTAAGTATTTGTTCTGTTGTCATGATATCACCATCCCAAGCATTAACTTCTCCTTTTTAGTAGATGCTTTCGTCATGCTACTATGCTCTCAGTCAGTACCTTCTCCCTTAGGGTTCATTGTAGAATATTTGCGTTTAACATATTAGCCTCCCAGGCTAGCAAAAATATGCAAAAATATGCCACCGGATGGAGCATATATTTGATAGTCATTAATAAAACCACCAAAACATATTATTACATACTGACTCAATAATTCTAACAAAACATTACATTATATATACACTAACACGTGATATACACACATATATATATATATGTGTGTGTGTGCGTATATATATATATATATATATATATATATATGCTCTAATGTTTATATAAATTATTTATAAGGCTCTACTTTGTATTGAGCACTTTTTTAAAAATATTGGTTTTAAGTTTATTTTATCAAGATATTTGAATGTATATATATATATAAGCAAGTTAAAGAATTAGAATAAACCATGGCTTTTCAAAGAAGTGAATGCTTATCATCAGAGGAAATACAGATTGATAAGTCTGTAAGAGAAATTACCGGGTTCAAAGTTTGAATAGAATAAAAGGTCAACATTAGAGAAAAAGATGTTAAAAATGGAAATATGATGAGAGTATTCACTGCAGAGTAAATTAATTGAGTTCATATGAGAAACAAGTTCACCGTAAGAGGCGTTCCTGAAAAAAAAAACATTGCAGCAGGTGCAATTGGACTTACTACCATTGAACAAATGAAAAAGCCAGTTACAAAAATACGTATGACTTACCGTCGCTCTTCGTCGAAACCGGAACATTCCATCTTTTGGATCTGCAATTTAAAAGGTGTCATTATTAAAATGTGACGGTTTCAATACTTGAGATTTAAAAATAATTATTTGTCAAACGAAAGTCTAATCTATAGGCTAGTAATCTGTTTGTATTTAATTGTTTAGCTAAGACTCACAAAATAGATTGTTTATCAAAATACACGCACAATACGGGTAAAATTAATTAAGGAGATAGAAAGTGGACCGTGGGTTACTCTCGCTTCCCTTATTTTGTCCCAACATTTCATGAGCGATTTTCTGACAAAGGGGTAAGAATTGCTGTTTTGAGAGCTGGAATCTATCCATATAACACTTATCGTTTACTAATTTTTGGCATTAAAGTAGTATTTTGTTTTCAGCTCCTTACATTAAGTGGCTTTATGCTTTGTCTGGAGTGATTTCCATAAAATAAATTCCCCGAACATAATAAGTTTGCACTACTTCGATGGTCATTTACGAAGATTAAAAATAAGGTACAATGTCCCTAAACATTGTGTCTAAAATCTTCATTCTAATCTTGATCCAAATCCATTACATGAATTTGATTTTACAAAATGCCAAAAATTTAAGATTTAAGCTTAAGGTGTCTTAAGTAGAAATTGAAATACAGGGTACCTAGTTTAATTGATGTCTAATGATTATGGATCAGATTCAATACACATATGATATATTTAAATTTTCAAATGGAAAGTTGTGTTCATATTATGCCCCTTAAAACCGCATTAAACTGCTCCATATGAAATGAAATTTGGGGAACATATATTGATTCATGTCTAATGCTTATGTTTAAAATTTCACAAAAATCGGGGGTACTTGAATTTTTACGAAGGGCATCTACTCCCTTCTTACTCCTTTTGCATAAAACTAAATTAAACTAAATAACGCCTACATTTGGACCCTTTATGCCTAACATCTGTGTTTCAGATTTTGTAATGATCGGTTAATAAGTTTAGAAGTGTTTCCTGTACATACAAATATATAAACATATTCACAGACCTAACTTTATATAGATAGAAACTTACCCCGCCTAATAAACCCGTATTGTCCGGGCCTTCGGGTCTGGATTTACGCCGGTCCATCGGTTGGCCGCCATGTGCAGTTCTAGGAGGTGCACCCTCCCAGGCTTTGCCTCCCCTCTTTGGAGAGGAGTAAGTTTATTGCTTACTGCCTGAAGCGCACCTACCGGGGAATGCCGACGGGGCTGACCAGGCAATTTTTAATGGCCAAAGCGCTCAAATTCTCGAGCACTGGTTTTTAAATTCCCACTTTCCCGACCTTGTGTCACAGCTTAACTTGTGGGAGGAAGATAAATAAAAGAAACTTGAAGAATACACGTCCCAGAACGGATAAAAATAATTCCCCGAACAGAACAGTTGGCGCCATTTTGTATGTCTTCTTACGAAAGTTTAAATCAAAACACAATGCTACTAAACATGACGTTAAGAATACTTATTCCAGTTTTGATCAAAATCTATTGTGTAATATTGATTTTAGAAAATTTCTAAATCAAAGGCTTCAGCTTAAGGTGTAATACGAAGAATTGAAATTCGGGGAATCTTGCTTCATTGGTGTCTTATGATTACGGATAAAACTCAATAAAAATCGTATATATTTGAATTAACAATTTTTATATATTTCAATTCTCAAATTTACAGTTGTGTCCATTAAACTACTTCAAAGAAAATGTCATTTGCGGAATATTTATTATTTGATGTCTAATACCTATTGTTAAAATTTCATAGAAAGTAAAGATATCTGAATTTTCACAATGGGCTTCAATCTCATTTTAGCTTATTTGCATTAAACTAAATTAAACTAAATACCGCCTACATTACCATCCTTTACAGCTAGGAGATATGTACAAAAATTAATTATTTTCTAATTGTAAGTGTTGCCCATATTATGCCCCTTAAAAACGCTTTAAACTACTACGAAGGAACTGACATTTGAGGAAAAAATTGATGTCTAATGTCTACTGTTAAAATTTCACAAAAATCAGAAGTATCCGAATCGTAACTTAGGGTCTCCAACTTGGTTTTTACCCTTTTAGTATAAAACTAAATTAAACTAAACATCGCAAACGCAAATCTGATACATTTAAATTTAAGATATCTACTGTATACTTTGTTTATTTGGATGGATAACGAAATATATAAATAGAAATGTTATCAATGGAATAAGAATTCGACTGTTTATTTATACATGCTCTGGAATTAAAAAATAATATTTATGAAGCTTAACCTTGAAGTTTTGACAATGAATAATATATATATATATATATATATATATATAAATATATGTATATATATAAATATATGTATATATATAAATATATGTATATATATATGTATATATAAATATATGTATATATATATGTATATATAAATATATGTATATATATATGTATATATAAATATATGTATATATATGTATATATAAATATATGTATATATATATATATATATATATATGTATATATAAATATATGTATATATATATGTGTGTATATATAAATATATGTATATATATGTGTATATATAAATATATGTATATATATATATGTATATATAAATATATGTATATATATATATGTGTATATATAAATATATGTATATATATATGTATATATAAATATATGTATATATATGTATGTGTGTGTATATATAAATATATGTATATATATATATGTGTGTGTGTATATATATATATAAATATATGTATGCATATATATATATATGTATGTATATATATATATGTATATATATGTATATATATATATGTATATATATATGTATATATATATGTATATATATATATATATATATATATATATATATATATATATATATATATATATATATATTAGTCTCGGAAGGTTCTTAACCATTAAAACTATATATATAAAAAAAACCTTAAGTTCCAAGTCGTTCAGTGGAAAATCACTCATGTAAGTCAATTCAATTTTTACAGTTATTATATTAGTTTGCTGCTAACATTATTTTAGGGATCATCAGTTGTTTACAATAAAAAACTGTTTCAGGAATTTAAAAACAAGACAGTATTTAATTTCATGGCTTCCCAGCAGAGTTGATCAGACCCCACTTCCCTTAAAAGACAAAAACATAAACGTTCCGTATACTAAATCTAAGTTTTGTTCCGTATAAATGTTTTGCTAACTTATATTAGTTATCAAAATTTATCCGTTACTTACTAAAATGTAGCTGCATTTTAAAGTGTTTAGACGAGTCCATTATATTACTTTTTAGGTGATTAATGTATTTTTAGTTTTAGTTTTATATTAAAAATATAAAAAATATCAACATATCCAAATATTAAAAAAAAAATTTAAATTATATATATATATATATATACATACATATACTTTTAGTCCTTTCCCCCCCTCCTCATTCTCCGCCTCCTCCTTTGTTGTTTAATTCCTTGTCATCAATTTTAAATAAATACTAATCTTCCTTGCACATGCACAGCGTTCATAGCTTAACTGCCGATTTTTTTCTCTTTCTTCTTCTTCTTTTTTAACTCACAGCGTTTCTAACCGGCGTTCATAAGCTAACTGTCGATTTTTTCTCTTTCTTCTTCTTCTTCTTTTTTAACATTTCTTTCTTTTTTATCCCTTCCTACTATTTATTACACGTAACTATTTTTTTATATAATTAGTATATGTGTTATATATACGATTATACATATTCTACATTATTTTTATTTATATTTAGATAGCTTTGGATTTGCTCTATCAATTAATTTTGATTAATTTGATGAGACTTAAAAGCATCAAGATGGCGAGTAATTGCCTTATTTAATTGTCTAAATATTTTATTTTGATCACCACCTTGTTTAATCATTCTTATTACTAGGTCAGAAATTGGGGGCATAAAATCTACCAATTTTCAGGTAACACGAGCAATCCTCAGAATTTCGAACATGATACTCCCGTAAAATTAATACACAGGGCAGCTACTATTTTTATGTGGCATCCACACGATACGAAACGGAAATATATATATATATATATATATATATATATATATATATATATATATATATATATATATATATATATATATATATATATATATATTTGTGTGTGTGCGTATTTGGGCAGCATTTTTTATTTTAGGGGCATTGTTAAAAATAATAGAATTCTTCTGCTTAATTATATCTTTTTTATATTTGTCATGTTTTTTCTAATGATCTTTTGGTGTGAAAATAAATAAAATGAATGTAGGTTCCATATGTATCAAGAACATTTTCGATTTTTCGTCGAATAATCATCAGGTGAAAAAAGCAAATGAACAAAAAAGCTGGAGAAAAAAAGAGAATTTTAAATGATAACCGAGAAACAGGCACGAGGAGTCTGTTAGACACCAAGAGAATGGTTACACTCTGTTCCAGGAAAGACGTTAACAATTTAAACACCAGGACGCCAGAATTAGCCTCACTTGATAAAATTGTATCACGGTAAACATTTCAAAATATTGTTACTGGTTTCGTACGTAATGTTTCTCAGCTATCATTTGAAATTCTTTTTCTTTTCTCCAGCTTTTTTGTTTATTTGCTTTTTTTCACCTGATGATGATTCGACGAAAATCAAAAACGTTGGTGATACGCATGGAATATACATTAATTATTTTGATTTCAACATGATAAAAGTTATTGATGAAATTGAAAAAAATAAACAGGTATGATTAAACAGAATAATCCTGTTATATTAAACAATATTTGTTTTTTTATATATATATATATATATATATATATATATATATATATATATATATATATATATACAGAGAGAGAGGCCTTAATTAAACTTAATAACTACATGATCTTTTATTGGCACCCCAAGAATTCAACATAAACAACAGTATGTTTGTGTTCGTTTCAGAGACGATATGGCCTTTTATTAATATCGAATCACCTCTTCAGCACAGGCTATGGACACCAACTTAGAAGCCAATAATCAGCACCAGGAACACAGGGTTGAAGATTCACAATTAAACGGCAAATTTGAAAGACGAAGAGGTGTGGTAAGTTAGACCAGTATATGCAGTGTACACATCAGATCAAACAGATTTACAAAGGTGTACAAATGGGAAAATACAGTAGCCGGACATATGCAGTAGTCTTTGTAAAATATAATCATAAATGAGTGAAAACATATATAGTGAGAATATATATATATATATATATATATATATATATAATATTTGTTATTGTTTATTATCTATGTAGGTATATGCTTCGTCCTTTTTAATAATCGGAACTCATCAGCATAGCGATATGACTATTCACTACAGGTCAGTCGATTCGAAACCACGGATTACGAGTATTTTGCAACCCAAATCCGATGCCTTAACGGCCAATTTTAAATAGCGAATAAACGGTGGTAATTTTAACACTTTATCGGCGGCTTAACGTCTACAGCATTCTACTTCTTTTTAATGGAAGGAACGATGCATTTAAAGCTAGTGACGTCATGCTGTGCTAATACTACACTTACAGTGCTCTACTTTTTCGAGAAGCGACAAATAATAATAAATATTTGTTATTATATAGTCATCCCTACGACCATGTAGTTGATAGTCGGCTATTCTAACCACTTGATTACGAAGCGGACGCTGCTGGTGATATCTGAATGCTTAATATGGATATTGTTAACTATTAGAGAGTGTTCCATTTGTTTTATTTAAAAAGAGCTTTACATTATATATATATATATATATATATATATATATATATATATATATATATATATATATAGAGAGAGAGAGAGAGAGAGAGAGAGAGAGAGAGAGAGAGAGGGTAGAGATAGAGAAGAGATAGAGAGAGGGGAGATAGAGAGAGAGAGGAGGGAGAGAGATAGAGAGAGAGAGAGGAGGGAGAGAGATAGAGAGAGAGGAAAGAGAGAGAGTGATATGGGGAAAAAAGAGAAAGACAGACAGACAGACAGAGGCAGGGACAGATAGATACAGTGTGAGAGAGCGAAAGAGAAATGATTTGTAATGCTTGTAATTCGTGTCTCATCCATAACAATATGCATCACTTTAGATGTAGAAACTTAACGTAAGAAAACAAAAGACAATGTACTTGATGAATGCGCATCTTGCGTACATAACAAGTTTAAGAGGATTAGACGCATACAGAGCGAGTGAATCGCATTGTGTGGACGGCTTTAACAACATGGCCGACAGGCACGGAATTTTACTATTTGCATAAGGAATACGTTCTAATTGCTGGGTGCATACGTGCAAATTGGTTTTAATTAAGAGGTTGGTCTTGCGTCTTATTTCTACTGCATATGTCCGGCTACGTTTCTCACGGCCTCGGAAGATATTCCCACTTGACTCGCGATCGACCCGACTTAAACTAGATAAAGAATTGATTTTCTAGAGAATATCGTTACGCTGCATTTGGGTTCGATTTCGTTCTTGGTTTCGTCTGTTTTACGCGTTATCAACGTTTTAGAGGTTGTTTTTTGACTAATATGTCACCACTTATGAAAACCAAAAAGAAAAAGGGTTAATGAGAGTGATGACTTGTCGGTTTGATGATGAAGAATATAAGAGTATTGAAAATGACTAATAGAATGAACAGATTTTGATTACTTATGGGGACAGTGTATAGCAAGTATTTGTTGACGTTAGATTTAAAGACTGTCATGTTGTGGTCTGCAGCGAAGCAGTCCAGTCGTATGTGTTCCACAGGTGGGAGGTTCAAGAGTATTCTTACGGACAAAGCAGGAAAGGTCATTTTACATACAGTCGTTGTAATCCAATATCGATTTGTTTTGTTATCTTAAGTTACGATCGAACACGACTAAATTTAGAAAATGTAGAGTTAATTTGGTTTAGTTACCAAAGTAAAAATATGTCAACGATTAATTTTTTTGTGTTTCAGAATTGTTCCAATGAGGATTGATAATTGATATTATTTGGATTATTCAGACTACTGTTCTTATCTTGGATGTTATTCTCACAACGTTTCGACCGATGTAACCTCAGACGGATTATATAAAGGGTTCCGTTCGAAATTCCGTACAGATTCCTGAGTACGATATAAAGATTCCAGAGTGTAACAAGACGCACCTGAACCAGGTCGGAGGTTACATCGACCGAAACGTTGTGAGAATAATATCAAAGATGAGAACAGTAGTCCGAGTAATCCAAATGTTACAGCTTCATTGTTTGGTTTGGTTTTCTCTCATATTAAATCCTTTTGATATCTTATTGTAAACGATTCAATGTTTTTTTCGTCAGTTTTACGGCATATCACCCCTTTTAACAACTTATTGCTGAAATGCAATAGCTATGGTTAACTATCTATTGACCGTTTTCGTTTGTATCTCTTACGACATATCAACCCTATCATTCCAATTATTAAAAAAAAGTTTGATTTTCTTATTTGTTAAAATATATTTTAAAAATATAAATAAGTTTCCAATTATAAAAACAGGGTTATTTTATTATTTGTAAATAATGACACAGATTGCTGAATTTGCAAAAAGAAACCTAAAACATATTTTTTTTATTGACAGTGGTTCACAATTTCCGATTTCATATACGGCAGCCATGATGAAGTGGATAATTTCTATTTTACCATAACTGAACAACTCAAAGGTTTTAGTGTTGTATCGTTTTAGTGGATGTATGTAGATTCCACGTGTGGTGTGTATTTTGGATCGCCATTTTGGATTTTGTCTCCATCTGCCTGGACTGCATGGATTAATTGGTGAGGATGAACTAATTTTTACAAATAAACGCGTGTTTACATAGAATCATGCTGAGGATAAGAGTCCGAAACATGTCGAGAATGTTCAATTAACATTTCATCATCATCATCATCATCATCATCATCATCATCATCATCATCATCATCATCATCATCATCATCATCAATAGTATTAGTATTATTGTTATAATTATTATAATCATTATTATTAATATTATTATCATTATTATTGTTATTAGTATTGTTGTTGGTGGTGGTGGTGGGGGTAGTAGTAGTAGTAGTAGTAGTGGGGGTGTTTTATTTATTTATTTTATTTATTTATTTTTTTAAAACTTTTTTTCTCACCAAACTAGGCATGTTGTCACTGAAGCCAAAGGGGCTACTATGATAGGCGACAGGTTGTTTTTACCATTACATTTAAATTTGTTCACATAGATATGGTCGTGGAAACAGGGAGCAGAGAGGAAATTCTAAAGGAAAACCGCCCGAGTAAATAAGCTGTTAGAGTGTAAAAATTTTCCGGCATCTAGGGACCTCTCAGAGAAGGGGTTGGATTTTGATGCTCGTTGGGCGAATCGAGGTTATTTTCGTTGAGAAGGGTACGACTGGAAAAAAACTTCATCGAAGGTCATTAACTTGTAAAACAAGCACAGCGATGCAATTTGTCGTTAGTAGTTGAAAGAAAAAAAGAGTGCATTACTCTGTGACCTTTCGAAGTGCGAAAAGAAGTTGGAAGCATTTAAACAGTGGAATAGAAAGTCATTTCTGATTTTAAAATGCTTAGCAAATCTTCATGTATTAAAAAATGAAAGTTTTGAAAGCTATTTACGTCCAATTAATTTGAATCAAACAACATTAATTAAAAACTAGTTATAGTTTTATAACAATTTGATTCTATTAATAATTAAGTTAAACTTTGAAAATCCTATTTAAAAATAGTTTCGTAATAACAACAATGAAAGTAAATATTCCCACATAACGCTACGAAGATATACCTAGAGTTTTATAAATAAATTACTAGAGAATGGTAGTTTGCTTGAAGCATTGCTGGGAATTGTAGCAGTCAGTTTTTTAAAAGGCTGTGGGCAATGCAAAATCCGGGTAATATGTAAGCTGGAAAGAACAAAAATAATAAATCGAATACGAAATGTGACTTACTATTTATTTTTTCTTAAAATTTTACATAACAGCAAAAGTGGTGTTAGCTGTTAGTGTGATGTCCGGATGATTATAAAAAATCATTTATTTAATATTTCAAGAAAAGAAACTTCCCTTTGTCAAAAATAATTAATACATTGCCAACAGCCTTTTAAAACATACTATAAATAAATTACTGTTTTAAATTAGAAATACACGTTATATATATATATATATATATATATATATATATATATATATGTGTGTGTGTGTGTGTGTGTGTGTGTGTGTGTGTGTGTGTGTGTCTGTGAATTAGTTAATTAATGAACCAATTTACTGTACACAGATTTTTATAATTAATTTACAAATAAATGTTTTGCGTGCACAAAAGTAAAGACCTGGACGCACGTTTCTGGCCATAAGCCGTCATCAACATGACTCACGGGACATGAATCAAACCATAATGTTGATATTCGTAGATAAGCGCTCTAACCACTAGAAAATAATGAACCTTCTCAATTATGTACGCCTTTTTACTGCCTATGATGGTACGTAGATTATTTGTTATTGTGTTTTTTTGTAAAAAGTTATGCACAAATGGGCAGGTCATTCTATTCTAGTGATTAGAGCGCTAGTCTACGAATATTTACACAGAAGCTTCGATCCCTGCACGGTGAAGCATGCTGATGACGCCTTATAATCGGAAACGCGCGTCCATGTCTAACTTTTGTGCACGGAAAAATTAATTATAAAAATCTGTATACAATAAATTGGTTCATTAATTAATTGATATATATATATATATATATATATATATATATATATATATATATATATATATATATATATATATATATATATATATATATATATATATATATATATATATATATATATATATATATATTAGATTTCTTGCATGTGAGATGATATATATAATTATTTCCACAATCAGACAACGCCGCAGCCCACAACCTATGAAAAGAAACAAACCGGAAGTCCTAGACTCGAGTTTCGCCCTCCTTTGGGCTCATCAGTAGAACACATCCGAACTCAGGATTCGAAACCCGAGTCACTTGCATGGTAAGCGAGTACTCTGCCACTGAGCTACCTCGCCACATACAAGAATGTCTATTAATTTACACAGATTAAGCGAACCGCGGCGATGACCGACTGTGGAATTTACCTACTCTATTCAGCCCTACTGATGAGCCCAAAGGAGGGCGAAACTCGAGTCTAGGACTTCCGGTTTGTTTCTTTTCATAGGTTGTGGGCTGCGGCGTTGTCTGATTGTGGAAATAATTATATATATATATATATATATATATATATATATATATATATATATAAGGTGAGTCAATGAAAAATAGTTTGACCTGTAAATGGAAACAGATCAATATCTTCAGTTGTTCAGAACAAGGAGCATTTAGTAAATAAAAATATTTATTTTTCTTCTCTTTCAATTGCATTCCTTAAGCACTAAAAGTGATCTTTTAGTTATAAACCTTCATATATATATATATATATATATATATATATATATATATATATATATATATATATGTTTTGGTACAGAAAAATTAGTACAACATTAGTATCGTCGGTTTGTACTGATTTTTCTGTATCAAGAAAGAAATAAATATTACGCTCTTAATTTTTATTCTCAATTAATCGAGCACTCTGCTGGGATTTTTCGTACTATATTACAAAAGGAGTATATATATATATATATATATATATATATATATATATATATATATATATATATATATATATATATATATATATATACGTGTATTTCTAATTTAAAACAACAATTTATAAAACACTAGGTATATCTTCATAGCGTTACTTGGGAATCTTTATTTTCATTGTTGTTATTACGAAACCATTCAGAGGGCTCTTATTTGGGCTTCGGATACTATGTTATACTGAATATTTGTGCAGAGTTTACTTATAAAGTTAACTATTCTCATGTCAGATGTCCCGACAAACCCTGTACAGAGAGAACTTAAACACTAGATGATAGTATCTAGTAGGCAATCAAATTCTCACCACAAGGCAATCAATTTCTCCTCAGTAGGCATTCTTCGGGGAGAGTAGATTCTTGGATCTTATCAGCGTGAATCTCATTGGATGTTTTGCTCTACTGTTTAAACTTTGAGTAGTGGTAGCAAAACAATAGCACCTTTTTGTGCAACAGCCCATGGTTGGGCTTTTAAGCCTCTTATGTTTCTTTTTTGTTGTTGCTGTATTTGATGGGGATAGGGGGTCAGAACCTTTTGTCTCAAGGCCTGATTGGTGACCCTGGTTGGTCTCTGTATTGGCTGGAGTACCATTTCCAGAGTCAGGAAGGTTTACACCATTGCTTACATCTTCCCGCCTGGTGTATGAACGGGTTGATTGGCCCTTTTATCCTGGGTGCCGGCCTGCCAATATTTATTTTTGATTTTATTCATATTTTTTAGTATTCATTTCCTCATTGTCAACTAATTCTAATACTTTATTCGAAACTGCCCTCTATTAATAGAGGGGGTGCCCCCCGCCCGCAATTCGGGAGACTTGCTGGATGGCTTGAGGAGACAGTTCACCATTTTTCTTTGAATATTTGGTGAGGGTTTACTTCAGTTAAAAAGTATCCTCATGTCAGAGTCTATGACAAACCCCTGTACAGAGAGACCGAAGACACCCGAGGGTGGTGTCTAGTAGGCATTCAAGAACGTGTGTCTTTGTATCCGGCTAGAAGTCAACTTTACGCACAAAATACGGCTCTAACAGTATTTTCTACATGCCCGCATCTAAATATTACTACAAAGTCACCAACAAGCCCTATTTCAACGTAACCAACCCCCGTCAAACATACCCAAGTAACTGTATGCACCTGGAAAACGATATATACACTCTAAAGTTATAGTACAGATACAGACCTTTTTTTAATAAAATATTGATATTTAACCCTTTTATGCCTACAGTTGTTTAGCAGCAGCAAATAAAATAAAATGCTCATAAATTAGCCTAAATTCTTATTTGACCAATTATATTGGTTTTTGTGAGAGTCAGGAACCCCGAGAAAAACTTTTACCTCTATTAGTAATCGTTACAGGCCTTTTCAGATGTCAGCTCAACTTGAAGGCACGTGGTTCAAGAACAAGTTAGATCCGGTACATATAATTTTTGTAAGAATTACGCATGAAAGGGTTAAATCAGGATGACATTTCATTGATTACCACAACGCAAACTCGCTACTTAATATTTTCATCAGTTAGAACATATACTGGAGTATAATATTCTTAACTAGCACACGATTAATAGATTATCCATATAATAATATAGGTATAGATATAATATAGATATAGATATAATAATATAGATATAATAGATTATCCATATAATACTAGCACTGTGATAATTTTGCTTCTGGGTTTGTTGATCATTTTAATATTTTAGATGATGGGGCAAGGGACAATGAAAGAAAATGTGGTATGGGTAGAACTAGGGGAAGGCGAAGGTGTGAGGAGGGTGGAATAGATGGATTGTTATTGTTAGTAGTAGTAGTAGTAGTAGTAGTAGTAGTAGTAGTAGTAGTAGTAGTAGTAGTAGAAAAGTAAGGGAATTGCAAAATAAATAAAGTACGTAAATGAAGGAGAAAAGGAAAAGACTAACGTAATAGTAGAAGTAGCAACGTAAAGAGAAAAACCAAAATAAATAAATAACATAAATAAAGAAGAAAAGAGAAAACTTTCAAGTTTTAAAATATCTTAAAAATTATAATATATGGTTCATAGCTGAAAGTGGGGGTGCAGCGTCGTGTGGGTCTTCAAGTAATTATTAAAATACAAATATTAGGCCGCCTCTACAAATGAATGTTATTATAATGGGTCATGCATTACTGAGAACAGGACTTACTCTCTCTACCAAACAATGTAAATGCTTAGTATTTATGTAGTCTCACATTTTCCTGTCTTTTTCAATTTAGGAGTTTTTATTTTGTTGTTTTTTAAGCGTTGTACTTTGCCAACACTTTTTCCCTCAATGTGGGTATTATCTCTTTTAACATTAATGAGACACTGACGTTATTCCGTCACTCATTGTAACGGGATTTTCGTGTCTTGCTCCACCATTGTAAATATTCTAGACCTTATTTCTTTGTACTTAGGGGTTGTTAGGCATTTGAATAAATCTTTGGGGATTTCATTTATTTTGAATAGCTCAAATAAAGAGTTTACTGTTCTTGCGTATGCCAAAAGATCCTCGTTATTTGTGTTCGCGATGTTTAGACATTTGAATCGCATATGGAATAAACTATTTCTTTCGTCGAAGAAGTGAACCATCAATTATTACTG
>OY744526.1:48743344-48753344 GCA_963556195.1 Sepiola atlantica | reverse complement strand
AGTCATTTTTCATATAAACACTGTCAGCTACCGAAAAGTGCTTCATTAGGTATGTACATGTAACAAGAGTAATACATAGTGTCACGTGTTTTAGTGCTTTTCTAAATTGCATCTACATTGTTGAAAAACAGGAAACTCTATATTTTATCCTTTTGATATAGAGTTCGACTTTCAAATGATAAGCTTCATCCCGTAATTTAAGGCGTAAACGCATTTAATTTTCTATCTATAAAAAAATTGCAAGAGTCATAAAGCCTATTTCAATTTGCGAGCTTCAATGCATTTCTCAGACGAATGATCATTGTCGCTCCACATCACAAACGTCTATTTAAAAGCAGACGTAACACACATTTTTGAATGATATGCAATATTTATTTGAAGACCAAAAAAAAGTAGATTCATTCTTTTTACACGCGTTTTACGGTATGGTTTTATATAAGAACATGGGTGGGCAGTGTTCAATCAGACATCCGTGAAATTTCTCTATACATTTCGTATACAATCTTGTTTAAATTGGCGTCGCCCAGAATAGTCTTCTGTTTAACATATTAACACCCAAATTCGATATAAAGACGGAAATGACGTCATATGTATCACGACAGCAGCATGAATCTATATATTTTTTGGTTTTAATAACAAGTCACCGATCATCAAGGCCTAAAGGCAACTTGAGGACAAGGTTGAATGGTTTGTGTCAGGTGGATGGTGATACAACAGCTTGATGATTGCAGACCATGGTCGGATCTGGGCAGAATTTGATTACTTAAGAGAACGGATCAACAAGAATTTTTTTTAACATTGAACTTGAAAACAACCACGTTTTAGTAAGCTGGGAAACAACCTCGTGTAATAACGAAAAATGCATTTCATGTTTGTACTACGTTATCACCTTCCACGCATGTTTAAAAATAAGACTATCCGATCATCAAAGAGGATGCAATTGAAAATTTACTAGAGTACAGGGATTTTGACTTTAACCATTTAAAAATGAGTTGTTCCAAAATCGAATTCTGTCGACTTAACCATTTAAAAATGAGTTGTTCCAAAATCGAATTCTGTCGACTTAACCAGTTTTAAAAACGTACTCTTCGCACTCTTTTTATTTTAATCTAATTTTAATAAACATTTAATTATTACTATTTTAAATAAATGAATTAAGAAAGTAGTTTTGTTTATTTATCTAACCCTCGCTTTTACAGTAAGAAGAAATAGGCTACTGTTCAGATCGAGGGTCGTGTCCCCCGATTATTTACGTGTTCGTATAATCAAGCAATGTTGCATGCAAAGACAGAGTAATAATTAACAAACAAAATGAAGTAGTTCAAATAACGTTTATTGAACGTGTGTGTACGTGGAATGGTGAAGTGTGTGATGTATGCATGTGTGTCGATGGAAAAACAGTCCTTGAATAGGTACGAGAAAAAATGAAACCGGCGTGGGAAAAGTCTTTGAAAGCCGAAAGAAAATGAGTTGAGAAACTCTTACCGTTGTTTGACCACGTGTGTTGGTAGTTGTTATGCCGATGCTAGTTGAAAAGAAAAAGAGAAAAGCGTGATGCGAAACGCTAGTGTATTAGCGTCGTTCTACCGAGGCCAATTGACCAGAAGAGAAGAGTGAAACGGAACGCTAGTGTCAGCGTACTCCTGTCGAGGCTGGTGAAGAAGAGAGATGGATTTTCCGTTTGCAACGGTTTTTATAGTCAGAAGGGCAGATAACTCTGGTGTCGCTTTACAGTGCCACCTGTCGGTGAAAAAGCGACACCTACCGGCAAACCGGTGTAGTTATGTTTTGAAAGGAGGAGGTAACTGCTACACTACTTATTTTGAAATGTTTACATTGTTACAGCAAATTAATTAAAATGTTCAAAGATTTGTCTCATTCATTTAAAAATATTCAGCTGACAATTATTTTTACGGAAAAAGAGACAAGTTGTTCTTTATATAATTAAACCTTACATACATGTATTATTTCAGGAGAAATATTATTATTATTATTAAGAGTAAATTATACAAATATATAAAGATGACAACCGCAAAGATAAAGATTGGTGATTAATCAGATGTCGCTAGAGTAAATAATTCAAACTTTACCCCTTCTAAAATGAATTGTTCCTACATCAAAGTATGTCGTCCCGTTCACTAGAAGAGTACAATTTTAAATACTCATCAAAAACTATTTTCTCTCTTTTTGATTTGAAGAATATGGGGTGTTCCAAAAGTCTTGGACACATTTCACGTCCTAATATCTGCTGGACTATGAATGGTAGTAAGATGCAACTGGTACCATTTTACAGTTAAATTCATTAAGTTATTTGTAACGCTAATGATTTTTTCATATCTTTTCAGGCCCAGTAATCGCGTTCACTCAATCAGAAAAGGCGTTTTGCATCCTTGAATTTTCAAAACCTGAATCATGGACACGTGTTCAACGTGCATTTCGCACAAAATTCCGAAAAGAGGCCATGTCCAAGAAAGCTGTCTACGGACCATTCTGTTGAACTTAGCGTTATAATGATACCAGTTTCATCTTACTACCATTCATAGTCCAGCAGGTATGAGGACTTGTAATGTGCCTAAGACTTTTGCTATTTAGCTGATAATTAATTTTACGTTATGAAGGCAGCGAATTTTATTTAATTCTTTTTTTAAACAAAAAAAGAATTAAATTGTAAACATTTTTAATGAATAAGTAAATAAATAACGAAGTTACATGTCCGTATTATTTATTTAAAAAATATTTAGTCATTTGAATCATTTTTTTCTTAATAGTATTGACCTTGACAGACATTTATTATTAAAAAGAAAACATTATTATTAGCAGTAAATTTTACAGATTGGTGTAGAAAGCACGGGGCCCTGTTCGTAAATTATTATTACTCATTAGTCAATCCACATTAAGTTAGCACACGCTCCCGTCCCCTCACCTAGAAAATGTTTACAATCTACAGAAGAGAACTCAATTCGTTTTATAGAAGAGTATTGCTTTACGCTACGTGGAAACTATTATCATACCCATTCAAGTTGACAACCATGGTTTAGTGGCACAAGTTCCCTTTAAAACGAATGCTTATCCTTTACCATGTGTAGCTGATACACTAATTCAACGCTCTAACACCCCCGATAAGATAAACCAACGTTCTCCCATCACATAATATAAACCAAAAAACATTGACGTGTATCGTGTGTACATGTATATATATATATATATATATATATATATATATATATATATATATATATATATATATATATATATATACGTACATGTACACGTATATGTATAAATACATTCACACACACATATATATTTATGTTAAAAATACTGTCAAAAAGCTCTAATGCAAAGTTCCGATACGTTCGTCGAACACCCTCGACCAGTCTTCTATCTGTTCCCACTTCTAGATACATATAGATCTTAATTTACCTCGTATTACGTGACAGTTTCCGTTGGCCGAGTAGATATTGCGATTGCTTGCAGATTCTAGGATGACTCTGTGAACCGGGTTCGCGCTTGTCGACCGTTTGAAATCTTAACTCTCCAGCACTGATGAAGGCAATAAGCTTGAAACGCTAGCGTCTGTAGATATTAATAATGTGATATATATATATATATATATATATATATATATATATATATATATATATATATATACTCGTCCCAGCAAAAGTCAAATTAATTTCCTGGTCAGAACAGTTTTCCACCACTTTTATAACATCCTGACGGAAATAAAAACATAATGACACTGAACCTTATGTCTAGAATCTTTATTTCAATTTGCTTTCCAAAGCTATTGCATGATATTGATTCTAGAAAATGTCTACAAATGTAAGGCTTAAGCTTAAGGGGTCTTAAGAAGAAATTGAACTTCGGAGATTTTGTTTTATTGGTTTTTGATGTCTATGGATCAAATTCAATATAGATGTGAAATATTTAGATTTTCTAAATGTTAGGGTTGTGCGCATATAACGTTCATAAAAACTCTTTAAAATAGTCTAAATAAACTCACATTTGAGGAATATTTAATAATTGATGCATAATTCCTATTGCTATAATTTCACAAATATTGGATGCATCTGAATGTTCACGGCGTGGGGGGGGGGGGCTTCTACCCCTTTGTAATGAAACAAAATTAAACTAAATATACCCTTCCTAACCACCTCTTACGATTATGTTAAAAAATCATAATGATCGGTTAATTAGTTTAGGAGTGAATCATGTACATACAAATATATAAACGTATGCACATATCTAACTTTAAAAAAAAAATGTATATGTGTATACCCGTGAGCACTGTTGTCTGTGTGCGCCCGTGCGCAGTGTTGTGTGTGAATGTGTGCATATTTGGAATGCACGTGCGTTTATGTGTGTGTGTGTATGTGTTCATAAATAGGACATCATTTCGGACGAAATGAATGTATTCACACGTTCCAGACTGTCAACTTGGCTTTCGCCGTCATGTTCACGGTGTTTCGAGTGTCTTTCGCCTTCTTCGGTTTCCCTTTTGTCGTAGACGCTAACCATTTGCGAGATTGCAAACTAAGTCCTATCTGTAATCCACTGAATCCCGAGAGGGTACCGACTACGATACCCCTCCCCCCTGAAGAAGAGAAGGCCGGAGATTAACAAAGGCCGATACATTGTGAACATGGACGCAACAACGATTAGGAGAAACAGTACGAGATATGTAACTAACATCCGACTCATCTCAGAAATACGAAGCAAAATGGGAAGACTATGGAAGTGACAAAGAGCAAAGCATTGTCTTTGTATTTATAAACGTATTCTATTACAACACATAACGTATATATATATATATATATATATATATATATATATATATATATATATATATATATATATATATAGTACATTTCTATAGATAGTAATCCAAGGAAACTCCAGTGTCTATAAATAGTGCTTAATAACAAGTAGAGCTGCCTTTTGGTATACATTTTTATTTATGCAAACATTATGTGTTATATATGTGCATACATGTTTCAGATGTCCTCTCTATCAAGAGTCAAGTTGAGTTTCTCTAAAAGTCTGATGAATTGACTCGCGATAGAGAGGAGGACAACTGAAACATGTATGCACATATGTAACCAATAATGTGTGTATAAATGAAAATGTATACTATTATATATATATATATATAGATACATATATATATATATATATATATATATATATATATATATATATATATATATATATATATATATATATATAGTTTATTTGAACCGTGAAGGATAGAGTAATTTCGGTAGAAAATATTGAGTAAAATAAATAAATACTACTTCTAGATCAACAACTGGTTAACGATAATTCTTAGATGGATAGATTCCGACCCATAGAACACCAATTCTTTGTCCTTTGTCAGAAATATCGCTTATGGAATGTGAGAACTAATAGACAAAATATGGGAAACGAGGATTACGAGGCTGTCGAAAGTAAATCCAACGGTCTACTTTGTATGTTATGTGAACAATAGGCGGAAGAGAAATACGCGAGTTGTTTTTTGGGGGGGAGTATATAACTGTAGTAGTAGCTTTCTGCACTGATCGCATTTATCATGTTTTTGTTTGCACATTTACTTCTTCACCGCGATAATGCACCTGCTCAAAACACACTGATCGCCCAGTGTTCCCAATAGAGAATAACATTGCCGTACTGGTACAACCTCCCGATTCACCTGATCTTGCTACGTGTGACTTTTCCTTTCCCAAAGCTCAAAAGTATTATCAAAGAGACTCATTTGGATAGGATGGTTGCCATCAAAAGGGCCATAAGGACTGAGATGAAGTGAATCCCAGAATAATCTTGCCAGCAATGGCAGAGAAGGATTGGAAAATGCACTAGACTTAAATGGGGTTATTTTGACGGGGAAACTATGCAGTTAATTTCTCTGAGTAAAAATTAATTGTTTGTGATACCAATCCCGTTACTTTTTAGACACACTTCGTGCATACATCTATCTATTATTATACTCAAGTTGAGTAAATCAAAGTCTATTTACCTAAGGCCTGTTCAGATATACTTTAATGACAAATAATACGTGCTAAAATATTCCTTAGTTCTGAAATAGAGTTATGTTTAGAAAAGATCAAATATTAATTCTGGTTAGGTGTCATTTGTAATTAACTGAACAAGCTGCGCATCTCTCACTAAGTTATCTATTTATTTCTCCCGATCTCTCTCAGTATGTGTTGATTCAACCATCCTCTCGTAGTTGTTAATATCTCTGTGAGTATTTAGAGAAATAGTGACTTTATTTTATGTTAGCTAATTTGCATAATGTATTCGTGCGTAACGTAAACCCGTATTTAAATTGAATTGCAAGATTATAGGTTTCTTTCATCAGGGCTTGTTACTTTGATAAGTGGTGACTCATTAGAAAAAAATATATATACATAAAGTTTATATAGAAGTAAAGAGACTCGTTAATTTTAGTTATGCAAGAACATTTTCTTAACATATTTGTGACAGTTTTTTAATTTTCGATGTATTCACTGTGAAAAATATAGTGGTCGTCGTGATCCAACGGGTCACGGGTATGTCTAGCATTTTACAGAGATGAGAAACGTAATCATTACGTTTATTTTCCATATCTGGAAAGATCTGCCAATGGATGAACTCATTAAAGGGCAAAGAGAACCCTTACCCTTTTCTAAATCAATTTTATTTATTACTAGGCGTATTTACTCGGCGCTACCCGGGAGTTTTTTGTCTTCCATTTTAATTTTGCTCATTACCACACACACACAAACATACACACACTTTTTCCTTTTCTCTTAATTTCGTGTAAGAAAATATTTACAGATTTAGAAAGATAATTCAATGAGAAAATATATGATTTTTTTTTAAAATCAGTTTCGCAATAAAAGCCATAAGAGGTCTTACCAACTGTCGATATTTAGATCCTACAAATACTTTCTTTTTTATCTTTTATCGACGAAATAAACGATGTACCCAATAATTTAAACAAAAAGAGCCGTTATATGCTGGTCCTTTTTCAATTAAAAAAAAAAAATTTTTATTTAAAATCCGCATTTTGTGATGTTTCATTGCATTACTTAAGGTATATTTTGGTTATTACATTAGTTGAATAAAATAATATATTTTTGTTATTACATTAATTGAATAAAATAATATATTTTGGTTATTACATTAATTGAATAAAATAATATATTTTGGTTATTACATTAATTGAATGAAATAATTTACAATTATAACACACTAGCAGATCTACTTCGCGTTGCCCGGGGCCATAAAAAACAAAATAGAAAAGGTTAACAAGTGTTACCTATCTCAATCCGTCTCTATATATTTCTCTCTTTCCCACTTCTTCGTTTTTCCAGATCTCTCTCTCTCTCTCTCTCTCTCTCTCTCTCTCTCTCTCTCTCTCTCTCTCTCTCACCTCTCTTTCCCCTCGGCTTGTTTTAATGTATTGAACATAATAATAATGTAAGTCTAAATTTATTGCGCTCGGTCAGCACTGACTTTATTCCCCGGCCACCTGCTCAAAAATATAATGACATCTATATTTGTCTTAATTTTTTCCCCGGGCAACGCTAATTTTCTTATCTTCCTCCTCCCCCTTTAATATTATAATGAAACCTATATTTATTTTAGTGTATTCCCAGGCAACGCTGAGTTCCTCTTGTCTTCTTCTCCATCAAACATATACCCCCATTGAAAATATACTACTATATTATTCCACACACCTGCTCTATCTAAGATATTGAACACTGACTCCCGAACAACACAGAGTACATTTTCTGGTATACAATACTATAACAAATTACAGTGGAAATATTTCTCCTGGGCAACGCAACGTTTAAAATAACTGCTCTATGTAGGATTGCTCTATCTAGATTATTAATGACTCCCGAGCAACGCCGAGTAAATACACCTGCTTTATCTATTATATTGAACACTTTGGATTCACTAATATTACTTATTAACTTATAATATTTATTATTATTTACTCACTAGGAGTTCTCACACAGGTCATCAGTGATTGCTCACCGACAACCGGTGGTATTCCCTGGAGTCTGAGTGACAACAAGTCTCCCCAGATTTCCAGTATTCTCCACCTCTTTTCGATAGCCACCGCAAATAAACTTGCAGTATCACAACAGCCGTTTACCATTGATTTCTCGCTGGTAATGACCATTGGTCTTCTCTGGGATTTGGGTGGCAATAAGCCTCCCCAAGGTCCCCGCAGTCTCTGCACTTCCAGTGGAGGTCTGGTTTGTGCTGTCCCTCCTCGGTCTTCTCATCCTCCTTGACCCTATGCAAATATTGTGTGTGGTGTCAGCCTAGGCTGGTACAATTTTTTTTTTTGGGGGGGGGGCTGATTATTTTTTATTTATTTATTTATTGGGGGTGGGGTGGGGGTGAGCTTATGGTGTTTCTTGCTATTTCTGTTCATTGATCCATTTTTGTGTTGTGTCAGTTGAGGCCGTTGTAATTTATTGGAGGAGGGGGAGCTTATTAAGTGATGTTTCTTGCATTTTCTGTTTGTTTGTGGTGTGTTCTTTCATTAGTTTTTGTGTTCTTCCTGGGTTAGATTTTGTATGATCCTTCGTAGCTTATGCGGGTTAGTTTCCGCATTCAATAATTTGTAATTAAGATTGTAGCTGTTTTTGATCATTGCTGTCCTTTGTATAGTTCCAATGATACCTTTGATCCCAATTTCTCCCAGTCTTTTTTCCAGGTGTTTGGGGATTGTTCTTAGTGCTCCTACGATTATTGGTATTATACTGACTTTCTTCATGCTCCATATTCCTTTTTTTTTCTTTTTTTTTTCTTTTTTTTCTTTTTTCTTTTTTATTATTATTATTATTATTATTATTATTATTATTATTTTTTTTTTTATTTTTTTTTTTTTATTTATTATTTATTACTTTTTATTATTTATTATTTATTATTTATTATTATTCCCGGGCAACAACGAGTTAACAACAGACAGAGAAGTTATTTCTCCCAGGTAACGCTGCGTTTAAACACACCTGCTCTATCTAGGATGTTGAACACTTTTTGATTACTATATACCATACTTATCAAATGTATAAGTGTAATCTTACATTTATTTATCCGGTTAAGAGCGCTACTAAAACTATACAAATAAAATTAAGGATGCCTCCAGAGCACTACTAAAATCACCTTTTCTGGGAGTTTTGCAACCCACTTTCTTCCTAGTCCGAAGAGAAGCTTAAGCAACGTTAAATAATTTTGTAAAGAAATATCGGGCGGAAGAAATACATTGAAATTACAGTGTTTTCTTTCCAAATTATGGTTGAAAAACTCGACCCCTTCATGAAATCTGCTCCATAGCCACCTAAAAAATCGAGAATACTTCTATAATCTTGGCGGTTCATTTTACATACGAATACCCTTTCAGATTTTATGTAGATTCTTTAACTTGTTTTTTATAAGGCGCAAACACATTGAGTTTTATATATAAATTATGTTTCGGAATTTTTAAGAAGAGCGGTTGCTTGTTCTCGTTCCGTCAGCCATGACTGGGTCTTAAGTTTTTCTCAATTGTACTCTTAGTACTGAGGATCGAACCTTCAACCTCCAGAAGACTCTCACTTAGAACTGATTATTACTCAGTACTTTTATCCTGTTTTCACATGGACCCGTGGCCCAACGGATGAAAGAATATAAGAGCATTAGTTAAGACTTCTACCCTGTTATGGCTGCCGAAATGAGAACAAACTACCCTCGTAGATTAAATAGTTCCTTTTGAAATTCTATACATGTTCCCGGGTTCGATATAAAAATGTCCGAGTTCGACAAGACGCATCTGAAGGAGGTCGGAGGGTACATTGACTGAAACGCTGTGCGAATAAAATCCAAGATAATAACAATAGTCCGAAAAATCCAAATAATATAAATTATTACATACTTAAAAGTGTTTTTTTTTATTTAACGCCAATTTCCACAGACAAATGAAAACATGTTTGATAACTATACTGTTGAAAATGTCTTA
>OY744526.1:48633344-48738344 GCA_963556195.1 Sepiola atlantica | reverse complement strand
TGCATCGAGGTGATTGCTTGCCTCCTCATTTCCCCTCTCGCTCTCTCTCTCGCGCGCACGCGCGACGCCAAGGCCCCATATTTTTTATTGTTTATTAAAGAGCTTCGCATCATCGACCAAGCGAATTGAATTCTTTTTCTACCCATTTATTTCTCATTTAAAAGATAAATAAATTTGTATCAAAATTACCAAAATATTAATATTTATCTATTTCATGAATAAATGCGAAAGATTTGTCCCGTGTTTACAAGACACTTATGAATGATTTTTTTAACTTAGGCAAGAAACCCTAATCATTTTTGGAGTCACACTTTTTGTCCCCCAAACCCTGGAGTTACTCTACGCAGGACACTTTCGCCAAAATACCGTATTCACTCTATCACTTAATCCTTACTTACTTTGCGAAGCGATAGTGGGTTGGAATCATTTTTTTGATATTGGAGATTAATTCTGTGCGTTATTTCTTAGGGGGGGGTCTACTTTTCAGGTGATTACGTGTAATTGTTCGACCTTGCTAGCCTGACTTAGGGTTAGTGTTAAAAATATATTATTTGCTGCCCTAATAAGTTAGAATTACCCTAAGAAGTAGAATCTCATTTTTTAAACGGATAGATAATTTAGCTGATTGTATTAATATACTAATTTAAGAAAGTTGTTCATTTTAAAATTACAATAAAAACTAGATTCATTTTTTTTTAATTCGTCATTAAGTTTTAATTTTACTTATCTGTCTTTAATAATAAAAGCGAAAAACACTAAGCAACGATTATAAATTACTCAATGATATATAATTCTTTTATTTGATCAATTGACGTTCCGCTTTTGGTGATTGTCAAGAATAATCAACATAAAGAAAAGGGGCACAGAAAACAAATAGTAAAAAAATAATTGTTACCAAAGGCAATAAAACTCATGTTTCTACCTACCTCCCTTTTTTGTTGTTTTAAAGAATTTAAAAGCTTTTTTTTTTGTTCAATTAGAAAGTCCGGTCAAATATATCAGGTTAGACAACAAAACAAAGTGTGCTGGGAGTCGATCGCCGACCGTCAACGAAGTCTGATGGGTTTGTTTTTTTTACTTTTTCCTTTTAATTAGGTAGAAAGTAAATGTTAAAGTGTTTGTTGACTATTTGTTTTTTTTTGTTGTTTTTTTTGTTTTTTCACTCCAAAGGACGAAAATCTAATTAAACAAACTTCGGAGATGTTCGCTTACGCCATATTTAACATGGAACTGTAATGCGATGGGTTGGGACAAGTTATTAAAATGAAAAAAAAACGCTTTAAAATCCTTTAAAACACACAAAAATAGACAGGTAGGTAGAAAAGTAACTTTATTGCCTTTGGTAACAGTTATTTGTTGATTATTTGTTTTTTCTCACACCTTTTCGTTTGGTAGTTATTCTCGACAATCGCCCTGATTTTTCGTTTATTTCTTTCCTCATGGGGTGTTCACTTTTATGCTTATACAAAATAAAATCTCACTATTGGATTATATAAAATAACATCATGGCAAGCATCTTTTTGATGTTTTTCTTCAAATTACTAGAATGTTAAAATAAAACTGTTTCTTTGTTTTTCAGTAGATACGGCTACAGCTAGATTAATAGCTGCCCGGAGGGTAGGTAGGCTTTTGCTAGTAGAATATAAATGCAGGTTATATAGAATAAATAATTAAATACATTGATAAATAAATAAACAAAACTAGTTATAAATGAATACAATAAAATAGTTTCTTTTATAAAATTCGTTTTACTTTTATTATAATATATACAAGTAAATGTTAATTTAAATTATTTTAGAATTTTAGAGTTTTCAGTGCTTTATTCCGTTATGTGACTTTATTTTGCTGAATGTAGGTTTGCATAGATATTTATGTAATATAGATCTGAAGACCTATTTAATGTAGCTTTGGCTAGTACGACAGCGCAGATGTCTGCAACTTAGTATGCTTCTTTTTACTGGAAACACTCTATCCAACCATTTTTTCGGTCGATACGGGATAACGGCTTGTGCCGCTGATTTGCAACGGAAACATTTTAAGTAGGCTTTAAAAAGAATTGACAATATCATTCCAGGAACTAGGATTCAAGATCACTATAAAAACCAATCTGAGAAAAGTAGATTTCCTAGACACCCATTTAGATCGAGTAAAAAAGACACATAAACTTATTATAAACTAAAATACATAAATAAAGGATCTTTCCACCCCACGGTTTCCTAGAATATGATCACTAACATTTGTAGAAGGATCATATACCTTTCATCTAATCCTGAGGTATTTAACAAGCAGCATATTACAGTGAAGCACTCTGCAATAGCCATAATCATCTAACAACAACCACAATAGAAAACGGAAAATCGTTTGGTTTTCACCCCCTTTAATATCAAGACACATTCTTCTTAAACTGCTAGATAATTACTTCCCCCACAACATAAACAACACAAATGGTTCAATAGAAACACGATTAAAATAAGCTACTCCAGCACTTCATCTGTGTAGAATATTATCTCAACCCAGCGGCAGAGCCGAAACATACATGGGCATGACATAGGGAACTTTCAAGCAGAGGTTATACGCACATATAAACACATTTAAATATAGGAAATAAGGAAAACAAAGCACTAGCGGTCCTGGTAGGGCAATTAAAAGACTAGGGGGCAGTTTTCAACATCAAATTGAAGGAGGTAGAGAGAAAGGCGTCATATTCCCAAGCTTTGAACTTGTGCTCTCTGTGCCATGCGGAGAAGTATAACATAATACGGACCACTAATGATCCCAGTAAAGATTGCTTGAACAAACAGGGTGAAATTTTAAAAGGATGCATTCACGGGAGGCAGGCAACTTTAATAAATGTGGAATACTGACAAACAGAGAGAGTAATATTCCAAATAAGACTAAGGAATTTCTGCGCCATTTCACCGTACAAGCATAGATATAAATAATAACAATAAATGTAATAATAAAACAAAAGTAATACATGCGGAAAAGAAGACACTGATATGTAGACATATAAAGGAGAATTCAGGGAATTACAACCTTATACCCATGTGCCCATAGTTTTTCTTTTTTTTTTTTAATTAAAAAAAAACAGTTTTCAAAAAACAGTTTTTAAAGAAAGTTTTGAAAACATTTTTTCTTAAGGATATTTCTTTGGGAAATTTTTTTTCAGAAGTTTTCTGGGGCAGAGATGTTGACCAGATGAGCCGTATAATTTAGACATCAATTTATTCGTCCAATTTATCAGCTCACCAATGCATGCTTTTTGTTATTAAATGTTTTTAACCATATCGCATTAACAGGGAAACTTTTACTTTATTTTAACTTTATATACATTACCAACCGATAATTCTGGCGATATTTGCGTCGTGGGCAAGTTAAAAGTGTGTTTTTCTTGATCTGTGAATTTAAATCGAGCTCACGATGGCCTCCGATCTCCTTCTCTTCATCTTCGGTGTGATAGAATTAAAAATTAAAATCTAAAAAATTAAATCAAAAACACCGCTGAAAAAGAAAACATAAACGAAAAAAAAACAGAAAAAACTAGCATTAGGAATCAATAACCTACGATACATTCTGGAAATATTCGTTACCTCATTATATAAAAAAAACACTAGTAAGAATTATTGCTAGCTTAGCTATAACTGCTAGCGTCCACTTTAATATGAATTAGAAGTCATAGATACTTTCCATCTAAACCTAACCTTTCCTTAAATAAATACACATATTAAACAAACACTTGCCAATAATGGTTTCCTGGATAGTATAATTAACTCTAAAATTAAAATATTCCCTAATAAAATAAGTATAAATCCCGACTGTAAACTATTTTAATGAAAGTAGTAAAAAATAATAATTGAAGGTTGAATATTTCAGCCAATTTAAGACCATTCTTATTTACCGTTTGAATGTCCTTAGAAGCGTGCAAGAAAAGACGAAACAAAGGCTTGTCTGGCGTAGTCAGAATGTCAGATGCGATAAAAACGTGTGACAAAAAGAGAAAAATAGAGAAAAGTGCGAATCACCTGAAGTGGGATGTCATCGAAAAAGTTCTAAAAGATTTTGCAAGTCAGAAATAGACTAGAAGCAAGTCGCCGTAGACGTAATAAAATGTGATATTAAAATTAGTATTTGAAATAAACTGCGGCTGTCTCCGTCTCTTCCTCACACGGATCGTGACAATTTATATTATGGGTAGTAGAATAAAATTGGAGATTGTAAATTAAAAAATAATCTCAGTTTATTTTATTGATTGGAATTAGAAACGGTTGAATTTCGTTTAAGAGAAATAAGCTTTCATTTCTTTAACATTTAAGCGCAACAGATTTTAGGCGACAAAAGGCTGTCTACTTAATTCAAATTCTTAAACTCATAACGTTTTAACCACATCAACTACTCCTAAAGCCCGACCTTTCCTCATCGAGATAGGGGCGGAGGTAACTTAGTAATGTACGAACTATGCCGTCTGGAACTTTGTTTCCTGACAAGTCGACCCATTGCCGACAGATTTGGCAGCAAGTAGTATTGTGCTGCAACTCGTCTAAGAAGACTCTGCTGAAATTCAGGAGGATTCAGCATCAGGATCCGTTGTCCTCTGGTCATCTCTGTCTCTGTGTTTGGCAAGCAACATCGTTTCAGGCGCGAAACCGATAAACAAATGGAGTGAGAGTTGCAAGGTTGCTTCTGCGCCACTCCTTGCGTGTTTAGACCTAACCTTCCTCGACTTCGCATGTAACCTTTGAGCTTTGATGCAGTCGATGTCGGGGGTAAAACCATGAAGCTTGCAGATTAACGAATGGCTGCGATCAACGAAGAGGAGTTAATGCAGATCAGACAATCCCGGGACACAATCTTGATGAGCTCCAACAAACAAATAAACAAACAAACCACATCCACTGAACGATAGATGTGCCACGTCGCGATATGAAATATGCAACAATAATATACAGATTTGTTATTGTAGTCCCAACAAATTACAAACATGACGAATACCCTATTAGAAAAATAATCCAACAATGTGTTCTTCAGTTCAACCCAATAACACTATCAAATTCATAATTTATTACACAATAAATGTAAAACAGAAAATATGATTAGTAAAAGTAATAAGACTAATAAATCTTAGATAAGCCACACTAACGTAGTATACCGATTTAATTACTCCATGGGGGACGCTGCTCCGAATAAGGATAAATCGGTTAATAGTCACAGCGGTCACACCACCATCACATTGCCCCGTTTTCTTACTAACTATTTAGCATAAAATAACGCAGTGTGGCGACATTTAAATCCTACGCAACGTACCCCATCTCAAATATTCTCGTGAACAGCAATTGATAAAATGTATGAGACAACTTAAAGTGTGTTTGCGTGTGTATTTCTCGCGTCAACGAAACTTTCATAATTACAAATTAAATAAACAGTTTTATTATTTACTATTACTCGAATATTTATTGAAGTCAAATGTGCCATAGAGTAAAAAACAAAAATTTAAACATCTTATCTAAAAAAAAAAAACAGTAATTAAAAAATCAAATCCACCACAGTGCATTTTTGTTTCTTCATAAACAGAGCTATTTCTCGTGTTTACTATGAATTTGCACAAATGAACACTTTTTTTATATATCCTGTCCGTCGGTAAAAGCAGCGTGTGATGCTTGTGGTGGCAATTTCGCCTTAGCCACCGAAGCTGTGTTGCGGCTAATGGGGATGGGGTATGGCACCTGCTATCACACCTTGTATGTGAAAAGATTAGTAAAAGCTGAATAAAAATGACTTAATTACTTTGTTACCCTTCAAAATTTGGAAGAAATTTAAAAGCATTTTAACTGTCGAATAGAGTTATTTCTGGCTTTAAAATTCTTAGCGAATCCTGATGTGTTAAATGCTATTCACAGCTAACAATTTTATAAACAGAGATTATAACAACATTATCTTGGGAAAATTAGGTAAAGTTTTAGAACAATTTCGTTCAATTAATAATTTAATGAACAAACAATACCGTAATAATTGCATTTAATTCTCAAAATCCTATTTTAAAAACATTATAAGTATTTGGTTAATAATAAACAAACGGCATTGTTATAAAAAGCAAAACAAAGTAAAAGTAAAAAGCATCCTGGGCAACGCCAAGTGGGGGCAGCTAGTATAGCAAAAACGTTCACATATTTCGAGGATCGAGCAGAACCAAAAAAACATAAGTCGTAAAACCAATGAAAGTTGTGTCTCATACTTTTGAAAGGAATTTAACTTCATAGACAATATTGTTTTTCTTTCTAACGTTTATGTCTTAGGGGAATAATTATTGGTGACTCCGATGACAAATAATTTGAAAAATTCTGTAATAAATAACCTGTCTTAAGTATTTATAAAAGTCCATTGGGGTTACATACATACGTCTAACGTCTTTTAATTTTTTTTTCACTAATTTGAATTTGGTGTGTCTCTAATTACTACAGTATAAATTGATATAACCAGAATTATTTTTAAATAGTATAAATAATATTAACTGGACCAGAGGAAATTCCACAGTGCTTTCTAATAGTGTTGAGACGATCAATCTGAATCGGTATCGGAAAAATGTTAGCCTTCCTTCAGATCCCAAAAACGATTTTTAAAAGAAAATTAACTTAAGTATTCATTGCTTGTACTATTGATACAATGATGAATATTTATTATTTTTAAACAACCAGTAAAATTAAATCTATGCATCATAATAACATAAAAATACGATGTAAAATTATTTTACTTGTGTAAAAATAAAAAATAACCAAATGTGGGATTTTGTCTAGTACTTCAGCATTGGCAAACCTAACAAGAATTGACCAAAAGGTGTGAAAAAACTTAGAACATTTTCAAAGGCATGGTTGAATAAGATATAAATGGATTAGTGAATTTAAAGATGTTCACGGTTATACACGAGGCCACAGTTTGGCGTCAGTTCTTCTTTGATTTTGAGTTTTCTGTCTGTTATCTGGATGTAATAAGGATTTTCTAAATATATAAAAGGTGGATAGGGAGATAGAAGGTAACAAAATTAAAGACAAATAATAAAAATGATTCTTGGTTATTAATATTGTTGAAACGTTTTGGAAGTTCAGTTTGTTTTCCTTCCACTGACGAAACACAAATGCACAGGCTACGTGAAAGGCGATGAACATTTGCCTGCCAACATAATATATGACGTAAGTGCGTATTAAAAAAAATATTTGAAAGACATTCAAAATGTGTTTTATGAATTAAAAGTTGATTACTAACATGTTTTTTATCAATGTTTGTTTCATATTTAAACTTATATTTTAATGTAACGTAGAAGTTAAGTAGATTCCTTTACTATATAAAAACTTATTATTATTATTATTATTATTATTATTATTATTATTATTATTATTATTATTACAGATGAAAATCCTCAGCTTAATCCCCTCTTTAAAAATAAATTAGATTCTACTTTTTAGGCGATTACGTGTGAACACCCTGAAAAACTTGGGTGGAAGAAAAAAATAATTCTTTTAGAATTTAGAGGGTGCTTATTCTTACATGTAAATTTAACGCAAAATAAGAACCAATTTCTGGGCAATTCTAGCGTTTTAGGTCAGTTAATCAAAATTAGTTTGCTATGGGAGATAAATTATGCGCGTTTTTCTGTGGCGGGATACCAACTATTTAAAGCGATTACGTGTGGTTTTATGACGTTTCTAGTCAGACAGGGTTCGTAGTAAAAAAAAAATAAGAGCCCTAAGGATTTAGAATGTCCCGTAAATAAGGATAATTTTACGTTTAATTTATAAACAAAACTGATCCCCCACTCTAAAGTCTAAAATAATTAGTTTTGTTTTTTCTTCTGTCTGTCAACTTTCTCAAGGTGTTCATACGTAATCGCCTAAAAAGTAGAATCTCATTATGAAGGAGGAAATTTAGTTATCGGTGTTATTAATTACGTGTCATCCTATTTATGTGTCTTCTCGCGGAGGCAGAGTGAGGCACAAGGCTGGTTTTTAATGTGCGAATTCAGCTTCATAAGAAGATTGAGAGAAAGATAAAAATTGCCACAGTCTAAATTAATAGATACGGCCAAGGAACTATATAAAAAATAATGTGTTTTTTTCATAACATGGAATTTCTTAATGAATTAAAATAAATGATTAAATCTATTATTGCAATATCATTTAATGGGATGGTAAGTGTAGTATCGGTTCTGTTTTCATAAGACCGTTCTCCCACACGAATTGCATCCTTTCTTTTTAAGGGTGGGGCTAATTCTCCCAGGTATTACATCCTGCTTTGAAGGGGGGTTAATATAGTATATGTTATGTAGTCATGAGACCATCTTCTCAGGTACTACTTTCTGCTTTTGGAGAGGGGGATAGTGTAGTATCTTTTCTATTGTTCCTTCTGTTTTTATAAAGCAGATCCTTCCAGGTTTGACCATCTCTATTTTGGAGGGGATATAGTAGTATATGTTTTGTTGTAATGATACCATCCTACCACCCATTATCCTATCCTTTAAGGGTCAGTGCATGTAATTCGTTCATAATGAGATCTTCCGAGCTTAGAAAAGATATGTCACCGGAGGGAGCATATATATATATATATATATATATATATATATATATATATATATATATATATATATATATATATATATATAAATTATAAATAAATTAAATTCCCGAAACAGTTTTTCATGGTAAACAACTGATGATCCCTTAAATAATGTAAGAAGCAAACTAATATTATAACTGTAAAAGTTAAATTGACTTACATGAGTGATTTTCCACTGAACGACTTGGGACTTAAGGTTTTTTTGGGTTTTTTTTAATTTAATATTGTTTTAATGGTTGAGAAACTTCCAAGACTATATATATATATATATATATATATATATATATATATATATATATATATATATATATATATATATATATATGGGAAATGAAAAAGGAAAAACCGAAAAGGATGTGTTTTATCATGTCAACCCAATATTTTCACGTACTTGAATTACATTTTTCTTAATATTATCATCCTGAAGAAGTCTTACAAATAAAGACGAAACGTTGATGAATACATAAAAAAAAATCCTTTTTGGTTTTTCCTTTTTTATTTCCCATTACGTCGGATTACCTTCATCCTTCCTTTCTCATATATATATATATATATATATATATATATAGATAGATATAGAGAGAGAGAGAGAGATGGAGAATAGATAGAGAGAGAAGAGAGAGAGAGTAAGAAATAGGGGGAGAGAGATTTTATTTGGAGTCATGGAGTCAACATAGCGTCGTCGTGAAATGTAGATTCCCGTCTTGCGTACTTCAGACCATATAAGTTTACAGTGACTAAAAAAAAGAAGTTTAGAAACTACTGATTACCATGGGATGTAGATCTACCTAAGCTTTATAACAGAAAAAGTGAGTTTGCAAAGCCAGTTAAATATAAAAAATATAAAACAAAATCCCAAAGTAATCATTTTGTGCACGCTATATATACCCCTTTCTCTCTCTCACTCTCTCTCTCTCTCTCTCTCTCTCTCTCTCTCTGTCTATTTTTATCAGTAGAGCTACGAGTTAAATAATATTACTACGTGCCATGATATTCCCTTTTGTTTATAATGAATAATTGCTGTCATTTTCTTCTCTTTTTTCTTTTCTTTTTTCTTTATTACCTTCGACTGTCAATAAACAACCTCCTACCCAAAAGTGTACACCCTCCCCCATAACTTTTTTTTACAAATATATGATTCCCTGACTAGAAGCTTAGCATTTCTTTAACTTTGTTTCACCATAAACAAAGCACATTGCTACTGAGGCATAAGTAGTTACTGATTAAGGATCAGATTTATAGCGAGCAGTGGAGAGTTATGCAGCAAGATGTTTGTTTACATTACATTTAAATGTCTGGATGCTGATACAATAAGAGAAACAGGCGATAACGAGGGAACTCCAAAAGCAAGCGGTCCGAGTAAAGAAACTATTTGAAAATAATGTTTTTTTCGGAAATTGTGGGAAGTCTACAGTGAAGGGGTGGGATTTTGCTGCTAATCAGGTTGGTCTGGGGTATTTACGTTGGGGGTTACAAGTGCAGTAAGCTCGTCGGAGCACATTTAATGAAAGTACGTGTAAAACAGGCACAAGGATGCAACATTGCGGCGATGGTACAAGGGCGTGATTTTTGTAGACAGTTCGGGACCTATTAGGTGAAAGACTCTCTTTTTGCACCCTGTCGAAAAAAAGAGAATTCCGCTATTTTCCGGGATTTCTATATGTTATTAGCGTGTAAATGATCAATAATAGATCTGATAAAAAAATACCTATTTGATGCTGATGCACAACAGGAGCATAAATTATGATTGAATGTCCGGCTATATTTTTGTAACTTGTCAACCTTTGTAAAGCGCCTCATATACACAGAGACAGAATTATTAAGTACTATGCAGTTTTTGAAGACACTTAATTTGAAATGCAGAGATGTGAATTAAATTAGAATTTAAGAACAGTAGATTAAAACGGGAGTTTCATTACAGAAACTCATTAATAAACGGAGAGAAATGCCACGCCAAAATCAGAAAATAGGTTGATACATTCTTATAATATTAATTCGGTGAAGTTTTCTGGCGTTGCATTCGTTTGTAATTGACGTTACAAAACGGATTCGAAGTGTATTGATTGGTTTATAAGAGTAATATGAAGTAGTATAAATAATTTTGGAAAATAAATTATTGAACAAAAATAAATGATGTTGCAAACGTGCAACAAATGACATAAAATTTCACATGTATAACAAAATACTACAATATATGCATCTAAATAATCCTAATACACTAGAGAATCATAAAATAATTTTTACTTACAATTATAATGACCAGATTTAAAAGTTTATGCTCTTGAATTAGACAGATGATACACTGATGACACTCGCCCGTGACAGCGAAGACACTGATTACCTCTGTAGCGGGTGTGCTAATGCAACATCATACTAATACCTACGCACACTTGCCAACAGACTCGTTGCAGATGTGAAACAAGTTGGAGGTTGACACATTTTCATTAAATATTATATTAAATAGGCATTTTGTTGAAATGTGTCATATTTGAAACAAAAAGCATTTACGGGTTAAGACTATTATTGTGTGTGTGCGATTTGTGTATCTATTTAGTTTCGTTTTTTTCTGCCTTGTTCTGTAATCGAATGTAATTCATGTTTTCTCTGTTGCTGCTTTGAACCGTCGGTCCATCTAGCATAATGGTTAGGGTGTCTGCTAATTGACTTTGAAACATCGGTTCAATTATCGGTGAAGTCTACCAAAACCTAAAAAATAGTACTTGATGGAATCTGGCTAAACACTCAGCAGTATTATAAAGCTAAGTAGAGTAATACTAAGAAAGCAGTTGCATCCTCCATTACATCTCGGTGTAGTAGCCAATGAAAAGGGGGCCTTCGAGTCACATCCAACACCATTATCGACCACTTTACTTTACTTTATATTGCTGTTTTCGTTTTTAATATTGAGTCATCACTTATCAAGGCTAAGAGCCACTCAGAGATAAGAGTTAATAAGATATACTGATTATCTAAATAATATTCTCATTACGAAACTTTAAATAAACGCATCTTTATTTTGGTTCTCTTTTCTTACAGTCCCTTTCTCACAGAAGAGACGTTGCTAGTCTTTCTCTACTCTATCGTTATTTTCACGGTAGGTGCTCAACTAAGCTCATATCTCGGGTTCCAGAAGTAAAATATTCATAGCAAGAACTCGTCTAGCTACAACCACTGCAAAGTACTTTCCTTTCTTCCTCTATGTTGTAGTCAGCTGAAAAGAAGTTTCGTGGTATTGTTTTCCACAGATGGAATGTTCTTGGAAAGAAACTCTGTTCATAGAAGTTGCGTTTGGATTTTGATACACAGAGAGAGAATAAAATAGTTATCTGCAGTGGTTTTAGCTAGATGAGTTCTTGTTCTGAATTCTGAATAGTAGTGACCAGAGATTAGATCTCTGAGTCGAGTACCTACAATGAAAATAACGATAGAGTAGAGAAAGATAGCAATGTCTCTTCTGTGAGAAAGAGACTGTATAGAAAGGGACCTAATGTACTTATCCAACGTTTCGTTATGACAATCTTATTTCAAAGTGTAGCGTGACAGAAGGAAATACTATCGCAAACTCATGTGTGAGAGAATGACTGCCGGATAAATCGAGGTAAAAATGCTATTTCAAACTTCAGCGTGATAGACCAACGAAAATCGCATTCTTTAAATTACTTCAAACCTCTCGAGTCAATCCATCAGAAAGATTAACCACTTATTCAGGGATAATGTCACAATTGACATGTCGATTTTAATAAAGTCTCACCGCGTTTTTAAATATTTAAAACAAAAATTGTTTTTCATATTAAGAGTAATAGAAACCAATTTAAAGACTGAACTCACAATTAAGCAACGTACGCTGAATGTGATTCCGTCTGAAATTTGTGTTGGGCATTTTCAAATGCGTTTAAATTCATTAAAAGTTTTAAATGTATTAGTAATAGTTAAACACTGAATAGCTTACAGACTAATTTCATAAAATAGTTTTGGGACCATTTTACGGAAATAAAATTAACGAATACATTTATGAGAACAAAATGGCGAAAAAATTCATGGGAATGATATAACGAATACCTTTATGATTATAAAATAAGGACAAATAGGTAGTGTGTGGATTTTTCGGACTACTGTTCTCATCTTCGATATTATTCTCACAACGTTTCTACTGAAACAGCGCATATGTTGGGCGACAATGACCTCGTAAGTAGACTAAGTATAGAATGTAATACTATATTGGAACCATTGATTAGTAATAATAGATTAGATTACCGTTAATATATATAATCCAGAGGGTAAAAAGTCCAATAGAGGGTTCGTTCGTGGATGCAACAAGGCTCAGTAATTCGTGAGGTGGGAAATATTAGCCATATTAAAAAGTCTTCCTGGGCTGAAAATCATAAAATATGTCGAAATTGACGAAGAGACAGCGAATTAATATTTAAACGTTAGGCCAAGTTCCAAATTGCCCGTTGCTAAACAGGACCGTCCGGATTGTATCTATTTTGGCCGCACCTAAAGACGTTGGTTTCTGGAGTTTAACATTGAAACCTCTCAATTTATTTCTCGTGCCTTCTAACGGCCTACTTACAAACCACTTTCTCCGTTGGATTTTTTGACACCGCGGATTTTTTTTACAATCGGACACTTGCTTGCATTCGGGCAGCTTTTTGCCTTGTTTTTTCCTCCACAATCTTTGTTTTACTTTTTCAGATTTGAAATCTTGGCTCTTCGCCAACTTATCTATCCCAGCAATTTCCTCTGATGATAAGATTTTGATCTTTGAAAAGCCTGGCTTAAGGAAAACATTAATTTGATAAATTGCTTTTTTGCGGAATATACCTTGCATTGAGCAACTAAATTGAAAAAAGATCTGCCTCCGTCGCTTTTCTAATTCATTTTCATCCTTCTATCTATATATCTGCTCTATCCGGTATATTGAGCTGTATACTTTTCACAATAGGTTTTACCTTTCCTAAAAGTTTTTTTTTTGTTCTCTACTGTGTGTATATATATATATATATATATATATATATATATATATATATATATATATATATAGTAATAAATAGTAATCTATAGTAGTGAGTAGTAAGATTACACATCTAAAATATGAATAAGTTTAAAACTCCTAAAGGTCATACTAGGATTGTCCACAATGACCTGTAGCGTAACGTATATAAATGCTAACTAATAATCAGTGCTAAGTGACAGTTCTACAAGATACACATGAAGAAGGTCGGAGGTGACATCGGCCGAAACGTTGTGAGAATAATTCACACAATACCAGATTATCAATCCTCATCGCAAAAATTTCGAAACATAAGAAGGAAAAATATTATGTAAATAATATAACGATTACTTTTATTAGATTAAGATAACGAACACATTTATGAGAATAATATAACGGAAAATGTTACGAGATCAAAATAATAGACTATTTTTTATTAAATTAAATAACGAATAATTTTATTTTAAAATATTTATGATAATTATATAAATTGTTTTAGGAAATTAAAATAACGAACAATTTTCCGAGATTAAAATCACGAGCAATTTTACAAGCTTAAAAAACGAAGGGGTTTGGAGATTAATAAAACAAACTATATATGAGAATAATATAGAAAAAAATGTTGCGAGATTAAAATAACGAACAATTTTATGAGAATAATATCTCGGATATTTTACGAAAACAATTTACGAGAATTAATTAATGAACACTTTATGAGAATAATATAAAGAAACAATTTTCGAAATTAAAATAGGTTTTCGACAATAAAATAACGAACAATTGCATCAGAGTAAAATAACGAAAAACTTTAAGAGATCAAAATAGAAAAAATAAAAAAATATTAGTATGATAAAACGAATAATTCCCGGGGGAAATATTAACGAATATATTCTATCTCGTAAAATTTGGAAAAATTATTACACCAGAGAAAAGCGTTTCGCTGATTTTAAGCTATACGACTTTTACTTTTGTTTTTCTTATTTTCATGTTTTAAGTTAACACCCTGAGGTTAAGTAATAGGTGTGAAAATAAGTTCGGTATGTTCGTTTATAATTTTAACGCTCATTCTAAAAGAAATATTAGAAACATGAAAAAAATATATATAGAAATAGTTATTTATTTTGTTCAATCATACATAATATACTAGCTGAAGATAATAATACTCAATGATACATAATGCACTAATACATAATATACTGGTGATATACTAATACATGATATACTAGCTGAATATACAAATACATAATATACTAATATATAGTATACAAATACATAATATACTAATAAATAGTATACTAATACATAATAAACTAATGCATAATATACTAGCTGAACCTACTAGTACATTATATACTAATACATAATATACTAATAAATAATATCAATTCTAAACATAATAATACATGATATACTAATACATAATATACCAGCTGGACCTGCAAATAAATATAGATAATATACTAATGCATAATATACCAATACATAAAATACTAATAACCAATATACTAATACATAATATACTAGCTGGACCTAAAAATACATAATCTACATACATATTATACTAATACATGATATATGAATACATAATATACTAGCTGGACTGACAAATATCAAATATACTTATACATGATATTCTAATACATATTATACTAGCTGGACCCATAAATACGTAATATACTAATACATAATATACTAATACATAACATACTAGCTCGACCTACAAATACATAATATACTAATACATAATATAATAATACATAATATACTAGCTAGACCTACTAGTACATAATATACTAATACATATTATACTACTAGAAAATATATTAATGCATAATATACTAGAACAAACATACTAGCTCGACCTACAAATAAATAATATACTAATACATAATATACTAATACATAATATACTAATACATAACATGTTTCCTGGAACTACAAATGCATGATACAATAATACATAATAGTCAAGCTGAACCTACAAATACATGATATAATAATACATAATATACTAACACATAACATACAAGGTTGACCTACAAATAAATTATATACTAATACATATTATACAAGCTGGAACTACAAATACATACTATACTAATAAATGATATAAAATACATAATATACTGATACATAATATACTAAAATAAATATACAAGCTTACCTACAAATACATAATATACTAATACATAATATACCAGCTGGAACTACAAATACCTAATATGCTCATACATAATAGACTAATACATAATATACAAGCTTGACATACAAATATATAATATACTAATACATAATATACAAGCTTGACCTACAAATACATGATATACTAGTACATAATATACTAATACATAATATAAAAGCTGGAGCTAAAAATACATGATATACTAATACATAATATACTAATGCATAATATACTAACAAATAATATACTAGCTTCACCTACAAATACATAAAATACAAATACATGATATACTAATAAACAATATACTAGCTGGACCTACAAATACACAATATACTAATGCATGATATACTGATAAATAATATACTAGCTTGACCTACAAATACAGATTATACTAATACATCATATACTAATACATCATATACTAATACATAATATACTAATGCATAACATACTAAAACATAACATACTAGCGTGGACTACAAAATACATAATATAATAATACATATTATATGAATTAACAATATAATAGCTGGTACTACAAATACATAATATACTAATACATAATATACTAATATATGATACACTAATACATGATATCTTAGGTTGACCTACATGTTGGAATTACAAATACACAACATACTAGTACATAATATATTAGCTGAAACTACAAATACATAATATACTAATACATAATATACTCATAGATAATAGACTAATGCCTAATTTAAAAATACATAACATACTCCGTGGACCTACAAATACATACTATACTAATACATAGTATACTAGCTTGACCTACAAATAAATACTATACTAATACATAATATACTAATACATAACATACTAGCTGAAACCAAAAATACCTAATATACTAATACATGATATACTAATACAGCTGGAATTATAAATACATCATATAATGATACATAACCTACTAATACATAATATACAAACTGAACCTACAAATACATATTATACTAATACATAATATACTAACACATAATATACTAGTGCATGATAAACAAATACATGATATACTAGCGGGACCTACAAATATAGGACATACTAATATATAATATACTAGCAGAGTCTACAAATACATAATATACTAATACATGATATACTAACACATGATATACTAATGCATCATAAACAAATACATGATATACTAGCTGGACCTACAAATACATAACATACTAATACATAATTTACTAGCTGGACCTACAAATAAACTACATACAAATACATAATATTCTAACAGAACCTACAAATAAATAATATACTCATACATAACATACTAATACATAATATACTGATGCATAATATACTAATACATAATATACTAGCCAAAACTACAAATACATGATATACTAATACAGGGTAACCCAAAAAACGGGCCCCAAATATAATTAGGCCCTGTTTGTTAGTGTTTCGTCCGAATGAAATAAATTTTGGAGCATAACTAGTTTATTATATTCACAACTTCATACCAAAACACTAGGGTCTTTGGCCTTTTTTTCTCCGTTCTACAGCATGTGTTCTAGATGGACTCCTTTTAGCTCCGTGCATTTCTTGAGGCGCAGAACGAAGTTGTCCATGACGTTCTTACAGACAGAATTGGGAATGGCTCTCATCTCCTCCCTTCCGTGGTGGTTCTGGGTTTCCCTGCGTACATTCTGTCCTTAAGATAGCCACAAAGGAAATAATCTGGGAGGCTTAGGTCCGGGCTATGGGGTGGGCACTCAAAATTAGTCTTGAGACTGATCACTCGGCTTCCGAAGTTTTTTTTCAGCCAATCTCGGGACAGGTTTGAGGTGTGAGAACTTGCTTCGTCTTGCTGGAACCAGAACTTGCTCATGAGCGACAGTAGAGGATCTGGATCTCACTCTTGGAGGTTTTGAGGACCTCCACAATATCGCTCCTTGGTGATTGTCACTGCTGCGCCAGATTCTTCGATGAAGATTGGTCCGATGATGCCTCTGACCGAGATTGCAGCCCACACCGTGCAATTAGTAGAGTGCAGGGGTTGGTAGCTACTTCATTGGGTCTGGAGTACCCCCAGAAGGCATTTGTCTTGGAGTTCGCCTTTCTATCAAGATGGAAGTGGGCTTCATCTGAGGTCTAAAGGAGGTTAAGGAAACCTGGTGACTCCTCGATCTTATCGAGCATCTTGACTGCCATAGCGCTCCTCTGCTTCTTGTCTGAGACTGTAATGGTCTGCAGCGTCTGTATTCTGTATGGGTAAGCCCTGATATTGTTTACTAGCACTCTCCTGCAAGTCTCGCGGGAGATACTGAGGGACTGACTTCGCTTACTCACAGAGCGTTTCGGACTCTCCTGGAGACACTCTCTCACACTTTCAACCAGCTCGGCTGTCCGCTTCTTGGGACGTGCCGAGTGGCTTGGACGGTTGTCACTGGCAGCGTTGAAGTTCTCCACGGTCCCATACTTCTCGAAGTGGTCCACCCAGTTCTGAATTCTGCTTTTGGGTGGAGCCTTTTTCACATCCGAACTGATGCATGAAACTGTCCTGGGTTTTCTTAAACGAGTCTGTCTTGTAGTAAAATTTAACACAGTGTATTCTTTGTCCCAGCTCCCACTGAGGGCTTGGTGTACTCACGGTCGTTGATTCTGCGATGTCCTATAAAATAAGGGCAATCGGTGAATAAATAAAGGAGATATCACATAAAGTGTACACGGGGCCCGTTTTTTTTTAGTCACCTTGTATATCCTCGACAACTCGGTGAGTAACATGGGAACATTATTATTTTTTTTTTTTTAATTTATAGTTTAAGGGGTGCGTCTACTTAAACTGGCTTCGGCCTGCAAAAGAACTTTTAAAATAAGATAGCTACAAAAAATGAACAGAAAAAAATCGATTTACATTTAATTTTGAGTTATATCAAGTAATACATTTTTAAAAGGATTGATGCGCGCGTGAAAGTCAATTATATCTATGCGCTTGGTAGAATCCTTAACTAATGAACTTGTTACGAATTATGGAATAAATATTCTAAGCAACATTATACCATTTATGAGGGTGCCACTGAAATCGTACCATACCCCAAAGAAAAAAAGAAAACATTAAAATTTTAAACTAAATTCTATACCTTTTGCTTATAGTCGTCCTGGGACGGGATTTTATTAGTTTTTAATACATTTAAGTGTTTAAAAGATTGGAATCTGCGCTAGAAATAAAACTTTCATTGAAATTTACAAGATCTAAAGGCGATATTTATTTATTAAATAAATAAAAGCAATACGGCATGAACAGCTGTTTTCCCCGTAATTGAGTAAAAAAAATGGTTAACTATACAATCTGCTTACTATTAATGGGACATGTTTATTTAATTTCCTAACTCAATTCTTGAACTCGCTATAGTAATAAGATACTCTAAAAGTCCTTGTCAGAGTTCTCATGGGCCAATTCAGTACATGTGGCTGTTACAGAAAATTTCTGTATTTCATTTTTACTGATGCATGTTCTTAAAACAACACTGAAACTAGGTCAAATCGCTAGCTGTTAATTGCATTTTATTTTTCTATCTTTCTATTGTATTTAAGAAGTTGCAAAAGTTTTCACAATGAATTAGAAAGAGTGGCGTTGGGAGGAGAGGTGTATTTAAAAAGTAATATGACTTAGAGAGAGGGGGGGTTAAAATAAACAAAATATTACTCATACTCTTTTAAACTATTTGATTTGATTTCCCGCAGCTAAGTCATAATACAACCATCTTATTTTTTCGGGATCATATGTAAAGATACGTACTTACTTGCCACAACTTGGGTAGGTGTTCGTACGAGTAAGGAATACGTCCTCGACAATCAGTCCGATAGCGAATTCGTTGCTGTCGCGCTGGGGTATGGTTCTGTTTAGCTCTAGGAGGTCCACCCTCCCATGCTTTACCTTCTATTCGAGAAAGGGTTTATTTATTGTTAATCGCCTGAGGTGTACCTAGTGGGGAATGTCAACGTGGCTGCTCAGTTATTTTTTGTAGGCCAGAACGCGCTATTCAAAAAGCATACCTGACCTTGTGTCTAACTTACTAGAGAGGAAGTAAAAAAAATACATACTTTAAATTGTTTTGTTGAATTATTTTGTTCGTCAGATCGAACACTACTTCTTGCTCGTCTTCTTTTTTTTTTTCGTAATCAGAAAGTTACTTTAATTCTCATTCAGCGTGCGTCTATTTAGAGAATCGTACGGACAAACAAAAACAAAAAGTTAATAGATTGTCTATTTAATTAAATATCCTCCTATTCTCTTCTCATCCTTCGATTTATTATCCTCTTTCCTCGACGTTATCTTACGCTTCTCAAACTAATTATTACTGTCATTGTTTTCGCTTTTAATTCTAGTTTTTCATCCACAGATTCGTACACATTTGTTCGGTGACTTTCGTTGTATCATTCATACTTACAGACATAACATATTTTTTTATTTTAGTGTTCTTTTTATTATTAAAAAGTCACCACTTATCAAGGTCCAAAAGGCCACTCAAAGATAACGGTTATTAAATGTCAGGTGGACGGTGAGACAACACCGCGATAATTTTTTTTATTGGAAATCGCTCCAGACAAAGCATGAAGCCACTTGATGTAACGAGTTAAAAAAATACTACTTCAAGGTCAAAAGCTAGCGAACGATACGTATTAGATGGTTAAATTCCGACCAAGAAACAGCAATTATTCCTCCTATGTCAGAAATATCACTCAAATGTGAATGTGAGGACTAAAGGACAAAATAAGGGAAGCGAGAGTTACAAGGTTGCCGAGAGTAAGCCGAAAGTTCACGTTCTACTCTCCTTGATAATGCTGGTAAAAGTTTGACAGAATTTAATTATTTAGGAGGAATGCTTAACAAGAATTTGTTTACATTAGACTTGAAACAATAATGTTGTGGTCTTCTGGGAAGCAGCACCGCAGTATCGAGTTCAACGGACGGATAGTTCTAAGAAAGAAACTTTGCTCGTGGAACTTTTGTTTACTGTGAGACACAGAGAGGGAGAACGGGAAATTGCTGACAGTGGTTGTAGCTAGACGAGTTTTTGTTGTAAATGTTTAACAGGGGGTGCATAGATTGAAACTCAGCCGAAAACTTGCCATTAAATTAACAATAAAGTAAAGAAAGACTAGCAACATCTCTTCTGTGAGAAGGAGATTGTAGGTAAGAGGAGAGGGCATCGCCTACAAGATTTTAAAGTCGTTGTCTTACTCTGTCAAAGCAGGAAAAGTTTCTCTGAACAGCACCTCCCCAGATGTGGATACAGCACTTCATCTTAGAACGTATTTGGCTCTTATACAGGAAAAAAATTGTGCCAGGAGTGAGATACCTTCTGGGGCAGTAGAATGATCCAACCATTTTGCCAGCGACATTAGCAACGGATTTGATGTAATTCTTCCATTTCAGGTCAAGAGTGCAGGTCAATCCCAGAAGCTTGTCAAAGCAGGGGCTTCCTAAAGACGGGAGCCATTCATTTCAATTGGGGACAGGTGGGAAGCAGCACGTTGGGGTGAAAAGAGAAGCTTTGTTTTGGACGCATTAAAAGTAACTAACCACTCTTTTTCTCATTGCGTCACGTGATCAAGGTCTGAAGAGAGACAATCGGAAAGATCTTGGTCATTGCTGGTCTTCAAAGTTTTTTTCATAGATGGTTGTGTCGTCGGCATAAATGTCGACGAATGATCTTAGAATGTGATTTGGGAGATTGTTGATGAAGATCAGAAAGAGGGTTGGGCCCAGAATGGAACATTTAATCGATTAGTGGTAAAAACATAATAAGACTATGTTACGTAGAGGCGAGAAACACACAGCAGCATTCTATACGAGTACATAAATACATACCTACCATTGAGTTACGGCTCTATTGCAAAATACTTTTTCATCTGTGCCAATGAAGACAAAAGTATGCGGATAAATCACATTGATGCACCGGTTCTCGTCAAATCACAGAAGCTAAGCTACGTTGAGCTTAGTCAATACTATGATGGGTTTGTTCTAAAAATAGATAACAGATTTTGTGGAAAATGTAACCAGCGACAGACTAGCGCTCTGTCACGGGAGTTATTCAAGCCATCCGTTCCACTAAATAAACTGCAATAAAACTGGGAATACGGACCTCCAGGCCTATGGGCTTTTCAAGCTGTAAAAAGACCTACTACTACTACTACTACTACTACTACTACTGATGATGATGATGATGATGATGATGATGATGATGATGATGATGATGATGATGATGATGATGATGACGACGACGACGACGACGACGACGACGACGACGACGACGACACATTTTAAAAGCTGATTCAGTATTTAGGTTGCTGCGATTAAATATTGTTGAACTTGGGCGTAGGTATGTACTCATCGAGTGCACTTAAGTGGTATTCTTTTTTCTCTCCGGGAAAATTAGTTTCATCTGGAGATTAATTGTTTCCCTCGGGTCCTCCCAAAAAAAAACAAAAAGACTCTCCAACACCTTTTTTTGTTTTCCTCCACCGGCTTTTTTTTTAATTCTCACTGCATCCAACCCAATTGGATGGTTTGAATCGTCCTATCTGGGCGTCGGATACTGTTTCGTTGGGTGGAGTGCGAAACGGACATGAATACGTGTGGGATACGATTGTAATCAGTTATTTAAAACGACAACAATTTGGTATTGGGTTTTAAAAAATCTGTTAAAGATGACGTAAGTATTTTTCTTCCAGCTTCCGTTCGTGTACGTCCGGTGGGGGTGACGGGTGAAATATGGAGAGACCATTTTTATTTTATTTGTTTTCTCATTTTGTTAAAATCGCTGATAGCCATCTTAACTGTAGGTTTTCTTTTTTCAAACTCTCATCACTTGCGGTTTCATAGGAAACTTTTGGACACGACGTATGCGTATTTTTTAAGTTTCAAAAGTGAAAACGAGGTTACATTTCCCCAAGCTTGAAGCCACTCATATTAACACCTTGTCGTATAAATAACAGATTTTTCCTTTCGCACTTACCCAAGTCCGTAACAATGTCGCCGGTCACAGGTCCCGTCCCCCTAGCGCAGACATTCGATAACACTGGCCGTATCAATATATTAGAATGTTGTTAGATTATGAGGAATTAAAAGGTGCAGAAGCTGTGATTGAGTGAACGAGATCACGTGTTCGTAGAAAAAATATGGTTGAAACTAGTTGTAAAACCCGGCGTTGGTTGAATGATAGACCATATGTCTTTCGTGGCCGATCAATAAGGTTATGCGTAAAATAGCAACTTGTGCCTTATTAATTGTATACAAAGAAAATTTGGAACTAAATAATATAAAAAGGGTTGACTTGCCGTAAAATTCGACAGGCCAAACTAAACCGTAACGAAATATAGAAACAAATACAGATGTATCGATTTTATTATTGTTGTTATAAAAATTAACCCACATTTCTGGGTTGTTTTTTTTTCAGTTGAAATAGAACAACCAACAAGATATTTAATGCAAGAAAATGATCAAGCTTCGATAGGTCTACTTTACGACGAAATCGGTTGTCAAACTCAACGACAGCTTCGAAAGGGACATTCAAGAGAAAAACGTTCTAACCAATAAAGCGCCTATTAGACAAATACAAGGAGGCAGGAAAGTATACAAGTATGTAAGATAACGTTAAAGGCTGCAGTGATCGATCACAGTCGTTCAAGACAGAAAATAATATGGGGACTGCGAGTAAGCGTTTCGACGATTATTACAGACTTTGATATGCGATTAACCGCAGTGATTCAAGACCAATGGGCTGTGATCACACACTTTATAAGCTATTATTACAGACTTTAATATACAATTAACCGCAGTGATTCAAGACCAATGAGCTATGATAAAACAGTTTATAAGCTATTATTACAGACTTTAATATGGCATTAGCCACAGTGATTCTAGACCAATGAGCTGTGATCACACACTTTATAAGCTATTATTACAGACTTTAATATACGATTAACCGCAGTGATTCAAGACCAATGAGCTGTGATCACACACTTTATAAGCTATTGTTGCAGACTTTAATATGCGATTAGCGTCAGTTAATCAAGACCAATGACCTGTGATCACATACTTTATAAGTTATTATTACAGACTTTAATATACGATTAACCGCAGTGATTCAAGACCAATGAGCTATGATAAAACAGTTTATAAGCTATTATTACAGACTTTAATAGGGCATTAGCCACAGTGATTCTAGACCAATGACCTGTGATCACATACTTTATAAGCTATTATTACAGACTTTAATATACGATTAACCGCAGTGATTCAAGACAAATGAGCTGTGATCACACACTTTATAAGCTATTATTGCAGACTGTAATATGCGATTAACCGCAGTGATTCAAGACCAATTAGTTTAAATGTTGATTTGAATCTTCATAAGGGGGCATAAAAGTGGTTCAAAACTGTTCTGTTCGGGGAATTCATTTTATTCGTCTTGGGACGGATATTATTCTTTTTTACTTATATTATGTACATGTTCTGAACTATTATCCTCATCTTAATTGTTGTTGATATTTTGATAGGCTTTCAGTTGCTGGGTTCATCGGCCTTCTTCGAGTGTCTTCTTTCGTAGTCGATACACTTCCAGGAATCTCGAACACAACCATTCATTTAATCTGGTCACGACCATTTTTGATATGTTTTTACAATTAAATGTAGTAAGTTGATTAATAAAGAATGCAATTAACCACCTCTCAGTAGAATCCTTCATCAGACTTTCAACATGGTGGCCGTGTCTTGATCACACTTTTACTGAAATAAAATACAATATTTTTTCCTTTTACTTATTTAAACGCTTACTGATGCAGTATGATCGATTAATTTGGGGACGTTAACCGATTTTGTGTCTAACTTAACCCTCGTGTGGAGGCAAGTAAAATAGACTTTAAAGTTTATTGAAATTGTATTTCTGTACAAAAATAAATACAATTTAAGATCAACAATTAATTTTATCTTATATGTGTTCATATTCGAATTTTTTTCAGTGTTCCTCAGTTGATAGTTTTGTTTTTTCTTAAAATTATTGGCTATCGACAAAATTCTGAAAACGTAGAAGATAATGGATTAGTAAGCGTTTAAACAACAGAAACGGCATCAGTAGAATTGTAAACAACACACGGGCACCATGTTGAAAATCTCCAAAATGGCATCTGAAACACCGATGGTATCGTAATTTGTTTTATAAAATTATATTACAAGTATTTTTGGTGAAAAATTATTAAATGGTTTTATGCAATAATAACTGTTTTGAAATAATGCCAGATGGCATATTGCAGGATTCCCTTAACTTGAATGTTTAAAGAATCTTGGAAACTGGATATTTTGCAGATATAAACAAGAACATATGTCGGTTGTGAGACTAGATACCTCTGTCTAACAACGTAAGGATGAGCTAAAGTTTTAATTTGGCCTTATTACTCCATATTGTATTCGCGAAGTTATTGATGCCATGGAAACGTTGTAAACTTAAAAACTTTTAATCTGATACGGCTGAAAATGTGCATGGTGGTTACTATTTTCAAAGGAGATCTGATCGGTAATCAAATTTGATTAAATCGGTAGCTGAAATTCCGTAAAAATTCCGACTATGACAAAACTTTTCAAAGTGAAAGGATCAATGTCAAGGTCAGATAATATGCGGGGATTCATTGGCTACTATATTGGCTCAGTAGCGACTTTTTACGGTGAGCATAATCGAAGGTATCGTCGAAATTGTGACTTTCACATATTTCGTGACCTTGACCTAGATATCCCGAAATTAAATAAATTCTAAGTTAGATCATAACCGATATTTTGACCAAGTTTGTTGATGATTGGTCAAGCAATGTAAACGTTAAGTTTTACACAAACAAAACAAACAGTGACAACCAAACAAAAGACTTGACCGTAAACATAACCTACTTGTCGGAGGTATCGAGTATTTGTTGACATGAATTCGTTTTATGTAAAAAGAAGTAAAATATATTTTTTACTAACTGATAATTATATATGTAAGAAATTTAGTAGGTAAAAACGTTTATATTGCTTAGCAGGCCATGATTTTGTTTACAGGTACAAGTGGTTTAGTGTTGCTCATGACAGAACTCTATGAAAAAAAGAGGGTGGGTCGTGATATAAAACATCCGTAGGTGTGGTACGGTTACATCAATCGAACTTCAAATTACAGACGAGAGACCCATTTATGGTGCGATTAGCATCATATAACAAGGGTGGATCGAGATGTCTTTCTGCAAGAGAGAGGGGAGGCCACGGATTATATGTGTGTAGCAATGTTCATAAATAGTAGGTATCCTATAAACGAATTAGTCCACGCAGAAAACAGTAACGAGAACGTCAACAATTTCAAAGGAAAGTCCAAAGAAGAAATCTAACATATAAATTCATCTGGTGAGATTTTGAAATGTGTACCTCAATATAATTTAAGCTGATATATCTAACTTTGATTCAGACTTGCTAATTGAATGTGTTATTGTTATACTATGTTATCGACAGTATAATAACGTACTTCGCGGCAGTTTATTTATAAAATGATGTACGCCTGCCCGGGCAACTGATAATACGGAATCATGTTTGAATCATGACCGAAAATCAACTAGCAACTTATAGGATACAATGCTATTTAAGTCTAAAGTCGAGTATCAGATTGACTTTTGTTTATATATTAAAAGATTCTAAGTTTCCCTGAACCACACTTAATACAAATTTCTCCACTCCCGACAAATAAACACAAAAAAGCTACTTGAACTTTTGATTCTATCAAAATGAACCTATTTGATCGCTATTACTACTTCAAAGATTACCGGCATTTTTCCATAAAATGTTGGGAGTCGGTTGAAGGTTCTGTCCAGCTTTCTCTGCAATCATTGCCAGTGTAGTGCTGTACTTATTTGTTGTGTATCTTTGACTTTTCTGTCAAATTCATCCCAGATAGTTCAATGGGATTTAAGTCCGCTAAATTTTGCAATTATCTTCTGGATCAAAAGGTTATTTTTATCAACGAAATACCTAAAACATGGATCATTACTTAAAATAAATGAAATTGATTGGAAAAACATAGCAAAATGCGACCAGTTAAAGGGGCAGTTAGAATATGTGTACGTCTATATATCGTATGAAAAATTTGTGCAAGGTGACTTTAAACCTGGATATAATAGACATCGCCACTACATCTAGTAGGTTTTTCCATGTAACACAAAATTGTAGTAGGATATTCAAGCTGATGAATTTTTAACACATTTCTCAGAACTACTGTGTTATAAGCAATTAGGAAACGAGACAAAAGAACACCATAAGTAGGGATGACGGATCAAAAGCAACAAAAGCAGAGGGCAATTTGATCAGTCACCAGCTTGCGTGGCAGAAAGCTGACTGCTCCAAAAGTCATTTCAAATTAGAATCAATATCGTGAAACCAGTGTATCAACATCGACTCTAAGAGGAGGTCTCTATGAAGCTGGCTTATATGGTATAATTTTTTTGCCTAAAAAATACACTATTGAGGAAGCAGAAAGAGGGAAAAGGGTTCCAGTGAGCCAAGACGCACAAAGACTTGGAAATATAGCAGTGGAGTGGAATCCTTTGGACAGACGTATAAAAATTCGAAATATTTGGATCAAATAAGAGGATTTATATGCGGTGAATGTTGGTTAAAAAGCTACAACCTTCTGTATCACACATACCGCACAGTCTGAGAGAGGATCTGTTATGTTGAGATGGAGGCTTTTGCCAATTTTAAAGTCAGGGATTTGCATCAGGTGAAATTAAAATTCAATCAGACCGACTATCAGAGTAAATTGCAACATCACGTGATCTCATCTTGAATGCGTCTTGTGGGACAAAGATTTGTACTCATGTAATACATTATCCAAAGTACACTAGTACACTCCGTCAGGGATAAATCCACAGCTATAAAAAACACAGCTCTTCAACTGGTGCAATTCGCTGGGTTAAAACCGATAGTAGTGATGTGGGATCAGCTGTGGGTCAGAGCTAAACACCACACAAGTGCGGTTCACCTTTGACAATGCCTCCAGGAAAACTGGGAGAAACCATCTTGATTCTACCTCAAATCTTATGGGGAAAAATCCCGAGAATCTGTGAAGCAGTGCAATTTTGATGAATCAAAAGTAGTTTTTTGTGATTTGGGCTAGTTTAATTTGTATTAAATGTGTCTCAAGAAGACTTGTATTTTGAATCTTCTAATATATAAAAAATATCACTAATAATCGACTTTAAACCAAATTAGCATTGCACCTGACAAATCGCTATCTAATTCTGGCTAGTTATGGTTTTCCTTTTAGCTTCTAACCATGTTTTTGTCCTTAAATATCATTCGCTTTAGTTTCTGTCGTAAAATACTTTATTCGACAAGAAACGTGTTTCGGATTGTTGCGATCTTTGTCATCGGCAGCAATTTTAAATTAAAATTGACTCCATATTTGTAATCCGCAGCAAATGTATCGACTAATAAAAAATCTATAGAGGATTCATTACATTTATTGCTGCTAAATAAGACTGAGATAACATCAAATTGTTCATATGGAAAAAGGGTTGGGATAATTAGGAAATCTCTGGAGTATATGAGATTTTCGAAGAATCAGGCTGGAAAAAAGAGAGGGAGATAAGTAAAGACGAAACGTGGAACATTACATAAGGATGTGAGTGAATTATATTTATTTCCACTATTATGCAAATAACGAAGCCATCGTAAACCACAGCAGTCAGAGACCGGAAGCCCTAGTTTCTACTCGAGTGTAAGGCTTCCGATCTATTGCTGTGGTCGTTTGTCGGATTGTGGATATATATATATATATATATATATATATATATATATATATATATATATGGAAAATGAAGAAAGAAATACCAACATATTTATATTGTTATCAACGTTTCGTCTTTATTTCAAGACTTTCTCAAGATGGTTTATTTGAAAAGATAACATACAAGTACAATATTTGACAATATTTGGTGCATTTGTAACATAAAAACAAAAAGAATTTTTCTTTAAAACGAAACTTAATCGCTGAATTTTTTTTAAATGTGGTACGGTTATGACGTAAAAAATGTTTTTGTTGTCTTTTGAACAAATCATAGCCGTTAGAATTCAAAATGTACAATGCGTTTATGAAATGGAATGAGTGTTATTTTTGTTTTTTGTTGTTATTTTGTTTTGTTTTGCTTTTTGAATATTGTTCTTATCTACAAAATTTTGTTAGTAATGTGGTATAAAATAGCTAGCCTGAATCTAAATTTATATATATATATATATATATATATATATATATATATATATATATATATATATATATATATATATATATGACGGCGTTTCAGGGTCTCTTACCCTCATCAGTGTAGGAATCGTGATTGCAGGCGGTCGCATGGACTCTAATACAGTTCGTAGTTTCAGGCTAAAATCACAAGACAAACGCTTAGAGAACACACGGCCGCGGGAAATCGATACAGACAGTAATTGAAATTAAGATACACTTACCCGAGAGGCGGGAAAGTGGCATGTCTTCTACAGTGTTTAACGATATATATATATATATATATATATATATGTATATATATATACATATATATATATATATATATATATATATATATATATATATATATATATATATATATATATATATATATATACTTAAATGGGAGTGAAAATAACCAGATATTTTCTTACATACTGAACATATTCATTATCATATTTTCATATATTAAAAAAGCAGATGTGAGACATTTAAATTAATATTTTTTGAAAGAAAAAATGTATTATGACTAGTAAGGACACATTTATAGCTTACGATACTTGGTATATACATCTGAAATTTTGTTTTATTTATTTTCTATCCTATGCTTCGATATTATGAAACTCTGATCATTTTCTATTCAGGTATATGTGTTTCTTCATGTGGATTTATCAATGCCGAACAAAAAATATATCAATTTCAAACCTTTTATATTTCATCTATATGGAATTATAACGTTTATAATTGTCCTTTTGAAAATGACGTTGTCTTGTTAAAAACTGCTTCAATACTTTATATAATTTTCAAAACAATATTTCAAGTATTTTTTAAATAATTTCTAAACTTAGCTTAACCTTTTGATGAGAAGACAATATTTTTATGGAAAAATTCGATTTTAAACGACTCACATATGTTTTGTTGAAAACATGAAAATATGAAAGCAAATATGCTCAGTAGATAACAACATACTTGGTTGTTTCCACTCCCAGTTAATCATTGGCAAGTATAAATTTGAAAATTAGCAACAAAATTTTAAGATATAGCAAAAATAGTCTAAAGGCAGTTGTATCCATACAGTTGTTTAAAAAATTCAATCAGAATATGATATTATGTAGTGAAGGGTATTGGAACACAATCAAATTCAGGAAATGATCCAAACGCAAGACGTCTGTGAAAAATCAATATATATGTAGAAACATAATACCATGCGTTTAGTTTCCAAGGCATGGAAATAAATATGGTGTGTTCAGTTCAGCAGATGACTTAAATATATAAGTAAAAAACAAAAAAGAAAACAGGAAAAAAAGAAAATAAGAATAGGAGAAAGGTAGAGAAAAAGAGGGAATGGGGAGCAAGATCAACACCCAAATAAGTAAAAGAAAGAAGGAAGGGGAATAAGAAAAACAGAAACTAGGCCAGAGTTTATAGTTTAAAATGAAATTGTCAGTATGGGAGGAGACAACCGCTGTCTATCCCACGGTTCGAACACCGATACGAAAGTCATACTCAACTCAGTAGCCGAGGCGCGTCCCAATGCTCCACCATGCATTGCCTAGAAATGAGTAGTAAATTAACATCTAAATAGCAAACACGGCAGGTATTTAGCAAACAGTCGAGAGAGAACTCAATAGGCGTGGCCTAGAGGTATGCCTTACGCAGAATGGCGGCTTGTTAACTTAACTTAAAGCGCTCTATCTTGCGAGAGCTTTGAATAATTATTTATAAATAAATATTTTTAAAATAAACTCATATACACATGTGTTTCATGCCAAACCTGCAATCCTCAGTATGGTTGAAGACAATCCATGCCTATCCAACGGTTCGAACCCCGATACGAAAGTCATATTTGACTCAGTAGTCGAGGCGCGTACCAATGCTTCAACACGCATTGTCTAGAAATAATAAGTAAATTAACATCTAAATAGCAAACACAGATGTTATCGGATTTTCTAAAGTCATACCCAAACATCATTTGTTTCTAACTTTTCACTTTTTTATTGGTGTATCAAGTTATGTCAATATAATAACATAATCTACTCAAATGTATTTAAAATAGTACTTAGTCCGGCTGAGACACTATATTATGAAACACTTTAAGCTAATCATCGAAAAGTTTACATCAGCAAGGAGAATAACTCATATTTTAATTGAAGACCATGAAAGAGTAATCTCTCTATCAACTAAACACTTATTTCTGTTTCTGTATAAATTTAAAACTTGAAAACTAAACTGACTTCACGAGATCCTATGTCAGTACAACATGTTCGGATAACGTTCGTTGAGCACTCTCTCGATACTCTACTGGCTGTGCCTGCTTGGGATAAATAGAACTTAATTCCTTTTTTTCACGTGGTAATGTTTCGTGTCTGTTTGGTTAGAGCGCTTGCTTGTCGAGTCTAGAGTGATTCTGTAACTAGGTTCGAATCTTGCGAATGTTTGAAATTATCATCTCTTACACTGATGATAGCGGAATCTTGAATTGCCGGTGTATGTAAGTAAAAAATAATTTAATATCTACATATATATATATATATATATATATATATATATATATATATATATATATATATATATATATATATGTATGTGTGTGTGTGTGTGTGTGTGAAAAAATGACAGACGGAAAACCAGTCAAAGTGCAGGAGAAAAACAAAAACAAGAGATTTGTTTGACCGGTTTCGTTCGTGGAGAACGTCTTCAGAAAATGAAGAATACAGAAATTATTTTATTGTATATTGAAGGCACACACATGGGATGAGGGAAAAAATGATCTGATTGGAACATATGAGAAGACATTAAGTGATGTTGGGACATGATAAGTAGGTGACACATCCTTCTAAGGCGGTGGAGGAGAGGGAAAAAGGCGGCAGAGAATCAAACTACGGTGAACAAAAAGAACGAAACCGGTCAAAAAATCTCGTTTTTGTTTTTCTCCTGCACTTTGACTTGTTTTCCGTCTGTCATCTTTTCACACATTTTGTCCATCACGACACTTAATTTTCATGAATTATCGTGTACCTTACCCCATATATATATATATATATATATATATATATATATATATATATATATATATATAAATTGAGATGAGATGATCCCGATGTTTTTTCCCGATTCCGATACAATTATCGATTGCGTACTCAATTCCTGATTCCGATATAATTACCGTTTCTGATTCCAATTATTTAAAACCTATAAATATTTCGCTTTAGAATGTTTTGTTATATATTTTTTTCGGATTACCGTAAAACCTTTGTAATATGTGCATATATTTTCGCAAACGTAAAAATTCACTTGTGGTGGGGTGATCTATCGATTTTAGTTCTACTCGTAATTTAAAATCAATAAATATTTATCATTTTATCATCAGTAGCAGCAATGGAAAATTAAGCTTAAAAAATATTAAAAGAATCGTTTTGGGCATCGGAAGATGGGTACAATTTTTTCCGATACCAATACCGATTCCGATACCCCAAAATGTTCCAATTTTCTGATTAATCGTTCCAACACTAATAGAGAGAGAGAGAGAGAGAGAGAGGGAGAGAGAGAGAGAGGAGGGTGAAGAATTGGCGATGATGCAGAAGATAATGGCATGGACTGAAAGTTCGTCTATTGACTCACTTTCGCAAATTCCCGTCGAAAATGTTTGAGATCATCTGGCACTCGAAGCTATGAGTGAAATAGAGTAGATTAAACTGTCAAGTTTTGGTAGAGGCAACTGCTATAAGAGATGGAAAACACTGAAATGACACCTGCGGCGAGATAGGTCCGTGACACGTGATGCAGCTGCCTGGTGAACAGACGGGTCTTGTTCTCCAAAACACATGTGCAACTACAATCAAATAGTATCTTATAATCTCATACGTCGTTCTTGACGCGAAGAGCCATCCACAGACAGACTGCTTCGCTATATCACAGCTCTCCAGTGTTGCTCGACAGAAAAATGCTTCAACCTGAGATTGAAACCCGATCCCTATTTACTTGGCTCCCTACGAGATCGATTTTTAATGTGGGAAAAATCCAGCTCCTCAAAAAGAAGCAATCTGGATTAGAAGAAAAAATAAAATTGCCTCAGTCTTGAAAGGTTTCTTCTTCACTGACTGAGAACAGTAAAAATAAAGAGTATTATCAGAACAGATATTACACTTTGCTCGTTGCAAAAAAATTGAAACCCGGTCGTTTTTTTGCGACCGTCCGATCTTATTTCCACTGTTCCATCGTCATAAGGAAGAGAAACGTTACTCCTCATATAAACAATATCAGCCGTCTAATGTTTCAATATTCGTATGCACATATGTGAATCATTCAGTATCCATATAATTATTACATACATATATAATGCATGATTCATATACCTGCTTATGAATCCTAAAACATTAATTTCATGCGAAGGTATTACAACCTTTATCAACGTCTATGCATTATAACAAATATATACAAAAGTGTTAATGTATAAAAACCGTAAAATTCCAATCAACTTTAAAGATAAACATTGTTTATTATTGTCATGAAGCTCTATCGGAAAGGATATCAACCCCGTTGTGTGTGTACAAAGTTTGCTGTCTTGAATCGAGCCTGTTCCACTTTTGAGTGATTTATTTCCATGTTATTATTCATTATATACAGACAAATACATATATAGACTAGCGAAAATAGACTCCCTAACGGTCGTCTATTTTTGCTAGGTAGCGGCGTGTTTGGGTGGTGAGACAAAAAAAAAGTTGTCTCCGAATACTTTTTTGTTTAAAAAGGAAAAAACATTTTTGCCCCGCCAGAAAAAAAAATTGGGGAGGGGGAATGTCTCCCCCTCTCTTAAAAATCGAGAGCGAACGCAGACCCCAAAGTATTTTTGAAGAACAAGTAATACGATCATTCATTGCTAACTGAAAGAAGTATTAAAAAAAACATTTGCTTAAGTATTAAAATCAGAGAGTCTTTTTTTTTCAATTTGTTTTAGTGGTTCAGTGGTAGAATGTCGGACAAAATCGGCCAAATTTCTCTTTGACGTTACGGTTGCGAGTTCGAATCACAGCCTGGGCAGAGAAATTATTTATGGTTTATTAATGTTTCTGACTTTGAAATTACGTTTACAAAAATTGGACAGACAGACAGACAGAGAAGGTGTTCGTTATATTATAAGTGGACTAGCGAAAATAGACTCCCTAACGGTTGTCTATTTTTGCTAGACTGCCGCGAGAAAAAAAAATGTGTCTCCCAATACCTTTTTGTTTAAAAACAAAAATTGGGGGTTAAAACGCAGATCGCAGAGTATTATGGAGAACCAATTATCATACGATTATTTATTGCTAACTTAGAGATGTGAAAAAAACCCATTTCTTCAAGTATCAAAATTAAGCGTCAAGGTTGCGAGTTCGAATCGCGGCCTGAGCGCCGAAATTATTTCGTGTTTATTTAGTCGTTAATAGGTGGCCTAATGTATTTGTTTATGTTTCTGACTTTGAAATTAATTAAATAGTAATTACCTCCCCCCGCCTCCCCCCGCCTCCCCCGCCTCCCCCCTCTCGTTTACAAAATTTATCCAGGACGGAGAGACCGACAGAAAGACAGACAGAGAATGTGCTCGTTGGGGTCTGCGTACGCTATATTGATGGATTCTTATATATATATATATATATATATATATATATATATATATCATGTGTTTAGACTGGTCATTGGCTTTGTCGGAAGCTTATTTTGAACTTTTTCTATCCTCTTTTCCTATGTATTTGGATTGAAGATTTCTCTATTGCTACTGAATTGAACCTTTTTCCTGATGAGCTGCATAGCTGAGATGAAAGAATTTGTATTTTCTCTCGACTCTGCCTCGAAACGCGCGTAAGATGTATGGAAAGCATTAATGTTGGAAACAAATTTTGTTTGCCTGTAAGACAAGGTGAAATCATTGGTATTTGCTGATATATAACGGTGAAAACATTGGAAAGAACAGAAGAAAATTATGGTCATGGTCGTTCGACGAAATATGAGGACTAAGAAAATGAAAGAACAGATGAAAGGTATGATGTGGTTGTTCCTTTGGTCAATTGGAATATATATATATATTCTTTGAAACTGGAAATGCAACGTCATTGAGCTTGCAATGTGGAACATTTTCGCATATTATAAAATAATATATATATATATATATATATTATAAAATAATATATATATATATATATATATATATATATATATATATATATATATATATATATATATATATAGGAAAGGGTGTTTTGGTTCTTGCAACATTTTTAATAGTAGTTTTGAGCTTTTGGAGTAGATCAGGCTCTTCTAAAAGTAAGGATATTATTAAAAAAAGAAAACACGTTTTAAAAGTAAATCAATAATAGAAATGCTCTACGTTTGTTTTCTATTTATCTAGTTAAATTTAATTAACTTTACAAAGAAATCTGAGTGAATAGAAGGACAGACCCCAACTCCATTATATTGTATTATTTGATTGCACGTCATCGATGTAATATCAATGTAACAGTTACTGTAACACATTTTCAATTATTTTAGATATTATCTTTTTATTGTATTAATATTAATATTATCTTTTAAAATATTTACTTAAGACCAATGAAGGAATTAATAAAACTTTTTAAAATATATATTTAAATTATAATAATGGTATATAATGTTTTTATGGGGATCATAGATAACTCGTCTACCTACAACCACTGTAAAGAATTTTATTTTCTTCCTCTGTGTACCTAAAACTTAACAGAACTGCTATGAACGTAGTTTCTTTACAAAAACTTCACATCTGGTGAATACAATACTGTAGAGCTGCTCACCAGCTGACTACAACATGGTCGTTTTCACGTCTAATTGGAACAAATTCTTGTTGAGCCGTCTACTTAAATAATAAAATCTTACTATTTTACCGATCGTGTCCAATCCTCTCAATATGTTGTTCATCGCCAATTGACATTCTTAATAATGATTACTCTCGAGTTGTCCCTGGACCTTGATAAGCAGTAACTTATTAATAAAAAATATAAATAAATAAATAACATAATGAACCTCATTAAAAATAAATATTTTCTTCTTAATATAATAAAGATTGTATTTCTCTATATTTATAAGCAAAACTCGGAATAGTGTTTAAATGAAATAGGAATTTGGAGAACATCGGTGGTTATATTTAACTACATCCGTACATCTTATTATAATGGAGATAATGTGTCTGTAAGTAATACTAGTTGACTCTTCTGTTCTTGTCAGAGAACAACATCGACTTTGCAATCTAGTGGGTTAATATTTCCTCTGCTCTCTACAGCCTCTTTTCTCACAAAAGAGATGCTGCCAGTCTTTCTCAAATCTATCCTTAATTATATGGAAGCTGATCGACTGAGCTCCAATATCTGGTTCTTCCTTGCAAGATATTCACAACAAAAACTCGTCTTTTTACAACAACTGAAAATAACTTTCCTTTCTTCCTCCGTGTGTCAAGCGTCAGGCTGATTTTTTTATGAACGGAGTTTATTTCTGAGGACTCCCTGTCTGTGGAAAACAGTGCCACAGAACTACTTCCCTGCAGACTACAATATTGTCGTCTTCAAATCTGAGCTCCAGAAATTGTTATCATAAACTATCCCCGACACATTTTCAGCGAGTAATTTGAAGAGGTCCGCAATTGAAGCAGAATATGTCGCTGTGAGGCAAAATGATGACGAAAAAATGATGCTGCACCATCATCACCCTCTCATCTTTTGACTGCAACCTAATCCTTCTAATATTTACAAATTATGGCAACTGAACGAGAACCAATAATACCAAAATGTTCCACTACAAATGGAGACAAATCAAATCGGTCGTTCATGAAGAATATTTATTAGTCTTGGATTCCTTGCTTCCCGAGCGACATAATCTTGCTTCAATTGCGGACCTCTTAAAATTACTTGTTGAAAATGTGTCACCAAAGCATTTTTGTTTATTTTTTAACCTTAAAAGTCGGTAATATTCCAAAGGTACGAACTCCTAACAATAACGCGTGTATTAATCTCTTACCCACGTATTATAAATACGAGCCTGGGTCTTTTTTTTATATGTGTAGAGGCACATATCACGTGACATGCTAACCACAAAATACCTGGCCCTGTCAGATGTTGCCGTAAGCATTAAGTGTGTACCTTTTGCTAGCCCTAATGTCACCAGTGTGTGTGTGTGTGTGTGTGTGTGTGTGTGTGTGTGTGTGTGTGTGTGTGTGTGTGTGTGTGTGTCTGTGTGTGTGTGTGTGTGTGTGACTGTATCTGGGTGATTAAGGTTGGAGGGACAACTACGGTAGGTTGGGTGGGTGTGCACCCGGTTTCAATTCACACTATTATTAGATTGTCACGGACTGCCATATTTAATCACGTGTCAAACATTCGAGTTGACACACGTGTTCCTTGACTTAAAAAAAGAAGGTTGACGCTATTCTCAATGTGCCATTTTGTTTGTTGTATTTAAATAGGTGTGAGAAAATGCTCCACCGTATTTGAAATAATAATAATAATAATAATAATAATAATAATAATAATAATAATAATAATAATAATAATAATAATAATAATAATAATAATAATAATAATAATAATAATAATAATAATAATAATTACAATGGCACTCATTAGAGCGCACACCTCCGCCACGGCTAATCAGATCCTCTTTAATTCAGTAACCCATATCCAAAATCAAACCTATAACCGTGTAAGTACTATTTAATTTCACAGTGATTCCGTTTACACTCATACTTTTAAGATGACAGCAATTAACTTTCTAAAATCCAGTCAGTGCCGTAGGCATGATGGTAAGGGTGTGTAATTCTTCACGTAGTTAATTGACACTAACATTCGTGAGTTCAATTCCTAGTCGGTGTACTTTTTGTGATTACTGATCGTTTGAACTTATCGATAATTTTCACACTGATCATCAAAAAGGAATTTCAAAAAGGAATGTTTATTTAATTTTTACAAGCAAGGATTAATTTCGTTATGTAACTTCATCATAAATAAGTTATCCTTCCATACGGAATTATACTATGACTTCTATCAATTGTATTATTATACTGTTGTTTTTTGCTCGATTCAGTTTACCATATTATTTCAGATTAATGTACTATCTTTGAATGCTCAATTCAGTATATGTTCTGTTGCCAATATATCCTCCCAGGTATTACCACAGCATTTTAGGGTGGTAATGTAGTATCTGTCCTGTGATCATGATATCATCCTCAAAGACATTATCTTCCCCTTTTCGGGGGGTCTTTGTAGTGTAGTATATGTTTTGTTGTCATAAGACCAATCTGCCAGGTATTACTTCATGCTTTGCGAAGTAGTGTAATATATGTTCGTTCGTCATAATTCCATCCTCCCAGGCATTACCTCCTCTTTTGAGAGGAAAGAGGTAGTGTTGTATATGTTTGTTCGTCATAAAAACTAGTAAAACATGCTAGTGTTGTTAACATTCGTAAGACTATCCTCTATTAACGCAATTTCTCAGAACCGAAATCGAGTCATTTGATATGCTTTTAAATCGGGGTCGTTTTTACAAGATAAATAGAATGTCTAAACGATCCTCTACTTTCCATCTCGTATATACACGTACATGGGTCGACAAAAACTACAAACAAGCAAAAACAAGTTTCTAGCGACTATGTTTTTCTTGTGTGTGTTTATTATAAGACCTTTGTCAATGACAATTTTGCAGAATTTTAAAATATCAATGTTGATAAGGGTTTTTTACAGAAATATTAGATCATATATTATAGCACTAAAACTCTGAATATGTTATTTGTTATCTTGTTATCATGTTGTCACCGTGCACACTTCATCTGTACATGAATGTTTTAGATGATAGGAGGAAGGGCGAATAAAGTAAATAAAGGTGAATGATAACAGAAGTAGTGAGAAGAATGGAATGTTGTAAATAATTGAAAGAAGCAGAAAGGAATGAGGAGAGAGTGGAGAGAAAAGAGTAAGAAAAGGAGAAAGAGAGAGGGAAATAGAGAATCGGAAGAAAGGGAGAGGGGGATAGACGTGAAGGGAGAGCGAGGAGAAAGTGAGTGGTTCTTTTATGATATTACAATGTATTGTTAAATCCTTTGAATATGCACATGAACTTTTTTGGTGGTTGGGGAGAGCAAATAAGGTAAATAATAAGCGAATGATGAGAGAAGGGGCGAGATTAATTGAAGTAGGTAAATAATTAAAAGAAAGAGAAAGAAGAGAAATAAGAAAGAGAAAGATCGGAGGGAAAGCGGGTGTGATGGGGCTAGAGGGAGGAGGGAAGAAAATGTGAGGTAACGGGTGTATTATGACATTAGAATGTATTCCGAAATGCCTTGACGTTATTGTAAAATATAAAATATTTTAAATTAATATTTTCCTATCTTTGTAAAAACATCATTATCAACCAAGGTAAAAATTAAGAAATCATATATTTCACAATATAAATCACAGATGATGACGCAACGAGTCACGGGTGTCCTATTAATAGCTGATTTATTCTATTTTTAAATGTGCTTTCTTTAGATTTTGAAACATATAATAATGTCTATACCACACACGGATTCAATCAAACAAACGTCGCTAGTCTCTCTCTACCTTCTCGTTAATTTTATGGAAAGTACGCGACTTGTTCCCCCCTTGCAAAACATTTACAGCAAGAACTCGCTTTGCTACCACAACGAAAAATATATTTTCTTTCAACAAACAGAGCTTTTTCGTAAGGGGTTCCCGTTTGTGGAACACATTTCCGTAGGACTGATTCCCTGCAGATTACAATATAGTCATCTTCAAATCAAATATTGTAAATTTCTGTCATATACCGTCCCCACAAGTATCCAAACTTAGTAAAGTCCATTAATCATTATCAATCATTCCGTGAGGTTTTTCACCTTTCAACAAGCTAGTATTCCATCTCATTAATTAGTATCCTTATCCTCGAGTGGCCTTCTCCCTTGATAAATAAAAAACACCTTTTTATTCTAGCTGATCTGTGTTTGTAATCCTTATTTCAACACCGGAAAAATAGCCAAATTTCAAGTTTCTTAAACACTGACTTGGCATGATAGAGAGATATACATGAAATTAAAAGACGGGAACCCATACAAAATATATACAATCGTATTTACAACTACCAAAGCTACCCGGCGTTGCCCATGGCCATACGAAATAGTAGAAAGTAAATCAACGCCGGCAAGAACAACTTGTTATGGTTAAGTGCGAATTTCTTTCCCCTTCCTCCCTGATTTTAACATATTAAGAAGATAAGTGATGTTGATGAATTCAGTAGTCCGAAGAGATTTACTATATATCCCTTGCCGAAAGTAATACTGTAGTCTTACAATTTTGGATCTCGGACAATGTCGAGTAGAACAAATGGTCCCCATAAATTACCAATTCATTTTTGGTTCTTGGCCTTTTGGCTAAGATCAAAGTGTAGTATCTGTTCCGATGAATACTGCACCCCATAGACTGGTATTGTCTTGGCCTTCGGGCTTGATTTACGCCGGTCTATGGGTCTGTCCTGTGCAGTTCTAGGAGGTCCATACTCCCAGGCTCCGCCTCCCCTCTTTGGGGAGGAGTAAGTTTATTGCTTACTGTCTGAGGCGCGCCTACCGGGGAATGCCGACGGGGCTGCCCAGGCAATTTTTAATGGCCAGAGTGCTCACCTCTCGGGCGCTGGCTTTTCAAACCCCACTTTCCCGACCCGACCTTGTGTCACATCTTACTTGTGGGAGTAAGATAAAAACTGGCCTTGTGCCTAACTCCTGGAGAGGAGGAAATCAATACTCACCATTTCATAATATGAAGATAAAGGGTATTAAACACTTTTGATAATGTCTCCCGAGGTATGCAACATTATAAGAAAAGACAGAGCAATTCTTTATCCCGGGCAACACTGCATTTAAACACACCTAGTATATCTAGGAAGTTTGAGCACTGTTAGGATCACTTTTCAGTTTCTACCTGCTCTATCCACGATATTCATATTAAGTAAAAACATGGAGGAAAAAAATTGAATGAATAAAAATGAATGTAAAATAAATGAAAAAGTGAATGAGAAGAAAACAAATGAAAAGATAATTTAAAAATAAAGAAATTTTAAAAATGAATGAAGGAAAATGAATGAAAATAATGAATGAAAGAACTAATAAAAATATGCGAATGAAAAAAATGAATGACAAATATTGAAGGAAAAAATAGAGGTAAAAATGTGAAGGAAAAAATGAATGACAAAAATGAATTAAAATTTAATCTAAAAACATGAATACAAAATGAATGAAAAATAGTGAATTAATATAAAATGAACTAAAAATAAATAAATGAAAGAAAATAAATGAAAAATGAATGAAAACAATAAGGAAAAAAATTGAAGGAAAAAGTATAAGTGAAAAACTCAATGAAAAAAGATTGAATGAAAAACTGAATGTAAAAATAATGAATAAAAAATAAATGAAAAAAAACAAATAAAACTAAGTGAATGAAAAAATATATGAAAAAGTTAATGAAATAATGAATTGAAATATAGATTGGAAAAAAATGAAAGAAAAAATTAATTAAAAAATGAATGAAAAAAGATCGAATTAACAAATGAATGAAAATGGAATGGAGAAAAATAAATGAAAAATGAATAGAAAACGTATGGAAAAATGAATGAAAAACTGACAAAATGAATGAAAAAAAATGAATTTTAAAAAATTAATGAAAAAAACTAATGAAAGACTGAATGAACAAAATGGAATGAAAAGATGACTCTCTGCCGAGATGCGGCTGTAGATTGAGCAACACTTGCTTCAGTACTGACTCGTGTTTAGAAGAGGTGTGGATGAAGATTGAGCATCCCTTGCTTCACAACAGACTTATGTTCATAAGAGATGCGGCTGGCGATTGAGCAACCCTTGCTTTACTACAGACTCATGTTCAGAAGAGGTGCTACTAGTAATTGAGCCACCCTTGCATCACTACAGACTCATGTTCAGAAAAAGTGCGGATGTGATTTACGTGGATATTGAGCACGTACTAGCAACGCAGAGTATCTATAACAAACTACAGTGAAAATATCTTTCTGGGCAAGGATTGCTCTATCTAGGATATTAATGACTCCCGGGCAACACCAAGTAAACACATTTGCTCTATCTTGGAAATTGAGCATTTTGGATTAACTTATACTATTAGCAAATATCCTGGGCAACAGCGAGTTAACAAAAGACATATAAGTATCCCCCCCATGACAATGCTGCATTTAAACACAGTTGCTCTATCTAGGATGTTAGGCACATTTGATTACTATCCCACATATTGTTCTCGTTTAGAACGCTACTTAAACAACCTAAATAAAATTAAGGATGCCTCTAGAACACTACTCAAACCACCCCGCTCTATCTAGGATATTGAGCACTTTGGATAAATGTATACCACTTAACTCCCGGGCAATACCGAATTAACAAGAGACAGAGAAGTTGTTTCTCCCGCGAAACGCTGTGTTTAAATGCAACTGCTCTATCTAGGATGTTGAGTACTTTTGGATTACGATATGCCATTTACATTGCTGCCGTTGTTAAGGAGGCCTCCAAGCACTACTTAAACCAGTCAAATAAAATTAAGGATGCCTCCAAAGTACTACTAAAACCACCCTTTCCGAGTTTCTTACCCCCTCATTTGAAAAGAAATGACGTTAAGAAACGTTTATAAAATAAAAAGTTATTTCCGGAAGTAACGACTCGGCATTTTCAAATTATTACATAATTACATTAAAATTTGCTGAAAAATGACTGAAAAACTCGATCCCCACTAACGAAATCTTCCCGATGGCACACTTAGGATGTATTTAGAGATTTAGTAATACTGCCAATCTCTTCCTCGGTTAATTTTACATAAGAATACACTTTTAGATTTTATCTAGATTCTCGAACCACACACATATACACATGCATTGAGTGTTATATATATATAATTAACTTGTTACAAATATCCAGGGGGTATGAATCCGAAGGAAGTTGAAACCGGGTTTATGAGAGTGCTCAATATATATATATATATATATATATATATATATATATATATATATATATATATATATATATATATAAAGCAATCCAACAAAAGATATAAGCGTCAACTAATATCTTATAATTAGTGAAACATCCGGATAAAAACTGAAGCTCAATATACTGGATAGAGCATTAATATTATAATATTATCTTTGAAAACTCATGAGCTAAGGACTTTAAGATACTTTGCTTGAACCTTGAATTATAATAAAATTTGATTGGCACCTTATTTTATTACTACATTTTATATTATAATATATATATATATATATATATATATATTGATAACTTTGAAATTATCTAAAGCGCCAAATACTTGAGACAAATGTGGAAAACGTAGTCTTTGTCGGATCTGAAAGAGAATAATTGCAGTAGCAGTAGATTGCGTTGTGTACATGCAATTGTCAATGTGTAATTGTTTCACTTACTTTATTTAGCCTTTAGCTGTCTCTCTTGTGCGATTGAACGGCAGTTTAACAGAGAAAGGATTGGTTGCCATAGTTGTGCGTGCTTACGCAGACAGCATTCTTGCAGTGTACTATTTAATTCCTTTTTTAGTTAAGTAAAATGTGTTAAATGGCCGGGACAGGGTAACTCTGGTCAGATACAAAAGTAGCTGAATACAGAGCCGTCGACATTTTCCGGTATAACTTAACTTCTCCACTCCTGAATGAGTTGGTTATTAGTATATAACTTAGAGGGTGCACCTCTTTGATTCGAACCGGACCATACCTTATTTCAACAAACAAGAATCAAGACAGGTCCTAAGTGCCTGAAATATGCAAGGGCGTACCTCAACTAGTATGAAAGCTTGGAGCCGAAGCAAGACTGACTTTCTCAGCTGCCGAATGGGTTTATACGAGGTTTCATCGACTCTTGGACTTTGACGGGAATTATTTCAACGCCTTTTTTTAACATCGTAGGGGCGTATATTTTCTGGTTCATTGACAGCCTGATACATACATTTTTTTTTTAATATTTTAGTTTATATTCAAACCTGAGTCAGTTTTTAGTACAATATTCGACTTTCTTTTTTTTCTTTTCTGTTTATTGACTATGAGTTATTATAATATTCCATACTGGAACTTCAACAACAATAGACACGGGGAAGAACGAAAGAAGGAAAACTAGCTAAATTTACATAAGGCGGCAATTCATGTTAATCAAATATATGTTAACAAGATCTTCGTTGAACTGGCATTCTTCAGAAGAGGTTTGTCAAAATAAATGTAATGCCACAAAGAGAGGGACCACGTGAAAGTTGCAGACACCCCTGGCGAAAATGGAAATGCTATAGATCCGAGAGAACTTGAATAGGGCACGTTGAGTCGTCAGCATCAATTCTACTGGTTACACGACTGAAGTTATTGAATTTGGAAATGTTTAATTGGTAATCTCTAAGTATAGATCACAGCCGAAAATAAAGAAATACAACAAATAACTTTAACCAAACGCATTAAAATTTGATTTTATACCGACTTCTATACTTTTAACGTTCTGAAACTGTTTTCAATATTTTTTATTGCGAAATTAAATTTTGGTCGATAATCTTTTTCGTGAAATAAGGATAAAAATGGTTGCCTCTCGCTCTGGTGTTAATCGTTGTCGACGCTTTTTGTTTCGATAAGTCAATTTAACAATTACAAATCCAGAGATAATAAATCTTACAATCAGTTTCCACACTTTAAAAGTATGCGGGTCGGTAGATAATTAAATTTTAAATGTCGATGAAAGTTATTAATCGCACCTTTGTTTCGATTTCTCGGCTGTTAACTATGCTGCAAGATTATCATTTAGCTTAATAGGTTCAGTACAGAGTCTGAAAATGAGATTGAATTGATAACATTTTTTCCTCATTTGTCCCTATTTACTTGCCTGATCTAGGCGAGCCGATAGACAAAAGGTCGGAGCATTTATTCCCCTCTGATGAAGTACAGAACAGATGCTACACATTGGTCCTAGAACGAAGCCTGGACACTTGGGGAGTCTGTATACTTTATGTTGTCTGTTTGTAGCTTGGAATTCGACTTAAAGAAGTTTTTAGTTTGAAGTTTAGTACTCCTTACTATCCATTAAACAACAAAAAAGAAGTCAGACACAAATACAAACACACATACACACACATACACACACACACACATATATATATATATATATATATATATATATATATATATATATATATATATATATATATGTATATTTAGGCAGCAAGTCATTATCTAAGCAAGCGTTGTTGAACATCACGGAACTTTCGCGTTTGTATATTTTCCTCGTGAGGTTCTCGAACCGTCGAGCCATCTTTCTGGTTTCAGGTGGCAATCCGTATAGTACTGAAACCAGAAAGATGGCTCGACGGTTCGAGAACCTCACGAGGAAAATATACAAACGCGAAAGTTCCGTGATGTTCAACAACGCTTGCTTAGATAATGACTTGCTGCCTAAATATACATATATATATATATATATATATATATATATATATATATATATATATATATATATATATATATAGGGTGAGCCAAAATAAGGGTCCTACCTTTAAATTTGAATAACTTGAATTTGAATAACTTCCACAAAATAAAAGTTAAACTCACCAAACTTTATGTGTGTGTAGACTGACCCTTCCGAGATTTTTTGAAATAAACAAAACAAATTTTAGCCGAAAAACACTTCTTAAAACTTACAAAAACTAAAATATTGTTTTTTACACTGTTTTGAGTTTTTTAAGCAAAAATAATGTTTTCTAAATGAGGGTACGTTCCTTAGGGCTAATACGACTCATGCTTGCTTCGGAAGGGGTCCTTTACTTATTCTAAAAAAAATATATAAAAAAAAATCAATAAATAAAAAAGTTATGAATTTTTAAAAATAGGACCCTTATTTTTGCCCACCCTGTATATATATATATATATATATATACTACTTGTGATGATATTTCCTTTTGTTTATGATGTACTATTTTAATCTTGAGTTTTATATTTAGTCTTATTACTTTTAACTGTCAATAAACAGAGAGAGAGAGAGAGAGAGAGAGACAGTGATAAAAGATTTAGTATAATACTAATAGATAAATAAACAGTGTAAGAGTGACAGAAGCGAAAGTGATAGACACCATTAAAATAAAAGCGGAGAATCGAAAAACATACAGTGAGAGGTGATGAGAAGAAAAACATGAACTTAGTTAAAAGATGAGTCACTTGGTAAATTAATTTCCAATTACGGCTATTTAGAACAATACAAATAGAAGTTTATAAATACATGTGTAGCCCATGTGTCTTATATAAATAGTACAGATGTAAATATAGAATAAATGTAATTATCGAATATATGTCTTATATAAATAGTACAGATGTAAGTATAGTATAAATGTTAGTGTCACATGTGCGTCCTATATGAATAGTACAGATGTAAATATAGTATAGATGTAAGTATCGCATATGTGTCTTATATAAATAATACAGGTGTAAGTATAGTATGAATTTAAGTATAGCATGTGTGTCTTATATAAATAGTTCAGATGTAAATATAGGATAAATGTAAGTATCACATATGTGTCTTTTATAAATAGTACAGATGTAAATATAGTATAAATGTATATATATAGTACATGTGTTTTATATAAATAGTACAGATGTAACTATAGTATATGTGTCATATATAAATAGTACAGATTGAAATATAAGATGAATGTAAGTATCGCATATCTTATATAAATAGTACACATGTACGTATAGTTTAAATCTAAGTATAGTATATGTGTCATATAAATAGTACAGATGTAAGTATAGTATAAATATAAGTATCGCATGTGTCTTATATAAATAGTACACGTGTAAGTATAGTTTAAATCTCAGTATAGTATATGTGTCATATAAATAATACAGATGTAAGTATAGTATAAATGTAAGTATCGCATATTTGTCATATAAATAGTACAGATGTAAGTATAGTTTCAATGTTAGTATCGCATATGTATCTCAAATAAATAGTACAGATGTAAGTATAGTATGGATTACACTATAGCATATATGCTTCATATAAATAGTACAGATGTCACTATAGTATAAATGTAAATATAGTACATGTGTCTTACATAAAAAGTATAAATATAAGTACAGTATATGTCTTATATAAATGGTACAGATGTAAATATAGGATAAATGTAAGTATAGTACATATGTCTTATATAAATAGTACAGATGCTAGTATAGTACATATATAAGTATAGTATATCTGTCTTATATGAATAGTACATATGTAAGTATAGTATTCTGTAAAGGGTGTAATATTTTAATACCTGCTATAGAAGTGGAACGTCAGCTAGTTATATGCATGCATATAGTTGAGTTTGTGTAAATATATATATATATATATATATATATATATATATATATATATATATATATATCCAGCTACGTGCGTGCCAACATGTGCACTGACAACCGGCTGATAAACATTGACATATATACAGGTTTCTCTCTGACAACAAACGCATGTATCACTTTTTTCTCTGAGATAAAAAGAGATAAAGAGAAGAACAAAAACGGGTGGAGGTATTTCGGCCACTCTCGTTTAAGAACATGACCTACTAGCAGCCCCTCCCCTTTTACCCTTTCACCCCAACCCCACATCCAAAAAATCGTTATTGTTGTTAGCGAACATAAAACCTCGTTAATGACGTCGACACATGCAATCAAGCATAGAGAGGTGAGAAGTGAACAAAACGAACAGAAATATGTGCACAGACCCGGAGCTGGCGCGACCTAACTTCGATTCCCCACCCTTTTCCTGAATCAAGCATGAAATTACAGGCGACGATCCACGCATGGTGCAGTGCGTATCATATAACTAGAGTTGATCCACGTGTATTTCTGCTGAGGAGAAGGGTGGTGCACATAATATATATTTGCCGGATGGTGATCTTCATAAATATTTGCCTCCAAACTTAATAAAGACATTTTACGGTATCTACCGTAGATTCTAAGATTAAGAAAATAATATCAACCCCAAGTCGGTGTGTACAATCAAACATTGGTTCATGCACGTCTCGGAACAGCAACAATTTGGATTTCGAACAAAAAAAAAAGCCAGAAATGCCTCGGGTTTTCTAATAAAATTTTGATTCCCGAACCACGCCGAGGGAACCCGAAGAATACCGCCTGATGAAACGTTAACAGTTTTTTATTTGTTTTTTGTTGTTGTTTTTTTTATTGAAGAGTCACAATTTGTCAAGCCCCAAAAGCCACTCGAGAATAAAGGTTAATGAGTTTGTCAGGTAGACGGTGAGACAACACCGTGATGATTCGTAACGATGGTTGAAATTGGGTAGAATTATATTAAGACAACGGCGCAACAAAATGTGCTTACATTGGACTTGAAAACGACCATGGTATAGTCAGCTGAGAAGTAGCCACGCGGTATTTTGTTCAACAGACGAGTTGTTCTGGAGAGAACCTCTGTCATAGAAGATCCGTTTAGTTTTAGATACAAAGAGGGAGAAGGGGAAATTACGTGGAGTGGTTGTAGCTAGACGAGTTTTTGTTGTGGATTTTTTACACGGAGGATCATAGATTGGAGCTCAGTCGAGAACCTACCATGAAAATAACGATAGAGCAGAGAAAGACAAGCAACAGAAAGTGGTTGTAGGAACGAAAAGAGAACATCCCCCACTAGATGTCGAAGTCTTTTTGTATTCTGTCAAGGCAGGAAAAGACGCTCTGATCGGCACCTCCCCAGATGTGGCAACAGCACTCCATCTTAGGGCGTATTTGACTCAGACATGTAGAGGATTGCATCATGCATGAGATACCTTCTGGATCGGTAGAATGATCGAACCATTTTGCCAGCAACCTTAGCAACGGAGTTGCTGTAAGTCAAGGTTAGTCACAGAAGTTTATCAACGCAGAGGGCTTCCTTAACGGAAAAGCCATACATTTCAACTGGGGCAACGTGAGCATCCGAGCTTTGGTGGTGAAAGGAGAGAAGCTTGGTTTTAGTTTTTTTTAACATAGTTCCCAGACAAGGCAGGCCGCCACTGTAGACGTAAGGGGCTACTGAGAAGAAAGAAAAGGGGAGATGGTTGGGGGGTCAGCCTAAACTGGGATCTGCGCAGCGAAATGTCTGTTTACATTAATTTTAAATTTCTGCATGTCAGTACTGACGGGGAAACAGGGGGCAGGGAGGGGGTTCTAGAGGCCAGCAGCACGAGGAAAGAAGCTATTGGAGTAGAAAGCTCTCCGGTATCTGGGGACCTCCACAGTGAATGGATGCGATTTAGTTGATTGTCGAGTTGTTCTAGTGAATTTACGTCGAGGGAGCACTAGAGTAGCCAATTCAGCAGAGCATAATCCATTGAAGTATTTGTAAAACAAACACAAGGATGCTACATTGCGGCGATGGGACAGGGACTGGAGCTTGGTTGATAGTGAGGGACCTATTAGGTTGACGACTCTTTTTTGGATCTTGTCAAGGAGGGAGAGAGTAGTAGATGATGCACCAGCCCAGATGTGGCAACAATACTCCATGCATGGGCGGATGGTGGCTTTGTAGAGATACAGGATAATGTCAGGTGTGAGGAGTTTACTAGCATGGTAGAGGGATCCAACCTTCTTTGCGTTAAAAGCAACTTTTTCCCCCATTGCACCACTTGCTCCAGGTGAGAAGATAGATAATCAGACAGATTTTGAACATTAATGCTCTTTTAAGTGTTGCCATAGATGGTTGTGTCCTCTGCAGAAATGGTTTGAACCAGGCATTGAGAGAGTATCAATACCCGTTGCCTAGCCCGAAAGAAATATTCGCGAAGCTAAATGAATGAAAGAGTTTAAGTGGATTTAAGCGACGAATATTCGCAGATACTGTTAGACGAAGAAGTTATTATGTATAAATACACATAAAGCGATACAAATCGGAAAGACTACCGTAAGGAGTAAATGTTACACGGCTATATTTCAGCATGGAAGTGAACTGATTATTTTGCTGTCTAGAGTTCTCGACGGCCTATCTGGATAATATTCTAATAATTAGTAAAACTACGGAGAAACATAAAACGTACATATATGAAATTTTCTAAAGAAGTCAAAATTACAGTTTTAAACTAAAAGAAGAGAAATGTGAATTCGTTATGGAACAAATTAAATATCTGGGACAAATAATAGAAAAGAATATGCCAGCGCCAGAAAATATATCGTCTTTGTAGAGTTTCTATAACGTATTTATCCCAAGTATACACAACCTACGAGCGCATTTAAATGAACTATTGAATGAAGCAGAATAAATCGATTTTGACGGCAGAATGTCGAGACGCATTTGGAAAATAAAGAACATTCTCACGGCTGATTTATTGTTAACACATTATAATCCAGAACGTGAAATCGCTGCAGCGTCATACAGCATATGAGCTTTCATTTTACACAGAATATAGGACAGTTTGTTGAAGCCGATAGCGCATGCGTCTCGTACACTTTTACCAGCAGAAAAGAGCTAATCACAAATAGAAAAAGAAGCGAGGGCATCATTTTTGCGGTAACAAAGTTTCACTGTTTCGTGCACGGAAGAAGATGTTTATTACAAACCGACCATAAACCTTTATTAACAATTTATGAATTGAAGAAGGGTTTAACTACCCATACGGTGAGCAGATTACAGAGACTGGGGATCATCCTCCTAAATTATAACTACAAGATGGAGTATCTCTAATCTAACAAGATTAGTTATGCGGACAGACTGTCTCGATTGATACGGAAATTTGTGGAACCTCTTAAGGACACGGTAATTGCCTCTCTACAGGCGAAAGTTGAAGTAAAACACGCTGTGCACTATTGTAAGAGAACATCCAGTGTCACTCGAAGAAATAAAGACAAAGGCGATGTACGATGATTTTATAAACAATATATAAGAAGGTCATAATAGAAAAGAACCAAAATATTCCGGAAACATATTCCATCTGCGACGATGTAGTAATGTACAGTGATCGGGTGTTCATTCTACCGACATTGAAAAGATGAATTCTAAGAGATTTTCATGTTGGGAATCCAGGCATATCATGGATGAAGAGTCTTATGCGAATATACATCTACTAAACGAACATGTATTGAGATATTAAGAATACAGTTAAATCATGTAAATAGTTTGCGTTAGCAACAAAAACGCCTCCGATTAAGTGCAAACCCTGGCCTGAAAATCCATATTGACTTTGCTATATCATTGAATGGGTTTTATTATCTGGTTGTTGTAGATAGCTTCACTAAATAGCCAGAGATACTTAGTCATTTTAGTGGAACACCTCACCATTGAACCGTATCATGCGAGAAGCAATGGTCAAGCGGAGCGATTTGTCGATTCTTTTAAAAGAGCACTAAAAAACGAAGGATACTCTCACAGAGAAAGATATACAGGATTCGAATGACCCCCGAATAATAACGTTCCATCTAGCATGTCACCAGCGGCAGCTATGTTCGCAATAAAAATCAAGAAGACGATGTTTGACACCTGCTAACGACTCATAAGAAACTGGAATGAAAAATAAAAATCGAAAAAGGATGTTTTAAAATCGGGGAAAAGGTGGGTTTTTTATGTTTAAGAATAACGAATAATTCTGAAAAATCTTGATTGTGGATGAAAGAGTTGGGACTATGCTCTACATGGTGAAAGGACCAAAATTTACCCACAGGAGACATTTAAACCAAATCAGGAAAATATATTCCGATGCTGTAAATGGTAATACTACAGAAAAACAATTGATGGACGTCGTGTTTGACACATTTGAATTACCAGTCCCACAAGTAGTTATCAAAAGCGAATATCTAAAAGGAATAGAAAAATACAGAGCATGACTTAAAAGGGGGTGTATGGTGTAAGTTGATCTTACTATTTCGAGATTAAATGGACTTATTCAGACACAATAAATACAGTTATGACTAAGCGTCATGGCAGTTATTGATAACAGTTATGGCATCAGAATCAGACGCATACTTTCTGTAACATGCTTTTATTAATACACTTTACTTAATTATACCAGTGTTATATATATATATATATATATATATATATATATATATATATATATAAGTAAATATGTATATGTACTTCCATCCCGTCACGCAAAAGTGAAAAAGTAAAAACGTGCCTTTTTCTAACCCGTTTCAAATCGTGAGGGGAAGCAAGAAAACAATTAGCAAGTCATACAAGAAGACCGAGAATATGTATTGTTTTAACACGAATAAAATTGCTACAATTTTAAATAAATATAGAATAGAAATATTCGTTTGAATTATGTATATTCAGGTGACAATCACAATTATTTTTACGGAAGAAGAAAGGGTTATTTTTTCTTAATAAAATTTACTTGTGGGGTGAGGGTGGTGATTTATTATTTCAAAAAGAATACTATTATTATTAACAGTAAATTATACAGATTGATTTAGAAAGCACCGTGAAATTTCCACAGGTCCCTTTAGTCATACTAATTGGGTTAGTAATTCTAAATAAAATGCTTGAAGTAAAAAGATTTTCGAAAAGCAAGAAATCAAAATTACTAGCACTGAAAGATTGTTCGGGATAGGGCGCCATAAGCCCTGGAGGAGGATAACAAAATTCTTGCAGGTGAGCATTGGAATGCAACTTCGGAAGGAAACCTCGTGGCTGTTCAGGGTGGCAACCCGAGCCTTCAGTAAGAACAGAAGCAGAAGTGTCCACTGCTAAAAGACTAAAAAAAGGTTTGGTCGTCCCTTGTCATGTTCTTCTCAAAGAGTTCGCTCGTGAGCATAAGACCCGCGATGAGGAATGGTTTGATGTTTTTTCGCTTACTCACGGGTTCGCGGGTCTGATAGGGTCACCGGTACTACGTGCAGACACACATACGAAAGATGCAACATATTCTAAGCAAATAAAAAAACGGCGGAGGGACCGTGATAAGTTATCGTTGAAAACTGACCCTCAAAACACGGGCAAACGTTTCACTGCTACTCAATACGTCGGCAGGAATGTTGGAGGAAAATAGTATTTACAAGGAATAAGTGAAGCAGTTAAGACTTCATATTTCAGTACAAAACGCACCTATATGGTACGAAAAAGTAGTAGAAATAGTTGTAGTAGTCTCTTTTTGTTAGTAGTTTGAGAAACTCTTATGTCCGGTGTTTATCTCTTGTCATATAGCGTTAAGCGTTACGGATGGCCTGAACCTATCGCCGGTTATATTGTCCAGATAGTCTGGTATCTATTTATACATCGCGTGGAGTGTTTTACTTACAGCAACTGATATTCCTAATTGGTCACCTATCTAATTAATGACTAAATTCGACAGCATTTAATCGCGTCAACGTGATTTGATTGAAAAGTTCACTTTGGATTTGCTTCATGCACTTCATTTCGATGTTTGACCATTATTAACAAGAATTCCTGACTTAAATCCTCTGGAAAAATTTGGAAGATGACTCATCTATTACTTTTTTCTATGTGGCTTACTGAAAGAGTCAAATCAGTTAAACAGCAATACTGAGTAATCTATAATCGATCCCATTTTATTTCCATTCTGCATAGCCGATTCCAAAAGGATTTAGAATTAGATAATTGTTGTTTGGGCATTAATGAAAAAAATATAACTTTCATAGTTTTAGAAAGCTGTTACTGACAATCCGTGAAAGTGTAAGCAATTGGAAAAATGAATAAGTAAAAGTAAAAGAAACAAAAACAACAGTAAAATAATGTATACTCTTTTGCACCTATGAGTAATAATTATTTTTTAACTTATTATTTTTGCTTCAATTTATAGAGTGTAGTCCGATGCAGTCTTAATATTTCGAGGCATTACCTCCTTATTAAAGGTGACTGGGAAACGCGCGCCACCACATCCCCGCATTGTGACAGCTTTCTAAATAATATCTCTTAATAATAATGCTAGAAAACAATATTTCTGATGACATATTTCTGATTAGAGATTACATGGAATCCAGTGCTGATCTGTTTAATTAAGAAAGATGAATTTGGAACTAAATCTTACTCCTCTTTACTAAAATATGTCTTTTAAGTGTTTTACTTCTTATGATATACCCTGGGACTTGGATACATTTTTTAATATGTTGATGAGGAGAATTTTTATTTATTTTAAATTTTACCAAAATGTCATTTGGTAATAAATAAGATTGAAATCTCGGAAACGTACGTACATGTAGAGAGCGTGCTAGATAATGTATTTCCAGTACTTCATTTGGTTATTTGAAATTCTATCGAAAATGTTTTGAATATATTGAATCGTATTATATATATATATATATATATATATATATATATATATATATATATATATATATATAGTCTAAAGAAGCTTTGAGTTATTTTAAACAAAAAGACAAAAAAAAGGAAAATGCAGTTTAAATTCCCAGAGAAACTAACTAAATCCAAAATAGTGTAGACTTAACATTTGTTGGAAAATTCATAAATAAATAATATATAATAGTAAGTAAATAAAATAAAAAAGGGGGATTAAGTATCTAACAGTGAAACAAAGGCAGGAGACCTTAACGTAAGCATCTAATATTAACACGGGGATCTTCAGCTGTTTACCATGAAACTGTTTCGGAGATTTAAAAACAGGACAGTTATATGCATGGCTCTCCAATGGTACAGATACGACTACCATTTCCCCAATAATCAAGTGTCGAAATAATTCAGCTTAAAATGTTACTTATATATATATATATATATATATATATATATATATATATATATATATATATATATATATATATATATATATATATATATATATATATATATATATCAGAAGTACTCGTCTATGTCGGTTTTTTTCAACTTTTCTTGAATGTTTTAGGCAAGATCAAAAGTTTAGAACATATATTAAACAGTTTCTATATTTAATAAACAAAGAAAATAATTATTCAGGTGTATGATGATGATTGAGATCAGCTGAAACGGTATAGAAAAGAACCCAACTATCTAGTGTGAGTCAAATTTTGAAAGATGACATAAAATATTAGAATTCAAAGCGAACGCTTGTTCACACGGCCACCGATCAAACGAATATTTGTTTTTTGACTTACTAAAACTGTGTTTATGTTCCGCGTAGTGATAAAAATCTGTTTTTACTCTCCGCATATATCTAAAATAGTTCGATTATCTAAAATAAATCAAGTAACAGAAAATAACATCCGTAAATTAAAATTTGAAAATTATCATTACAGTAAAAAATATTAGTGAACATGTATCAAATGTGTTTATCCATTTCACATGAAAAGAGTATAAATGTTTTCTCTTCAAAGTAATAAATATCAATACGTCACATGCGTACGATGATTTGATGTGAAAAGTGCTAATAAAAGAAATTTTAAACTGGAAATGGAACGCTAAAAATGTCGGAACATTTGTTTCTAATGTTATTGTTATATACTTATCATTTTTAATAATGAGATTTAAAAACCAGGTTCTACTAATTCTTTCAGTGATCAAGATATCAGATGAAAGGTCCTGATTCCAAATCTGCGGTTAGTTTGGCTCTTAAATCAACCGTTAAACTGTTATTTCGCGACACACACACATACACTCATACACACATATCGACAAATTCGCTTCATATATATATATATATATATATATTCATCAATAAATATTCAATTATTATATATAATGTTGTTACTATTGCCGGAGTTTTTTAGGAGGCTGTAGATGCCATCGATTTTAGCGTAAGAGATGTAGATAACGAGTTCTTTACAAACTCATGACAAATTTAGTCATGTAAAACACTTAACCCTGAAACTTATTGTTTTTCACACCATAAAACTAAATTATTAAAAAATGGCTTATTATGTTTAGGAGTATCAACTCTTTTGATCTTCGAATATATATATATATATATATATATATATATATATATATATATATATATATATATATATATATATATATATATATATATATATATATATATATATATATATATGAGGCCTGTCTAAGAGGTATAAGACCTTACGTCAGAAAAAAATGTCCCAAATACGTGACGGGGTTGGGACCCCAATCCCTTTCAAAGTTGGGCCTTTTGTGCTTGCACACACTTAGCCCACCGATCCACCCACTGCCGGAAACTCCTCTGGAAGTCTTCTTTTGGAATGTTGTTCACTCTAAATTCTAAACTATGTTTTTCATTTTTTCCGTTTTTCACAATGTATTCGCCTAAATAAGCAGATTTTTTTTATGGTAGCGGAGTGTGTTAATCTGCAAATTTACCCATATTTTTTTTTAATCTTTCCTTTTTTAACTGTATGCCCTTTCTTATTTTAATTTTCAGCAATTGAGTTAGTTGTGTTTACTTTTACCTTGAAATATAATTAAATAGCTTCTTTAAAATTATCTAAATAATTATATCTCTTATTTTTCATGTATTAGTAAAAAATATTAAAAGTTTTAGTATTATTTTAGATTTACACCCACAGTCCCCCCAAAATTAATCCTCCATATCCCGGCTATTCTAGGGTTTAGGGCAGTTAACTATTTTTTTTTTTTCTATTGGAGATAAATTCTGTGGGTTATTATTGGGGGGGGGGTCCGCTCTCTTAGGCGATTACGTGTGGGTTTACGACCTTGCCAGTCGGACTTAGGGTTATTGTTAAAACATATATTACTTAACTGTTCTAATAAGTTAAAATGACCATTAAAAGTAAAATCACATTTTTCTTAAACAGGGGATAAGTTAGCTGAGGGTGTTAATCTACCAATTTACCAATGTTTGTCGTTGAAATGTTGGAAGTCTCTGAGTAAAAACATTGTTTTCACCATACCCCCTCCGTTAATTAATTTGTGTTTTGATGTAAATATAGTTTGGATAAATGGAAAAAAAAAACTTGTGCATGTATTTATTTAGAAGACAAAAAAAATTCTAAATTAAGTTTTTTTTTAAATATGAATCCATTTTTGTTCTTTAAAAAGCTGAAAAGGTGAGGGATATTTCTTTTTGCTTTATTATAGCTAATATTATCATATTCAATAGACATCGTTGTCGTCGTTGTCTTCGTCGTCAAACGCAATAACAAATTTGGTTTTAAATATAAAGTTTATATCCAAAGAAAAACTTTGTTAGTTATTACGTTCAATGCAGCGTTTATATTTAAAAATAAATTATTCCAGGTAATCTTAGTTGTTTGTTCGTGTAAACATACGCATGCAGGAAGTAAACATACGCATGCAGGAAGTAAACATACGCGTGACCGGAAGTAAACATATGCGTGACCGGAAGTTTCATTCAAATTTTAAAATAATCATTTTGAATGTTAAATGTTATTCCTAAAATCGTTAGAGCTAATATTACTACTACTACTACTAATAATAACATTAATATAAATAAAACATATATAAGGAAACTATAGAACGAAAATAAAAATGAATTGTGCAGAATATTGATTTATTATCGAGTGTTTATAAAATTATTATTTAAATGAAGCATCGGGATGAATGTGTTTACGCAGTGTTCTCTTGGGTATATGCAATGTATTTGAAAATACTTAAATGTATAATTAGATTAAATAAGCGTAACGTGTTTTGATATAAACACAGTCAGGATAAATAGAAAAATATTTCGTAGAGTGACAAGGTAAAGAAACTCTTTACAGAGAAAGAAAAACTTCGAAATACCAGATGGGTTTACATACACCACATGCCTTAAAGGTTACTGTTTTTGTTCACAATCCATGATCAACGTCTTATAAGCAGACATTTATATGCTAAATCGATGGGTGAATCGATGGACTAATTGCGCTACTGGGATCGTTCGTAGACTAATGTAGACATGTACAATTTTCTTCAGTCTTCAAGTCAGGTTAAATCAGCATCTCAAGTATTTGACACGAAAGCCCCAATTTATTTCATATATAAATTTATAAAACCGAAAGACAGAGTCACAGAGAAAATCAAAGAGAGAAACTAACACTTTAAAGTGATAGCTTACTTGCGTGCGAGTGAGAAACAGCCAAATGAATAGAGTGATAGATTGCTTGTCGAGTTACACATAGCTACTTTGTGCGAGAACGCCCCAACCCTGACTGGGGCTATCGTTCCTTCCGCCTGCTTAAGTTGTCAACCGAAAAGAGAAATATATTTGGTTTTCCGGAAATCACGTGACTTCGGAAACTTCTGTGAACTAAAGGTTAAATTCTGACCCCTAAATTCTGACCCTCATCCGTCAAACAGTTCTAGCTATTTGTTATGTACAGTTCTTGGCTTTTTGGCTAAGATCAAAGTGTAGTATCTGTTCCGATGGATACTGCACCCCATAGACTGGTATTGTCTTGGCCTTCGGGGCTTGATTTACGCCTGTCTATGGGTATTCCTGTGCAGTTCTAGGAGGTCCACCCTCCCAGGCTTCGCCTCCCCTCTTTGGGGAGGAGTAAGTTTATTGCTTACTGCCTGAGGCGCCCCTACCGGGGAATGCCGACGGGGCTGCCCAGGCAATTTTTAAACCCCACTTTCCCGACCCGACCTTGGCTCACATCTTACTTGTGGGAGTAAGATAAAAACTGGCCTTGTGCTTAACTCCTGGAGAGGAGTAAATCAATATTCGTTATGTAACAGTCTGAGTAAATATCCACACCGAAAGTACTTGGCGACATTTGTAGAGTAGACACTCGCTCGTTCCTTTATGTCTATACTTTAAACACTATTTACCTTTTTAAGAGGTTCCTTTTTTTTCCGAAAGATTACCACATTCCAGACAAAATAATGATTATTCATTTTCCTGTTTCTTTTTTATGTTATTGTTATACTTGTTTTATTTCTTACTCACTGGGAAGTTTTACACGAGTCATTATCAGTGATTGTTAACTGGCAACAACAATAAAAAAAACAGGTGACGTTCTCTGGTATCTGAGTGACATCAAGTATCTCCAGATTCCCAGTGTTCTGTGCTTCTTTCGATCACCGTTGCAAATCACTTTAAGTTCTCGCGACATCCGTTTACCATTGAGCTCTCGCTGATAACGGCCGTTGTCTATTCTTAGAAATCTGTGTGACAATATATTCCACTACTTTTCGTACCCTTCCAGTGGAGGTCTGGATGGTTCTTTCCCCCGTAGTTTTTTTTCCATCCTCCCAGTCTTTTCAATGCCATTTTCTGTGGTACACACCGATTCTAATGCGTCGATGTTTTTGAAGGAGTAAGGATCAGATTAAGAGATTTGTTTTACATATCAATCCTGGCAGTCTCAGTTTTCTTAGATTCGTTTAATTTTTTTTTATATTTCATATTTTAGTTGTGATCACACTGCGGTATTTTTAACTTATGTGTGGTCGGTAAGTATCATGTGGCTATGTTGGTTGGTTTCTATACTCAAGAATTTTTGTGAATGTTTCAACTGATTTCATCAATGCCGTGTTTTGTATGATGTCAATCCTCCTTTTGATTCCAATTTCTCTTAGTCTTGTTTCCTGTTTTCTTTTTAACTTCTACAAATATTAGTAGTATAGTAGTTTTCTTCATGTCCCATATTCTATTCAACTCTTCAGTGTATTTTGCTTAATTTTCTGAACCTAGACTTTATGAACTGCCCCAGAATAGCGAAATCTATTATTGGCCAGATGTCCCTTTCTTGTTAGCTGTTATCACGTCCATTTATAGCTTGGATGAGTTTCTGTTTTTATTCCCATATCTTATAGAATTTTATGTCTGTCATTTTCCTGTGCAATGTGTCGGCATTTTCTAAGTGCTGACATTTGCACAGTTCAAAGTGGACTCCTTGTTAAATAGTTCGCTAGTACATATCTGATGATTTAAATTCGCAGGGCAACGTACACTGGAAATTGGGATCAGGGATTAACTTATGCACTAAGATGTTACCTCGACTTGATGTATGTTAGAAACGGACGTGACGTACCATGGCTAAACGAGAGAGTAAACAAGAGCTATAGCGAGTTCGTTGTCAGCATGTGTAAAGAAATGACTGAAGAATCGATTATAAACTGAGGGGCTAAGACCCCCAGATGTCCGTAGCCCCGGAATGCCTCCAGCCCCGCCACCACTAGCACAAAAAGAAGAATACGCTGAATTTTGAGAAGGACCATTTATTAAGCTTTTGACGTCACCTTCTCTTGTGCTAGCGGTGGCGGGGGCATTACGAACTAAGACTTCCAGATGTCCCTAGCCCTGGAATGGCCTCGCCACCGCTTGCAAACAAAAAGACGACGTCAACAGCTTAATAAATAGCCCTTCTCAAAATTCAGTGTATTCTTCTTTTCCTAGCGCTGATATGAAACTTTAATTCAAGGTGCCTCAGTCACAGGAGGAGTGGTGGACACGAGGTATGATTTAATGGTGTTGTTATAATTAGTTGATTTGCATTCGATAAGAAACATGTATTTTATTTAATTGTGACTTACGAAACATTAGATCTCCATTTGGAGGGGAGGTTTACGGAATAAACTTTGCCGCCACAGTCATCTCTATTTCTTTTATATTCCACTTGGGCTAGTTAACCGCATTCACTTATGATGTAGTTTACCGTGTTGTCTCTTTTTCAATAGTGTTACATGTGTTCATTTCTTTATGCCAAGCAGGGCATGCTTTTCTATTCCGAATTCCGTTCCTACATCTTTGCTAAATATTGTAGTCGTGTTTACTGGCGTCTCTAGCTATTTCCTCTGCAAATACTTGAAGATCATTCGTATACATGAGGTGGTTTATTTAAAATGAGCAAATAGAATGTTAAATGGAAAAGAGATTAAAATTAAGAAATACAAAAGTAAAATATCTTTAGATGAGAAGACAAAATAAAAATAAAACTAGAAGAAAAAAAGTGAATACAATTTAAAAGAGAAGCAAAACCGGAAGGAAAATAAAAATAAAAATCTGAAAAAAAAAAAGAAAATATATATTTTTTTTTTTTAATTCTAAAAACTAATGCAAATAAAATAAACATTTACAAAAAAAAAATTCGGTAAGTAAAAAATAAAGTATATGAAGCAAAATGGAATAGAGATAAGGCGTATGACACGTATTGTCTCCGTTTGACAAGAGAGGACAGTCAACTAAGTTTGCTGACATCTGCGTCGATGCACGCAGGGCGCCCGTTCGGGTGCGCAGGTTCGCTTTCTATTCTTCACTGTTTATCTTTTATCGCGTGCTGAGATTCAATAAAACAAGTGTCAGCCAGATTAAATTGCGTCAACTTTCAAGATGGGGCAGCGAAAGGCGGGGTAGGAAGGGTAAAGGGGGAGGTGGGCACGTTAGGAGAGGAGGAGGAGGAGGAGGAGGAGGAGGAGGAAATCTACCTGTTCTTGAAAATCAGTTTTTTTTTATGCTAGCTTTCATTTTGCCGCGAATATGATTACACAATTATCTGAGACATTATGCATACCCAACCATTTATGTATAGAGTTATACAAGATAGATAGATAGATAGATAGATAGATAGATAGATAGATAGATAGATAGATAGATAGATAGATAATGAAAGTATACACAGACATAAAAGATGTAAATAAATAGACAGCAAACCAGAAGTATCCCCGAGAAAATCCGCAGCGAACGGTGTCCGGTCAGATTCAGTTCCTGATATTTAACTTCATCCGTAATGTAACATCCAACGAGAGTTTCAGTTTGCCAAATTTTTAAAATTATTTATTAGATTGTAAGGTGAAAATACAGAATAGTTAACAAAGCCTCCTCCTTCTCATGTTAAGAATAGCTTTCTAAATAATAACGTTATTATTTCAGCACGGTCAGTAAACTGCAGAACATTATTTAGAAAGCCATTCTTAACATGAGGAGGATGGGGGCTTTGTTAACTATTCTGTACTTTCACCTAACAATTTAATAAATAAATTAATAAATAAAAATTAGTACAAAACTTGACAAACCAGAAGAATAAACGACGCAAAACAGAAAGTCTTTAATATGAGGAATTGAATCTGACCGGACACCGTTTGGTGCGGACTTTGAATCGGGGGTTATTCTGTTTTGCCGAATAAACATTATTAGCAATAACGAAGACTGCTGTCAGAGTGTCCTGATGGACCTAGACTAAATGATATTGAGTATTCCCCTCTCTGATCAATTGGACAATTACTGGGTTGTAGTGGAAAGTGGAATCTTGAGGTTTGCGGGATTGGACGCTGCCTAGGTCCATCTTCAGACTAAACTATGATATGGTACTTCTTAGACTGAGAATTGTCATGCTTCTTTGGTACGTGTCAAAGATAAATGGTAATATATGATAGACGTATTGATATTTGAAACACTAAAAAATGTCTATTAGTATAACAAATCAGTGTTTCAAACTTTACTGCTGCTTCATGCGGCTCTGAATGCTGATCGTCGTCAAAGGATACAGAAATTCAAACATGTATGGATGATTTTTGCTGGGTGTCTATTCACTTATTTCATGTCTATGTGTATGAAGATAGATAACTATCATGATAGATGTATAGATAGATTATAAACGCGTAAATTCACTTACAAGAAAAGTAATTTTCCACCGAAGGACTTGGGTCTAAAGTGTTCGTTTTTTTTTTGTTTTTTTTGCATATAGTTTAAATAGTTAAATTCTTCCGAGGCTATATATATGCAATCATACATCTATACCGCATATATACTACCCTGCATATATACAAATATTGATGCACTCCTAACTGAGAATTAAACATTCACATACAAATTCCATCCGCCAGTACATTCACGCATGTACAATACGCACAAGAGAAAGGGTATCGAATCTGTGTACACACCAGTACCTCTGCATATCCTCAAACGTATATACATTTTACCAAATAATGTACGACTGCAGTAATAGCTTACCCACATACGACTACACCTTAAAGAGTCTAACAACTCATACAGAATAAAGCCTCCATGCATTACAACCCACGTACTCTACAATGAATATACAGCCTATCCACGTCCATATACATACATACACATACATACACGCCAATGCACCTATATATGTGATATTCCTACATATACATTCTCACACATACGCAGGACATCCCTATTATCCCATGTTTCATTTAGGGAAAGTGGCCTGGGTTACACAGATATATATATATATATATATATATATATATATATATATATATATATATATATATATATATATATATATATATATATATATATATAATTACAGATCAGAGTTATGTCATATAATAGTTTAATGTCAGTTTCGGAGAAAGAAATTTCACACGTATTTCAGGAGAAAATTCACAGTATATTTGAACAAAATCCAAGGTACCATATAAACACGCTGTCTTCAAAGATAAAAATAGCCAGATGAAGTTTCATAACATCCAGGTAAGAAATACAGGTTAACAAAATGTTCAGATAAGCATCAGAATCATCAAGAGTGATATGGAAGTAATGCAAACTAAAGCTTGATGCTACAAAAATTCAAAAGATCAAATGTCCAGAAAAAAAAACATTTTATTTATTTATAGCTCTATTTTGTTTAAAGTTTGACTGCTGGTAACATAGGTTGCAAGCGTGGGTTGGGCCCAGATCGAAAATTAATGTTTCGTTAGGTTTGTTTATATTTAACGAAACATTAGTTTTCGTTTTGGGCCAGCTCCAGGTTTGAAACCAGCGGTACCGTATTGATTTGACCTGATCTTCTGTAACATTATCCATAAATAAATATATATCATGCTCTTATTATTAAGTAATTGAGCACTCTGATTTCTTTCTACCAAACAAAACAATACACACACACAAACACACACACACACACACATATATATATATATATATATATATGTGTGTGTGTGTACATATATATATATATATATATATATATATATATGAAGAGTGAGACGTACTGGAATACATTAACAGAAAGAAAGCTAACGAAGGGGGTGGAGAAGGGCGTGGGTGGGTAGAAAGCGATAGAGAGTGGGAGGGGGGAACAATAAAGGAATACAAGTAAATAACTATTTGAATAACGAATGTGTTTATTCTCCAGCAAGTTTTGTTCTCCTAAGCAGATTCATGCTAAATGCAATTACAGGTGCACTTACCTGTCTTGTATCATAAAGAGAAAAAAGAAGAAAACGAGGTAGATGAAAAAAAATACAAAGCCCGTGAGAAAGAGTCAGAGTTTACAGGTGTCCCTATCATTTAAGAGATCAGTCTGACCCCGAGAAAGAATGAGGTCATTCATGTTTCGAGGCCCCTACGACAACAATAGGGGGCAAATACACGCACACACGTAACAAGAAACGGAAATTCTGCCATGACCCCCCCCCCAACACCCATGCACCCACACACATCTCTATCTATATAAAGTTAGATATGTTTATATATTTGTATGTATAAGGTTCACTCTTAAACTAAATAACCAATCATCATGATTTTCTGCAATACAGCTGCTAGGATTAAGGGATCGTAATATGGACTATATTTAGTTGAATTTAGCTTCTATGGAAAAGGGGGTAAAAAGGGGTGGAAGCCCTTTGTGAAAATTCAGATAGCTCCGATTTCTGTGAAATTTTATCAACAGATATTAGACATTAAATAATAAATATTCCTCAAATTTAAGTCACTTTGGACTATTTTAACGGATTTTTAGGGGCATAATATAGAAACAACTTCTCATTTTAAAATTTGAATATATCGGATGTGTATGGAATTTGATTCATAGTCATTAAATACCAGTCAAACAAGATTCCTTACATTTCGTTATTATAATTTACTCACTAGGAGTTTTCACGGTGGTGTTCCCTGGAGTTTGAATGACAAAAAGTCTCCCTAGATTTCCTGTCTTCTCCACCTTTTTCAATAACTATTGTAAATTACTTTGCGTTATCGCAATAGCTTATTACAATTGCTGGCAACGACGATTGGTCTTCCCTGGGATTTGAATGACAATAAGCCCAGCAAGGTCCCAGTACTTTCCGCACACTTCCAGTAGATGTCTGGTTAGTGCTCTGCCTCCTCGTTTTTTCCGTCCAACTTAATCCTTCAACACCAATGTGTGTGATATCAGCCGAAGCTGGTGCCATCACATTGTGCTATTTTTTCGGGGGGAGGAAGGGCAATTTATTAATTTTCTTTTGGTATTTCAGTTCGCTTGGGTTCATGTGGTGGTGTCTTATTGTTTTTTATTTATTTGTATTGTAACTTCTATGTTGTTTGTTAGCGTTCGTAGTTTATTAGTTGGTTTCTGCATTCGAGGATTTTCCTCAAGATTTCGGTTGTTTTATCATTACTGTCGGTTGTATAGTCACAGTCTTTTTTATTTATTTCTAATAACTCCTAGTCTTTTTCAAGGTGTTTAGGGAGTGTTCCTAGTACGCCTACAATTATTGGTATTAATAAACTTTCTTAATGATCCATTATATGTTTAGCTTTTTGGCAAGTTTCGTGTATTGTCTTCGTTTTTCTGTCTCCTTAGACTTTGCCACGTGAACTGCTGGTACGACAAAATAAACTCCTTTTTTCTCTTCTTTGTTAACTATTATTCATCCACCTTCCTTGCTTCGTTTTGTTCATCTGTTTTTGCCTCCATCTCGCAGAAAAATTTGTGATTTTCGTTTTCCAGTACTGTCTTCGGTTTGTAGTTTTACTGTTTGTCTGTATGTTCAAAATGCAGTTGTGTGCATAGTTCCTAGTTTACTGCCTTCCCCCACGAAGTAGTGAATGTTTTTGTATTGGAGGGGGGGGGCTAATTTGCTGCATTCGCGTATTATACAATTTACCGTTTCGTCTTGTTGTCCACATAGTCTACATTTACTGTTTACTTGAGTTTTATGCGATTACAACTAACTAGATTAAAGCTAAAATAGCTTTAATCTAGTTAGTTCTAATCGCATTGTTTTATGTAGCTGTCAGTAGCAATTCCGTTTCTTATTTCAAGTGTCCGTTTCGTAGACATACCCAGGTGTTTTCGTAGTATCTTCTCTTATCATTCTTATGAATGGTCCGTGTAGCTGTTTCTCTTCCCACTTTTATTTTCTTTTGGTTTCGTGTTCCACTTCTCCCGTGTTCTGTGTTATGTATGTTTCAATTTTTTTTGTGTCTCCCACACAGTCTTCTATACTTACCAGTTATCTCACTCTTCTCCCCTCACGTAGAATTGGTTAGTATCATTATTCGGGTGTAGTGCATTGTGCATGGTCATTAGTTTCATGCTCTATGGTCAAGATGCATAAGTTCTTCTTTTCTCCAGCCTATGAATGGTTCAGGATATCTTATTAGTGATACTGTCCAGGTATTTATTTTTTGTGCTAGATTTCGTACTATATAATTTCGTTTTGAAGTGTTTTCTTTTACTTCTCCTGCGTTATTTTCCAATATTTTTGTTTATTTGTACTTATTTGTTGGTATTAGCTTTCGGAATTCCATAATATTAATAGGTATCATTTTCGCCAAGCGCCCTCATTTCCTATTCGTTGGACAGTTCCATTCACTCCACGGTCTCTAGTTTTTCCCCATTTTCATCTCTAGCAATGCACACTTTTCCATTCCGAATTCAACTTGATTCTGGCCGTTCTTTTTTTGCTTTTTGCATATAGATTCAGGTCGTCCATATACATGTGATAGTTTATCCTTTTTTTCTGTCGGTAAACTTGTATCTGGCATCACATTTCTTATGTATATTATTGTTATTGTTATTATTATTATTATTATTATTATTCACCAATGTTAACCGGTGGTGTTCCCTGGAGTCTGAGTGACAACAAGTGTCCCCAGATTTACAGTACTCTCCACCTATTTCGATAACTATTTCAAATGACTTTGCGTTACTACAACAGACGCTTACTATCGGATCTCGCTGGCAAAAAAAAACCGTTGATCTTCTCTGGGATTTGAATGATAATAAGCCTCTCCAAGGTCCTAGTCTTCTCCGCACTCTTCCAGTAGAGATCTGGTTAGTACTCTCTCTCCTCAGGCTTTCCATCCTCCTTGACCCTTCACAACTATATTATGTGGTATCAGCCGAAGCTTGTTCGATCATATTTGGGAATATGAGATTTCTTGCAGTTTCTGTTCCTTAGTGTAATTTAGTGGTGTTCTTTTTGTGTTTTTGTTTTCTTCGCAACTTCCATGTAACTGGTAAGTGTTCCTAATTTATGTGGGTTTGTTTCTGTATTTAAGGATTTTCCTTAAGATTTCGGCTGTTTTCGTCATTGCCGTACTAGTCTTCCTTTTGATTTACATTGCTCCCAGTTATTTTTCCAGGTTTTTCGGGGCTGTCTCTAGTGATCCTGCGATTATTTGTATTATATTGACTTTCTTCATACTCCATAGACCTTTCAATTCTCTGGCGAATTCTATGTATTTGCTTTGTTTTTCTGTCTCCTTGATCTTCACTCTGTGAGCTGATGGGACAGCAAAATTTACGATTTGGCAGGATTTTTTCTTCTTGTTGACTATTATGAAATCCAGTCTCCTTGCTTGTATGAGTTATTATGTCTGCACCTCCATATCCAAGAGGATTTTCTGATTTTCGTTTACCAGTACTGTCTCATTATGTTTGTACCATTTGTCCGCGTGTTCGAAATGCAATCGTTTTCATAGTTCCCAGTGTACTGCTTTCCTCACACAGTCATGTTTGTTAGTGTATTATTTTCGGGCTAGTTTGCTGTACTTACTATGTGATTTACTGTTTCGTCTCTTTTTCCACACAGTCTGCATTTACTGTTTTCCTGGATTTGTTCTATTTTAGCTTTAATGTAGTTTGCCTTAATTGCATTGTTCTGTGCAGTCGTCAGTAAAAATTCCATTTCTCTGTTCAAGTGTCATTTTCTTAGTCATGTCCAGCTATTTTCATTGGTTTCTTCTCGTGTCAGTCTTATGAAGCGTTCATATAGTTGGTTTTCTTTACACTTTTCTTTACTTGTCTTTTTGTTTCTGGTTTCAGTGCTTCCTGCGTTGTTCGTTGGGATGTTGTCTCTTGCTGCGACGATTAGCCTTTCCATGTTCTTGGTTATGTATTTTTCCAGCTCTTTTTATTTGCCTTCTACACAGTCTTCTATACTTATCGGTCCGCTTCCCCCTTCATTTCTTTTCACAGCGAGTATTCCGTATCGTTTTTTAGATGTAGTGCGTTGTGCATGGTCATTAATTTTCTAGTCTTCTTGTCAAGGTGCCTGTGTTCTTCTTTAGTCCAGCCTATGAATGGTCCAGAGTATCTTATTAGTCGTACTGCTCAAGTGTTTATTCTTTTTACTAGATTGCTACTATATAATTTTGTTTCTAAGAGTTTCCTTGTTCTAAACAAATATTCTTTCAAATCTCTCTTTCATTTCTGTAGATTTGATAGTGTCTGCTTCCAAAACTCCCAAATATTTATAACTCTCCTGCTCGCCTAGCCCCCTCATCTCCTTTTCGTTGGGCAGCTCCATGCACTCTGTTGTCTCCAGTTTTTCCCTTTTCATCTCTAGCAGTGCACATTTCTATTATCATTAATTATTAATTATTAGTAGTAGTATTATTATTGCTGTTGTTGTTATAATTTTTTATTATTATAATTATTATAATTATTATTTTATCTTAATCTTTCTTTCGAACAAGTATTTTTATATTCGGGTCAAATAGATAATGTACTCTTAGCCCTAATGTGTTCAGTTAATTCTCTAGCCATTTGCGTAGTTTTGTCATTCTTGGTTTGTGATCTTCGGTTGCTGTTTGTATTCTTGCACAACAGTTGTTTTATTTATGTATTAATTTATTTAATGTTATTATTCATGTGTATACAATATTTATGATATATATATAAAAAAATATATATATATATGTGTGTGTGTATGTTTATATGTGTGTGTGTATGTTAGCTTTTGAGAAATTAAAAGAAACAATTGAATAGTGCGACTTACTGCTTTGTTTCTAAATACAGTTCATGTTTGGACATTTAACAATTATTTATATATATACATATATATATATATATATATATATATATATATATATATATATATATATATATATATATTTAGGCAGCAATTCATTATCTAATCAAGCATTGTTGAACATCACGGAACTTTCGCGTTTGTATATTTTCCTCGTGAGGTTCTCAAACCGTCCAGCCATCTTTTTGGTTTCAGTTGGAAATCCGTATAGTACTTCACCGATAGTTTTTAATTCGGCCATTTTCTCGAGCGCTTTCAACTTTCGTAGTCGTCTTCAGGATTAGGGTTTTGTTTGTTTTTTTAATTTAAATAAGAAGACTGGAGTTAGTGTTTTATAGTTATCATTACGGGCGAATGAAAGAGAGAAGAGGGTGTGTGGTTGAGTTCATTTTATTCTATCGTTTGTGTGTTTGGTTTTATTGTATACTTATTTATTTTATTAGTTCTTATTTTTGCTATTATTTATTTATGTATTATTATTTATTCCTATTACTATTATTACTATTATTTATTTATTTATCAATTTATTTATATATTTATTTATTTATTTTGTTTTTACTTAATTTCCATTTAATTATGGAATACTTTTAATATGTTGGTACCTGTGTTGAAAGCTATTTTGTTAATGTTAGGCTGTTTAGTTTTAATGAATATTGCTTCTAGTATTTTAAGTCTGTTTGTGCAGTTATTTTTGTGTATTATTTTGGTGTTAGATGTATATATATATATATATATATATATATATATATATATATATATATATATATATATGAAGGATATACATTAAACGTAAATACAATATATATATATATATATATATATATATATATATATATATATATATATATATATATATATATATATATTGTATTTACGTTTAATGTATTTCCTTTTAGAGATTGATACTTTTAGGAAGAGCCTTCATCTTTCTTCAGCCTGTCGAAATGCGAAATCCTTTTAGAATTCAAAGTTTGTTCCAAACTCGTAAACTTGTTTAAAAAGAATTGTGTGCTTGTTTTTTTTATAAAATATCTTATTTTAACAGTTTTTTTGTCTGTGTTTTTATATTTAGTTTTACAGAATTATGTATTTTGGAATAGAAAAATATACACTTCTTGAGAGAAATACAAAATGTATCTCAAACTTGCCCGACATACAAAAAGACCACGCTAAACAAAAACAGTTGAAACACGATAATCAAAAAAACAAGTGCACACGTTCGAATTCTAAGTGGATTTCACATTTTAACTAGCTGAAGAAGGATGAAGGCTCATCCGAAAATTATCATACGAAAAATATTTCTTTAAAAACAATATGTTAAAATGCTCATCAAATGTCCAACCATAAACAGTATTCATAAACAAGGCGTTAGTTTACACTATTACGCATCTAATTGTTTATCAATCAAAGGCTTACATTTCCCCACACACACACATCAGAAATATCATATAAAATTGAATAATAACAGTAAATATATAAATACATAAATAAGAAAACGCTTCTTCAATAATACATACAGCAACCGAAGATCACAAACGAACCGTGACAAAACCACGCCATACGCCATGTAGACTAATAAACAAAGCAGTAAGTTGCACTATTATGTATCTAATTGTATTTGTTTGTTCATTTCTCAAAAGCTTACATTCACACACAAAAGTTTACATAGGAGCATACGTGTAAAATTCAAAATTAAAAAAATATATATATACTAGCTGACCCGACTTGGAATACCCCGAGAGTATTTATTTTTTCATTCTACGCAGATAATGTGTTAATTTTTATTGACAACTGAAATATGACCGACGAGCATTACTAGGGATAACACAAGTCAATCCTTTGTCTAGGTTCTGTTTTCTGGTCGTATAACTGTGGTATCGCGAGACGATCTAAACGTCTATAACATTCTGAATAAATAGATATTATGCTCTTGCATACTATTGGATCTGTTATATATATATATATATATATATATATATATATATATATATATATATATATATATATATATATATATATATATATATATATATTGTCACGAATGCCGCCGGTCGGGACCACCGAAAGACATAACGTGACAATGATAACAAAAAAGTTTTTTTAAAAAAGTTTTTAAAAAGTCCGGAGTGGCTCGTATTATCCCAGGTTCAAATAAAACGTGATATGGGATGGGGATTTCTCCAATATAAAATACCGTCAGGAAACAAACAAAAAGATACGAAGAAACGACAAAAAGACATTAGGACTTAAGTTTATATTCATTTATTTAATGAAACTATATACTAAAAAAAACGGGAGTTTTTCTATAAAACAAAACGAAATAAAACATCAAAACAAAAGTATATTCTTAAGAAGAGGGGGGATTATCTATCATATCCCTATAGTAGCAGGATTCATTTCTACACAAAAAATATACATACAACAGCCCTAGGGGGCGAATTTCCGTGAAGAGATATTCAGGTTGTTACTCACAAATGGATGCATTGTTCGACCCAGAGTCGACATTTCCGGCATGTCGTCGTAGCCGTACCTCCTTGCACATGTAGTTTTGAAATACATTTTTTTCTCAGGAAAAACAATTCCTGGCTGGTTACTTTTTCTCCGCTTAGTTAAGCGGGTCGTCTCGCCAGAGCCGAGGGCGGCTATAATTCCATTTTCAACAGGCTTTCTCGCCCGAGCCGAGGGCGGCTATAATTTCATTTTCAACAGGCTCTCTCGCCCGAGCCAAGGGCGGCTATAATTCCATTTTCAACAGGCTCTCTCGCCCGAGCCGAGGGCGGCTATAATTCCATTTTCAACAGGCTCTCTCGCCCGAGCCGAGGGCGGCTATAATTCCATTTTCAACAGGCTCTCTCGCCCGAGCCAAGGGCGGCTATAATTCCATTTTCAACAGGCTCTCTCGCCCGAGCCGAGGGCGGCTATAATTCCATTTTCAACAGGCTCTCTCGCCCGAGCCGAGGGCGGCTATAATTCCATTTTCAACAGGCTCTCTCGCCCGAGCCGAGGGCGGCTATAATTCCATCTTCAAATTCCATTTACAAAAGGCCCCTGCCTTTCCTCGCGACTTTCTTGTCGACGGTTGTTCATTTCTTCCCCGTTCAGCGCAGAGGTACTCGGGAAGACTGATTATAGTTGTCCTCAAAATATGTCCGTCTTAACCCGGCAGCTAACGTACTTCCTTGCCGGCATCCTTCGTCCTCTGTCTCGCGTTAACTTCCTGTCGACTGTTCTTCTTCGCGTGCGGCTACGCGTGCGGCTAAAGTTTTTTTTTGTCTTCACTCTCTTTTTATGTCTTTTCCTGACGTCATTCGAGTCGCATTATGTTAATTTCTCGGTCGTGTATAAATGTGCAAAAATTAATCCTATCTCTCTCCGTAAACTGGAGTCGTGAGTTCGAATCTCGATAGCTCTCCCTACATTTTGTAACAATATATATATATATACAATTCATATATATAAAATTCGAATAATTTTACATCGTAGATTTCTATCCACATATATATGAAGAACTCTCCAACATCGCTCTAGAGTTTGCCGAGATATGTACCGACATAGCAAAGGAGTAAATCCACATTATTAAAAATTCTAGAAGATTAGTCTTATTCAATAATAATGACCAACGGATAAAAACTAAAATGACAAACTCCTTTGATTTTGCCATGGGTGCCTTAGACCCTACAGAGGCATTGGTTCCTGTGGGGTTATTTATTCTAAATACCCTCATAAATATATTTGATAATACAGATATCGGCTTATATAGAGATAATGACTTATAGAGATCCCAACAAGGTCAAAAGTGAACATTTCAAAAAAATTATATATATAAAAATGAAGAAATTGGGTCTCAGAGTAGACGTATTAGCTAACATAAAAATAACTCACTTTTTAGATGTCATTTTAATTTAAATAAAAATAAATACGAACTATATCTAGAGGATAATTCCAACACAATATGCGTACACCCAGAGTCTAATAACCCCTTATCAATCATGAAACATATTCCTAGTTCTATCGAACGTAGGTTTAGCAGTAACTCTTGCAAATAAAATATGTTTAAGAATTCAAGCAACATTTACAACACAGCTCTAAAAATAGCTGGTATAATAATATCGAGACTGAATATTAGCAACAAAATACCAATAACTATAATAAAAATAAAAATAAAAGACAAAGAAATAGAATTTGATTTAAACCTTCCTATAACCAGATGCTAAAAACTAAACTTGGCAAATAATTCCTAAATCGGATCGAAACACACTTTCCCATAACTAAGTCCTTACATAAAATATTCAAAAAGATAACTTAAAACTGTCATAGAGTTCGTGTGAAAACATGGAATAGATAATTAAAGCACACAATAACAAAATACTAAACGAGAGTCGTAGAGAAAAAGAGAAAAAGCAAAATGCGTAAAACACGATCAACTAAGCAACAATAAATATAACACTAAGAACAATAATATAACCACTAGAAATAGTACTAACACAAACGCTAATAGCAACCCCCCAAATAGAAATAAGAAAGCTAATAATAAAAAACAGTAACTGTAAAACTTGTACACTTTGTCTAATAAAAACATAATTGCTTAACTAAAGGCATTGTTTACAAAGCTACAATATTTGCCAGAGAAAATCCGAATAACGACAAAAACTACGTAACTACAACGTCCCTAGATTTTAAATTCAGTTATAACAACCATAAAATCACATTCAATGACACAAAATGCCAATCCAAAACATCAGTAGCGAACTATCACTGGGAACTCAAAAAAGCAGACGTTCGCCAGTAATTTAGTTGAAAATGATACGATGAACCAGTACGTGTAGATATTTAGACGCTCTGTGTAGATCATGTTTGAAGGAGAAGCTTGACATTTTACAAAAAGTTACTAAACTGTAGAAGTGAAATAGCAATCAATTGTAGGCATAAAATAAACCCCACTTTAGGATAACAATATAAATAACAAATAAAGAAAGAAAGAAAAAAAGAAAAAAGAAAATAAATAAAAAAACTAAATCAAACTTTAAATTGAATAATAAAACAAATAGGAAGGAAGTTATTCCATTCACGAACGTGCTAAAATAAGGTCAGCTGTTAACTAACTCGATACACTCACAAAAGGGATGTGTTGCACTTAAACGAAACAAAACCAAAATATATTAAGTAAAAGTCAGCGAGGCCTTTGTTGTAGAGAAGCTCCGCCATTGGTCAAGGAAAAGATTAGCCCGTGTGAGAGAAATAACAATGAATCTGATTGGTTAGTTAGCTAGACTAAACACCACGTGGATATATAAAAACAGACAGTAATAAAATATATGTACACTTAGCCTGACGATCTCGTGCAAGGATGAAACGCGGACACCTCTGTGTAGCTTAATTGCCATGAATATATTTTCATGCTTTAATTCTACTCACGTACTGAGCACTGCTGAAGTAAATAGTGAAATCTATACACAATATATTATATCACCTTATAATATTATACGTATATACATGAAATAATTAAAAAAAATATTATATGAGCGATTTCAGAAACAAAACATTTATTCTTGAACCTATTTTTTAGTGTACCAATTTTCTTCAGGGGGCTGGATTTATTTCATATAGAAAAAAAATTCACACGTAATTGCCCCTAGCCCTACCACTAACTTGAAGTCCGAGTGGCAAGCCCCCACCCCACCTTCCCCACAAAGACTTTCTTAAAACTACACATAATCGTCTAAACAAAAAAGAGACCCCCAAAATAAACCACAAATAACACATAGTCATTTTTTTAGTTAAAAGCCTTAAAATAAAGATTTGCTTGAAAAAAGAACAAAAAACTTTTCTAAAACTTCTAAATTTTGCTGAGTCTTTTTTTTAGCGAGTTGAAAACTGCATGAATTCACTCAAGTTTAAATATATCTATGACAAAAAGTATTCGTATTGTAGAGAAGACAAGTTTTTTTTTTTTTAATTCCTCATCCAAAAATGAGTAAAATTGCAAAGTTTCAAGCTTGTACCTCCAATGGATACTTTTTTACAGCAGGTTCAGCAGCGTATACATTTTACTGGGTTTTTTTTTTACCCTTTTTTGCCTTAATATCAAATTGTGTTTCCGTCTGTTTTTACAAGATCCAAATATGAGTTTGTTTATTGATTAATTATTAAAATGATAATTTATCTTAGTCTCTAATGTGCTATAAATCATATTAAGAAGATTCACTGCGTTAACTATTGAACTGAAACTTATATGAACAATCAAAGTTGCCCTTACGTGTAATCTTTGCGCTTTTTACGGGGGGGGGCTAATTAGATTTTGCCCAATATTTAGGCTGGTTTGATCTGATAAGTATTGCTTCCATTAGCCTTAAGTCTCATTTAGCACAAGATGACATTACATTTGTAAGGATTTTTCATCTGTTTGAAGCATGCATTTTCAGTTATACACCGTTAAAATTGGCTTCGCGACCAATAGCACACAAGACGCCAAATTTTCTAATTTCAGGCGAACTTTGAATGATCATTACTTGGTGGTTAATTGAGCTACCAAAATAAATTTGGTACCATTGTTTATGTTTTGCAAAAATCTATATGTCTACATTAAAAGTTTTTAGATATAATGAAAATAAAATTTTGGTTTGGTATACCTAAGTTAAGATATATTTATATCTGCCACCTACCGGGAATGGAGACCGCAATGAAAAAAAAGTTTATAGGCAAAATTAAAAAAAACTAAGTTCTTAATTTCTAATTTCTGAACTGTTGCTGTCTTAAATAATCCATGTATTAACGTTTCGATGACTACTTCTTAGTTAAACAATATTTTTCCAGGTAGTTCGATCTGTAACGCAACTACTAAATTGTCTTCTATACTGCAATGTCATAACTAAGTGCTCAATCGTCGGACCTACACAAAAGTAGATTAAACCCGCCATCCACCATAATGGCCGGTGAAATGTCTTCAAAATAAATTTTGCTCATGATAGAGTGAGAGGGGAACCTGTCTTTAGTCCTTCATTATCTATGGGAGGCGGTGGCTAGACTTATTCTATCTACATATATATATTGAGTTTTTTATCATACCTGCGGGTGCACCGAAATACTCGACTAGTATACGGGCGCAGGTTATACCCTCTCGGTGTGTTGGACCCGTAGATCTTGTCAGGTCATCCAACTAAGAGAAGGAAAACTCTGATAATAAAACCTTGCTACTAACCACTTACGCCTTTGGGAGGGAGGCCTCATTAGTCATGATCGATAACCTTCCTAGAGCTGGAATCTCGAACAAAACATCCGGTTTGCAAACCTAAAATTGCTTAAGGAGTAGATGGGGTCTGCCTATCGCCCGGCCTTTGCACTAGTTCTCTGTCTATTAGCCAGGCGAAGAGGTACCAGCGCTGGAACGCCTCAAAGGAACCCAGTGCCGAGCCTTGTTTCCTGACTAGGACAATAAATGCCATTTCTCTTTCTCTCTATCTGGGCAACTTGGGGAAAGTTTTTTCGTCACTAAGTCTTACATGATCGGTCTGGGTGGCTCTTGTTCCTACAGGTTGAGAGGACAGGTTAAGCAGCTTGCTTGGCTGCTGTTTCCGACTGACAAGTCTTAGGTAGCGCAAAGAATGGCTGCTACATCATCAGTTGTATAATAACGTGGGTAGCTGTACGTGCCATGTCGCACACGGAAAAGCCCCCTACAGTTATTCCCGGTGGGCTTCTCGAGGCCACAACCCCATGGACCAGGTCGCGACTAATGGACTGGTTGTGTGAGCTTATTGGCACCTAACAAGAACCCACTTTGTCCACCCCACTCTATCAAAAAATAAACATGTAATTGAAAATAAAAATAATCAAACCTAAACCAGGCATCCAACATAAAACATCTTCGCCTCCTCCCTGTAGGCTCGCATTCGCTAATATCCGGGGACTTAGAACCAACATCAACGACGTATAAACTTTTCTCTTAACAAACACCCCGGATATCCTAGCACTAAGTGAAACGAACCTTCAATCCTCAACTTCCTCTCACCACTTTGACATGACTTACTACCTCTCTCTCTACCGTAAATACTCTGACAAACATATGCATGGGATAAGAGTTTATGTTCGAAACACCCTCCCCTGACTAGAAAACATAGGTTAGAATAAGATGACCAAGCCTACATGTGCTTTAGATTGACTTTACATCACAGCGTTAGTTACTTATATTTCTTATACTATTCACCTTCGACCCAGGACTGTACCCTGATAAACTCTGTTTCTGAAAGCATAGATAGAACACTCTCACTCGACTCGAATGTCTAATTACATGAATTTGGGGATTTTAATACACACCAACATGACCGGCTGGGAATCTCTAGCCTTACTGACGCAGCCGGTAACTCTACGTATAATTTCTCCTTAGCTCACCCCCTCTCACAGACTGTCGCTTTCCCGACACACCTCCCTGATCGAGAAGACCAGCAAGCCTCACTTCTCGATTTGTTCCTGACCTCACTGCCCGAGACATGTGTGACTGAAGCCTATAGCCCGCTTGGGAACGTTGATCACGTGGTGGTTAAGATTACTATCACCCTAAAAACTCGTTCAAAAGCTGATGAGCCGTTGCTCAAAACAACGAGATACTATGTAGGCAGAGATCACATCAGCGACGCCCCATGGACTGAAACTTTCACACTCCCTGCTCATCAGTGTACAATTGAGTTAACAAAATGGGTCAAAGCCAGCATTGAGGCCTATTTCCTCAATGGTTCAGCACAAAATATGAAGCTGCCATTGCTGAGAGGCAGCAAGCATTCCGAAAGTTCGTCCGCCATAAGTAAACTGCGAATAGACAGAAATGTATAGAATCAAGAAATAATTGTAAGGCAGTGATAGATAGAACAAACAGATGGTATACAGAGATAACCAACAAACACATTCGGTCAGAAAAACTAGGCAGTCGCAATTTATAGAAAATCTATAATAATGTGATGAACAATGAACAATCAACGATCACCCCGCTATCAAACCACAATGATGTCGTTTGCACGACAACTGATGAGGCTGAACTACTTACCCAGTGTTTCTATCTTCTCCAAACTCCACAACAAATGTCTTGGTAAATATTGCTTCCCTGATAGCTGGAAAATTGCCTCTATGGTTCCAGTCTTCAGGAATTCTGGGAATAGAACAGATCCTCAGAACTATCGACTAATCAGTCTATTCCCGATATTTGCTAAAACTTTTGAATACTTAATCAATCAAGCTAAACTTTTTTATGGCCGCCAGTATGGATTTAGACAAGCACAATCTACTGCGGATATCTTAACGGTCATCTCTGAACGCATATATCATACACTGGACAGGACAGTAGCGCTTGATATATCCAAGGCCTTTGACAAGGTATGACATAAGGGGCTCATCCTAAAAATGCACTCATATAGTATTACTGGGCGAATATTTAATATAATTAGGTTCTTTCCTAACCAAAAGAAAGCTCCAGGTTGTCCTCGATGGCCGTTCATCTAAGCAGCATGACATAAATGCTGGTGTATACCAGGGATCGATCCTTGAACCATTATTGTTCCTGATCTTCATAAACAATCTCCCTGATGACATCGAGTTTGAGATAGGTATATTTGCTAACGACTAAGCTCTATTCTCGTCATGTGGGCAAAACAGACGCTCACAAATCTGAGGCAATGGATGACTCCTTAGAAAGTCACCTCCAGTCTGTAGTAGATTGGGGTCATAAATGGTTGGTAACTTTTAATGCTGCTAAGACAAAGCTCCTTTCCTTCAATAACTACAAAAAAAACCTCTTTAATCACCGATTGCCATGGCCAATAATACCCCACCTGAGAATTCAACATTCAAACTACTCGGCCTAACATTCACATGTAACATGAATTGGAATAAATACATTGAAGACATTGCTAATGCTGCTGCAAAGAAAGTGGGCTCCCTCTACCATGCTAGAAAACTTCTCACACCTGACATTATCCTATATCTCTACAAAGCCACCATCCGCTCATGTATGGAGTATTGTTGACACATCTGGGCTGGTGCACTATCCACTAGTCTCTCCCTCTTAGACAATGTCTAAAAAACAGTCGCCAACTTAATAGGTCCCTCACTATCCACCAAGCTCCTGCCCCTGTCCCATCACCGCAATGTTGCATCCTTGTACCTGTTTTACAATCACTTCAATGGATTGTGCTCCGATGAACTGGCTACTCTAGTGCCCCCTCGACGTAAATAAATTAGACCAACACGACAATCAGCCAAATCCCATCCATTCTCTACTCCAGCAGCTTCTTTCCTCGTGCTGCCGGCCCCCTGGAACTCCCTCCCTGCTCCCTGTTTCCTCGACTGTACGGACATGCAGAGGTTTAAAACTAATGTAAACAGACATCTCGCTGCACAGCTCCCAACTTAGGATGACACCCTAAACCTACTCCCTAATTATCAGTAGTCCGTTACGTCTACAGTGGCGACCTGCTTTGTTTGTAATTAAATATTTCTAAAAAAATAAATAGTATGCCCACTAAAACCCCTTTAAATTACTACATAGAAACTAAAAGTGGGCGAATCTCTATTAATTGATTAATAATACCTATTGTTAAAGTTTCACAAATACCAGAAGTATCTGAATTTTCAGGAAGGGCTTCTACCCCATTGTATAAAACGAAATTGAACTAAATATAACCCACATTTGTACCTCTTACACCTAACAGTATTACTTCAAAATTTATAATTATAGGTTAATTAGTTTAAGAGTGAATCCTGTACATTCAAATATGAAAAAGTATAAACACATTTAATATTATCAAGATATATATATATATATATATATATATATATATATATATATATATATATATATATATTTAAAATAACCCCAGATTTCTGTTATTACGTGTTTTTTTCGTTATTCAACAAAATATACTGCAACTCTCTGAAGATTGAAAAAAATGGTCTAATTGAAAAAATATATATATTCGATTTTTGCAATGAAACGTGCCTAAGGGATAGGAATGAATATTAAATTTGAATAAATTACTTTTTATTTTAAATGAGAGATATAATAAATAATTATCGAAGTACAGAAAGAAGAAGTTTTTAAAAGCAATGAAAATTATGGTGTTGGATTACTTCACGAATGCAAATACCAATAATTTACACCACGTTAATATGAAATAATAACCTTTCCAATAATAATATTTCCAGTTATTAAGAGGGTAACCCCCCCCCCCATTTTACATTATTATTACTCCCATAAGTCTCTACCATATCTTAGTTAAAATGTTAACTTCCTATATCTCCTAAACAGATTCAATCTTGCTGACCTACTCCTTGCTCTTATCTTTAAACCAGACTTAATCAGTATACCAACATTATTACTCCCATAAGCCTTCACTATACCTTAGTTACTAATGTTAAATCCCAAATACAAAATCGTTCAAGAACCCTGCAGAGTTACTACTCTTAGACCCATTGACAAGCTGCCAGGACCGGGCCCGGGTTAAATCTTTATTTAAATTCCCTTTGGATTGAATTAAAGTCCTGTAATCCAGGCCTTGAATTTGAATTGAATGTGTTTTTAACCTCTTTATTTTTTCATGAGTATAATCTTTAAACCCATTTTCTCTCCTTAACATTTTCTAGAAGACACATAATTAACCCTCAAAACCGTAACAGCCAAATATACGCCCCTCATAAACATTAGCTCACGGATTTGTATAGAAATACTTTTGACTTTTTATATTCTTAAATCTCTTCCATTTATAAATCTCAACTGTTAAATTTCACCCACCCCCCCTTTTTTCAAACCTTATTAAACCTCCCTAACACTAAATGTAAACAAATATACACAACACTCTTAGCAATTAACGCATCCAAATGAGAGTGACACGTGACTTCACATTTCTGACAACATAAGCTGAAAAGAGCCGGATGGTTAAGTCCTTCTGAGTTTGAAACCGACGGTACTAATATTGTACGAATTTTTCTGTACTAAAAAATAAATATATATATTTGTGTATATATATTTATAAGATATATATATATATATATATATTTAAGAAAATTTATCAGAACTTTTCAATGTAAAACTCGATAACATTTAACAGAGCATATATAAGTAAACAATAGTATTTTAAATTTCAATGAGAAAATCTTTTTTTCATTTTTTTACTTGCCGAATTAAAAACACTTTGAATAGATCGTATGGTTCCTTTCGGTAGGGAAATACATAAAAACATTTTTTTGGATGGGGGGGGGGGTAGGATTTTTCTCCAAAAGTAATCTTACGATCTTCTGATTAGCTGCATGAACGAAATATCCTGGTGATTATGTATGTATTTCTGCGCGTAACAATTGTCAAAAGTTACATTAGAATTTTCTTTGGATTTCAGCAAGTAAAAATATGATATGATTGGTAGCTGGAATTTACAATACCATTACATACCATATATATATAGATATATTTCATAATTTTTGGGGGGTACAAAACTTTATTAGTGCAATAATGAACCTTCCGGTGACGGGACGTTCTAAGAAATACATACGGTTCTTCGATAACTGACCATCTGATAAATAACCCGTCGTGCGCAACGAACTTCAGCACAGATTCATTTTCCATCTTAAGCTGTGCTCACTCATCTTATCATTTGAAAATCTTAGAGACTATCCACGTACGCCTCAAGAGGCACTCCCTCTGCAAGCAGAAGGAGTGTCTTTTGGGGTTGAGTGTGATTAGTCTCTAAGAAACAACCTCCATTCCATATAACATCACGCTTATTTTATTCTAAATTCGAACTTTTTTCCCCCCTTCATAACATAATGCTAATTTCATTTTAAATATAAAAGGTTTTAATTCTATACTAAATTCTCACCCATATTTAAAATCCCACAATATCAGTCTTGTAAAGTGTGAGCGAAACTAGTCGACTGGCAATTTTTTTTTCATCCCCTAAATCTTTTAATTATGAAAAATTCAACACGTCTTCCCTTCATTATTGCACTAATATATATATATATATATATATACATTATTACAGTCTTACGTCAATCAACCATATATATATATATATATATATATATATATTCATATATATATAACATATACATATATAATAATAATAATAATAATAATAATAATAATAATAATAATAATAATAATAATAATAATACAGGTAAAACATCCCAGTAAAGTATTTAAACCGGGTTTATAAAAAGTGCTCAATATCAAATAGAGCTTTTATATATGATTATTTTTATTTATACAGACATGTACACAATCTGCGACACTGGCATGTCGATGTTATCGATCAACAGCTATTATAAACTGAGATCTCATCAGGCAGAGTTATCTGTTGATCGATAACATCGACATGCCAGTGTCGCAGATTTTGTACATGTCTGTATAAATGAAAATAATCATATATATATATATATATATATATATATATACATATATATATATATATATATATACGTAGTTTTGTTATTGTTTTTACTTGCGATAGAACAGTGTTGTATTTTAGTATTTTTCCACTTCCTAAGCGGTTAAGAATATGCAGAATATTGCATTCGGTCGCCTTTAATCGAACGTGTCATTATTTTTATTTTGTATATATATTTATTAATTAATTTACGTACATAAATTTTGTGTACGTAAATTAATTAATTAAAAAATAGATAGATAGATAGATAGATAGATAGATAGATAGATAGATAGTAGAAAATGTACTTGTAGTAAATAAGTTATACAGAGACTTTGTGTGTCTCCCCTCGAAGGAATTTGTCTAGCTAAATGCTAAATGACAATAACCTGGCTAATTCTCTCGGGAATGAAATAAAAATGTGTCTGTGTCATTTTCCATAAATATATAATCATACTACTATTAAACTCTATTCATGTATTGAGAACTGTTGCAGTAAATATTGTAATTAATTGTATATTAGGTTTTTAAAATTGATAATGTATTTCCGACAGTATATAGTATTTTATGAATGAATCTGTTTTTTTTTTGTTTTTTTTTTATACTATTGTTTGCATATTATTAAACAAGCTATTATTTAGTTCGCGCAGCAAAAAATCTCAAAACAACATACCACAAAGTGTACGAGTTTGATTTTTCTTTGTGCCATTCTTTATACGGAACATAGAATGTTGTTATTATGTTATATATATATATATATATATATATATATATATACATATTATGAACAGTAATATATATAAAACAGTAATATATGTGTGTGTGCTTTATTTTGTGTATATGTGTGAATGTGTGTGCATATGTGTGCGTATATCATACGCATTCCTCGAGGTAACATTGCAGAACGCTCAAGCTGTTACTCAATCGTGTCCCCCACTTGAAGAACGCGCACCCAAGTCGACCTACTCAGTTGAACCCTATTCTATCCGCTCTCAAAGGGACGAAGACACATGTGAACGCTTAAACAATGAGGGGAAACGTACGCCCACTCGTAAGATACTTTGACCTAACCGGAAACAAGAAAGCCCCTTCCTTTTCATGTAGTTTCTAGGGCGTAAATATATGGAATTGAGAGTAGTGGAAAGGTTAGTCATCGCCGCGGACTGCGATATCGGCAAGCCAAGTTTAAATCCGTCGAATTCGTTGAGTTTAAATTTACGTTGATGCATCGTCTTCCTTCTTTATTCCTCTTTTCGTAAATGACAAAACTAAACTTGTCTCTATATTTTTTATAGAAGTCGCTCCAGACAAGGCATGAAGCCACTTGATGTTAAGAGCTAAAAAAATACTACTTAAAAGGCTAAAAATTAACCAACGATAAGTGCTAGATGGATAGATTCTGACCCAGAAAACAGCAATTCTTCCCCCTTTGTAATGGAATGTGAGGGCTAAAGGACAAAATAAGGGTAGCGAGAGTTACGAGGCTACGGAAAGTAACCCCAAAATCCACTTTCTACTCTCTTTTACAAGCTTTCCCATGAATGTAGAGCTAGACACAAGGTCGGTTTTTAATGTAAAGAAAATCTACGTCCCACTCTTAGTTAGAACAAAAATTAAAATTACCTCTGTCTTGAAATAATTTTTTCCTTGATTGGTCGAGAACGGAAAATATGAAGTGTGGTATCAGAACATATACTACACTTTGCTCCTAGCCAAAAGGCCGAAATTCTTGTCTCGGCTTAACAAAGTCTTTCAACTTTCTCAGTCTAATCATCTCTTTGTTTTCAATAAGTCAGATGTGAACTAATTTGGCAGAAATATCAAATACTTTAGCATATAAAGTCTGCCCAATCTGCTCAGTTTTGTCTTTGTTTCGTTAAATAGCACGTGAAGTTACAGTAACATGAGTTATCGTACTTTACATTGATTGCTACGCAATCTTGATTTTTTTATTCGCATGAGGAGTGTTTCATTTTCATTTTAATGCGCTTCTTGTGCTCATTTTAAATTAACAGCCTCTATTATTGAACATTTTACAAGCTTTTCTGTATCTTTTGCCAAACACTTTTTGTGTACTTTTTGTACGGCTATAGAAACATCTGGTAGCTCTAGATGGTCGATCAAAATTGAAACAAAGAACCCATCTTTTTTTCTAGTTGATGGTTCATTTTTTTTTCAATAGTTTCTGTACTGCTGTTGAGTTGGATACCGTGTAAAAATAAACATATTATTTATCTTCCTCCCACAAGGTAAGATGTGACACAAGGTCGGGAAAGTGGGATTTGAAAAGCCAGCGCCCGAGAAGGTGAGCACTTTGGCCTACAAAAAATGCCTGGGCAGCCCCGTCGGCATTCCCCGGTAGGCGCGCCTCAGGCAGTAAGCAATAAACTTACTCCTCCCCAAAGAGGGGAGGCAAAGCCTGGAAGGGTAGACCTCCTGGAACTGCACAGGACAAACCCACAAACCGGCGTAAATCAAGCCCCGAAGGCCAAGACAATACCAGTCTATGGGGTGCAGTATCCATCGGAACAGATACTACACTTTGATCCCGGCCAAAAGTAAAAATAAACATATTCGTGGGTTTGATGTACATTTGAAGTCAGTAACTTACACACAAAATAAAGATATGCAAACATTCAAATTTGAAATAATATCCAACCATTATTTGAGAAATCCAGAACATTTGATTAAAACTTTAAATAATTATTTTTGCATAGTTTAACAGCATCCACAACTAAATTCCTGTGGAAAAAGGAAGAAAATTGTCTGTTCTTAGTTGACATTCTACAATAAAATCATCTGATGAATCATTTTTAATCAGATCAGTGAATGCTTATATAATCATCTATTATGCTTATTGTTAAAATTAGCAGGAAAATTCAATGTACAATTCATTTATCTTTTAGTGAGTCACCACTTAGCATTGTATATTAAAATAGGCACTTTCGCATATCGGGACCTAATTGACTAAACTAGGGTACTATTATAGTTTAACACCCTCCGTTAAAACCTCCCCCCCCCAAAAAAAAAACGGTATGAGATTCTCTGTTTTGGGCCACTCAATGATAAAGGTAAGTGAAATGAATAGATTGTTAGTTGAAAGATGGAGAATACGGTGTGGGCATTGAAAATGCAATGTGGTTACTTATGATGACAGTTTATGAGCAGGTATCTGTTGACATTGAACCTCAAACCGACAAAGTTGTAACGCATAGGTAAGCATTCTTGTGATAACATGTTCCACAGATAAGATGTTCTTGGAAAGAAACATCGTTTATGGAAACTTTGCTTGATGTTAGACACACTGAGATAAAAGGGGAAATAGTTGTGGTAGGAAGACGTGTTCTTCTTATGAACATCTTACAAGAAGGAACCAGGAAGTAAAAGTCAGTCGAACACCTTTCATGGAAATAACGATAGAGTAGAGAAAGAGTAGTAACGTTTCTTCTGTAAAATGTAGAGAACAGAATAGATCATCCCTCATTAGATTATGAAGTCGAGTTTGAACTCTGTCAAGGGATTAAACAATGCTCTGATCTACACCTCTTTATATGTAGTAACAGTACTCCAACTTAGGGTTAGGGTTTTGTAAAGGTATAGTATTGCATCAGGAGTCTGTACTTTCTGAAGCGGTAGAAAGACGTAGCCATTCTTTCAGCAACCTTAGAAATAGATTGTATATAGGTCTTACATTTTAGATCTGGTGTGAAATTCAGTCCTATATCTTTATCTAAACAGGGGCCTTCCTTCAATAGAGAGCTATTCATTTTAACTGGAACCGAGAGAAAAAAGGGTCCAAGCGTTGGTGATAAAAGAAAAGAAGCTTGGTTTAGAAAGTCTTAAAAATAACAAGTCATTTTCTTCTGTTTCACAACAGGCTTCAGATCAAAAGTGAGAGAATCAGCAAAATTTTGATCACCAACGCTTTTCGAAGTGTTGCCATAGACAATTGCATCGTATATTAAAATATGCACTTTTGCATATCGGGCTCTAAATGACTAAATTAGGGTATTATTATAGCTTAACACCCTCCGTTAACACCCCCCCCCAAAAAAAGAAACGGTATGAGATTCTACTTTTTTGGCGATTACGTGAGAATACCATGAAAAACTTGTCGTGAAGAAAAAAACAATTAATTCAGAATTAAAAGTAAAGGATCAGTTAGCATATAAATTTAACGTAAAATGACCCATCATTTCAGGGCCGTTGTAGCGTTTTAGGGCAGTACCAGATTTTATTATTTTTCTATGTCAGATGCATCTTGTGCGTTGTTTGGGAAGAGGTAGATTTTGCTTTTTTGCGACCTTGTCATCGAATTTAGAGTAAGTTGTGAATTTTTTTTCGATGATTGCCTTAAAAAGTTACAATGGCCCGGAACTGGGATATCATTTTACGTTATATTTATATACGAAACTGATCCCGACTCTAAATTCTAAAATAAGTGTTTGTGTCCAGTGTGTTCACGCGGACTCGCCTAAAATAAGTAGAATCTCGTTAAGGGGGGTAAGTAGGGGGGTAATCTACGATCTTACAAAAATTATTAGATGACTTAGAAATATTGAAATTACGGAAACTGCCGATTGGTAACATACTATTTTTATTTTTTAAGAATTCCGATTTCCCACAGTAGACGACAACTTTTCATAGACATTTCCATTGCTTGTTTAAAACGATAACAAGAAACAACAATTCCAATGAATCTCTCTCTCTCTCTCTCTCTCTCTCTCTCTCTCTCTCTCTCTCTCTCTCTCTCTCTTCATTCGGTAATTTCCGTAATAAATCTTGCTCTACGAAAATGCCAAAAATAAAATGATCAGGAAAAGCTGAGATATTATTTTGTAAATAAACAATAATGTAATAATCTAAATCTATATGCACATAAAACATTCTTTTTTCTCTTTGTTTACATATATTTCTTCTTCACAGCCATCGTAATTTATAACACATGCTACGATGATTGTGATTGGTTAATTATCAGCAGCTAATGAAAGATGTATTCTGATTGGCTAATTTTTTCACGAAGGCACCTAAAAAAATCAGCATTTTATTTGTAGATTTAAATTATTATATAGATTAGTGCACCAAAATCTTGCACGCGAAAAGTTTTCCCATGTCTCTTATGATTTTATACATCTTATATATATAAAACGTATCATGCCCACCCCTTTTGTATCTCATTAGAAGTGATAGTTTTACCCTGGACCAACAGTCCATAGTCTCGAAGAAAGATAATTCCAATATGACACTATTGATCGCAACTAAATGTGATATCTAACCTCGTTTAATTTCTTAGGGGGATTGCGGAATTCAACTATGGTTAAGGCTGGGTAGTGATGAACGTTTAGAACCTATATATACCGTATTACGCCATCTGAAGTAGTGGCAGTAGCTTCGGCATAATATCTCGGAAAGAAGTCTGACATCTATAGAGGTGAATGAGTGCATAATGGATACCGCTGCAAACTATTCAATAATCTCTGCCCAAAATCAAATCCTATCGGATTTATCGTGTTAACTTGCGTACAAATAATATTAGTAAAATAACAGCTTGTGTTCAATGAATGGTTTTCAATTAATCGTTTCGAATGGGTATTATTTTTAGGAATGAAACAAGCTCAAAAGGGTCGATATGCCATAAAATAAACAGGCCAAACCATATAAACCGACGTCACTGTGTGTGTTGTAGATCGCATCAAGTGAAAACTATTCAACCTCGGTACAAATCTATAAATGATTATGTAGATCTATTTTCGATTGTCAAAGAGTGTTTACTGCATATCAGTTGTAGAAAAGCGTTAAATAGTTAAAAAGAAGTATATTCTTTTTGAAGAGAGAGATTTTGAAGGGTGGCTGCCTATGATCAGTCTCAATGATTGTTAAAGGATTACCTCGCAACACCAGCAGTGAGACACGCTGCAGGATGCTTTTTTTTCCTTGGTCAAACAATCCCTGAAGTCTTCACTGCGATTGGAATAAAAAAAAAATCTGTCCACAAGAAAATCTATATACTATTAAAAAAATTATGGTATTTTGGGCGTTAGTCTGTTAGTATGCAAATAGAAATGTGATTGGCTGACAATAATAAAAAGAATACGCAGAGTACACATTACTAAGGCAGTAGTTTTTACGATGTCAATACCAGAGTTCAAATTTCACGTAATTCTAAAAGATTTTTTTAAATGAACAAAAAATTAACATAATATAATAACAGAAAAAAAACAATACACAGAAATTATTTTAATTAAGTGAACGTTTTTAGATAAAACGCAAAATGTAGGCATCAAGGGTATTCTGTAAAGATGAAAATTGACATACCCAGATACTGTACCGACATTGCTCAAGGAGTAGGTCTCAACTAGTAATATTTATTTAAATGGTGGATTCATACGAGGTCACGAAAATGTCCCAGTATGACGTAACAAAATAAAAATGTTATCAAATAAAACATCTTCGCTTCTCCAATTTGCTTGTCTGCCCACAAGGACAGTGTTTAGAAGAAGTTTCGATTTTTAATGGAAAAAAACTGAGTTTTCCTAAAAGGACTTCAAACAAAAATTTTTAAAAATGATTTTTATTTATCTGACTGAGGATAAAACAGACACTACACGTTAGTCGTAGCCCCAAACCTCGATAAAAATGAATGTCTTCGTCTACCTTTTCACCTAGTTGTTTTTTCTGCTTTTCTTCCTTTTTTGCCTTAACTTCTCCTTCTTCTTCTTCATATTTTCTCCCTTCTTTCTTCTTTTGCGTCTTCTTATTTTCTTCCTTCTTTTCTTTGTCTTCTTCTTCTTTGTTTTCTTCTACGTCTTCATCTACTCCTTTTGCTGCTTTACTCTTCTACCTTCCCTCCATCTTCTTTCTTCTTTTTCTTATTTCATTTTTTTCTTTCTTCATCTCCTTCTCCCTTTCTTTATTCTACTTCTCTCCTTTCTTCTTCTTCTCCTTCTTCTTCTTCATCACCTTCTTCTTTTCTTTTGAGCTTCGTTTTTATTCTCTTTCTATCTCCTTCCCCTTTCTATTCTTTTTCCCCATTGTCTTGCTGTTAGTGTCCACCTTTTGTATTGCGACACTTTGGAGTTCCTTGTTAAAGAGCAAACGCATCCATTTTAGTACGACTTTTTCCCCCCTTCAGCCGATTCCATTATGGCGGGTGTGTCTTCTCGTGTAATGAATTAAGGGTTGTTTTTTTTTGTAAAAAAGGCCGACATATACGGAAGTAATTTTATAAATGTGTATGTTTTTTCTCAGGCTCGGTTAGTTTTTTAGTTAGAGCTAGTATCGGCGTATTCAAGAGCCATTGCGCACATTCATTATGTATTAGTTACTAGATGACTCAGATGATGTTGCCCGGGCGTCAAACATATTGAAATTATATATATATATATATATATATATATATATATATATATATATATATATATATATATATATATATATATAATAATGACGATAGGGTAGTAATCCAAAGAATTTCAACCGGGTTTATAAAAGGTGCTCCATATCAAATAGAGCTGTATATATGATTATTTTCATCTACACAGACATGTACAAAATCTGCGACACTGGCATGTCGATATTATCGATCAACAGTTATTATAAACTGAGATCTCATCAGGCAGAGTTAGAATCCGATCTTAACCTCAGATCATATATATATATATATATTCATATATATATATATATATATATATATATTATATATATATATATATATATATATATATATATATATATATATATATATATAGTGCATGCATTATTTTTGTTTCCTAGATGTTAATCCAATGGAACTCCAGTGTTTATAAAAAAGTTCTCAATAACAAGTAGAGATGTTTTTTTAGTATGCATTTTTATTCATACAAACATTATTGGTTACATATCCGCATACATGTTTCAGCTGCGATCTCTTGAGAGAACCAGCTTCTTCAGACCTTTAGAAAAAATGAAATGAGAAATAGCAAACTTCTTTATTATACGTATTCTCCCGGGTTGGGATGGATGGATGTGTAACTAAACAGGCAAGATTCATATCCAATTACACATTTGCGCTACTCTTTTGCCTTTTACCATTTAAGTTTATTGAGAATGTTTGACGGCTTCCAAATCCGTTCATACATTTTATTAACTCACTTGAGAACATATTCAACTTCGCCTGAGTATAATCATTTGCAGAGCACACACACGCAAATGATTTTAAGTCCAAATAGCTTCAATCCTTAAATATCAATATTTCATTCTGAATAGACATTTCCTTATCTGTAGCGTTGATGCATGTTGTTAGGAAGATTAATTGCGATTCGCTTTTGAAGTTTGATATTCCAAGCAGAATAAGGTATCCTGCTCGAAATACTTTTCTGGCCAAATATACATTAACATGACCGGAAGTTTTTCTGCCCGCAGCAAATTACACTGACAATAATAATAACTTATCATAGAACATAATTGCATTTATTTCTTAAATAGTAATAAATAATTAATTAATAATGAATGATAAATAAAACATACTTACGTAATATAATATTATTTTCGCTATAGAAACACATTTGCAAAAAATATTTTAATCTCTGTTAACTTTCCGAATTTACTACAATTTTCAATGTTAAAACTCATCGGCCTAAGATATACAGGCAAAATTAATTGGAATAAATACACTGTCTAGTCTTCTGCAAAGAAGGTGGGATCCTTCTACAGATCTCGAAAACTTCTCACACCTGCCAGAATCTTATATCTCTATAAATCTACCATTCGCCCGTACATGGATTATTGCTGTCACATATGGGCTAGTGCACCAACCACTTGTCTCTCCCTCTTGGACAAGATCCAAAAAAGTGTCTCTAACATAATAGGTCCCACACTGTATGCCAAGCTCCAATGTTGCATCCTTGTGCATGTTTTAAATGTACTTCTACGGAATGTGCTTCAACCAACTTACTGCACTTGTAACACATCAGCATAAATACCCCTGACGAACTCGACTAGCAGCAAAATCCCACCCATTTACTGTAGATGTCCCCAGACGCCGGAAAACTTTCTAATTTAATAACTTCTTTCTAACACATAGAAATTTAAATGTAATGTGAATAAACATCCTGCTGTACAACTCTCAACTTATGATATCCCTTATAAAGCTTGCCTCTAATCACAGTAACTCCTTACGTATCAGTGGTAATATGCCTTTTTGGGGGGTGAATCACAGTTTAAAAACTGGCGCCGCTCTTACAAAAATATTAGTCACTTCGTGAGTAGGGATTTCTTATAGATATTTTTTACATAGACAATACAGTAAACATCCCCAACTGCTTCTTAATTTAGTTTTAAGGTCGTATCTATTTCACAAAGAACGAAGTTCATTATTTCAAATGATTAAACTAGTACATTGATTTCATTTGGAAGAACATAATAATTTCCCTTCTTTACCATAGTTTGTCTTAAATAGATAATCGGTTTCTCGGCTATCCGAGGCGAATGAAATGTGTAGGTTCATTAAAAAGGCAGACTTTCTTTTAAATACAGAGATGCATTGCAAATGATTGCATACAAAAATGGATTACGTTCAACTAGGAAAATTGCACGATGAAATGAAGAGATTTTTTCTCGGTTTTTAAACGGGAATCGGACATCAGAAATAAAGATTTACATTTTTCGAAATAATTTAATTGATATTTGCCCGACCTTGTGCATTGCGAGTGCTGCAAACTACACTATGTTAATTATTGGGCGACTAGTTCCGCTAGTAATTGGTTAATTGAAAATAACAGGAAATGAAAGTTCAGTCACCTTAATGAACCCAATCGTAGATCTTACTTTACTATGTTAATTCATAGAAACGGATGTGACGTCACATGGCTCAAAGAGAGGGTGAACGAGAGAGGTGTGAGGAGTTCGTTGGAAGCTCTAAACGTGTGAACATGTTATTTCAAAATGCGCAGATAAGATATGATAAAACGGTGATTACTAATCTCTGTTTGTCCCCCTTTCACCCACTGGTGAGTAATTTGGAATGAAGATCAAGCAAAATACCCCTCTTCTATCTTTCTACATTTTTGTTTTGAATTGATCCTTTTTCGAGGTATTAAAGAATTTATTTGCAGACGGCGTTTCCTCAGTCTCGAAAGACCACAGAAAAGGCCCGTACAAGAACAAGAACAAGCAGCTCATAAGGTGGAATTATGAACTCTCATTCGTGTACGGCACAAGGTTGAAACGCAACACACCAATCACTGTTACGGCGTTGAAAAGAGTTTCAGCAAACTAAAACTGAACAAAGTTATGTGTGATCTAAAATGGGCGATGAAAGCTAATACGGCTGATTTCGATTGAAAATCTTCTTTGCGTGTCTTTGAAGCATGTGGTCATACGAGAGTTTCCAACTTTTTTTTACGCAGTCCTTTGCATTATTGTTTTACTCTGCAAGATCTTTACAGCTACACCGGTTGGGTAGTAGAGTGCAGACAATGCAGTGTTGCATCGTATGATCATCCTTTCCACATTCACTTTGAAGTGAGCTAAAAGACGATCGACTACGATGAATTAGAGAATGAAGTTTCTCTTGCTAAGCATTAAAAAGATTTCTATGTCAAGTTCTATTTTTCATCCACGATATTGAATGAACTAATGATGAACTAATAAAGAAACCTATCTATACTTGATAGATTTGCTATTAATGCAATCGTTGTCTTTTACACGTTTAATGTTGTTTTATACATGAAGAAATTCATCATTTTCAGCCGAGAAACGCGCTCTAAATTACAACAAAAGCAAGTGTATTAATCATATATATAATGTGTTAGAGAAAAATTTAACACATTTTGATAACATAAATAAATAACGTCATACCTTGACCGATAGTTGATGTACTGTCACAATTCAAAGTACATCCTTTAAGGAATCTTTTACCGAATACAGCTTACTCGATAGTGACGCCCCGGTCTTCAAGCAGGATTTGAACCTGGATTACACGGCCTTCACATTGTCCCTGTGACAAAAGCTCAATATAGCCATCTCAATTCACTCTGGGTCCATTTTTTAATATTGAGCGACATGAGGTAGCTTTCGCTGAGAATACAACCAAAGCTCATTATAGTTTTAGACAACATTGTGTTTGTGCCGCACGGGACTTCGTATGGGATGTAGGTTAGTCACTTGTTGTTCTGTTCGTTGTGAAACAGGTCCTGGGAAGAACCGGCTTGATTAGTGTTTGACCTTCTTGATGAGTTTCTTGGTTTTCGTAAGGCGGTTCTCTTGGTCCTTGGTGGTAAGTAGTTGGCCTTTGTGGTCCTCGTATGAGAAGTAGCACTTTCTCTATAGTCGCTACTACGATGCCCATCTCTCTCGTCAAGATCCGCATTGCCTTGTCTGAATCTTGCCGCATCTATTTTAGCAATTTTTTGACTAATTGTATTGTACAGATAAGCATAATATATATATATATATATATATATATATATATATATATATATATATATATATATATATATATATATATATATACAAATGTTTCTGCCTTTTTCAATAATATACATTTTGGTGATATATAAAATGTCAACGATTTTGTCTTGAGGTTGCTTACTCGGTGCTTAAAAGTTCACCCATCAAGCTGACAAAACTGACGTGAATTCACTATTCATTTATTTTTATATATTTTCTTTTTCCTGAGAATATTTTTCTTGCAGATTTTCGACAAAGGACTCGACATTCTATTGGATAGAGCTTTGTCGATAATATATATAGCACAAGACGAAGTGAAAGAATAAAATAAGGTGCGAATCAATTTTTATTACAATTCAAAATTTGATACGCACCTTATTTTATACTTTCACTTTATCTAGTGCTATTAATGTTCTATCCAGTATATTGAGCATCATTTTTATCCGGATGTTCACTAAGGTTGCCCCTTATATCGTTTGTTGTATTAACCTTATATATATATATATATATATATATATATAGAGAGAGAGAGAGAGAGAGAGAGAGAGAGACAGAGAGACAGAGAGACAGAGATATATATATATATATATATATATATAGATATATATATATATATATATATAGAGAGAGAGAGAGAGAGATATATATATGTATATATATATATATATGCGTCGTTAAAGACCACGGAGTTTTCTCTCTTCGCTATCTTACTTGTTAATTTCTCGACTCAGCGAGCGATTCGTCGTAAATTGATGGAATATGGCCCCTAACGTTGTATTGCTAGATGAATGGCCCATGATACAACGTTATCTGCCATACTTTAACGACGCATGTATAAGAAATTAATTGTAGCCGAAATATGCATACATATATATATATATATTTCTTATCTTTCTGTTTTTGCTGGAGATGGGGCATTGTACCGGATGGCAGACATTCACCGGCTATTTCAGACACTCCAGCCTAGAGATCGTTTTAAGATTCTAACCGTCCCTTTAAGTGCAGTTGTTTGTATTTCTCTTGCACTCGGTTCACCGGGTATACTCGCCAGATAGCTCTTAAAACTCTTCTTCATTAGTCATGTTGCTCCTATACTTACTGGTATGATGGAGATTTTCCTAAGATTCCAGTATATATATATATATATATATATATATATATATATATATATATATATATATATATATATATATATATATATATATGCGTGTGTGTGAGTATAAAAATTGATATATTCAATCTTCAACAAGTTAAACATTTTTTTTAGAATAGAAAGAATTCTTAAAAAGAAAAAAAATATGTGCCCAAAGGGTTAATTAATTTCTTCTTTTTATCAACAAATATACGGCGCAAACAACTAATCCGAAAAATATAGGTAAAAAAGTAAGCCATTTGAAACATGCGTCGTTTTTTTTTCACAAATAGGGCGTAGTTGTTTGGTTACATTCGTGAGTTGTAATTACGCACATAAAATGCATATATGCGTATATGTCTATATCTATTTCATATGCAGATATATGATCCATGCATGTATATTTATATCTGTGGGTATCAATAGATTCATGTTTACTAATAATGCATGTATATATTTCATGTCTGCACATTATGTCCACGTGTATCAATTTATTCATGCGTACCATTATTACAGAAACTCCCATATATATATATATATATATATATATATATATATATATATATATATGTATGTATTTATATATGTGTATGTGTATATATATATTATACATATATATATATAATATATGTTTATGTGTATATATATATATTATATATATATATATTAATTATTTATTACCTACAGACGTCGATGTTTCGTGCTTACGCAATCTTCAGTGCAGAAAGCTAATTCCCGACGGTCGACGGGCGCGAACTCCGATCAACACTGAATCGCAGTCAAGAGAGTTACTAGTTGCCCACCAGAAATTAGTATGGATTTTTTCAGGAGGAATTTAACTTTGTAAATACCAAGTCGGCGAGTATTCACAGCAAGCGGCGCAGAGTGATCAACAACAACAACAAATCGTGTTGGATCTCGCAATGAAGCTATATATATATATATATATATATATATATATATATATATATATATATATATATATATATATATATATATATATATATAAACAAGAAACCAAACCTTTCAAATCGGAACACAACCGAATGAAAATACCAAATTTTGGAACAAAAGTACTCGATAATCATACTTTACTAAGCAAAAAACAAAAACAAGAGATTTTTGACCGGTTTCGTTCGTGGCGAACGTTTTCAGAAAATGAGGATATGGAAATAATTTCATTTTGAAGGCACACACAATGGATGAGGGAAGGATGGTCTGATTGAACCATATGAGAAGACATTAAGTGATGTTGGAATATGATAACTAGGTGACACATTCTTCTATGTTTCTTATTCTTCTGTTTATATTTTTTATTTATTTACTCTCTTTTACTATCACACCTAATGAGCTAGTATGGAGAAGGCGGTGGGGGAGAGGGAAAGGCGGCAGAGAAGCTGGCTAAGGTGAACAAAAGGGATGGGCATGAAATTGATACACTGGATGTTAGAACCCAAAGATTGATAAGAAAGAAACAGGGATAGGTCTGCTAATTTGTCACACATTAGGTTTTTAAAGAGCAATTCATAAAAATTAAAAGCCGTGGTGGACAAAATGTGTGAAATATATATATATATATATATATATATATATATATATATATATATATATATATCGGTGATACCATGAAACTGCATATATATGAACTACTTTTCTTTAGAAATAATAAATGAAAATAAGTTCCTAAGAAATAAAGTAGACCCATTTCTGAGGATTGAAACCGAAATCTCTCGATATTCAATCTATATACTGAGCTACATCGACAAAATATAAAATGCAGTGGAAATTAACTTACATATTAGTGGGGCGGCTAAATGCAAAAATGCAATATAATCGTGCAAATGATGATACAAGCACCAAAATTAGCATGATGACTCCATAAGCTATACTAAAAAATATCTGTCAGACTAACCACATAAAAATCTAAGATGGCCGCCATCAGGAGTTCACGACGACGATATTCCTGATAAATTGGTATTTATTCAACCGATTGTAGTGATCTTGGTGCCAAATTGTATATTTTGGGGCATGCTGAATTCATTTATGACACTATAGAAAGTAGTTGAGTACCACTTACATTGCTATTAATAAAATAAACCAAAAATTACAACATCAAAACACATTTGATTAAATACTTATTACATATTAAATTAATAAATCACTCTAATAAATCACTCTTCGTTACATGGCACTTGTATGTTCCTATTTCAGTATCCAAGCTCTGAATATCCAAGCGAAAAACGCAAGTCACTGAAACTCAAACCAAGATATGAGAGTGAAGAAAGTCCCAGAGCTTCCTGACAATTACACAAGCGTTCGACCAGCTTACATCACAAATAATCCCAATCCACAGTTACAAGTCATATGTTTCTAACACCCGAGCCTATCAAGTCACATATGAAGGTAGATTACACATGATTTGATGAGATATCGCTTACTGAGACCATTGGTGATGGGATAAATGCGTCGTGGGCAGCCCATCATGTAGCACAGAGAAGGAGCACGCAGTTTGAAGTGACCATTACCTCACCGATGCCTTTGATTCGCGAGCAGGCTCACTCAGTTACTACCATAAAGCATTGCATGGATAAGATTCGAGATACAGTGTATTTTCTAAACCCAGGACAAACCCCAGTTATAGCTGATGACCAGTCACTCTTTGATTTTACAAAGCAAATCGAGTGGCAGTGGTTAGAAGAGTATAAAGAGAACAAGTTAGTCATCATGTTTGGGGGGACTACACATAGAGATGGCAGCACTGAGGTCATTAGGAACCCTCTTAGAAAGCAGTGGGTGGACCAGTGCTATTGCTTAACCAGGGGTGGCGTCATCCGGTACAGCAGATTCATTCCTGACTGTGTCAGGTGTCATGAGGACAAGATTTGCCCATCAGATCACAGCATGCAGTCTGTACACACTGATGAAGAAAGCTCACCGTGACTATTGTTCCGGTTGCGGGATGTCAGTTAACTCTCCTATGTCCTTTGAAGACTGGCACCAAGGGCAGAGGACTTACAGTCCACAGTTCCAGTTTTGGAATATGGTGCGTGATATGGAGTTTACCATATTCCTCCTGATCCGTTCGTTTAGGCAAAGATACTTTAAACTCTACCGAGAAGCCCTGGCGGAGCTGATTCCGAAATTCTTCGCAAACAACAACATGAATTATGCCAGATTGCTCATCAATTCATTGACAGGATATGATTCTCTTGATAAGCAACATCCAGATGTCGCCAGAGATTTTCACAACGTAAACTTCGTCATTCATAAGTCAAAACGAGAATTTTTGCCCTGGCGATAGATGAAGTTCATGAACAAAACAATGAAGTTATCAAAGGTAACGGTTGCGCTGTTGGACTGACAGAGGATCCTGGGACACTGAGAAGATGGGTGGTAGCTGGACCAAGAGTAAGTCGTCTAATTGCTGGCTATGAGACAATGTAATGTCTGAATGGCGCATCCACCACCACCACCAAACAGCACGACCAAAATGCAAGTACCTAGAGGACATTCGTGGAGAAGATCGGGTCGCTACAAAGAGTCCTGATGAAGATGGGAAACACTTTCCAAGAAGAAACAGTAGATCTACTGGATCTAGACACAAAGACCATTGCAGATCGAATGCTAGCGGGGCTTGTTGGAACACACCAAAAGAGAGGAAAAGAGCAATTCAAGTCATTTGTGGATAAACAAAACCAAAGTTGCCTTCTTCAAACATGACAAGGTCGCCAGTAGTTCCAAGGAAAAGGTCATGAAAGAGTAGTGCCAGCTGTTTTTCAGACAATTCATCTTCTGTTAAGTCAGACAGTTTAATTTAGAACACTTCTTCAAGCATGAAAATCAAGCAGCTCCTGCTCCACTGAGTGACAACGGAAAGCTCCATACATGCCAAAAGTCACAGCTGACTGAAATTCTCCAATCCGAACTGACTCTGCCAGAAAGAAAACCAGGAAACGCCATTATCATTGCTAGCTCAGCAAGAGGTTTCAGATAATGAGCAGTCGTATATTATAACAACGAAGTTATTCGTTGTCATAATATACGACTGCTCCAGTGCAGCTAGCTGTGTCAACGAGGCGAGGCTAGATCTTTTTGCCCGCCAGCAGTGGACTTACAATGCGATTCCACAAACCAGAGCTGCCTTGATGGAGCCCGCTGAAGATGCGGCCTGTCAGGGTGGCGTCATATAGGGTCAGGTGACTGCTTTAAATCGAGAAACCAGCACCCCTGCTAACTGGGGTTGGATTCAAGGTGAAGAGGCGTAAAAAAATACATTGGACAACCTTTCCACCAATAGTTGCATGTAGCCACAAATTTACCAAATGCGGCTTCAAGAAAGACTGCCTCTAAATGTGCAAATCTTTTCTTGTATCGCTCTGTGCAGCTGTGTTTGTCACTAGTAGTGTCGTAATGAACAGAGTTCAATTGTAGAACATTTGACAGAAGATTGTGAATCATCTGTGTGTTATTCTTTCAGCGTTTATGTCATGCCCATGTTCAGCTAAGTCAGTCAATTAGACTCTATAATCATTCAGTCCATTAATTTATTATGTGATATGTCGTTAATAAAATGTGTTTTAATCTTGTAATGTTGGTGTATTTCATTAATAGTCATGTAAGTGGTGATCAAATGCTTTCTAGGTTGTTGTAAATGAATTCAGTATGCCCCAAAGCATACAGTTTGACAGCAAGATCACTACAATCGGTTGAATATCTACCAATTTATAAGGAATATCTTTATTGCGAGCTCCATCTTGAAAATGGCCGCCATTTTGGATTTTTATGTGGCTAGTCGGCCAGATATGTTTTAGTATACTTTATGGAGTGATGATGCCAATTTTGGTGCTTGTATAATCAAATGCATGATTTTCCACAAGCCGCCCTTACTATATATATAAAAGTTTTGTTTTAGGAACATAAACAAAACAAAATACTTCGCTACTGCATTTTAAAACTGTGTTCTTTTATCTGACAATGGTGCTATGGAAATTGAATGTGCTTTTTGTTTAATGGCACAAATGGACCATAATACTCGGATTTGGCATCGTAAACTGTAAGCCATTAAATTAAAAATAAATTAAATCAGAACTGTTATTTTATATGACAGGGACGCTATAGAAAATAAATAGGCTCAATGTGGGATAGTGTAATATCTGTTCTCTTGTCAGAGACCATCATTCCGGGAATTACCCCTTCCTTTTTTAGGAGAGTAGTGCTAGGATCTGTTCTGTGATCATAATACCATTCTCCCACGGATTTCCTCCTCCTTTTTTGTGATGTAATGAAGTATCTGTTCTATTTTCATAATGCCATCCTCCCACGGATTTCTTCCCTCTTTTTGTGGTTATAGTCTAGTATCTATTTTGCTGTAATTGCTGCCAGTATTGCTAGTGTAATAATAACCTACGAAATTAGTTTGGCAAAAGTGTAACTGCAGAAGAAATGAAACAGACGAATCGAAAACCGAATTAAATTGAAATTATGTAAACGTTAATAATTGTTTTTACAGATTATAAAATGATTGTTTTCCTCAAATGATGTATTTAAGAAATCCGGAATGTAGAGAAAACATACTGTGTATTTTTTTTTTCTATTTTATGTATGTGCAGATTTGATGGAAGTTGGTTGGATTGTCTTTGAAACCCTTTTACCTGGATTGCCTTTGAAACCTTTTTACCTGGATTGTCTTTGAAACCCTTTTACCTGGATTGCCTTTGAAACCTTTTTACCTGGATTGTCTTTGAAACCTTTTTACCTGGATTGCCTTTGAAACCCTTTTACCTGGATTGCCTTTGAACCCCTTTTACCTGGATTGCCTTTGAAACCTTTTTACCTGGATTGCCTTTGAACCCCTTTTACATGGATTGCCTTTGAAAAACTTTTTTGTCATTTACACTTACGGATAGATTACAATATTAAATTAATTTTAATTGGAAATAGTTTCTTATTTAAAAATATGTTTTTAATAAACAATATAAAACCGTAATTTTACTAAAATGTCGTTAAAAGTTAGGATCTTTGTTTAGTTAAGTAAAGTTTTAGGGTAGAAGTTTTTGACTAATGAACCAAAGAAAAAGATTTAATGATATTTTTACGATGTTGTTAAATGTTAAAACAATGGCCGCCATCCGACTACGTCGTTATCTGTGAAAGTTAAGCACTTATTGTAAATAGTTTTTTTTAAGATACGAAAAATTATGAGGTTCTTTCTATTGTAGTAGTGGGATTTAAACAGAATGCAATTATCAGGAATTTCAGCTAATTAAAAACATTAACTTTGTGATAACCTAAAGCAGGTGAAATTCGATTATTAAGTAATGCAATTTTTATGAAGTTCTCGTAAATAGTTTTTTTTTTATTTATCTCAAAGCAGAAATTATTGTGAAAATAGAATCGTGTTAAGAAGTCGTATGTATATTCAAGTTCTGTATGTTGGCTAATGGCTCTGTTAGGCGGAAGCATGTTGAAGTGGGCGTATGTGTGAGAGATCGTTTGGTTTGGCTTGCGCGATTTAGTGCGGGTGGACCCGTACAGTCGAGTGCAGAATGGGGATGTTCTCACAGTTAGAGCTCACAAACGTGACAGGGCTACCACGTTGACGAGACCTCAGGTCAAGGGTCAATGTACACATGCGATAGGGGCTCTGCGACGTCACGGGCTTTTGTGTGGGGAGCAGAGTTTTGCAAGTCTGGGTTTTGGAAGCGGGTCGAACGAACGATTTCTCTATGTAGTCGTCAACATGATTAGGGGAATTAAATTCCCTAAGAGAATACAGGCATGAGATTTCTTCTTCCTCCCTCCTCGAATGACTAAGGACTTAAATAGGAATTAACTACGATAAAGTAGTAATTTGGTCTCTCCCTCGACGTTAGCGGCGACGATAACTAACGCCTGAAATAAACAAATGAAAAGTAAAAGATTGTTGCTTCGTGAATTTGTGTTATAAAGGTTTTGTTGCAGACACAACGGACTGCGAGGCTCACGACAGAAAGAACAAAGAAAATATACGAGAAACTAGACGACATCGAGACGACATCCCTCCACGCGACGAGGAAAGAGAGAAGGTACGAGAAATTAAAAGGTACGCAACATATACATTTTTGGTGTTAAAAAATGACCAGTTGTTTAAGCGAGAACTGTCACGGCCCATTCCGGGACGGCTATGCAACATGTGGAGTCCATAAAACGAAAGAAACCTGTACGTTATTGTTAAAATATAAATTAATTAGAATCGAAATTAAAAACAGATGAGTATGTTTAAAAGGATAAAAAATAAAATTAGTTTTTTTGTAGCTGAGAAAAAAATTGTATCTTTTATAACCAAAAATTAATCGTGTTTTTTGTGAGTTGTTTTTTATTGTTTTGTTTCTTAAATGAAGTGGTAGCAATTTGGCTCTCGATTATGAGAAAGTTGTCTCAGTTATGGTATGCGTTTGTTTTTAGTGACTATTAAGAAAGTATGTTTTAAATTCCCAGTTTGTACGCATGCGCGTTGCATTAAAGCTGCATAATGGGAGAAATGTAGATTTTACTACTTGATGACATTGAATAATGTAATTACCCTTTTGAACCCCAAGAAATTGGTATTTTTTTCTAATTCTTATATATAATTTTGCCAGAGCAACGCCGAGTAAAAACATATTAACTTTATGGGCATTTTCCAAGTTTTAGCCGGACATACATACACACATGCAGACAACTGCCTTTTATATAATAGACTAGTAGGACTACCCGGCGGCGTTGTTTGGGGAAACCCCGGAGACCACCGAGGAGAACAAATGATTGAGATAAATTTCTAATTCCTTCCTCCTTCTATTTCAACACAAGCCCGAAGGAATTTACTGCATATCTCTTACCAAGAGTAATACCGTAATCTTACAATTTTGGATCCCAGACAACACCGAGTATAGCTAATTGTCTCGGTAAATTACTAATTCATTGTTTCCACCCCCACTTAAATATAATATGAAGATAAATGATTTTAAGCACTTTGCATTATGATCGCGGTGTATACAACATTATAAAAAAAAACGTAGAAGTTCTTTATTCCGCACAACACTGCGTTTAAATACACCACCTGCTTAACCAAGGATATTGAGAACTTTAGATTATGGCTCCCAGGATATACACTATTCTAAAAGAAGACAAAAAAGTTCTTTATCCTGGGCATCACCGTGTTTAAACACACCTGCTCTATCTACGATATTGAGCACTGCTATGAGAACTTATATATATATATATATATTGGACTTTTTCTTAGAAGTATGATATATATATATATATATATATATATATATATATATATATATATATATATATATATATATATATATATATAAATGTATATACATATAATTGGACTTTATTTTAGAAGTATGAAGTATGATATATATATATATATATATATATATATATATATATATATATATATATATATATATATATATATAAATGGCGGCATAATTACATTGACACACCGGTTCCCGTTAGATCTCCGAAGTAAAGCAACGTTAAGCCCGGCCAGTGCTAAATAGGTGACCATTTGGGAACATCATGGGCTTTATGTTGCCTGTAGAAGATATGGGCACTACCAGATTTTATCATCTCTTCAGAAAGGTTAGGACAGATTGAGTAGCTGTCTTGCCACAGCGTTGTCTGAGAGTATTATAGTCTATTTGTATTTATTCTAGTACTAAAATAATATTAAATAAGCAGCTGTACCTACACATTGCTATATAGTAGTCTTTATACGTGATTGTCCGTTGTGCGAAGTAACAAATGTGCATTGCGGTTAATTTAATTTTGTGAGAAAACTTCTATTTTCTAAATATGATTAGGGAATAAGTTCGCTTTAAAACTGTAAACTTAAAATTCATAAAAACCTTTCCTTAATCTTAACTAAAATATATGAATACATTAAATTACAGGAAATACTGCGCGCGACATGGGTTTAACGCGACCGGTAAAGGTCAATTTATAATCTTCGGTACCATTAAAATCAATTGCACCCATAGTTATTTTGTTTATAACATATTATAATGTATGTTTTCAACCGGGAAAATAATACCCCCAATTTTACTACCGGTTTATATACGATCTAAACTAGTCGTGTTTGTTATTTAGAAAGCAGCAAACTGAATCAAGATCTTTGTGTTAGACTGTGTTGCTTGTGTTGAGGCAAGTATAAAGCGACCTTAATTAGCTATTTTATTGTAACGAATATATAAATTTGCAATGTCATAAACATTTATTTACCCCGCCTCATATTGTTGGTAATTGAAAATAACTATGGCTTAACACTGTTTTTTTTCTATTTTGCCACTGGGTACAATTGAGTTTATTTACGATCTTAAATGGTCGGTGAGTGTGTTCTTTCTACCAGTGGCGATTAGCACAGAAATAACAGACTACTTTGTTTATTACATCACAAATAATCATCTATTCGATTTTTTTATATAATAACTTGACAAAAATAATAAACTAAGCATGTCTTTATTAGAAAGAAAATATAGTTAGAAATAATTAAGTGATCTTACAAAATAAATATTCGTTTGTGAAAGTCACGTATAGACGAGAAACAACACCACACATGCACAAAAATATATTAATTGTAATGACTAACGAGAACAGACGTAACTTGGGAAAGCTTTATTCAGCACACAATGTCGGTACAGTATTAGTGCTACTATTTATAGTGGTTAGTAGAAGCAGGAAAGTTCTCCAAAGGGGAGATAAATCAGAGTAAGGAAAGTTACTCGTAATTATTCATTACATTAATGTAGAGAAGAAGTGCATTAAAACGCTGAAAAACAGCTTAATTTTACAGGGACAAAAATTAAGGAATATGTTTACATGTGATAAACAATCAAGAACTGGCCATTCAGTTTCTGTACAGTTTTTTTTTTATATAATAATTTTGCAAAAAGAAAAACGAAATAGTTAACAATATGTTTATAAATGAGAAAGTGCTGTTTTAATAATATGTATATAAATACTTAGCCAGAAGAACACATTGCATCGTTAGATATATGTTTATAAGAGAGGAAATATTGTTTTAAATAAGCATTCGTTCTTCTGAAATAAATAAATTAATGCAAAACAAACC
>OY744526.1:48603344-48628344 GCA_963556195.1 Sepiola atlantica | reverse complement strand
CTACACATTATCATGGATATTACACAACTTTTAATTACTTATGTTAGATCAAGCGGGGCATATGAATTGCGAGATAGAAGAAAATAAAATCTGCAACCAATGAATTTATAGATTTTTATTCGGATATTTTATGTATATAAAACAAAGAAGAAGGGTAGAAAGTTGACCTTGAGTTTACTTTCGGCAGCCTCGTAACTCTCTCTTCACTTATTTTGTATTTTAGTCCCCACATTCAATGAGTGATGTTTCTGACAAAAGGGGAAGAATTGCTGTTTTCTGGGTCGGAATCTATCCATCTAACACTTATCGTTAGCTATTTTTGTTTACCTTGAAGTAGTATGTTTTTAGCTCCTTACATCAAGTGGCTTCATGCCTTGTCTGAAGCGATTTCCATTAAAATGTTTTTAAAAATAACAATACGTACATAAATGGCCCGAAATTAACGGTTGAAAAATGTTTGTTCAGTAATTAATAAGTAGTTACAAAATCTTAAAGTGTCTAGCGTTGTAATTACATTCTTAGTCGGTAGAAATGATCCTTTCGAATGTTGTATGTGCCTTTCATGTAATCGCGTTCACATGCAACATCTCATAACTATAGACGCTCATTTTAAAGTCGTAAATACTAAATAGTAAAAGATAATAGTTGCAAACACACCAAGACTACCTGCGCAAAATGATGATTTGATGAACGAAATCGAAAGCCATAGCGATGAAAACATCTACGGAACTTATGTATACTAATTTGACCGAATACTAAATAGACTCGACGGAAAATTAGAACAAGTTAAAAACAAAAAAAAACATCAAACAAAAAACTCCAGGTTATTTAATAACATTTGCCTGAATTAAAACATGCTGGATAAATAAGCATATTTTAATAAATGAGTAGTGTGTGATGCGTTGTTTGAAATCATAGTGCTGATGCGCTTATGTTGCATTACCCGTTCTTTCGGGGTACCCGGTAAGATCCAACAAGAATGACAAAGAACAGAACGTATATGGAAAAACTTTGGTTTTCTTTAGTTCCCATCACCGGATGGTTTACGCCGGCTACACATACACATATAAAATGAATTTTTTGACATACTTTTGTCTCATGAAAGTCTTTTCCTTGCTGAGGTCACAGACTTGGTGTCCGCTAAAAACTCGTTCATATATACATCCAATTGAAAAGCAATTTGCTCTGCATTGTCTATCCGAGCGTGAACTGAAGCAATTGTTCCACAATCACTTCCAATTGTCTGTTTGATGAAATACAAGTCAGGGGATTCCTTTACGGTCCCAACTTGCTTATCAGTCGCATTTTTAGTCAGCGGACACGAAAGCCTAACAGCTAGACGGGCTTGGGTACCATTGTCAATAAAGCTTCATCGGTGCCATAAACATCGGTAAACTCCCATTCTTCCGGTACTTCGATACTCCGATCATCAAGCGCTCCGCCTCTTCGCGTTTCTGAAACCGCCGCCTTTCAAGTCTCGCTTGCATGCGGAACCTTCTCCTTTTTAACAGTTATCAAGGCGCTTTCTTTCTTTCTCGACGTCCCATCTACTATGGACTCGTCCACGATTCATTTTTGCAACTCTTCATTATCTTACACTTATTCATTGAACTTGTCAAAGTTTGGATCAGTTCATGAGTAAATGAACGAACAGCAGCGAAGACTAACTCATATTTTCGGAAGAAAATTGGCGTTCATCTCGAGAAACCGGCGCTTTCAGAAGACTCCACACGTTCTAAATAAGTTTTCTTTAACTTATATTCACACCAAACAAGGCAATTTACCACTGAGACGTAAGGAGCTACTGTGATTTAAGGGTCATATTTATAGAAGCATCTTAAGTGGGACGTTGTGCAGCGAGATGTTTGTTCACATTACATTCAAATTTCTGTGTGTTGGTACAGTCAGGAAAATAATGGATAGGGAGGGAATTCCAAAGGCTAGCAGTTCGAGGCAAGAAACTATTAGATTATAAAGCTTTCCGGTATTTGGGGAAATCTCTAGTGAAGGGGTGGGAGTTTGCTGATGGCGGATTATAGTTCTTCATCTCTCAACTGACAATGATTTCATCTCATTAACACTTATCCTCGAGTGGCTTAATAAGTGGTAATATCTATTAATGAGGAAAAAGATGTTAACTACATGTTTGCTTCATAATCTTTTTTTATTCCTTCAGCATACTACCTGGTTAGGTTCTTAGACGGTGCGTTTCGATTCACTTTGGGAACCTAACGAGAGCTGGCCTTAGAAATATCAAGGGCATTATGCGTACTGTTGTATACCGTACATACATTTACAGGGTTTTGTTTTTCAGAAATGTCCTCTCAGGAAACTTTTACGTCGGAAAAAAATGACCCCAAAAGGGTTGATATGCCGTTTAACAGGGAAACCAAACCGAATCATGGTGTTTTTGAGGTTATTTAATGTCTAAGTAGTTTGGTATTTTGTTAACTGCTCATTATAAAATTTCAAATATTCGTTTTGTTTAGAGATTTGGGGAGGAGGAGGATAATGTTGTATTTGTTCGGTTGTTATGATACAATCCATTGTTTTCTTTTTGGTAGTGTAGTATATGTTCTATTGTTATTAGACCATCCTCCTTTGCATAACCTTCTCCTTTGGGAAGGGTGTGTAGTATATGTTCTGTTTCCAGTGGATCATTCTCCCAGGTATTACCGTCACTTTTAGGAGATACTGTAGTATATGTACGTTAGTCATCAAAACTAGCAAAAGTATGCTCTGTCCGGTCACATATTTTTGCTAGTTTTTTATAAGTTTTCTAGTTTTGTTAAAGTTTTTTTCCCTTTTTTTTTGTAAGAAAGGGGGTATTTTGTTCTTTTGTTCTTTTAATTTTTTTCTTGATTCACGACCACATCGAATTGTTCTCAAAGCATTTTTTCAAAAGAGGTGCCAAATCGCTATTTATTTCGATATTGTTTGATGGAATCGACAGAGCACATCGTTGTAAGTCGTTTCTTTTTAGGAACGACTCGTTAGGCCAATACCTCTTCCTCTCGGCTCCCGAATCAATTCTTCACGTCGCAACGGCGTGCGTTCGCACTTCTCGTTCTATGCGTCGTTAGCGAATGACAATAACATCTCAACGTGGACGTCAACTCTATTCGCTGTTGTCTAGGAGACTCAAATAGCGTTTGGCTCATGAATTTCCAAACAAAAAGAAAAACAATTTCAACCTGTTATAGATTTGAATCGACACTGTAATTAATGATTTGCTGCCTCTCTATTAGTCAGTCTCTTGCAAAAAAAAATAGACTCTTATAATTATAAATGGGGTCAATGACTTATAATTGTTCTTCATATCTCCTAAACACTAAACCCCAGTCTAATAATACGAAATAAACAGTGACCATGAGGTTTTTGCTGTGTTTTTTACTTTTGTTCACCCCAAACAAGAATCAGGGGATAGTGTGGTAGGGGCATCCTGGGTCGGGAGTTGGGCAATAAGATTTTTTGCTGACATTGCATTTAAATTTCTGTATGTCGGTACAGTTGGGGAAATAGGGAGCAGAGAGGAGATCTCACAGGCAAATGGTCCGAGGAATCCAGCTATTAAGGTAGAAGATCTTCCGGTATATAGTGATCTCTGCAGTGAAGGGGTGGGAATTTGCTTCTAGTAAGGTGGATCGAGATATTTTCGTTGAGGGGGGTACAAGTGCAGTAAGTTCGTCGGGGCACGTTCCATGTAAGTACTTGTAAAACAAGCACAGGGACGAAAAAACACGACGATGCGACAGGAGCTGGAGCTTAGCTAACAGTGCGGGACATATTAAGTTAGAAATTATTTTTTTCGCACTGTCCAATGGTTCGTGCACCGTCCCAAATGTGGCAACATTACTCCAAGATATAGTATACTGGCAGGTATGAGAAGTTTTCTAGTCCGGTAGAGGGAGCCTACCCTCTTTGCGGTCAACTTGACAGCATGCTCTATGTACTAATTTCATTTCATGTTGCCTGAGAATTTCAGGCCAAGGAGTTTAAATGCAGGGCTTTCGGGAAGAGTGCTATTGGCAGTGACAATCGGTGATTGTAAAGGTGTTTATAGCTGTTAAAGGAAGATGGCTTTGTTTTGCTGTCATTAAATGTAACCATATACCTTTAGCCTCATTCTACTACAGACTGGAGGTAATTTTCCAAGGATTCAGCCATTGCCTTGCATCTGTGAGCAATCGATTTGTATACGATTAATGTTTTTACGTATTGATTTTATTGGCAAAAAAACATTAGAAATTATGTTTTTAACAAAGATAATTCGCTTTGAACTAATGCCGAATATCCTTTATATCTACCTTTTTGCGGATTATCAAAAAAAATGTTACTTAGTTTAAAAAGCGGTATTTATGCAATACTTTTATGTTATTATGTTATGTTAATTTTGTTTTAATTTATAAAACCAGTATCCAGTTTTTAAAAAATATATTTAGACTTACGTGTGATTCGAACACGTGTATTGACCTCGTAAAAACTACTATCTTAGTAATGTGTACTCTGCCTATTCCTTTTTTGTCAACCAATCACATGTTTCTATTTGCGTACGAACAGATAAACTCTAAAATCACTGTAATGTTTACTAAAATAATATAGTTACTCACGGACACGGTTTTATTATCTCAACGACCCATCAGCGTGGCTACACCTACCAGGATTCGAAACGTTTTAATAGAGTATAGATTTATGTTTTAACAAAGAAACTGAGGCAATATTTTTTTGCAATTTTTTATTTTGATATAAAAGGCGGTATGCTTAATACGGAAATCTAATCTGCGACCTTTGAGGTCAAGATAGTGTACATTATATACGCGTTGGGTTTAAGTAAATAAAATATTTTAACAAAGAATGTCTTCTTGGTCGACATTAAAAAATTTTTTTTTTTTTTTTTACGCGAGGTTAACTTAACACCGGGACGCGTGGGGAACGAGTCTTTAACGTTCGCCATGTTTGCTACTTCGGCTAATGTACGCGACATAAAAATATATGACTATTCATGGCCGACCAGGTCCCAGGTGTTAACTCAAATAATCAACGACCAGGTGATCTACAAGTGAGTCATGATTCAGAGATCTTGTCAAGTTTAACTGTTTTAAATTCTGTCTCTAGAGTAGGTGTGGAAGAAGAAGAAGAAGAAGAAGAAGAAGACGACACGTACTTCCCTCCTCCCTCTCACACATACAGACCCACTGACCCTCATCTCCACCCTAACGCACGTTGCTGCCAATAGAAGGAGGGAAATTAAGACGGCACCCCGAGGAGAAAAGGTAGCGAACACTTTATCACGTCTTGCTCAAATAACAGTGACGGCCAATAAAAGTGTCAGCGAACAACAGATTTCTGTCCTCAATCAAATGATTTCAAGCATTACGATTTTGTGATTTGTCTCTCCCACAAGCAGTGGGAATCTTAAACCAGGCTCGAACACCGACCATTGGCGCCGAATAGTGGATAAAAAAATATAAATGAAAAATAAAAACAATTTAATACAGTCAATATATATTTTTTTAGACTAGCGTGTCAAAAATGTTATTTTGTATTTTTTATAATCCTGTCATTCAAGTGTAAAGCACATGTTTTAGTTTAAAGTTAACTAGCTGAGGTATACGTCTACTATCAGGTAAGCGGTTATAAACTTTATAAACACGAGAATACTTGTGACCCGTTGGGCCAGTAATTGTTAGAGTTATCTATCTATTTATTTGTCTATGAAGCTGACAAAAGGTACCATTAATCCTTTACTACTATCCATTTTCAAGTAATTATATATATATATTTCCTTCTTGAAAATAAGCATACGTTTTTATGCGCTCTTTCCCCTGTCTCTCATTCTTTAAGCCTCTTTCTCTCCTCCCATTTCTCTCTTTAACCTTCCCTCTCTCATCCTACCTCTCTTTAACCCTCTCTCTTCACCTCTTACCTTTCTCAAATCTGTCCCCTCCCATCTCTCTTCTCTAATCTCTCTCTCTCTCTCTCTCTCTCTCTCTTTGTCTGACTTAATCATTTACGTTAAGATCAAAGTGTAGTATCTGTTCCGATGGATACTGCACCCCATAGACTGGTATTGTCTTGGCCTTCGGGGCTTGATTTACGCCGGTCTATGGGTTTGTCCTGTGCAGTTCTAGGAGGTCCACCCTCCCAGGCTTCGCCTCCCCTCTTTGGGGAGGAGTAAGTTTATTGCTTACTGCTTGAGGCGCCCCTACCGGGGAATGCCGACGGGGCTGCCCAGGCAATTTTTAATGGCCAGAGTGCTCACCTCTCGGGCGCTGTCTTTTCAACCCCCACTTTCCCGACCCGACCTTGGGTAACATCTTACTTGTGGGAGTAAGATAAAAAAAACTGGCCTTGTGCCTAACTCCTGGAGAGGAATAAATCAATACTCTCAGTACTTCTCTTATCATTCGCCGTTTATTTTCGTTATTCGCCTTTTGTGACGTCATCCAGTGTGTACAATGACAAGATACAAACAAGAAAGATAAAAAGAAAGCGAGAATTTTTGCAGTATACTAGACTCATGGGCGTCTAGCCGATTCGTCTACTAGACGACCCGTCACCCTACGAGTTATAAACAGTTTCTCCCCCTCCCCCTCTCTTTCTCTTTCTTCTCCCCCCCCCCCCCCGCCCCTCTCTCTCTCTCTCCCTCTCTCTCTCTCTCTCTCTCTCTCTGGTTTGATGGATAACGTCACCATTAATGGATGACTTAATCCTTTATGACGCCATGCAGTCTGTGCAGGGACAATGCAATAAACCAACAAACAAGCAAGCGCCACAGTGGTTTAGTAGTATATAGAAAGATAAAAAACGTCGGCGTCATCAAATTTTGTAGAGAGAAAGGCAATATCAGCAATAACATACAAAAATAAATTGAATTTTATTGACGACGGACAAAGAATTTGGAGAAATAGGCGAATATACAGTAACTTGTAAGAAACGGTCTCTTGCGGACCATGAAAAGAAGAAGCGTCTTGGTAAGGGGAATGTCTCGTTAAGCGGGGGGCGAGATTAGCAGTAACTGGACAGTCTGAATTTGTTGCAAACGGTGAGGTGAATGGGGTAACGCGCAGTGGAAGATTTCGGGCAGACTGCGTGGAGCATTTATTGGATTTTGCTTAAGTATCACATTGATAGCTCCCAGCGCATGGTGTTAATATACTAACGACTACTTTTCTTACAAAGGTGTGAAAGTGTGTATTTGCTATGCTTTCGATTGGCTGAAATACAATTTCTGTATTAAGACTCTTATCCAATCAAGAGTTGATATTTTTACAGAAAATATTCGTGTGCTGCTGCTGATTGTACAAGGTTCATAATAGTTTTTACTTTTCTTTATATAACTTTACTATAACAATTGCAATCATTTCTTCTTCTTTTTTTGCTGCGTGGTTCGTTAAACAACATTCTGTTTACAATTTTCTAAAATCGATCCTTCCGTCCGTAGGAAATTACAAAAAAAAAAGGTTCAATCGCGTTTTGTTTTGTATTTAAATGTTTATAAAGTGTTTACTTTTTAAACAGATTGCTATTAAACTTCACAGTATGGCTGTAAAGGCATTGTTTAGAAATATGTTGTCATATAAACAAATGAAAACGTATACCAATTAAAATATAAATAAATGGTCACATATTATAAGTTGTTCATTTATCTTTAAATCTCAATTAATGAGTATTTTAAACTGCGAGTACATTAAGTTGATGTTTGTTGCAACTTGAATTGTTGAGATATCTACTATAATATTGATAGCAGTTTATTCTGTAAATACAATAGCGCAAATAAATACTTTTTCGAAACAAGTAGTTTTATACTAATGCATAACTGTGCAGTCTCAACGCTGTAATGTTGATATGGTATTACAATGAATATGTGTTGTTCTTGAAACGGCTTGTGAGAAGCTTTTGTCTGTTGAACATAACGCGCGCATAGTAACAGGCGTCTATTTTGTAAATACGGTAAGGCAAATAGTGAATTGCTATTGACCGTAAGGCACACGTTAGGAAGTAAGTGTAGTATCTGTTCCGATGGATACTGCACCCTATAGACGGATGTCGTCTTGTCCTTCGGGGCTTGATTCCACCTGTCTGTGGGTTTGTCCTGTGCAGTTCTAGGAGGTCCACCCTCCCAGGCTTCGCCTCCCCTCTTTGGGGAGGAGTAAGTTTATTGCTTACTGCTTGAGGCGCCCCTACCGGGGAATGCCGACGGGGCTGCCCAGGCAATTTTTAATGGCCAGAGTGCTCACTTTCTCGGGCGCTGGCTTTTCAAACCCCACTTACTCGACTCAAGCTGTGGTCACATCTTACTTGTGGGAGTAAGATAAAACTGGCCTTGTGCCTAACTCCTGAAGAGAAGTAAATAAATATTGACCGGAAAGATAGATCTTCGCTGCGTGCGCCATCTAAAATGTATATGGAATTAATGAATAAAGAGATTAATGAATAAATCGATTGATATCTAAAATGGGATTTCTCTCAAAGAACAACAATACACAAGAATGACGGTTAAATGGTAATTATAGTAACTAGCGGTATCCCGCGGAAATTCCCCGGTGCTTTCTACATAAATCTGTATAATTTATTCTTAATAATAATATTTCATTTTGAAATAAGAAATCTCTATTAGGGGCAATACTATTACGGAAAAAATGACTGTTCATTCTTAAACTGCATCCGGTAGTGTGAACTCAAATTGAGAGCTTTGGGGAGTGTGGAGTAACGGTTTAATTTCTACTAACTTCCAGATCTACTCTGAGCTGGAGTGGTAGTACCTGTTGTGGTCAAGTGGTAGTACCTGTTGTGGTCAAGTGGTAGTACCTGTTGTGGTCAAGTGGTAGTACCTGTTGTGGTCAAGTCCATGGGTTAAATATCGATACTTTGCAGACTATTCATTTACGAAACATATGCATACAAAAATATGCCTGCACAATGAGTTGTTTATAGAGAGGCACGAGTTGCGCAATTCGTTAACGCGCTTCTCCTAATCAGTAACGGCATGCGTCCAGTGGCGAGGACAAATTCAAGACCACAAGAAACACTACCGTCTTAAGCGGATAATGGATTTTGTTATTTTTGGAGATTTCCTTCTAAACTAGTTGCAAGTTAGATGTGAGACGGGAAGTTGCCAGCCGAGTAGAAATCAAAAAGGCTATCAGTAATGAACGCCATCTCTTTCATGGACATAAACCAACGGTCATGCGGCTCAAGTCACAGAGAAGCTTCTGCAACTTAATCCAGCCTCTAACAAAATCTCAGTTAGAAATTAGACTGCAGTTGTGAACCAACGGGGGGGGGGGAGAATGGCCACCTCCTACTGACACAGGAATTACAGCTTTCTGAAACTTTCTATCTTGGCTCAGAAGTTTAATAAATTCAAGTAAGATTAACCATTAAACAGTATTCAAATAAAAATTCATATACAAAAAAAAATGTAAAAATGTAAATACTCGATTCAGTTACCATGAATTGGTTTAGCTATGAAACAATACTTTGACTACTGTATCTGTCGATTTCAATTGTTAGCTGTTATGTTTCTTGAACGATATCATCTCTTCTTACTTTCATTTTTATTATAGTAATAGTTACTACATTATAATTTGGTTAATTACTTTCCAAATACACGAATATTTTATGTCACCTCCCACAGTCAAATAAAATATACCAGGGAAAATCATTTGTCGCCTTTTCAATTTCACTAGAATTTTAATGTGAGTGTAGCAAAAAATCTGACACGCAGAGTTTCCTCTTTATACGACATCATAAAATATTTGCAATGTTTTTGGCAAAGGAAAAACAAAGATTGTTTATCAACAGACGTTAGATTCCTATTAGGGGAGAGGAGGCTTGTTGCAAAAAAAAAATGTTATAAAGACCCCTATTTTTAGAATATGGTCATATTTTAAAGTCTGGCACATACTTTTGTTAAAAGATAAATTTATGCGTTACAAATTCAAACAAAACATTCTTCAGGATGTTTTGCAGATTCTTGTAAAAATTAAATTTTGTCATGCCCTCTCAAGATGTCCCAAAATAGCTCACTGTCTGGTACGTGGGAACATGCTGGGGTGTATGTTATCGTTGCAATATCTACATTTTGTTTTTGTTTTCTAAATTATTATTTATGCTATAAAAGAAATTCGGCGAGACATACTTTTTATTTCAGTGAAATGGTGGTACTTTCTTAGATTAGAGTTCACGCTAAAATCGACTTGGCGTCGGTACTTTCCGAATGTTTACGTAAACCGCCGGAAAAGACCGAAGCTAATCAAATTGCGAAGAAAATAAGCAGACGACATGTCAAACCTTTCAACTGATTAAACGAATAAGCAGACGACATGTCAACATTTAACCTGATTGAAACGCGATTGCAAGGCGAAAATACTGCAAAGAATTTTTACGAGCTATCACTGACTGTTGCGTCTCCCGAAGGAGTGATTCACTTTTGTCAGGAAGAAAAACTGATCGCAAAAGAAAAAAATGTTTAGGCAAAAAATACACTTTAATACCTAACCATAACCCTAAACCCTAAACCCTAGACCCTAACCCTAACGAAACCAAAAATAATTTTCAGTAAAATAAATCCGTAACCCTAACCCTAACGACGCAATTTTTACCTGATTACAAACAAAAAATAATTTTCAGTAAGAAAGAAAAATACTTCAAAAATATAATTTATCACCTGTTTATTTTTATTTCTTCGGTAAAAAAATAAATATTTCTTTCATACAATTTGACTGAATTTATTATTATTATTTTTTTTTACTTCAATATTTTGCATTAAATGTTGGTTGATATTTGTTTTTATCCACTTGTAAATCCAGCCACGTGTTTGATTTTTTGTGCGCAGGTAGGTCAACCGACTTTTCATTTGACATTTTCCGGCGGTTTACGTAAACATCCGGAAAGTACCGACGCCAAGTAGATTTTAACGTGGGTCCTTATCTAAGAAAGCGCTGAAATGGTTTATTTTTACACTATTTATCACTGAGTTCCTACGCTCGAACAGCTTCATTAGGTGTTGCTCAAACCATTCGAGGATACGTCCCCAACAATCAGTCCGAAAGTGGTCTTGCTTCTGTCGGGCTGTATGTTTCTGTTCAGTCATAGGAGGTTCATCCTTCCAATTTTTACCTTCTCTCTTTCAGAAAGGGTTAGTTTATTACAAATCCCCTGAGACGCACATACCGGGAAATGCCGACGTAACTGCTCAGACTGTTTTGTAGACCTGAGGGCACTTCGCCTAGTGCGCTGGCTTTTCAAATCCTAACCTTTGTGTGTAATCTTCTGGAGATAAGGTTAAAAAAAAGCTTATCACTGACTGTATGCTTTTTTTTCGATTATTGTTTGACGAATCAAGAAGAACACCGATGAAACACCCGTGCTTATATGATATAAGTGTTTAGGAAACGTTTCAACTTTCCTGCCTTGACAGAGTACAAAATGTACTTTGTAATCTAGTGAGTAAAGATCTCTTATGTTCCTTATAGCCCCTTTCTCATAGAAGAGATGCTACTTGTCTCTCTCTAAGCTATCGTCATTTCCATAGAAAGTGATCAACTAAGCTCCAATCTCTGGTTCCCCTTGTTAGACATTCACAACAGAAAATAACATCCCCTTCTTTCTACGTGTGCCTATCATCAGGCTCAATTTTCATGAACTAAATTTATTTTCAATAACTCCCCAAGTCTGTGGAACACCTAACCTCAGAATTGTTTAGCTACAGATTACAACATAGTCGTCTTAAAATGTTAACAAATACTTGCCAGCAACTGTCCCTGTCATCAAACTTTGTTCATTTCATTCATCATTTCAAATCTCATAATTTTCGTTATTATTCAACTGACAATCCATCCATTTCGTTAACCGTTATCCTCGAGTGGCTTTTGGCCTTATTCACTGCTTACTAATTATTTAAAAAGCTCCTCTGCGAAAGTTTCAACTAACTCCATACACTTATATTATCAACACAGATAGGTGCACATAAGTACACAGAAAAGATAAACCACTTTCTCTCCCAATGTCAAGAAATGTCTACTAGCAATAATATGCGATCCCAGATACTATACTACTCACCCACAGAAAAATAAGAGGAGATAATATCTGGGAGAGTGATATCATGACAACAGACCAGATACTATACTATCCTCCTCCCCCCCCCCCAAGAAAAAAATGGAGGGGGTAATCCATGGGAGGATTGTATCATGAAAACAGAACATATACTATACTAAGCACTCCAAAAAATGTTATTATGACAATAGAATAGATACTACCCTTCTCTAAATTGAGCATTACAAGATAGCAATAGTATAGTTTCGGTATTAAATATAGAAGTAATAGCAGAGTTTCGGTTTCAGACAGATAGAAAAATCTCCATTAGTAATCGAGTTAATGATCACAACAAAAGATTTAACATTCCTGTTTTGCTTATTTTCACACACAAATTTATATGTTCAACGACAGGGGAAAAATTACTTCAAGACTGGAAAGATAATAAACCTTCTTTTATGAAAATCACACTTATGCACTGACTTGATACTAATATATGTGAACGTTTATAATGATATCATTATCCCCATGTTGTATTTCATACCTAGCCGTGGGTAAATACACATTCTGAAGTTAGGGTCTGGCTCATTTAGGGGCCGACCCTTTTGTCTGACTCAGGTATAGTTCGGTTCAGTTCGGACCTAGGGATGGGGGATTGGTTTAATGTTGGTCGCTTTAGAGACCCCTACTGTGGAATGTTGATGCGTACGTTCTTAGCTATTTTTGCACTTGGCCAGAGTACCCCTTCGGAGGACCTGGATTTCTCTTTCATATCAAATTTTGCTGCAAATGGACAACACTCCCACATAGCAGCCATGTTCTGATCAGTTCCTCAATTTGAGTTGAGTTTCAACGAACCTGGAGTCTGAGTGACCACAAGTCTCCCCAGGTTTCTAGTATTCTCCATCTCTTTCGATAACTATTGCAAATGGCTTTGCATTATCACAACAGACGCTTACCATCTATTTCTCGCTGGCAACGACCATAGGTCTTCTCTGGGATGTGGATGGCAATAAGACTCCTAAGGTCCCAGTACTCTTCGCACTCTTCCAGTAGAGGTATGGTTAGTGCTCTCCACCTTCGGTCGTTCCATCCTTCTTGCCCCTTCATGACCATTTTGTGTGTTATCAGCCGAGGCTTGTTCTATCATTTTGAGGGGAGGGGGTATGAAAGTTTTTGCAGTTTAAGTTTCCTTGGTTTTAACGTCGTGGTGTTCTTTCTGCGTTTCTGTTTTATTCCTTCCTATTGCTACTTTTATGTGACTGGTTAGCATTCGTAGATTATGCGCGTTGGTTTCCGCATTCAAGGATTTTCCTTAAGATTTTAGCTGTATTCATAATTGCCATCCGTTGTATGGTCTCAGTTTTCCCTTTGATTCCAATTTCTCCCAGTCTGTTTACCAGATTTTTGGGATTGTTCTTAGTACTTCTACGACTATTGGTATTGTATTGACTTTGTTCATAATCCATATCCCTTTCAATTCTCTGGCTAGTTTCGTGTATTTGCTTCGTTTTTCTGTCTCTTTCATCTTCACACTGTAGTTTGCTGGTACAGCAAAGTCTACAATTTGGCAGAATTTCTTTTTTGCACTTCTATATGCCAGATGATTTTGTGTGTTTCGTTTTCCAGTACTGTCTCTGGTTTATGTTTGTACCATCTGTCCGCGTGTTCGAAATGCAGTCGTTTGCATAGTTACCAGTGTACTATTTTTCCACACAGTCATGTCTGTTTTTGTATTCTTTGTCCACAGTCTGCACTTACTGTTTTCCTGGGTTTTATCTATTTTAGCTTTGATGTAGTTTGCCCTAATCGCATTGTTCTGTGCAGCTGTCAGCAAAGATTCCGTTTCCCTGATCAAGTGTCTTTTCTTAGCCATATCACGCTGTTTTCATTGGTCTCTGTTCTTGTTAGTCCTATGAAATGTTCATGTAGTTTTTTTTCTTCCCACTTTTATTTTCTTGTTTTGTTTCTGGTTTTGACGCTTCCTGAGTTGATCATTGGGGCGGTATTTTTTGTTGCGTTCCGGTTTCTTCAGCTATTTTTGTATCTTCTACACAGTCTTCTATACTTACCAGTCCCCTTCCACCTTCTTTTTTTCACGTAGAGTCTGTTCGTATCGTCTTTTGGATGTAGTGCGTTGTGCATGGTCATTAATTTTCTAGTCATCTAATCAAGGTGCCCGAGTTCTTCTTTAGTCCAACCTATGAATGATCCAGAGTATCTTATTAATGATACTGCCCAGGTGTTTATTTCTTTTACTAGATTTCTTCTGTATAATTTAGTTTCTAAAAGTGTTCTTGTTCTTCGTAAGTATTCTTTTCCAATGTTCTCTTTCATTTTTGTAGATTTGATGGTGTCTGCTTCCAGAACTCATTGGAAAATTCCTCTCTGTATTTTAATTTCGGTCAGGTGTTGTCTTCCAGCTGTCAGTTGTAGTCTCCATGTTTCTATTGCTCACTTAATAAGATTAATAATCCTGTCGGGTATCATGTACATTTCTAAGCATTCTATTATCCATGCTTGAGGGATTCTATCGTAGGCTTTCTTGTAGTCAATCCATGCCATGGCTATGTTCTTATTTCTGCTTTTTACCTCCTTCAGGATCTTTTGATCTATGTATAGCAGATCATTCGACTCTCTTTTCCGTTTCCGGCATTCTTTTTGCTCATCGGGGTGTCCCTTCGGATGACCGGGATTTCTCTTTCATATCTAATCTTTCTACAAATGGACAACAGGTAACCACCCCTACATGACAGCCAAGTTCTGATCAGTTCCTCAAGTTGAGTTGAGTTTCAACGAACCTGCCTATAAAACAATCCACAACTCCCCATATTATTATGTGTACTCACTAGGTGTACTCACACAGGTCATCATCAGTGATTGCTCACTGATAATCACCGGTGGCGTTCCCTGGAGTCTGAGTGACAACAAGTCTCCCATATTTCCACTATTCTCCACCTCTTTCGATAACTGTTGCAAATGACTTTGCGTTATCACAACAGCCGCTTACCATTAATTTCTCGTATGGGTGGCAATAAGCCTCTTCAAGGTCCCAGTACTATCTGCACTCTTCCAGTAGAGGTCTAATTAGTGCTCTCCCTCCTCGGTCTTCTAATTCCCCTTGACCCTTCACGACTATTTTGTGTGGTATCAGCCGAGTCTGATGTCATCACTTGTTGAGGGGGGGGGGGCAGTTTATGAAAGTTTTTGCAGTTTATGCTCCTTGGGTTTATGTGGTGTTCTTCCTGGTATTTTGTTTTCTTTCTATTGTAACTTCCATGTGACTGGTTACTCAGTAGAATTCTCACACAAGTCATTATCAATAATTTATCACTGGCAATAACAAATAGTGTTCCATGGAGTCTGAGTGACAACAAGTCTCTCCAGATTTCCAGCACTCCACCGCTTTCGATAATCGTAACAAATCATTTTTAGTTAAAGCCTCAAGATTCCAGTTGTCTCACACGCTTCCAATGAAGGTCAAGTTAGTTCTCTTTTTTCTCGTGCTCTCCTTATTAACTTTTCACGACCAACTTGTATAGCATCAGCCTAGGTTTCCAACACATGTGTGTTTGTTTGGGGTTTTTCTCTTTTTTTTTCGCCAGGGTGGAGTATTGAATTCATGGCATTTCCCTTAGCTTGTCTTAGTTTTTGTACCATTTCTATCTTAACTTACCTCGGACTAATTTGCGTTCGTTGGTTATGTGTGTTATTTAACGCACCGGATGGTTTCCTTCATATTTCACCTGTTTTCATCGGTTCTATGAGTTTTATGGTGTCAATCTTCCTTTTGATTCAAATTTCTCCTTTTCTTTTTTCCAGGTTTTCCAGAACTGATCGTAGTGCTCCTACACTTATTCGTATTACAGTGATTTTCTTTATGTTCCATATTCTTTTCAGTTCTCAGACAAGTTCCATATTTTTGCTTCATTTTTTTCGCCTCCTTGATCTTTGTTTCGTGAACTGCTGGGACGGCGAAATCTACGATTTGGCAGGATTTTCCTTTTTCGTGACGATTATCACGTCTGGTTTCCTTGCTTGGGCGAGTGTGTCTGTTTGTACTTCCGTGTCTCAGAAAATGTTGTCCTTTTTATTTTCCAATAATTTCTATGCTTTGTGTCTGTGCCATTTGTCTGCAAGTTTAAAGAGCAGACGTTTTCATACTTCGGACCGTCTTCTCTACGCAGTCGTCTCTGTTTTTGTACTCTTTTTGTGCTAGTTTTCTGTATTAACTTATTATGTGCGTTACCGTTTCATCTCTTTGTCTACAGAGTTTACATTTTCTGTTTCTTTGGTCTTGTTTATTTTGGATTTATTATTATTATTATTATTATTATTATTATTATTATTATTATTATTATTATTATTATTATTATTATTTATTCACTAGGAGTTCTCATACCAGTCATTATACATAATTGCATATCGGCAATAAGGGTTTTCCCCTGAAGTATGAGTGACAACAAATCTATGTAGCCTTCCAGCACTCTCAGCTTCTTTCGATAACCGTTTCAAATAATTTTGTGTAATCGCAATAGCCGTTTCTCTGGAATTTGAGTCTAGTAAGCGTTCCCAAGATTCCACTAATCTCCACACCCTTAACTTTGAGTTCTGGTTGGTACCTTCACTCTATGTTCTTTCCACCCCCCTTTATGAGTATTTTGTGTGGTATCAGCAGAGGTTGGTGCTATTATATGCGTGTATGCCTTTAAGGCGGTTATTATTATTATTATTATTATTATTATTATTATTATTATTATTATTATTATTATTATTAAATAGTTCTCGCAAAATTCTCACTGGCAATAGCTGGTGGCATTCTCTGGGGTCTGAATGACAACAAGTTCCCCCAGATGTTCAGCCCTTACGCTTTTTTCTATCACTGTTAGAAATCACTTAGGGTTATTGCAACAACCATTTACCATAGATTTATCGCTGACAATGACCGTTGTGTTTTTTCTGGAATTTGAGTGGCAGTAAGTCTCGTAAGTATCCCAGTATTCTCTGTGCTCTTTCGGCGGACATCTAAATGGTGCTCTGCCTCCTCATTCATCCCATCCCCCTCAACTCTTTAAGATAATTTTTATGATACAAACTGATGCCGCCACGACCACCACCAACAACTACAACGACAAAAATTACATCATCACCACCACCACAACCACCACCACAACCACCACCACCACCACCAACGACAACTATTATAATTATTTGTACTCACTAGGAGTATTTACACAGTCAAACATCAGAGATTACTATCTGATAATAACCGGTGGTGTTCCCTGGAATCTGGGTGACAACAAGTCTCCAAAGATTTCCAGTATTCTCCACCCTTATCGATACCATTTGCAAATGACTTTACGTTCTCGCGACGGCCGCTTGCTATCGATTTCCCGCCGGCAACGACCATTGGTCTTCACTGGTATTTGGGTGGAAATAAGCCTCCCCAAGGTCCCAGTTCTCTTCGCACTCATCCAGTGGAGGTCTGGTTAGTGCTCTGGTTAGTGCTGTGGTTAGTCCTATCAACATGACCAAACCATCGAAGCCTCCTAGTCGACACCATATCTTCGATGGTTTCCATCATACCCAGCGCTTCGCGTATACAAGCATTACTAAGCCGGTCATTCCTAGTAAACTTTAGAATTGTTCTAAGACATTTTATCTCAAGCACCAACAGGGCTCTAACTTTTTGTTTTCCGGTAGTCCATGTCTCGGAAACGTATATGGCTATTAGGAGAATAAGTGCCTTATAAAATCTCAGCTTCAGGATTCTGGACATGTCTCTAGAGATCCATATTGGGTTTCTTAAACGGCAAAACGCCTGTGACGCCATGGATATGCTGTGCGAGACATCTGTAGCACAGTTGGAAACTAGACTGCCAAGAAACTTGAACTCTTCAACTTATGGAATTAATTGATCGTCTATTTTGATTTATTCATCAGCTTCTTGTGACATAATTGCACATTTAACCGGATTAATCTTCAAGACCCATTTTTGGCAGGCTTTTTTTCAGGCTCCGAGGTTGAAATTTGAAGTTTTTCAAAAATAGCAGATATGAGTGTAGTATTATCTGCATATCTAACACCAATTCACATGTTTCTGAATTTTTTAGATAAGAATTGATAATTTGTATAATTTCGATTATTCGGACTACTGTTCTCATCTTGAGTGTTATCACAACATTTCGGAATATTATTATGATATCATCATCACTGCGTAGTGCCTTGATAGTCAATACTTATTCCTTTGAGGTGTTGGGTTTTAGATGCTTTGAATTCTCGAGTGCTTGTCTCACCTTCCACCTTTATATCATCTCCTTGTGCCTTGGATTTATGCAAGGCTGTCTCTTCTATTAGAGCTATCATGTCTAAGTATGGAATCCGCTTGATCGTTGTGGCGCAGTTGGGACCTTTGTTCAGCAATGATTCCTCAGAGTCACTTGTGTTAACAATGGCTCTTATTAGTGAATAATGGGCATGGGGTCTTATGTCCTTAGATTTCAGATTTTCCAACTTCTTTATTTGGCGAGATTTGACCTCCTTTAATTCTTGATTATATGATATGTCCAGATATACTTGAGTGCGAATTTTGTCATTAGTATTATTTTACGAACTCGCTTCGCTCAAAGTAGACAAACCAACATTAATTAGTATGTCAATATTGGATCTGTCTTCCTTTAACTTTTCAGAAAGTACAAAAAGTTATCAGATTTAAAATGTATATACCGTAGAGTGACATGAAAGATAAACGTCCAAAAACAAACCGTGAACTCTCATTCGCTCTTTGGCGTTTCTCAACTATGTGCGTCAGGCCGCCATCCTGAAACCTCAATTCAGAGTCAGCGCTAATTCGCATAACTTTCTCCGGCAATCATTACTGTAGTCTAATTCTGCCGTAATTAGTTATGTGATGATAATAGTTTATCTATAAAGTACTTAAAATTAAATCGAAGATAATTATCATAACATAATTTACGTCATTAATATTGTGAGTATCTATTTACTTCATCTGATTACGAAACAAAGTGCAGAGTAAATACAAATATGTGTTCCATTTGACTGGGATTTTTACTTATTGCCTAATATTTAAATTGGTTAAAATACCATAATAGTTCCTCTTTAAAATTAAAATAATATTTCAAACTTTAAGATCAAATTCTTTATATAATTTGTGCAATTGACAATGGGGGTATAAATTTAAAATATCAGGATACTAAACTTACGAATGTGAGCAAAAGTGTTTTTAGTGTTTATGATATTTTTTTAAACCAAATTAATTTTAGATATTATCTTTGTCGGATACCGTTGCTTACTAATGGGTAACATTTAAACGTTGGTTAAATATTTTTTTAGTAAATAATATTTATTTTATTACTTCTAAAAACTACACGAACTCATAGTCAAAACAAATGCCAACCAGCGAATATCCGGGTTTAAGAAGAACAGCTCCATTATGACAAAATACACTTTTATTTCCTCTTATTAAAATATTCCAGCGATTTGTCCAGAAACAATTTATGATAGCCAAACAAAATTCTTTTTAACTGCTTACATAGTAAATGTTGGCTCCCTGGGTTATTTTGAACATCTAAGCTTCCCGTTTTAATTAGGCTATAATCAATATTACCTTTAGATAAGTATTTATTTTCTGTATTCATAATTATCGCCTCACATGATTTTTTCCGATTTTTGTAGTAGTCTTATTTTCAATTTCAAAGTAGATGATCTAAAAAAAAATTACCAATGCCCAATAATGTGAGGTCTATTATTGTTGCATTAGGGAAATAATTTTAGCTATATTTAGTGAGAATATCTAGGTGGTTCATAATTTGGAAAAAATAGTGTGGAATAAAGATCCAACCCCAGCCCTACTTACACTACTGGACCTCAATTACTCTGAATCAGTCTACAATTATGTATTCATAGATACGATTAAATTAGTGTTTTATCCGAATTTATGTTTCATGCCTAGATTCACGTACTAGTAGAGAATACTCCCTCCCTACTATTAGAGCAGTTACCCAAAGTAAAATATTGTTGGGGTAGGGTTATATTATTCTGAGTTTAAAATCTACAAAATTAGTTTCATCCCACTGATCTTTACAGTCGAAATTAGAAGTTACCCCGAGTAATCAGTAAAGTCATCTCATCCTATCTTAATAACTTCAATACGGCAAGTGCACGTATATATCTATATTAGAGTGTATTCAATTTGTAGCTTCATACCTCCCTATATACATCCAACATTTAAGTAGCGTTTATATTAGATGCTAGCTGTTTTTTTGGTCCTTAAAATTATCCCTAATATTTCCTCAGTTATCTTAATTGCCGGCTAGACCCTATTCCATTCCTGCTATAAACCAACCTCGGACATCCCCCTCCTATATTACATATAATCTACCCCTACATACATTACATGTGCATAGGATTCATTTACCCTATGCCGTTGTCCCTATTTATACTATAGATGATCTAATCCCTATTTAGCATCTCATGATCACAGATATTCTTATTAATTATCAAATCTTTGGTTTTCAGTTAATTTTTTCCGATCTTATCTTAAATGTTCCCTATACTATTAATAACTCTCTAACTTACGTTGAAGTGCAATTTATATTTCAAGTATCTATACAGGTCTGTGACGAGAGAGAATATATGCGATTCTATGCAAACAGCTCTAGACCACCTCCTGTCTCTTATTCAATAAGTTGACCTTAGACAAACCTATATGGTAAGATTCCAAAGTCAAGAGGCTTCATCTCTTATATTTGTTAGGTTTGTACTTCACTGCTTTACCCAATATAGACCATTTCAGGCGTTTTTCTCCGTAGTTCCCTAGCATATATAGCTAAATTGTAGGTATATTCTCTGTTTAGAGCGAGGTTTCTTTAAATGAGTGTACATTGTTTCTAAATCTGTTTGTGAATCTACAATCTGTCGACTTAATATATGTTCTAACTTTATTTATTTCTATTACGTTGCATTTATATACTACATCCGGGATTAAGTATCTCCCTTCAATTCGGCATTCGTTTTCATCTCTACAGTTACATCGGGGATTATTATCCTGGACCTGAACTGCAGTTCTATCTGCATTCCTATTTATTTTATTTATTTTGGCATTATTTGAACCTACAATAGTTGAGGCTAGTTTTATAAATGTTGAAAAAGATAGTATTGATAATCTTACCTAATCTGCTACCCATAAGAAAATTATTATTCATAATTCGGTAGAACCTTTTTTTGGTATGTTATACACACGCACACACACATACATATATATATATATATATATATATATATATATATATATATATATATATATCGTACATGTATTGTATCAGTTTCTGTAAATCTAAATCCGTAGAAACTCAAGTGTTTATAAAAAGTGATCAATAATAAGTAGAGCTGTTTATAAGTATAAATTTTTATTTATACAAACATTATTGGTTACATATGTGCATACATGTTTCGGTTGCACTTTTCCCAGAAAGTCAACCTTATCAGACCAAGAATTTCTCCTAAATTCTTGGTCTGATGAGGTTGGCTTTCTGGGAAAAGTGCAACCGAAACATGTATGCACATATGTAACCAATAATGTTTGTATAAATAAAAAGTTATACTTATATATATATATATATATATATATATATATATATATATATATATATATAGCTTGAGCTCTCTGGTATATTTCTGAAGAGCTTAAGGAAGACAGATCCAATATTGACGTACTAATGTTGGTTGGTCTACTTTGGGCGAAACAGGTTCGTAAAATAATTGCACAAAAGAGTGTTTGTTTTGAAAATGTTTTCGTAAGATAAAATAAAATCTTAACTTTTGGAATGTAAATGAACGTTGCTTACATATATATGCTCTTTTGTTTCTAGTTGACAATCATCGAGCTTTAATTGGAAGAGGTTGGTAAACATTAATTATAGAAAGTATATTCTAGCCAAAACATATCTTCACGTGCATACATATGTATATATATATATATATATATATATATATATATATATATATATATATATATATTATAGTATAAAATGAAGTAATAAAATAAGGTGTCAATCAAATTTTATTAGAATTCAAAGTTCAAGCAAAGTATCCTTAAGTCCTTAGCTCATGAGTTTTCAAAGATAATTCTTCTCTTCAGAGGACCATTACCGCAGTTATACTACTACAGGTAATAAAATTACGCTTTGAAAATATATAAAATTATATACACAAATACATAAAAATACATAACATCAAACATATCAACCCAAAAACATACTTTTTTGTTGAATCCATACAGTCCATCCAGGTCATACAAATTGAGAAGCATAATCAGGAAAGACATTACTCCAAGTTATAAACAGCAGTCCATATACGTGAAATTGAAGGGGCCGGCAAAGTTATCCAGTCGCGAAATGTGTCAATATTCAATGTTAATGATAAATAAATCAAATAATACAGAAAGTCCAATCAAAGTTCCAAAATCCCGATATGTGCAACCCAAGTCAAATCAAAGTTCGTTGTTTAATTAGAAAACCCGTTAAATCCGAATTGAGCAAAAGATATTAGTTGACGATTATATCTTTTGTTGGATTGCTTCATATATATATATATATATATATATATATATATATATATATATATATATATATATATATATATATATATGTATGTATAAGTATGTATGTATATATATATATAAAAAATATATATATATATATATATATATATATATATATATACTCTAGGCAATTTCCCTCCTTAAACATAGAAGCTATCTCATATCACACCAAACAAAATAAAAACACAGAGCGTGTCACGACTGACACGCGTGTCATAAGTTCACCATCACTGATTTAATGTCGACTGAGCTTAGCTGAATTCACGACATGGCTAAATGCGGTTAATAGAGACCACGTTTACAGAACATGAAGTGAAGCGTGATATGATGTTTCCGATCTCTTAAATTTAACTAAACCCAAAGCAACGCGTCACCGTTCGGAGACAATTACGAAGTCAAGTCTTGTCTGGTTCTGATCCTTAAGTTTACACGGCACCCAGACGGAATTGAACAGTCTATATGAGATAGTTATGGTTAGATTTTCTCTGAAAAGAGTATAGGGAGAGTATGGTGTGTTTACCCTCTGTACTAGGTGAAGTACTTGCCTATCATAGGTGTAGCAGTAAAACTGTATCTTTGACAAAATTGAAATATTCGTCATTAGTTGAAGCTGCAGACTATTTTAAAGAAAAATATTGGAAATTCAAATTAAAATTGATTAATTACCGATGTGGATAAAAAATAAATACTTCTCCCAACGTTCGATGGGGGTGCGTGATTTGCTTCATATACATTGTCTTGGCTTATGGAATCGAATATACCAATTTTAAATACTGTCGGGTCTATTGTATCAAACGAGGTTTCTAAAAGAAACATGAGATCGTTCGACCTTCGTCCAATCGTAGTCTCGTTGATCGACTCGATTAAAGCGACGCCAGCTAAAGACGTTCCCTCTTCGTAAGCATGGGTTCGAATCTTGTACAAGCTTCTATTGCCTCTTTTTTAATTTTCTATATTCCCAACCCAGCTAGACACCATGATGAGACGTAGACGACTAAACATATATATATATATATATATATATATATATATATATATATATATATATATACACGTATACATATATACGTATACATATATACGTATACATATATACATATACATATATACATATACATATATACATATACATATATACATATACATATATACATATACATATACATATATATATATACATATATATATATATATATATATATATATATATATATATATATATATATATATATATATATATATTGATTTTAATAATAATGGCGAGGTAGCCATAATTACCAAGGACGGAGAGACTTATAATACTAAAGCAGGAAATTTTGGTCGGGTTTCAGGAACAACTTTTGTTCCAACGATTGCCGAAGCCTCCTTGTTATTTTCGCTATGTGGATGACATTTTTGCCACATTCAAATCCCACATAGACGCAAATGATTTTCTTCGGCATCTAAATTTGCTTCACCCGGCACTTGGGAGAGAATAATAACTTGTTGCCATTCTTGGACGTGTTGGTTGAAAGAACTAATGAATGCTTTGTAACCAGTGTATATAGAAAGCCCACGTTCTCAGGGCAATATATAAACTGGGACTCATTCTTCCCTAAAATCAGGAAAATAAATCTGATAAAAACCCTAGTGCATCGGGCGTTGGTGATCTGCTCTAATTCCAAATTAGATGCAGAACTTAGCAAAATAACTGAAATCCTATCTTCCAATGGCTATCCATTAGACACCATTGAATTATACATAAAGGACAAAATTGCCACATTTAATAGAGAAAAATATTTAGGTCCCCAAAAGTGCCCTGTTTATGTGAAATTACCATGGATTGGCACCGCTAGGCAAGAACTTTCGCATAAAATTGTTTCAGCCGTGTCTCGTTGCTTCTTTGCGACTAATGTGAGAACGGTGTTTGGGACCCGAAGTGCTTTCCCCTCTTTTCGCAAGGGTGATATCCCCACCATTCAATACAATTTAGTTGTTTACCATTTTCGTAGCCAGTGTGAGGCTGACTACGTGGGGCGTACTATTCAGCGATTAGAGGTCAAAGTTTCCCAACACATCCCCCTCTCGATACGTAGGCACAGACAGTGGCCGACATCCGGGCATTTACAAGCTCATGAGTCGGCCATCGGCGACCATTTATTGGAGTGCCATTTATGCACTGAGGGATATACGGATGAGGCATTTACTGTCTTGCACAGGGATCGCTCGAAGAATCACCTTAAGATTCTCGAAGCGGTCACCATCACCCTACGTAAACCGTATCCGTGCAAGCAGAAAGAAAATGCCCACAGTTTGGAACTGATGGGTACATAATTTTTTTCCCACTCATTCGATAATCCA